>ML681991.1:37008562-37172606 GCA_007922195.1 Podocnemis expansa | reverse complement strand
GCCCACTCCACAGTAGTTGGCTAAGTCGTCTACAGTATTTCATTTCATGCATACACTTTGTTCTACATAATTTTAATGCTGTGAAATCTTCATTTATATGAAATGTTTACAAAATGGTTTTGAATATCTGAATTTGCTTATTTTGTTGAAAAAGCAATCTGTTCCCAAACTAAATTTCAAAATCTTAACACTACTATATTTTTATCTGTTCACATCAAAATATCTTAATACCAGTGGGAGTTTTTGCTAATATCTTCCCAGCTTAAGCAGGCAGTAGTTATTACTCATCTTAGAGACATTCAAATGAAGTGGCTATCTGAAGAGGCATGTCCCCATTAAATGAAATGTAAGGAACAGTGTTAATACCAATCATGTCAGAGTTGTGTACAAGGTATCTTAAGATATTTCAAAAGGGAATAAATAAATCCTTTTTTCATATATGCTTTTTTCTGCAGATATGAACATCTAAAGCCATAGATAATTGTTGCACCTTAGGAAAATTTCTAGGGCATTTTAGTAAATTCCAGTATTTTTCTAGTAGCTAAGGTATACTCTGGCTTTGCACTAACCAATAGTTTTTATTATAGAAATGGATAGTTCCAAAATATTTTCAAGTTCAACGGGGGTAGCCATGTTAAACTGTATACAGCAAAAAACAGTGAGAGTCCTAGGGCACCTTAAAGACTAACAAATTCCTTTGGGCATAAGCTCTCATGGGTTGCCACCTACTATACATCTAATGAAGTGGGTTGCAGCCCACGAAAGCTTATGCCTGAATTAATCTGTACTTCTTTAAGGTGCCACAGAAAATAGTTTCAGAAATTCCATGGCCCATCTTCCATCAGAAAGGAATATCAATTCTGGTGTTCTAGCCTATTTCCAGTCTGAATAATTATATCCTCCCTCTTGCAGTTTAAAGTAGCTCTTCTTGTACTAAAAATGATGTTGAAGAGTGTCGCTGTGTATTGTTATAAAGCTGAAGTTTTTCAGCTTTGAGATGACTGTATTTCAGTGATGAGTAATTCAAACTACTATGCTTATATAATTAGTGAAATGCTCTGGGTTCCTTGGTGAGGAAGTACACTAAGATACTGCACTACTCTAGAAATCCATTCAAAACAGTTGCGTGCAGAAGTATTTTTCACCCTTGTGAAATACTGAAGGTGTTTTTAAAAGAAAATAAGTACATCAGTCCCACACAGGAACAAGAGAAGTGCATTTAAATACCCAAACACTATAACCCAAATCCTTGCAGATCAGCATCTCACATTCCTGTTGCAAGCAATGTTAGCTGCCCATCAAGTTAAGTGCCACTATGTCATTATTCAAGCTGGCAGAACAAGACAAAGGGAGAATACCAAAGGAGTGGGAGAAACTGCCCTTTTAAGGTTCTCCCAAAAAAAGCCATAGTTCTTTCTAACAATACAACAATAGAATATGATTTATATAGTACTCTAGCACAGCTGCAAAGTACTTTACAAATTTAAAAACCATATTTATATGCCTTCCTGCACCTGCCAAAAGTAACTAGGCCTGTAAGATCATTTTAATCAAGATGTTAAGCGATGTGGATGGGGAGTCTGGAAGGGTTCTCTATAGATAAAGAGTGAAGAAAGAAAATGGTTATTTTATGTCAGATGATGGTATCCTTCTGAGACCAGAATTAAGGCTCTTGAAGGCTAAGAAAGGATATAAGGTTTGAAGTAATACAAGAGAAACGGGCTGGCTCTTAAGGAAGATTGAAGGTAGACGGCCTGACTGTTTTTTCATTTAATTATTTATTGCAGATTAATACATCATTCTGTCAGAGGCACGTCAAAATATTTCAGGACTATAAGTTCTACAATCATCAGCACAAACCTGAGTGAGGACAAGCAGGGAGGTTGTATTTTGGATCAGTGAATTAATTTTAAGTTGTCTGCTTAATAATATGGCAAACCACTTTACACATCATTGGATTAAGACAGACATTAAGTGGTAAACCTGTGAAAGAAATGCAAGGTCAGAACTCAAAAAAATGCAAACATTTTGGAGAGAAACCAAAAGGTAGTTGTACATTGGACATGTTTCTATATGTATATCAAGCATTTCCATATTTGTATTTCAAATTATTTGCATATCTGTTTGAGCAGATTTTCAAAGACATGTTAAATTGAGAAATGAAAATTAGATGTAGGGAAAGCAGTAACAAACCTATGTTGTTACATGTTAGCATGGTATGAATGGGTTTAAAATTTACTTGGCAGCTTTCATGTATAGCCTCACCTAATATTAGGGGTCTGATCCAAAGATTGTTAAGGTTAAAAGAAGGTTTTCTATTGATGTCAATGAATTTCGGATCAAGCCCTAAAAGAAGTCTGTTAAATGAGCATCATTATTGCATGGAGAAAAAGGAAGGGTTGATTCCTTCAAGTAGTGCAAGGTTATTGTAAAGTAACACAAAAACCAGTCAAAATTCTGTTTTTTAAAATTTCATTAAAGTGTTGAACTCAAGTCTGACTCGTACATCAGTGATGATGTTTGTGAACTTCAGCCAATTCTGGGAACCTAGGAAAAAAATAATTTCAGAGGGCAATGTGCATGTCTTAGGACTGGTGTGTACAAGAAAATTAAGTTGGCTTAACTACGTCATTGAGAGGTGACAAATCTATACACCTCAGTGGCATTGTAAAGCTGACCTAAACCCTAACATAGACAGAGCTATGTTGACAGAAAAATTCTACCACTTGTTAGAGAGGTAGATTACCTATGGCAACTGGAGAATCCCTCTGAGTGGTATTAGGTATTGGCTACATTGAAGTGCTGTAGCATTTCAAGCATAGAGAAGTCCTTAGTGATGTCATATGCTTTCATGTTCACCAAAATCTTCACAAATTTCTAGTTTTGTATTTGAATATTGCATGATGGTCAAGTGATTTGTCTATGTACAACTTCTGATTATTTCAGGTTGGTATTATAAAGTTGTTATTTGATTGTTGTAGTATATGTCTTTATGGGGATGTGTAATCCACCATTTGTTGAAGAGTCTGTGGCACATCTCAACCAAATCAGTGTCAATACTTGTGATTAACGTTAACAGCTGTGCTTTGACCAAACAGTGAACATGCTAAGGATACTAAGTGAGCAGCAAATCCAGTTTGACCAAGGTTTCAAGGAGTGGGCTTTTGAAGTGGACAGCAGAAAATCACCAGCAGCAGAACAAAGAATGCAGGTATTGTTGAGGGGAAATATCAAGTCAGGGAAGATAGTCAGAAAATAGGAATAATTTTGTAATTGGGGGTGGAAGGAGAGGGTTGTCTGGCTCAACTCTGAGACTAGTCAAGGTCAGCTAGCCTAGAAAGGTTCTACAATTGTACAAGACACAATGAAATGAAAGAGAAGGATCCTGTACATGTCAGAGATTGGACAGTAAACTGAGGCAGAGAAATGCATACAAGTGTATTTACTATCTTGTCTAGATTTGCACACATCTTGTGCTGTGAAACAAAAAAGTAAGAACAGTTATTAATCCTACGCAAAGTCCTTCACTATTACATGCTCTCTACAGAGTTTAACTGTACACCCAAAGTGCCCACATGGCTGGATTTCTAGGAAAGGGAACATTTAAGTTATCAGGAAGTCTGAGGGTGAACCACAGTTTCTGAAGTAGGAAATTGAACTGCAGGATCTCAGCATTCAGAAGAGGGTGCTAACTAAAAGAGCAGTGACTGAAGTCTGCCTACAAATCCCAAACCAAGAGCAAAGCTTTGTTTCTGTTCAGCCTCAGGAGGCTAAAAGGCACACGGAGCCCCATGAGGCAGACTTTGAACACAGCAGCCTCAGGAGTGTCTGGCCAGAAGGGGATTTCTACCAGAGCTGCATGTATGCTACAGTTGGTGTATATCAGGAGTTTAAATTACGCATGGGTCTAGAGGCTACAAAACCATAACAGGGCCTGGATTGATAACCTCTACAAAATGCAGGTATATTTTGGTCCAGTTTTTTTCTATGGCCCATTACAGAATTTCACAGTGGCAAAACTGAGATTCAGAATTTGAATCAGACCTCTCACCCCCCCAATTAAGGGAACTGGTAGGTGACTGGATACTGGGTTTAGGCCTCTTTCCATTTTCTCCCTTAAATGATTAGTTTGATGAATTTTGTTGAGTCATCTTCAGTGTCAGAAGAATTCTGGTATTACTGCTTCCAGTTGACTTAGATCTTCTTAAAGAACAGCCTCTTCTTGGCATACTTCTCACCTGGCCAGAGCTACAGTGTTCAATCACAATGCGAAAATTAAAAATAATGGAGAACACTTAACCAAATGTAACCTCAGGAAAGATGTGATTTAAGTTTTGGAAAAAAGGTTTAGGATATGACTGGGATTCTTTTTTATATCAAGACCAAACATGAGTGACATAATTGGGATAAAAAATTTCTTTAGTAGCAGGATAAAGCACTAGTGAAAGTATTTATTTGATTGGTTGATGTACACTATACATATGTGAGAAGACAGCTGATTAAGACTGCAATATCAAGTTCCAAAATTTAGGTCAAGTAACCATGGCAAACTGTCAAAAAGTAGTAATGAAAGCAGAGATATCACTATAATCAAAAGCAGCAGGAAATGAAGAAAACGGAGTCCTAAATATATGTGATTAGTTTTTCTTTTCAAGGAAAACATGGTTGAATTCCCAGTATAGGTACAGTAGGAGCTGCATAGAGACTGCAGTATTTCATTTATATAAAATATTTGACCAAATCTAGTCACGGTGCAAAACCAGTGATATAGTAGCAGCTACTGTTGATTTGTCTACAATGCTGGATTATGCAGTAGGCTGGAGAATTTCCTATTTAATTAAATATGAAAAATGCAGGCAAATTGCCAATGATTTAACAACATGATGGCTAGACAAGTGCTTGCCAGTACAAGATGGCAGTATATGTATCTTCCAAATTTCCACAACAGTCACTCTCAGCAGCAGCTGGTCTTATGCAAATCTTTTAATGGAAATCTGTACTAAATATTCCATAAACATGCCTATGCCTATCTCGTGAACGTCACTTTTCTCACTTGCTTTCCTCTTTTCTATTTTTTTTAGGAATAGTTTCTTTTCTAAGTCTGTTGCTTCCCAAAATATCACCATTGTTTTGCAAAAACCATTCTCTGTTTCATTTAGAAGGACTGAAGCCGAATGCAGATTAAACCAAACTACTGGAATCTGTGCTAATTCTGGCCTTATTCCCCATGTTCTCTCCTATCCCATCAATAATGGTCCCTTCAGGAAAGACAGGTCTTCTGATTCCAGTTCCACCAATCATAATATATCTTCCCTATTTTACAAATGTTTCAATAGAACCATTAAAAACAAATAATTAACACCCATGTCCCTTTGGCCAGAGGTTGCTAGCAGAGCACAGAACTGGAGTCTCATCTTTACCACAGACTTATGTACATTGTCTCTGAGCTAGTTTGGTCTTTTTAACAAGCGACCACATCAGGAGCGACCTCTCCCTGTCTCCTTGCCAATTATCTCAGTCTAGCAAACTATTTCTCTGTGGAGTCTCCTAACTCCCTATGGGGTTGGCCTCCTCTTTCTTCTCTGATGTACTCAGTAGACTTTTTCTGGGTGTTGTGTCTGTTGGGTCCTAAGTGACTCCTGTTTCTTTGGATCATTTTTCCCTCTAGTGTAGTCATTTCATATGACTCATCAGAACTCCTTAAGCCCGTGATTTCTAGTCTCTCATGGCTGGATACAGATATGACTGCTTGTTGTCAGGGCTGACAGGTCACTTTCTGACCAGTTGTATTCCAGTGTCTGCTTTTTCTGATTATTGCCCATCTGTTTTCAGTTGTGTACCCATCTTTCTGAGTGCAACATATCTCATTTCACAGTTGAAAGCGTTTTGGTCTCTCAAGCCATCAGTGCCTTTCCAAAGTGTTTTGGGTCCTGTGATTGGGTATTTCTGTGTGCCAAACATGGTGGTAAAAGTCTGAACCTGAAATAACAGCCTTGAGTAACAATCTCTCAGTTGTTTTCACTGCTAATTCCACTTTACCACTACTCTGTGGGTAAACTGAGGAAGAGTTGTGGAGGTCAAACTCCAATTTGCATACCACTTCCTTGAATTCTTCTGCAGAAAACTGGAGTTCGTTGTCAGTGAGTAGAATATCAGGAATGCCATATTTCAAAGTGGGCTATCAATATGATAATCATTGGCTTGCTTCTTGCATTAGGCAGAGCATGACCTCACAAAAGTTGGAACAGTAGTCTACGGTAATCAAATACTGCTTTTCCTTGAAGGTAAATAAAAACACTTCCATCTTTTCCCATAGTTGAGTGGACAGCTCATGTGACAACAGTCTCTTTCTACTGACGTTTGTCTCAGCCTTTTATCATGTGCTGCACGTGTGTATTCATTCCATACAATCATGTATTTTTTAACATGACATCCTTCTGTACTAAGATGGGGACAATTGCTCTCTTTCCTTGAAATATGAATCTGTCGTGCACATTCAGTTCATCTTTAATTTGAAAATATGATTCTGCTCCTACTGGTACTTTGGTTTTGTTTTCTGGCTGCCCTGCAAGTATCAATCTCTTGACTGACTGTAGTTGTCTGCAGTGTTGTTGCAGCTGTGTTGGTCACAGGATATTACAGAGACAAGATGGGTGAGGTAATATCTTTTACTGGAACAATTTCTGTTAGTGAGAGAGAGAAGCTTTCAAGCTACACAAAGCTCTTTCTCAGGTCACAGAAAGATACTTAGGATGTCACAGCTAAATTCAACAGTAAACAGATAGTTTACCATACACAGTTAGTGTATGTTCTAATGGACTATTCAAGGTGAAGTGGCCCATTGACATCCCTGTAGTCATAGGACAAATGGAGGGGATTAATGAGTTACAGATTGTTGTTATAAGCAACACATCTAGTGTCTTTATTAGGACCATGATTTTTAGCAGCTAGCAAAGTTATGAATTTAAGATTCTAGGCTTGTCTTTTGAAAGTGCTATGAACATTTCTTTTGCGAATGAGAACTAGAAGGTCAGATGTAGAGTGACTGCTTTGTGAAAAGTATTCACCCACAGGTGATGTCGTGTTTTTGTCTTTCATCTTTTTCCTGTATGTGTTCATTTGAGAGCAAAGTTATTGTCTGGTTTCACCAACATTATTATTTATTGGATGAGAGATGTTGTGAGATGGGCATTTGTAGGACCCATGATCTTGAAAGGTGTGTTGATCACTGTGACAGTAGAGGTATGCCTGCAAGTTTTGCATTTTCAGGCAAATTCTGGTGCTGCTTTGACGCTGAGTGTCCTGGTCTGTGGGGAACTTAGGCTTGCTCATGACCTTAGAGAGGTTGAAGGGTTGTTTGAAGGCCAGCCAAGTGAGTACAGGAAAGATTTCTTTCAGGTTGAGGTCTCCATCAACTATAAGTCGTAGTTGTCTGACAATACCCTATATGGGTTTCAGTGCATGGTGGTAGGTGACAAATAAGAGTTTGTAGGCAGAGAAGGGTTTATTCCTGCATTGGAGTAGGTTTTCCAGGGATATTTGAATGGCCAATTCCTTGCTGTGATATAATTCTCTGGTAGTGAAGATGATTTTGAGTAAGTTACAGTGTGCATCCCAGATTTTTTTTTCTCAAAGTGTATTCCATGGCATCTGAGTGCCTGACTGAGACAGATTTCATGGTGTTTTGGCAGTAGTTACTACTAGAGAGATGAAGGTTGCTGTGTTGATCCAAGGGTTTCTTGTACATAGCTGTATGTAGAGTTCCACTGTTGAATCTGATCATCATAACCACTAGTGTGGGAGTGTTCCAGTCAAAGTATAATGGATGAGTGGTGATGGTTAAAGCTGTGGTAAAAATCTGAGAGTGGAAGCAGTGTGCTCTCCTTATTGGTCTTAAAAGAGCTGAACTAGGGCAGTTGGGCCTGATCAGCCAATGAAGTGGCACATAAAGGTGATTTAGGCTATGTGGAGAGCCTTGAGAAGCTTTTATAAAGCCAGGAGGCTGGCAACAGACTAGAGGGAAGCAGAGCCAGGAGGAAGCCTCTAGTCTTCCTCCTGGGAGAATGGGAGAAGGAAAGTGGATTAGGAACCCCCCTGAGATCTAGTAGGCCTAAGAGAGGAGTCTAATTAGGTGAACTGGAGAAACACAATAGGAAGAAGTTAAGGAGCTTGAGCAGGAAGAGGGTGTGGACTTTAGCTGCTTGCTACAGGGCCCTGAACTGGAATCCAGAGTAGAGGGAGGACCTGGGTCCCCCTGTCAGGCATTGTAGAGCAGGGACTGCTTGGGGCAGTGAAATAGAAGACTCCTTGGGTCATTTCAAGAGTGACAGGGTCAGGATGGCGGATGTGAGGACTAGCTTTCTGACTGAGCAGAAAGACCTTGAAGGATCCCTTTTCTGGAAAGGGAATCACAATGTGATCTGGGCAGAAAGTTGAGTCACAAAGAAGACATGCTACAACTCTGAGTAGGACGAGAGCTGCAGACTGTGGAAGAGAGGAAAGCGGGTGCTGGATCAGGCAAAGCTAATACCCAGACTTGCCTGAAGGGGACACAACCCAGCATTGAGTAAAGCTCCAGTGACAGTGAGTTTAAGTCATCTGTTCATAGGATGAAAATATCATCATGTATCTCAGGTAAACCATTGGTTTCATGTCGTATTTGTAGTTAGATGTCATTTTCTGTCTTTTCTGATTCCCATCAGCTTCATTGTTGAAATGGGGTGATAATGCAGATCCAATGTCCTGATCCCTTTCCCTTGATTTGCTGATTTTGGGCGTATATGCCCGAATCAGGGTGTCAGTGAAGACAAGTAATCATCCTGAACAATACCTGATCTCTCCCTGGTACTGCTGGAGTTGCATTAACATACACTGAAATCTCTCTGGAGCACTAAAAAGGGGCTTTATCATGATTGTCCATAGAGGTTTGTGGTCTGATCCGTACTAGTGGCCAACCTTAGATGTAGCAATGGAATTGCTCCACTCCAAATGCAATAGCCGGGAACTCTTTTTTATTCTGGCATATTCCTGTTCATTCTCTGACACGGTACCCACCAGCATAAGCAACCATCTCCTGTAAAGGAGCTTTCTGAATGTTTTCTCCCATGCATCATGCTGGAGTGCAAGTGGCTTTCCTGGACTGTGGTACTTCGTGACAGTAATATACATTATCATTTGTTTCAGCAAGTCAAATGATCACTTCTGGGGATTTGCCCAGTTTCACTCAACATCCTGCCTTGTGAATGGACATAGGGGTTTTGCAACTGAAGCCAGGTGGAGAGAGAATTTGGACAGAAAATTTATCATTATAGTGAAGTGCCTTTCACAGCCATGGGAGCTGGCACATGACCAGCTGCTTCGATCTTGCTGGGATCTGTTTTCAATCTCCCTGTTATGAGATGTCCAATGAATGTCACCTCACAAAGTTTGAGTCACATTTTTTTAGGGTGAGTTTTTTATGTTCTTGTCTCTGCATCCCTGCAGAAAAATTCTAGTTTTCTGTCCTAGTTGTTTATTTGGCTTCTGTGCCATTGCAATGAGGAGATTATTTCCACTCCAGACAGTTCTTTGAGCACTCGGGAGTGAGTCTTAGATTCATCTAGTCTGACCTCCTTATACCACAGACAATAGAAATTACCTATTTCCTAAAATATATCTTTTAGAAAAATAAACAGTTTTCTCTGGAGCACCTCTGGTTTTGAGTTTTTGCCCACAAGCATGCACTGCCATATCTAGCAACCAAATGGAGTTGCAAAGTTTGCCAGCGTACTGCACTCTTTATTTAGGCTTATGTGCCAAAACCTTTTCTCGCATCACAAACCATAAATGTTCTGGCTTTGGAAAGTTCTGGCAAGATGTCATCAACTCCAGACAGTAGATAATGTCATCTTTTTAGTTTCTGGTTCAATGAATAAGGAAGTAACAAATAGATCTATCTCCTTCCCATAGACAGGTCACTGGTGAAAAATCTGTGTCACTCTATGGTTTTGCTCTACTTTAGGAACAATTAAGTTTCACAATTCCTAAGAGTGCCTTAAGGCTTAAGACAGAGGTGATCCTCAGACAGAGTGGTCTAAGCCTCTTTTAATTCTTCCCCAATAAGGTAAAATAGTTTTGTTTTCCTGGTCTCCTAGACTTTGCTAGCACTTGCCTTCTCCATTGTATATGCCTCTCAACTGTAGTTTCCATTTCATGAATTTGATGAAGTGGGTTTGAGCCCAGGAAAGCTTATGCCCAAAGAAAATTTCAGATTTTAAGATGCCATGGAACTCTTGTTTTTGCTCCACAAATGGCTCCCCCTCTGGAACTTGTTTTCTGGTTTTGTCTTGCTCTTGGTATGGCCATGTCTGTGTACAGTTCAAATTCTTCCTCCGCCAGATCCATCTCTGGGCTAAGTTTGGGTCTTCAAAACCCAGGACTCTGGAAGACCTTCATATCAAGTTCCGTGGTTCACACTGCCAGCTGCTATATTATGTTTTCCTATTCCTCTAGTTTCTTCTCCATAACAATCCCTTACATGAGAGAACACTGGCCCTCTGACTGTAGTTCCACAGATTATGATACGTTTTCCTCTAACTCTTGCTACCTGTACAAGCCTTCCTGTATCCCTCTGACTTATTTCTTTTGGCGAAAGGTGTTAGGCCGTGTACACACCAGAAACTTTTGCTAACAAAAGTAGACTTTTGTCAGCAAAACAATCCAAGCATACACACTACAATGACCCTTTTATTGACAAAACTGCCTGTTTTGTTGACAAAATAAAATCACCTAGATGAGAGGTATAGAGCTTTTTTCAGCAAAGATTTTGAGAAAAAGCACGTGTGTAGACACTGTGCTTAGATATTGTAAGTGCTGCTCTGGTCAGCTGTTTGAAATGGGGAGGTGGAGGGAAAAGTAGAGCCCTGCAAATGCCCTGATAGCCGCATTATATCCGCATCCGTGGATACAACACGGATATCCATGGACAATTTCTTGTGGATGCAGATTGCATATGGATCCACATATTTTTATCTGCACAGAGCTAGAGCCCTGCAAATATGTGGATATCTGCGGATACAACACAGATATCCGCAGACCATTTCTTGTGGATGCAGGTCAGATACGGATCCATGTATTTGTATCCATGGAGGGCTCTAGGGAAAAGACAGGTGGATGCAGACAGCCAAGACAAAAGTCCCAGAAAACTTAAAACACCACCACACAAGTACCTCATACCACCAGGGAGAACTCACTTCACAACACAACAATGTCAATCCTGCCTGCCTACTGTTAACTACAGGGGAGTGTGTAATTTCTTATGTGCTGTGCAGAGCCAAGGAGGAAGGAAGGGACCATCTTCCTGCCCCCTGTCCTCCCCCCACCCTCTGTGGGTGCATCAGACACCATCTATTAGCTATCTGTGTAACAGCTTCAGCCTTGGGATTGGTTGCTTCCAGCTCCTGCTGTCTCAATTTACAGGAGAAATGACGACACCCTGTCCCCAACACAGTCTGTCTGTCTCTGTCCATGTGTGAATGTGAGTGTTAGATGCACGCACGCACGCACCATCCTCCTTCACTTCTGTGGGATTCTTGTGTCTGGCTGACAAGGCAGTTTAAAAAGCAGCTCTCATATTAGTAGGAAACCATCATGTGACACAGTGGCTGTCTCATGGGGCATTGCAAACCCTTCCAAAGCACCCTATGGACAGTTGCAGAGTAGGATAGCTACCCACGGTACACTGCTCACTTTGTCAACAAAAGAACTGACAGTGTGAAAGCATCCCCTGACAGAAGAAGATAGTGCAGATGCATAACACTGATTTAAACTTTCTAGGGCAGGTCTTCACTGACAGTGGTAATTTTGCCACCATCAGATCGATCTTCTGAATTGACCAATGGGGTCTGTGAAGACCTGCTCAGCTGATCAGGAAGCTAATCTTGTAAGACCACCCCTGCAGAAGGAGTAGTACTGAGTTGGAGGGAAGGCATTTCCCTCTGACTCAGCACACTGAAGACACTGCAGTAAGTAGGCGGTAGACAATCAGAGGGAGATACACAAGGTATTTTAATACTTAGTGTATCTTCCTTCAATTGCTGCCAAAAATCACACCACAATATAGACCAGGGCCTAGTGTGTACATAGCCTTAGAATGACAGACAAGGAAACTAAAGTTTTCTATTTAATCACAAAACCATCTAGAGCAGTACCACAAATGTTTCCCAAAATACAAGTGCCACTATTTAGAAAAGATGGGGTGATTTGGATTCAAGACCACACTCAAGACCTTTGAATCCCTGCTAAGACTTACAACCATGTAGCTGGTTACAGCAGTCTTTAAGAGTTTGACCACTTTATTATAATTAACTTTAATATCACTATTTATAACTTCGCTGAGAATATTCTTTGAATTAGAATGTTTAACTTTATAAAACACAAGGTGCCAATTAGTACACTAAAACTAATTGGAAAAAAAGCATTTAAATTTCCATGAAAAAAATTTAAGGACACCATTTTTAGTCTTTAAAAGCGCCACCAGACTCCTTGTTTGTTTCTCTGGCCTACACTAACACGGTTACTACCCCTTTGGAACTTGGCAATATTTTAATGTGCATCAATTGCTGCTCCTAAAAAGATGTCTATTCTCATGCAAACCTATAAAAACATATTATTTTATAAAAAGCTATTTTTCATGTTTAATAAAGTTGATGAAAATTTTTCCAAGCAGCTTGATTAAACACTCTAAGTACCTGTAGCAAATACTTAAAAATACAATAAATAAAAGTCAAGAGAAATGGCAACCTCATAAGTTATAATACTAAATAACAAGGCAACACAAATAAATAATACCCCAGCAGTCATTTTAAAAAGATGTGTCTTGTAACATGTGTTGTGAACATGGAAATGTTCATTAAGTTTAATATTAAATACCAAAATTCTAGTGGACTTCATGAGCAGAATACTTATGTTAAGCAATGGACTCAGATGCCCGTCAGCTTTGGCCCAGACTGGAATGGAAACAGCAGCCTGCAAGGTGGAATAGTCTCCCAAAGGAAGCAGTCAGATGGTCATCATTTATAGTTAGATGGGACAAAACATGATAGGAAATTATTCTGACTTACCAGGGAGATGGACTGGGTGAGCTAATTCATATTTTCCATCCCTAGCTTCTGTAATAATATGTAAGGCTCCATAGCCCATTACTAATATCCTGAACTACCCATTATCCTGACGGGTTAGCTTTCTAATCTGATCACATACAGCAGATAAATCATGATCTTTTCCTTTCTTGCTTGGCACCCCCAAGGATGACCAATTTATTTTAAAAGCATCCAGTGTTCAACAGAACTTGAGGTTCTCATTGTTATAAGCGAATTCACTAGTTAGCAATGCTGCGGATACTTTAAGAATCAATCTCCTGGTTCTGAAATTCTTTTTTTTTATTTGGAAAACAAGACAAAAGACCCCAACTTGATGTGAACTCAGAAATACATACAAATTAATCAGGGATGATTGGGGGGGGGAACAAAGTCTTTAATAATACAGGTCCCTGTTCATCATGTTTATTTCCTAATTACAGAAGAAAGGCAAGTGTCCCAAATTCAGCTCTTTTCCTCCTGAAGAATTTAACAATACATTTACACAGGCACATATATTTATTTGGAGAGTACATAATGGATAAAATCCCATTTGCACTTAAGAGAATGCAGTTTGCCAGTCTTCAGTATGTGAGCCAAAGCTCTACTCTCTACTAATAGCAGAAATGACTGTCCCTAAAGCCAAGCACTGGATTATGCATTTTTGGCAAATGGCTGACTGGAAATGCCCAAGACACCTGTTGTTTAACATAAATTATTGCTTGAAAATAAATGTCTGAGGTAGGTGATGGAAGGAAATCCATGGACAATGACAAAATAACACTGAAGTCAAGTGTTCTCCCACTCATTCTGCTAATAGTACATAGTCATAGCAAGTTTGACAGACACTAAGGCTATGTCTACACTTGTGATAGTACGTTAACAGTTATGCCATAATCCCCACTCTTGTCCACAGGTGATGTCCTAAAGCATGTTTCTGAATGACAGTTTAGTGGATGAAAGCTAGAACACATGAGGATATAGATGTGTAAGTGCAGTGGTTAGAGTATAATTTGATGAGCCCCAGAACCCTCCTAATTTATGGGCCCCCTTTCTGTATTGTCCAGGCCCCCTCCATGCATGTGCAGGCTCCAGCCCAGGTAAGCATTTTTGAGCCCTATCTGGGCTCTCTCAAACATGAAACAGCCTCAAATCCACATCACCCCAACTTTGTCCACTAGTGCCCACATCAAACCCCTCTCCCTCCATCTCATCCTGAGCCCCATCCCCATCCCCATTCCTAAACTCCCTGGCCCAAGTCCCCACTCCAGCCCTCCTAACCCCTCACCCCCAGTCTTCACTACACCCGCAACTCCCTCCACATCTCCCCAGCCCCCTTCAGTCCCCTTGTGCCCATTCCCCCACCCCACCCCCGCTTCAGCCACAGGTGTGGCTGACACAAAAAAACATTAGGGGCACAAAGGTCCTGCCCCCCTGTTGCATTCCCCCTCCATCACCACCCTGTAACAGCCCTGTTCCTAATCTGGTCCCAGACCTGATCCGGCCATGGGCCGTACCACCAGCTGAACCCTGGACCCTGAGCTGGGCCAAGAAATTGCAGGTTGTGCCAGGCCCCCAAACTGGGCCAAGAAGCTGTGGGTTGCTCTGGGACCCCAACTGGCCCCAACCACCTGCCCACCCAGGCCCCCCTTACCTCGCCACTGGAGCGGAGTGGTCACACCAGGGGCTGCTTCCCCTGACCTGTGCATGCTCTGATGGAGCATGCTGAGAGCAGGAGTTTTAAAAACTCCCAGCCTGGGGGAAACTTCCTACCAGCTGAAAGACTGTGTCTTCCGGCCAGCAGAGAGCTTTCCCAGGCTGGGAACTTTTAAAACTGTGCAGGGGGAATGCATCAGAATGCAGCATTCCACCCCTGTTTTCTATTTTTAGGGCCCCCTGAATGGTGTTCTGGTGTGTTCTGGCTTATTTTAACCACTGCATATGTGCTTCTGCTATGGTATGTCTCCCTACTTGTTCTATAGCGCGATGTGTACAAGGAAAGGAACCTATAGCAGTACATAGGCATCAATAGTCTTCCAGTTCCATTCCCACAGTGCATTTATGATCCCTTTGCTGCCTGACCCTTATCCAAAAGGATAAGATCCCTGATTCCTCTGTTCCTCTTGCCAGTATTCATAGCGACCTGCACTGAGCACTTCAGAACATTTTCTGCAGAAAGCTATTGATCAGTACAGCTGATCATGGATCCCGATCAGGAAGCAGCCACTTCATTTCTACAGTACATAGGTGATGACAAACAAGTGGTCAGACTACACCATCCTCCGTGACTCTACCCAGCTCAGCAGTAATATTCACTTGTACCAAAAGATTTTACAAAGGCTGAAGAAAGTTGTCATTCACTAGCCCCTGTCCCAGTGTGGGGAATATATAAAGTTACCATATCTGAGACTGAAATCAAACTCAAACAACTTAATGAAGGGGACTGGGTAATATTAATCCAAGATATTAAAGAAACTGGCACATGAAATTGCAAGCCCAAGAGCAAGGATTCTTAATGATTCTCTAAGTGCAAGAATTGTGCCCTATTACTGGAGAATTGCTAATGTTGTACCAAAAGGAATGGAAAAAAGTGATTCAGTAAATTGCATGCAAGGTCTTGTAAAAAATTTTGAAAGAGAAAGCAGTTAAGGACATAGAGATAAATGGTAATTTGGATAAAATACGACATTGTTTTACAAAAGACAGACCAAGCTGATCTTTTTCAAGAAGATATCTGATTTTTTTTTGTAGAAGGAAATGCATAAAATCTAATCTACCTATATTTCAGTTAGGCTTTTGATACAGTTCCACATAGGAAATCATTAGTTCAATTAGAGAAGATGGGGATTAGTATGAGAATTGAATGGTGGATAAGAAACTGGTTAAAGGGGATACTACAATGGGGCACACTGAAATGTGAACTGTCAAGTTGGAGAAATGTTACTAGTAGGGTGCCTCAGAGATCAGTCTTGTTGGAACCAATCTTATTCAGCATTTTCTTTACTGATCTTGGCACAAGAATGGGGAGTGTGCTAATAAAATTATGAAAAGTGGGGAAGAAATGCCAATATGGAGAAGGACCAAAATACTATAAAGAATATCTGGAGAACCTAGAAAACTGGAGTAATAGAAATGGGATGAAATTTAATAATGCAAGTACAAGGTCATGCACTCTAGGGACTAATAAGAATTTTTCCTATAAACTGGGGACTTATAAGTTGGAAATTGCAGAGCAGAAAGACGTGTGTATTGCTAGATCACAGGATGAATATGAGCTGTCAACATAATATGGCCATAGAAAAGGCTAATATAATCTTAGGATCTATCTGTGATTGGGGTGCTGGAACAATTTATATAACTGGGATCCTGAGAGCCACTGTACCAAACTGTAAACTCTGTATGTACATGTTGAAAATCATTTCAAACCAGCAAGTGCTACAGCACCCCCAGCACTCCTAGTTCTGGCACCTGTGTAGATGAGGTATTCCAGGACAGAGAAATGTTAGAACCATTATACATATACCATTATACACAAAGAACACTGTGTGCCTTTCAGATCTCCCATGTTTAAGAAAGATTAATTCAAACTGCAGCAGATGCAGAGGTCTACTATGAGATCAGAGGAATTGAACCCTAACTTTAGGAGATGATATTCAAAGAGCTTGGCTTTGGTTAGGCTTAGACTAACCAAAAGAAGATTAAAGGGAGATATGTTTGGTTTCTATAAATACAGAGTGATAAATATCAGGGAGGGAGAGCAGTTATTTAATTTAAGCACCAGTGTGGACACTGGAACAAATGGATATAAAATTGCTATCAACAAATTTAGGCTTTAAATTAGATGAAGGATTCTAACTGTCAAAAAATGAAGTTCTGCAACAGCTTTCTGAGGGGAGCAGTGGGGCCAAAAACCCTTACTGGATTTGAGACTGAACTTGATAAATTTATAGAGCGCCTAGTATATTTAGATTGCCTAAAATGGCACATAGCTGATCTGCAACTGCTAGAAGCAAACATCTCCAATGGCCTGTGACAGGACACTCGATGGGGGGAGGAGACTCTAAGGCTACGTCTACATTAGAAAACTTAGTTCGGACTTCCTTAGTCGAAACCAAGCAGTTCCAGGTTAGTTTGAATTAACTGTGAGTTAGTTCAGGCTAACCATGGCTTTTAGTTTGAACTAGCCACACTTTTTAGTTTGAACTAAAAAGTTAGTTCAAACTAGAAAAAGTGGCTAGTTCAAACTAACTGCTTAGTTCAAACTTTTTAAGTTCGAACTAAGGCATCTACGTTGCCCTAGTTTGAACTAACTGTTTGAATTAACTAGTTCAAACTAAACTTTGCTTTTTTTAGTTCAAAAATTTTTTTAGTTCAAACTAGGCAAAGCCTAGTGTAGACATGGACCAAATTAGTCCAAACTAAGCTTGCTTAGTCCAGACTAATTTGCTAGTGTAGACATAGTTTAAGTTACTACAGAGAATGCTTTCTTAGGTGCCTTGCTGCTGAATCTTGCCCACATGCTGAGGGATTAACTGATACCAGCGTCTGTAGTTAGGAAGAAATTTTCCCCCAGTTCAGAGTGGCAGAAATCTTGAGGAGTTTCTCCTTCCTCTATAACATGGGTCACTTGCAAGTTTAAACTACCATGAATGTCAGATCCTCTGTAACTCAGTCTTTAAATCATTATTGATTGACCTAGCACAAGACCTTATTACAATGGCCTGGACCATACGCTCTCCAGGGTTGTTAGATTGAAGTCTGGAATGACTTATGGCTCCCTTCTCAACTCTGCTGGCCTCATTGTAAGATAGGAGTTGATGATAGGTAGAACAAGAACACAGCAGGGACCTCAGAAGAAGTCATGAAAGAAATCCTGGGAGACATGAAGAACATGTGATTTTGCACCTCTAGCCAGTGGACCTGGTACAGGATGCACTCCCTGAAGAGCCTGAGAGTACCCAGAGTCATGGCAGGAACTGAAATACAATACTGGTCAGTTTTACAATGGGCTGCCACCCTTCCTGAAAACATGCCTCTTCCTCAGGTAATACCTACCAAAGCCTGTTGTCCTACTCCCAATCCCTCCTTACCACACACTCCACCTAACACAGTCCTGAAGCAACACATAGCTGTAAATCAATGGTTTTACTGAAATTTCATGAATCAAAAGCAATGTTAGCATGTAGCAGAAGCTATAACAAGTTATTAACAATCATTGTGTCCCTGTCAGAAAACATCAGGAAGAAGGAATGGGTGAAGTCCCTCCCAAAACTAAACAGAACTTTTTAAAATGACTTAAAAATGGTTAAGTGCTACCCATAAACAACATGAAACAAAGCAGTTAATATAAAACAAAGATGTGGTTCAATGAACCTCTTAAAGTGGATTAGAACTTTCGTCAGCACAAAAACATGACCAAAGGTGTTAACCTTGAGGTCTCTCACCCAGTTGTCCACTTTCAGTTAGTAAATTAATGTCAGTTACAGGAGATTGAAACCCACCAATATGTCTTGCAACAGAAGTATATTGCAAATGCTCTCATGAGATTTTCCAGCAATACCATAACATCCATCAGCATCGTCTCGTCACCTTCCAGCTCCTTGCTGTTCCAAGATGCATAAGAACACAGCCTCATGAAGTACACTGCCCATTGCAAAGCAGGAGCTTTGCTTTTTTCTGGATGGTTGTACAGACTGAAAACCAGATCTGTCCTGTTCCCACTTACTATGGAAATATTCCCCGTTAGTCCCCCATATGTAATGGGAGACACAGCATACCTCATAATCCAAACTACACTGGCCCCGCTGAAATCCTGATGAGTCTGGAGGCACTGTCAACAGGTTTTCAGATGCAGAAAGGTGCACTCAACCATATTCTGCAGCTCCTCGGTCTGTAGCTGAAGTCCTTTTTTCCTAGTTTGAGGATGTGCTATGGCTTCATAAGCCATGGTAGGAGCATATGTGCAGAGTCATCACAAAAGAAATGTCAGCACAGACACCCCATACATAATCACTTCATTTCAGGAGAATAGTCACTTGTCCCGTCTGAGGTACAATCCCAACCTGAAAACTTTGGCATCATGTACCTTTCCTGTGTGTCCTATGTTCATGTTCATGCAATGACCCTTTGGTCCACTAAGCCTTGGAGAACCAGTGAATCATAATAACCCTTTTGGTTCATGTATTCAGTTAGCTGAAGTATAACAACATGTATTCCATTAATTGCCCCTGCACAGTTTGGAACTTCCATCATCTGAAATCCCATAACAAATTTGGAGACTTTGGTTATGGCAACAACGCTTGGGCAACAGATGATAGTACTAATAGTTTGGAAAACCTTTACAACCACCATCCTGACATTTGATTTTCCAACCCCAAATTTATGTGCAACTGACTGGTACCTTTTTGCTGTTGCCAGCTTCCAAAAGGCTAGAGTAACTGCTTCTGCACTGGCTTGGGTTTCCAAAATGAAGTAGTCTGATGCTAGAGATTAGTATAAGCTCCTTGCACAACATGATGAAGTTCAGCTTCTTCATTCTGAAGTTCTGTAGTCACTAATCATCACTCCAAGTCATCATCCCAAAACAATGTGTTCCCAGCTCACCACGTTGGTTCTCTGGAACCTGAAGCAGCAGTCCACCCAAGGGCTTCCTGTTGCAATCCCAGAGTTTAACATACCTGTTCCTTGGGACCACAGTGGAATTTAATTTCAATCCTGGGTCAGATGTCTTCATCATCTCAATTTTTTTCTGAACTGATGCCACCCAATATCCAACATTGCACCATGTGAACATTTATACAAACAGTAGCAGGAGCAGAACTATATTGTCATACCATGATCCATGTCTCCAGCAGTCTGGCAGAAGCAGAGATGGCTGTGAGCTGCCCTTTTTTAAGTGTGTGAAACAGGCATACAGCACCATAACTTGCAACAAGATGTTCTCTAAGTATTTCCCATGGTGCACACGACTGTGACAGCTGCCTTGAAATGGTCATGCTATCATTACATACCAAAAAGGGGTAGTATGGATACAGGTGTATGCATGTGCACAGCATCTGGCTGTACCCAGCTTGACATATCTGGACACTCAGTGTAGGTACAAGGTACATGTGTTAGCACTACACAGATGAGTACCCAGGAAAAACCTTAAATTCAGATGTAGCCTAAATGCCTGTGTTGAGGTAGTTAAAAATTATGGTTAAAATGGGTAAACTGAGGCAAAAGGATATTAAAGATGTCATACAGTGATCAGTGGCAGGAACAAACTCAGGAATCTTGATTCCAGTCCATCTGCTGTAACCATCAGGGAACCTGTTTTTAGATTCTAATCTCAGTAATACTGATATTAATTTGGAATAACACCATGCACTTCAATAGAGTTACTCCAGATTTAGATCATTATGAAGATCAGAAATTAGTTCTATGTCCTCTTACTTTTATAACTAGTTTCAAAATTGAAACTAATTAGGATAATTAAACACTAACACTAACAAATGATAATACAAATTAAAATAGCAGCAGTAAGAGATTATAATAATTGAGAATTGAGAATTCTTTGCTAGTGTAAGGGGAAAGTTCAGTGAGATCGCAGTATTGCTTATTCTCATCCCTTCAATATTTTATTTTAATTCAAGTTTGAGTTTTATGAGATACTATCAAATTCTGATTGAATGCAAACAATTTCATTAAAAGAAAACAATTCATTTCAAATCTGGTAAATGATAGTTCTTGGCATGGGTGTCTCTGGTGCTGGGCACACGGGGGCATGAGCCCTGAATCCCACAGTCAGTACCCTAAGTTCTGGCAGCCCTGCAGGCTTGGAGAGCCTGTGACTGCCCTGAACTGCCCCCCTCCACCTCTGCAATCTGGGGCCTGGCCAAGGGCAGAAGCAGGTTCCAGCCTCAACACTGACTGGACCAGGGGTCAGGTTGGTAGTGGCAGGAGCCCAATCCAGCCCCTGACTGGGGACCTAAGGCCAGACTGCAGGATCTGGTCCCAGACCATCTCCAGGGACCCAGGGCCACCAGCAATGAGAGTCCAATCTGTCCCTATACCCCATCCAGGGACCTGGCAGCAGCAGGATGCCAATCCAGCTCCAGCTGGGAATCTAGGGGCAGTGGCATCAGAAGCCTGCTCTGGCCCTGGCTCCCATCTGAGGACTCAAGTCTAGTGGCAGCCGGAGCCTGGTCCAGCCCTGACCCTAGGTTCAGCGGCAGTACTAGATTGGGCCTGGGGCCTGAATTGGGGCTAGGGATGGAGCTAGCAAAGCTGGGGGCAGGGCCCATGTGAGGAGGTGGGCTCTAGGTCCAGGCCCCGAATGTTTTTTTGAGGCAGTGACACCCATGGTTCTTGGTGCCAATTTTGCCCATAGATGACCTTTATTAAGACATATCAAATGCTAACCAGATTTCCACTAAACTTCAAGGAGCTAATTCTGCTCCCTACGTAGCCCCTATAGGCTGTGGGGGAGGCAATGAGAATCCACACAGCACAAGAACAGAGGAGAGTCAATGGAAATGATCCAACATCACTGTGCCTTGCAGGCACTGGGAGGAAGTGGGGTAGGCAAGAAGTTAATAACTGAAAATCTGAGTGGCACAAAGGTGCCATAAATCCTCCTTAGTCATTCTTTTTTTCTGGGCTTCATCAGCAATTATAAGTCAGAACCTTTCCTGCATCTTACATAAGGGTTATCTTTATTTGCAGTTGCATTTACCTGTGCTTGTCTCAGGCTATTTTTAAAATGTCTTTTATAAAGACATTTATTTTCTTATTACTATTATTCGTATTCCAGTAGTTCCCAGACAGTTCTATGTGCTGTCCACATGGAGACATTCATTATCCAGAGAGAAAATTACCCTCCCTCAAATCTGCCAATATTCATTCATTTCACTTTTCCATTTCTCTCTTTCTTCTTCGTTGCCTCATCTTCCTTTCTTAAAACAAAATTGCAGGGCTCTATGATGTGTCCTTCTCAACTGAATCAGACATAGCACTGTGGAGCCCCCTCTTGTATAAACCATTTCCAAACTTTCTTTCTGGATGCCTCCCTGAAGCCTACATCAGAAGTCTGCTGGGTCATGATTGTTCCATCCCAGCCCCAATTCTCAGAGCTTTGATGAAGATGTGCCAGCAAAAACCTTAACATTTTTTCTTTTTCCCAAGGAGCTACTGAGATCAGCTTCCCAGTCAACCCTTGTGATGCCTAATTTCTCATGTCAATTAATCATCTAATTCCCTCTACTCATAATGAAGTCCCTACTTCTTTCCACTGCTGACCTTAAGCCTCTGTTATTATTCAATAGGTACACACAGAATCAAGGCTCATTTAGGATCCTCTGGCCATTATAAACCTGTGGTCTACACCCTTGTTTTTTATCTGAGATTACAGCACGCTTCGTTACTTCTGTCACAGTTTGGGAAAAATGGCACCTTTATTACTCCTTTGTGGTCTAGCTGCTTCCCTTAGGCTTTTGAATCATCAGCTGTTAATTCTCTTGTGTGGAGCCATGTGTCTCTCTCCCTTCTGACCAGATTATTTTGAGGGTATGCTGTTCCCTACCTAAACTGTGAATTCCCCACAAGTCAGGCTGAGTAAGTAGGCTTGCTTTGCCTTCTTCTCAAAGGCCATTAACACTGTAGTTGTCTACAGTTACCACATAGCTCTTTCTCTCTAAGCAAGCATATTTATTCTTAAGGCAAAAGATTTACAAAGGAAATAATTTAAAAACAATAAAGGAATCTACACAGATTCTAATAAAGCTAACAAGAGATCATCCCCATCTCTAAATAGGGCACTGAAGGTAAACAGTCCTTCAAACCTCATGCAGGGACTTTTCTGTGGTCATCTATTCATAACAACTATTAATCCATAACAAGCAGACCCATGAATCTATAATTCTCTTGTTTAAACAGTACACGTCTTTCATCTTTCGATACCATGATTAGTTAATGAGTCAGACAATCAGCTCTTCCTTGAGGTGTATCTTCAAAAGCTTGTGTCTGGAGGTGGGTTATTTGCAATTCTTCCCCCCATATTTCCTAGCAATCACACCTAACTTTGTTTATCCCAAAAGTTCCTTCTTGTCTGTCCCACTGTTTAAGAGAGTCCTTTGAGATTCAAAACACTTCCCAGAAGGCATGTTAGTCAGGTTTCTCTTCTACAGACTTTACGTACAATCCCACAATAATACATCATTTCAATCTTTAATACAATGAACTCCTAAATATTAGACTTAATTTAGTAACAGTATTCCATAAAATTGGTGTATCTGTCACAATTTATATAGTCCTCGTCACCATATGGAGCACCTCAAACAGTGCATTTACCCGCACTGCACCTCAATTCAATAGAGAAGAATCATCAGCACCAGTTTATAGGTGGGGACTGAAGGCACAAAAAGATTAAGTGGCCTGACCCACAGGAAGTGTGACAGAGTGAGAAAGTGAACACAGACTTACAGAGTAAAAAAACACAACAAGCAGTTGTTTGGCACTTTAAGACTAACAGATTTATTTTTTGCATGAGCTTTCATGGGAGAAGATCCCATTTCCTCAGATGCTTCAAAGATGGGTGAACTTACAGAAAGGAATGAAACTAAATGCAAGGGGGTGTAAAACATAGGATCAGGTCATAACCAGCTTCATAACTAAGCCACAAGTTCTTCCTCTCTTGGCTCAAATGACATTACTAAGGGGACTTTTCTCTGTTATATCATCAGTGTCTTCATATCATTCCATTATTCTTACTCAGTCTGTGGGGTGCTGCTTCTATAGCTCCTGCCTCACCAATTTTCAATGCTAGCTAAGGGGATACTCATTTCAATCTGTCCTTCTGTACCCTTCTACCTGTTAAACTAGTTTTCTGAGCCTGCTATCAGCCACTCCTCACAACCCAGCCCATTGCCACATTAAAGGATTCTCCCAAGGACTTCTCTTTGGCTTTGACATTCTGCAGCAGCCTGTTGGTGATACTTTCCCTTTCAGATACCATCCTTGCACAGTTTTTTACCCTTTCTAAATAGCTGCTGCTCTGGTTTATGGGGTGGTTTGTATCTCTACATGAGCAAACTTTTGTGGCGGCTCAAGGTACCCAGCCAGGGCTGGACACCACAGTTCCAGGTTCCTGTCTGGGGTTGGCCCCCCCCACCAGTGGACAGTGGTGACTCTGGGTCCCTGGCTGGGGGCAGACATCAGCAGCAGTGGTGGCTCCAGGTCCCCAGCCGGGGCTGGGCACTGGGGGCAGCAGTGGTGGCTGCTCTCAGGGGGAGGCATTGCCTCCCCATGCCTTTTAGAAACTCCACACCTCTATTTTCCATTTCTGGACCGAACTTTGGTGCTCTCTGATTAAAAGACAACACTGCATGAAGCAGTCAACCAAACCAAGCCAAACTGAGCTGTGTCATATTTTATGCTGGTGGGCTAGATCTGTTACTTCCATTGTCATAACAGTTGAAGAACAGAGGGCAGAATTCTTACTATTTGTGTTTTGGATTCACTACCTACTAATTCTGAGACTGAGTCTGATCCATATGAATGCACTATGGACCTTGGAAAACAGTGCTTTTCCTTAATTTAACAACAAAGTAAACTGATTGTCAATCTTGCTGGAGACTAGGAAATTAAGAGCAGAAAATCTAGTTTTTTCCCTTATTTAGGTTCCAGCTCCAGAGTAAATAATTCCATTAAATCATACATGAAATGCTGTAAAAATGTGCTCCAACTGTCACTTAAAAAAAATTGTGAACACAGTATCTTCCAGCATCTGCATTATTTTTTTTATATCAGTATCTTGGCACGTCTCACAACATTTCAATGTGGAGTTCCTTCAGATGTGGGTAACTAGCAGTCATATTTTAATAGCCACAATGAAATACAGTGCTAATCATTGTCAGTGCAGTTCAGAATCAGATAACCAGAGTACCTCTCCTTTAGGGCAAGGTTTACATAGATACTAAATGCCTGCTTATATACCAGAATCTTCACAAGGGTACCCACGTCTTCTTTATTTTAAACAGTAAGACAGCATGCAAAATTTAAATATTGTCCACAAGAAAATAAGCAAGACAAAGTATCTGCTGTCACCAGCATTGGCTGCCATTTAATATATCTAGTGCTTCTACTGTGTCATTCATTTACTGTAACTGATTATGGGGGGGAAATAAACTTGTGCATCTTCAAAACTAAACAAATAGTGTAGCATTAATGTAGTATTGTTGAGTGAAAAACAGCACCAATAATTTATTTATACTAATTTTGACCTATTAGTGCACAATTAAATTGACCATCTGGTTTTTCAAAATGCACCTACGGCCACTTCTAAATACAGAGAAGCCCACCTATCCACCAGATGTGTGGAGAGTTACAAACTCAGTCTGTTATTACATCTGGAGGAGGTCTGTGGGTAGTGATATTTACTACCCTTTAAGTTTTTGCAAACATATTTATTACATTCTATAAAAGACTGACAAGATAGTTGTCTTCAATAAACTTCTGCAGAATCTGGGTGAACAGAAATAAGAGAAGCCTCACTAGTCGTCAGTTAGCCTTAAGCAACGTTAGTTAATCAGCTGGTTCAGTAGCTAGACTTTGCTTCTATTCCAGACTCCACAAGTGACCTGCTGTATTAATCTGGAAAAATCACCTTACCTTAGTCTTTGTCTATTCTAGACTGCATGGTATTCAGAGAAAGGATCATCTCTTACTATGTGTCCATGCAGTGCCTAGCACAATGAGGCCCAGATCTTGGTTTGTCCCTCTAATTTAATAGTTGTTTGATAACATCTACTTAGAAAACACTTGCCTTAGCAGATAAGTGAGGACTTCATATTTTGCCTTTACTGCATGTAACTTCTTCATTCTGAGCATTTCAGGGTATTCCTAACAGCATTGTCTTACAACTTCTTAGGTAATAGATATTTTACAGTAAAGCCTGTCTTCAGCAGGCACTCAAAGAAATTAAATACTGTGACAAACAAACAAGGGGTCCTGTGGCTTTTACAGACTAACAAATGTATTTATTGCATGAGCTTTCTTGGGAGAAAATTCCACTTTCTCAGATGCTTTGAAACTGGGAGAAATTACAGAATAGGAGGAAGTAAATTCAGGAAAGTGTAAGTCATGGGATCAGGTCACACTGTAAGAGTAAATCAAAGCAGTTGTTAAGATTCAAAAACCTGGTGTTTGAATCTTCTTAACAACTGCTTTGATTTGCTCTTACAGTGTGACCTTCTCCTATGACTTACTCTCCTGCATTTATTTTCCTCCCATTCTGTAAGTTCCCCTATCTTCAAAGTGTCTGAAGAAATGGGATTGTCTCCCATAAAAGCTCATGCAATAAATACATTTGTTAATCCATAGGACTCCTTGTTTGTTTTGCTGAACCAGACTAACACGGCTACGCCTTTGGAACTTGAAATAATTTGGTTGGCGAACACAGACGGCCATCTCACAAAGGGGAAGCACAACTAGTCTTGATACACTCTGGAATGGTCTCAATACAGGAAGTTCCATTTACATGCTTTTGTTTTGTTTAGTTGAATAGGTTTTTCTCCTTAGCTTAACAAATAGAGTAACTGAAGCACAGAAGAGTCAGTGCCAAGAGTCAAACACAAAGCCTTGTACAATTGAATTTTACTTTCCTGTTTTGAAATAATATTAATAACAAAACAAATCCAAAAGCCCTCCCCTTTGGCATCATCTACCCTCTGCATTATGAGAGGGGTCACATTTAAGACAGTTCTCTTCCTAGCATTTAGCTTCCAGCTTCTTATTGACTAATACAAACACATACATCCCCCACCACCATCAGCTGTGACTAAAACATGAAGAAAAGGGGGCATCTAAGTGTTCCCTCTCTTGAAAGTGCATCATCCTGTTTTCTTATTGGATTGATACAATCTGACATGAGCATTACAATTCAATGCATCAACCGGAAAATTTAAAAAGACAGTTTTTCTGAAAACCCAACCATACTTTTGACAATGAAAAAGGATTGTAAATAAACCTAATTTATGCATGGCCCTCATCTTAAAAGAAGTAGATACTACATACTATAAACTTGGAAAATGCACTCACTATGCTGGTCAATGAGACTGATCCACAGCTTTATTAAAAAGCTGCTTTCATTAGTAATCATCCAATGATTATTTTGTAAAAGCTATGTAAAGAAGTACTTTACTGTAAATAGTAAAGGCATATTTATTACAGTGTTTGCAGTACTTAATATATCTCCTATAAAGCGTTCCATTATAAAATCATTTACATGTGTTTACAAATTTTTTGTAAAGCTCTCCTTTAGGACTGAAACTTTTTGAAAAACTCTCCTACAGGTTTTAGGGGGCAGACTTGTTTATTTAAAAACCCTGATATTTCTCCTCTTTCATTTTGAGTAATGGTAAAGTGCATGTAAAAACACCAATATATTTTCATGTTTTAAAATACTAAAATTCGTTTTGCTCATTATTATAAAAGAAGGGCTCCACAAAAAATTCCAAAGTGGCCAAGTGGCTAAAACTCTTTGAGGCAGACTCCCAGATATTTTCAGGGAGAATATGACAGTTCAAAACAATTGCAAAATCTCTTCTGGGCATGCTCAGTGGGTTGGAAAGTGCAAGATTTTCAAGAGTGGATATTGAAAGTTAGGGTCCTCAATCCACATTTAAACATCAAAACTAATGACAAGGAGTTGTGTGGCACTTGCTACACAACTCCTTGTTTTTTTTTTAGTGGACTAGACTAACATGGCTATCCCTTTTGAAATTGACAAAACTAATGGTATGATTTTTTTTTTTTTTAAAAAAAGATTAAATCTTTGAAAGCGGCTGAGTGCTCAACACTCTTGAAAAATCAACCCGCTTATTTAGGAATCCAAATCAAGTGTTTGGATCTCAATTAATCCCTAGAAAGCGGACCTATAGCGATATGGTCTTCTTTGCTTTTACCCCCTTTTTATAAAGTGTAAAAGTTTAATGAGGCAGGCAGAAAAGAATCTGAAAAGCAACTAGCAAAAGATTTGAAAACCAAGAGCAAAAAAAGTTTTAGATATACCAGAAGCAAAAAGCCTGCCAAACAATCAGTGTGGCTACTGGATGACTGAGGTGCTAAAGGTCCACTTAAGGATGACAATGCCATTATGGAGAAACTACATAAATTCTTTATATTGGTTTTCACTGCAGATCATGTAAGAGGGATTCCCACACCTGAGCCCTTCTTTTGAGGTGATAAATCTGAGGACCTGAGGGCTCAATATGGGAAGTTTTAGAACAAATGGACAAATTAAACAGTAGAAAGGACCAGATGACATTCACCCAAGAATTCTGAACAAACTCGTATATGAAATTGTAGAACTACTAACTGTTGCATGTAACCTATCACTTAAACCAGTTTCTGTACTAGATGACTGTAAGATAGCTAATGTGATGCAATTTTTAAAAAAGGCTCCAGGGGAGATTCTGGTAATTAAGGCTGTTAAACCTAACAGTAATGCCATACAAATTGGTAGACACTATACTAAAGAACAGAACTATCAGACATATAGATGAACATGATACACACGGGGAAGAGGCAACATAGCTTTTACAAAGGGAAATCATATGTCACCAATCTATTAGAATTCTTTGAGGGTCAACAAACATGCAGACAAGGATGATCAAGTGGACACAGTGTACTTAGATTTTCAGAAACCTTTGACAAGGTCCATCACTAAAGATTCTTAGACGAGTTAGCAGTCATGGGATAAGATGGAAGATCCCCTCAAACAAATGGTTAGTTTTCCAAATGCAGTGACTTAAACAGCACTGTTTCCCAGGGACCTGTACTGAGCCAGTGCTGGAAGACAGGATACTGGGACAGATGTATCCAGTATGGCTGTTATAATATGTAATGATGGGCAAGCCAATACCCTATTTTCCATAATAAACTGGTCTCTTCATGAAAATTAAAAATGATCATTTGTATTTCCTTCATTTACTTTGAAATAAATATGGAGGGAATATATCAGGAATCTACACATCAGCAGTCAACCTGTTATTTCTCAGCTAATGTGGAATGTCCTCAGCATTTCATTTTATTATGAATTATAATGATAAGGAATGGGCAAGTGTCTACACCATTACTCAGCCTGATAAAAGAAATCAAACCCCACTATGCCTGAATGACAAAATACTCCAGTTCATTTGATCTTTGAAATCTGTTGACCCCTCTTTCATATGAAACCTCTAACAGATTTTATTTTGATCTGGATACAGGGCTCTTTTATTAATGGTCATGACATCACATGCTATACTAAAAATGTGCCCTACATATACTATGGAGTTAGTTAGCTCAGAAATTAAATGGCCCCATCCTGTCTAGTGGTAATAAAATATCACTTCAGAAAATAAAGCTGTAATTAATGACAACAATATGAGCTGCAAGAAGATACCTGTGTAGTATAATAGGTAAAACCTTAAACCTTTATTCATGATCGTAAAGGCATCACATATCAGTGATAATTAAGGGCTAGTTTTACCACCTTTACACACTTGTGCATATTCCACAAGCAGTCCCACTGAAATAAATGAAGCAAAGTATTATTCAATTTGAGGAAAGGCAACAGAATCTGTCTTTAGTGGGAATAACTAGGGCTCCCATAATAAACTTTTAACAAGAGGAACACTTGATTTCTTCTCTCTCTTTATTCATATTAAACTAAGTCATCCATTTGAGGAGGAAAAAGTATATTCTCAACAATATGAAACCTGGGAATAGCACACAGCATAACATTTCTTTTCCTGGGTCATTTATCACTAATACTCACTATCTTCACTCTCCTCAGCATCTTACGTACTCACAGACACACCCACCCACCCACTTGCTGGCTTGCCTGACCACCTGCCAGGCCTTATTCCTCTACAGGCCAAAGGAGGAAGCAACTCCCAAATAATGGCATGGCTGTGTTTATTTATTAGCATAATTAAGGAAAAGCAATATGAAATAATGAAGTATTTAGTTAGCAGCATTAATACATTGGCCACGTATGCTTCTTGTACCTATGCAATTTATAATGCATTGTGCAAGCCCTGTGGGATCTTCAAGTGGCTTTTTACAGTAAATTCAGTGGAAACGAGTGCAAATGCTTTTTGCAGCTTTGTTTGTAATGCTAAAGAAAGGCATCCTGCAAGCCCTGAGATTCTAAGTCCTCTGTTTATCCAAAAAACAAGATCAACAGGGAGCTCAGCAGTACAAATTTCCCCTCATGGTGCTATGTACTCCCCCCTTCTGCTTCCCTGCCTCTTACGTGGTCTCCAAATCAGGGATACAGAGCCCTGTTTGTCTAGCTGGTGAGCTCAGCCAAACAAGCCCCCAAGAGCTCAAAGGGAAAGAACAGTGTTGTTTAACCTTCCCTGTTCCCTTGTCCTAGAAATAAAAGTTGAAGGTAACAATTAATCTTGCTATTTAGCCTTCTGGGTTTTGTTTGTGTGTTCTTGCTGCATTGCCATTGAACTTCTCTTTTTTATTCTAGTTACTTGGGTGGCTAAGAGCACCAATGCTAATTACATGAAATAATTGGGACTAGCAGTTTTCAATTAAAATTGGATGTGAAGGAGTTCACATTCATATTCTTCAAAAAGACTGTTTTCATCACCAAGTGATGTGCTCTGCTAAATCAGTGGTGGCATAGCTCACCTCTAAGCTGAGCTGCTTTTTATGCCTCTAGCCATTTTGGATATATTCAGTGTATTATATTTCTAATAATTGGAATGTCATTTCAGAAAAGTCCATTAAAATTAAATCAGTACCATGGATAGAAGAGACAGTTAAAACAGTTTGCTCAGATCCCCATGTCCTACTCTCCTATGCCAAAACATCAATTAGTGATCCCTACCATACTAAATAGTTGAGGGACTATTACAATAAAAAGATTACTTGGAATTCAGAATTAGTAGTTCTGCTTATTTTAAAAGACTAAACAGACAAAAGGAGTCTCCAGTTTTGCACAGGTACAGTAAGATGCTTGCACCTCAACATATTCACTTAACAAGATCTCTGGTATATGGAAAATTTGACGAGTATAAATGATAATACTTTGCACTGGTACAAAATTGCCTGTTTTAGACAGTGATATAAACTACAAGTACAACCACCCACTGCTAAACATATGAAAAATCACTTTTAATAACGAGAAAGCAAAAGGTATTGAACCTCAAGTCTATGAACAACAAACAGTCCCAAAGAAAACAAATTTAATTTAATAAACTTAATGTGGTATATAAACAATTTTTAAATCTTGTCTAGATTTTTTGAAATAAACCAAGACAAATCCAGGTGTAATTTGATCATTTCCTCCAAACTTCACTTGGCTTTGGGCATGCTGATACTTGGCCCACAACCTCTTCCAAAAAAAAAAGAAGAGACACATGAAAAGGGAAAAAAGGGACTGAACTGAAGGCATCCAAATAATGACAACATTCTCAGCAGTGCATCATGAAAAAGTAAAACCATTATATAAATCATTTATATAAAGCAATGTCTGTTCTGTCCTAATGACATGAAATACTGTAATGCTCTACTTTTTACCAGTACTGGGCACAAAAAAAGATGAAGAAGAAGAAGAAGAAGAAAAACCTTTAGTTCTATTAAATCATATTTCCAGCGTGGGTGTCGTTTGTACAGGATAAAACCAAATTATCCACTCATAAAATTCAAGATGATCTCTTTCATGTACCAAAGAATATTAACCCATTACTGTATTTTTAAGTGCAGTGTTTGCAGATGCCACATGCTTGTATCCAGTAGCTGTTAATGGATGGCTTGTTTTTTTTTTTGCCTACTCCAATAAACTGGTGCTAGAACTGAGTGAAATTTGACATCTCTAGCAACAGGTATAGAAACTTATGTTTATTGTATTATGACAGATAATTTTATCATGGCTTGAGTTTACCCCAGCTTGATTTACTGACCAAGTTGAACACACACACAAAATTTGTATCTTGCCTTTATAGACTGATCCTTTGCAAATCCATGTCCAAACCTAAAGATACACAGCAGTAGATGCAAATAGTATAGCCAGAAGCAACAGTACTGAATCAGTGTCCGTTTGTGTCAGCTATAACAGGTTAACAAAACCTCTACCCTTTAGGATTCTTTTTCATCACTGATTCTGTAATCCTTAAATTTTATTCTAACCCCCGTGAGGACTAGCATAATAAGCAAGTTAATTTAGTAGTGAGATCCCTAGCATTACAGATTATATTATAATTCTTTATCATATGTGGCAATAACACCTCCATGTTCCCAAAAGCATCATCCCCAGAAATTTGCTAAAGGCCTCTTCTAAAACACCTCTCTGATTCATAAATTGAGTCTTGACTTGCATCTTCCTTATACAAGACTCCACTAGACTTGTGATTCGTGCTAGTATGAAATCAAAATCAAAGAATGACTAGATTCCTTAGAATGAAGTCCTCTCAGAGAAAGAAGAGGACAAGGCCAAAGAGTCCTACAAAGAAATAGGTTCTTATAATCTAAGTACAAGGCTTACTTGTAGCATTTTCCTAAATACCTAAGATTAAAGTTAACTTTTTACCCCCTGAAACTTTAGTTGTTCACTAATTACACATAGTTCTCCAGGAATCCTTCACTGAAAAATAATCTCTTTCTCTAAGAATTTGGTGTCAGATCTCCAAACTTGTATGTCAAAAATTCAATGAAGTAACAGTGATCTACAGTAGCTGAGGATATAAGAGCTTGCATTCCCACATCCAACTTCTCTGATTAGTCCATGAAGAGCTAACCAGACCAATGCAATATTTTTTGAACTACTTAAAAAGTAAAGAAGAGATGTAATCTCCCATTGACAGGTCATGTACATTTGTGCATCACTCCAGGAGCTATTAACACATATTTCCAATAATAAGAGGAGATATCTTCCTCTATGAGAACTCAATCTGTATTACAACAGATTAAGAATAGCTCTTTTCCTAATTTGCAAACCAATTCATATTAAAAGAGTATGAAAATTCATTCCATACATGCTTTGGTCTAAGTCCATCATTTGATACATGTTATGTGCAAAGCATGAATTCAAAATCAGCCCCAAATAACATACCCCTTTATTTTTCATGTCCAGTATCCATTTCTTAAGATTTAAACAAAAACTTACCATGTTTTGGGAAAGTAATATAGCTTATTTAACAGATTTCTAGCATCAGAGCAATCTAAAAGAAAGCCCTTTCATGCCATTAATCCATCCACCAGAAGTCAGTGCAGGAACGATTCTTGCAACACATTGCCCTGTTTAGTTTTAGTTATAAATGACCCAGGAGATGAGGCTTCCTTTTGGGAGACAATTCCACAATTTATTAGAACTCAAAATTAGGAATATTCTCCCTAATATTCATCTTAGAATTTCCTTTTCTCTATTTTCATCTCACCCCTCATAGGTTTGGTGCCTTAGGCCACCCAAAATAATCCCTTTCCCTCCTTGATGCTTGCACCTTCTAGTCATTTCCGTTTTATCCTAGTCATTAAGCAACAGAAATGTAGGCCTTTTAATCTTTATTTTCTTTTTCATTGTGAATTTGCAGTTGAAACAGAAGACTTGCCTGAAACATGGGTCTTTGAGTTTGAAACTGAAAAACAGTAAGTTTACAACACAAGGAAAGACAAAAATCACATGTCCTGGTTATAAAGTAGTCTTATTGCTCCAATAATAATACTTGCCAGGGGATGGATTCCTGGCTCAGTATTCAGGTTGGCATGTACACTGGTGTCTCCAAATCTCTTGATTGCTTTTTATTTTGTAGCAGTAATGGAATTTCTAAAACAAGTTACAGTCATCACATACAACAAAGCTCAAAGTCTGTATGTAGTCTGTTAAATACCATACATCCAGATTATATTTGTTCTTTCAATAAACAATGATGCCATTTTTTCCTTCACAGAGCTTTACAAACAATATCTCAGTAGTATAGGTGACCTTAAAGAATTCTGATGACTGCAGGAACTTGGCTAAGAGTGGCAGCATCAACAGACATACTGCAGCATTTGACTTCCAGAGACACAGGAGAGGATAACCTGTCTGTTATGGCCCAGCATTTAGATAGCATTACCTGATGCTAGCCATATGTTCTGAACAGCAACTTCTAAAATCTGCCAAAGTCATTGTAAATAATTTAAGTACACAGAGGAGTATTGTATCTACTGGCTCGTATATACCACAGCAAAGATATTTTAATATTCACAGCTTTCAATTTCATTTGCAATGTATAAAAACAGATTCCCCTTTTATATGGGCCTCTACGCAATGACCTGTATTTGCACCCTCCACAAGAGTGATTTCACTTCTGCCCTCGTAACACAGTTCCACCACAGTTTCCAATGCATACAATATTCTTCTCTGTCTTGTAGAAGTTCTATAGCCAAGACAAAAACTAAATCTTTGGTCCATGTTTCTACAAGTGAATCTTTCCTTTCTAATTTTGTTTAAAATTAAATTTTTTCAGCAAAGCAGTAGATACATACTCCACTAGTGAGTCAAAGCAGTGCTTCTGCCTTATGCAACTATCACTAGTTGATGTAGATACTAATGTTAGAACATATTGACTGTTAGATGACCTTCAGCTATCTGGAAACTTGACCTCTGGTCCAGAAGGACGCAACATAAAAGAGAATATTTGTAACAAATCTTCCTTAAGGATGAAATTCACTTCTGTGGAGAAAGCTCTCCCAACACTTGAAGGGCTTCAGTGGTGGATAAACCTTAAGAGGTCTCTGCACACAGCTGAATTTCAACCTAAAAGAACAAAAGGGGGGGGGGCTACAGTAGGGAGATTTTGATCATTTTATTTTCCACTAGCTTCTGGTGGGATCTGGACCCCGCCACCAGGATCTGTCCCCTGCTGGGGCTGCGGTGCTGCCGTGGGGATCCAGCCCCCACCCACTGGGGAGCGGCACTGCTGCCAGGGTCTGGCACCCATGGTCCCTGTCCCCAGTTTCTCCGACCTCCTTCTTTCCCTCCTTAACCCATCCACTTACCCCTTAACTCCTTTCCCCTTACCTGGTCAGCCAGAGATATCTGACTGCATATTAACACACCTCTAGTATCAGAGAAGTCTAAAAGAAAGACCTATCACATCATTAATCCATCCACCAGAAACATGCTCAGGGCAGGAGTTTTTAAACTCCACAAGCCCCAGCCTGGCACTGGGAGGAGTCTGTCTGGGGCCAGGTGGGGTCCACTGTGATGGCCACTGCATGACCTAGGCAGCCCATTTTGTCCCAGCTCTGTCTGTGAATCTCTTTCAATAACTCTGTGGCCCCCCAGGGGTTCACAGATCACAGGTTGGGAACCACTGCCTTAAGCCATCAGAAAGAGTTAGAATAAAATTAAAATGAGATGTAATCCCACTAGGGGAAAGTTCTATGTACCATAGGTATTTCCCCCCAAAAATGGACAGAAAAATGAGCAATATCTAGTCCTGTAGGTATATTGTATTGATTGTTTAGACTATGTAAACACACGCTATATTTTAGTGAGAGGGGCAATGCTGAGAAAGCAATTCCTTCATCAAATAGTTACTGAACCAACAAGAGGAAATATCACCTTAGATTGGATATTGGAGAGTACTAAGGTCCTCATAGAAGAACTGGTCAGAGGGGAAAACCTTGGTTTGAGTGACCATGGTTTCATTCAGTTCAAATTAAATAGAAAGATACCAAATAAATAAATAAATCTGTGACCAAGGTCTTTGACTTCAAAAGGGCTAACTTTATAAAATTAAAGGAATTAGCTGGAGAAGTGGACTGGACTGAAGAACTCATGAATCTAAAGATGAAGGAGGTTTGGTATTACTTCAGGTCACACCTGCAGGAACTATTTGAGGCCTGCATCCTAAAGAAAGGGGAAAATTCATAGGAAAGGGTTGCAGATCGAGATGGATGAGTAAGCATCTCAGACAGGTGATTAGAAGAAAACAGAAAGCCCGCAAGGAGTGGAAGATAGGAGGGATCAATAAGGAAAGCTACTTCTTAGAAGTCAAAACATGCAAAGGTAAAATGAGAAAGGTCAAAAGCCAAGTAGAGCTGGACCTTGCAAATGGAATTAAAACCAATCGAAAAAGATTTTACAACCATATAAATAGGAAGAAAACAAAGAAAGAAATGGAACTACTACGGACTGAGGATGGAGTGGAGGTTAAGGATAATTTAGGGATGGCCCATTATAAAGAAATACCTTGCCTGTTTTTAATGAGGGTAATGAAGAGTTGGGGGATAGTGGCATGGTGGCTAATGGGAATCAGGATATAAAGGTAGAAATTAACTACATCCAAGTAGAAGCCAAACTTGAAACAGCTTCCTGGGACTAAATCGGGTGGGGGTGGGGCAGGCTATCTTCATCCAAGAATATTCAAAGAACTGTCGCATGAAATTGCAAGTCCGTTAGCAAGGATTTTTAATTAAGCTAAACTCAGGGGCTGTACTGTATGACTGGTGAACTGCTAACATAGTTCCTGATTTTAAGAAGGGGAATGAGTGATTCAGATAACCACGGACGTATTAGTTTGACCTCAGCAGTATGCAACTTTTTGGAAAAAAAATTGAGAGAAAGTAGTTAAGAACATGGAAGTTAACAGACATTGGACCAAAATAAAACATGGCTTTACAAAAGGCATTACAAAAGATCCTACCAGATCAATGTGATTTCCTTTTTTTGAAACAATAACAGACTTTTTAGACCAAGGGGATACAATGGATTTAATTTACATAGATTTTGGTAAGGCATTTCATACAGTTCCACATGAGGAATTATTGGTTACACTGGAAAAGTTGGGGTTTAACATGAAAATTGAAAGGTGGTTAAGGACCTAGTTAAAGGGGAGACTACAGCAGGTCAAACTGAAAGATGAACTGTCAGGCTGGAAAGAAGCTGCTAGTAGAATTCCTCAGGGTTCAGTCTTGGCACTAATCTTATTTAACCATTTTATTACTGACCTTGTCACAAAAAGTGGGAATGTGCTAATAAAGTTTGCGGATGACACAAAGTTGTGAGGGATCGCCAACACAGAGAGGGATTGGAATATCCTACAAGAAGAGCTGGATGACCTTGTAAACTGAAATAACAGAAACAGGATAAAAGTTAGTAGTAAGCACAAGGCCATGTATTTAAAGACTAGTACAGGAATTTTTGCTATAAGCTTGGATTGCATCAATTGTAAGTGACAGAGGAGAAGGATCTTGGAGTATTAGTTGATCACATGATTATTATGTGCTGTCAATATAATGTGGCTGTAAAAAAAGCTAATGAAGTCCCAAGATGCATTAGACAAGGTATTTTTAATAGAAACAGGGAGGTGTTAGTATTATTGTATAGTTTTGGTGAGACCTCATCTGCAGGACTGTGTGCAGTTCTGGTCTCCCATGTTTAAGAAATATGAATTCAAACTGGAACAGGTGCAGCCAAGGGCTAGTAGGATGATCCATGAAATGGAAAACCTGCCTTATGAGAGAAGACTCAAGGACTATGTCTACATTAGGAAAATTTGTTAGTTTGAATTTGTTAATTAGAACTAATGAGTTCGAGGTTAGTTCAAACTAACCTCGAACTTCTTAGCTCAAGTTAACAACATGTACTAGTTTGAACTAACATTAGTTCAAACTAGTCCACTTTGTTAATTTGAACTAACTGCCCTTAGTTAGAATTTATTATGTTCAAACTAATGATTAGTCCTGGTTTACATTGTCCTTAGTTTGAACTAACAATCAAACTAAGGACTCAGTTCAAACTAATCAGTAGGTTTTACTAGTTTGAACTAAGCTTTCATTAGTTCAAACTAATGAAAGACTAGTGTAGAGAGATAATAAGTTAGTTCAAATTAAGCCTCCTTAATCTGAACTATCTTGCTAATATAGACATAGCCAAAGAGTCTGGCTTGTTTATCATAACCAAAAGAAGACTGAGGGGAGATATGATTGCTCTAAATAAATAGATCAGAGGAATACATATTAGGGATAGAGAATAATTATTTAAGATCAACACCAATGTGGACACAAAAACAAATGGACATAAATTGGCCCTCAGGAAATTTAAACTTAAAATTAGATGTAGGTTTCTAGCTGTCAAAGGAGAAAAGTTATGGAATCAGCTTCCAAGGGGAACAGTGGGGGGTGGGGGGAGCAAAAACCCTAACTGGCTTCTAAAGTGAGCAGCATAAATTTATAGAGGGGATGGTATGATGGGACAGCATTATCTGGCAAATCACTGATCTTTGACTACTAGTGGTAAAAATGCCAGTGGCCTATGAGGCGATGTTAGATGGGATGGGTTCTGAGTTGGTGCAAAGAATTCTTTTTTGCATGTTTGGCTGATGAGTCTTGCCCATATGCTCATGGATTAGTTGATCACCCTACTCAGGGTCAGGAGGGGATTTTCTTACAGAGCAGATTTGCAGGGGCCCTGGGTGTTTTCCGCCTTTACTTTTAGCATAGGGCATGGGTCACTTGCTAGTGGTTACTCTGTACTTGGAAGTCTTTAAATCATGATGTAGGGACTTCAGTGACTTAACCATAGTTTAGGTGTTTATTGCAGTAGTGGGCAGGAGGTTCTGTGGTCTCCATTATGCAGAAGGTCAGACTACATGATCATATTGGTCCCTTCTGACCTTAAAATCTATGAAAACTGTCTTTAGCTCCCACTTGACAAGCACTAGAAAAGAGCAATGGGCTCCAGAATTTAACGTCATCTTAGAATGACACTTAAAGCAATACAACCCCCTGCAACTGCACTTAAAGCAATACAACCCCCCTGCAACTGCACTTAAAGCAATACAACCCCCTACAACTGATTGTTAGCATAAATTCAGATATATAGTTTCAATGTGACCATTTAATTCAGAGCCAAGAGAACAGAATAATATTAGCATATGTATAAAATCTACCTGGTTGTCAGAAACATAAAACTGACTGTACATTCTTTGGGGGTATGGATTATGTTTTCCTTTGGTTTTGGAAAGTATCTAGCATATTTTGGGCACCAATGAAATAGGAAAAAAAATCATACTTAGCTTGTGGTTCTCTTAAAAAATATATATTTTGTGACTTCCTGATCCACATTAAGTAACTACAGCCTGTCATGACTATCTCCTATATCTAGGTGCCATGTACAAGTGTCTAAGTAACACTGGCAAGAACAACCAGGGCTAAATTAAGGGAAAATATAAGTTCTAGAAATACACACTAAAACATTTCCAGCAATTCATGAGAAGGATTTCTCTCTTCATGCAATGCTAATCTCAGTTCATATTTCCTATGCTGTAAAGACAAATTGGTAACACTGGACATGATTTAATTAAAATCTGAACTTACCTCTGTGCCTGTCTTTTACATGTAATTACTAATGAAAATGATTTTTCTAGAGACAGAGAGTATAAAATGAGGAAGAAATGGTTACTGTGACTGTAATTCTTTTAAATGTAATGCACATGTTTATGCCATTCAGGCGGATGTGCACTCAGCATGCTGGAGCCAGAGATTTTTGCCTAGCAATGCCCATAGAGGGGGCAGAGCTCACACCTGTGGCCGTGACCCCTCTCTTAGCTTTATGAGGCAGTGCCAACCAGAGCCCTCTCTCTTCCTTTGCACCATGAGAGGAGACTTCGATGAAGGGACAAAGAAAGGGCAATGTAATACATGACTGCATCCCATCTTGAAAAGCCATAGCTATAGTAAGAATAATTTATTTTTGAGTAGAAGCAACATGTATTTCACATAGGGGACTCCCAAACAGAATTCCCAGGAGGTGGGACTCAAGTATACATAAATAAGGATCACAGGTCTGCCTTCCAAAGTTTCATCCTCTCTGGAAGATGCCGTAATGGCATAATAGTCTGTAAAATGGATAGATGGATGGATGACCAGTTGGCAGCTGTGAAAATATTCAATATGGAAATATCATTGAGGAAAGCTATTGATGTTGCTTGCACTGTCATCAGATGAGTTTGTATCTGGTCAATAGGTGCAACCTTTCATATGCATTCTTGATACATGACATTACATATCTAGAGATGGTCTGTGAAGACACCTCTTGGCCCTTCATGCTGTCTGCATATGACATGAACAGGTGAGGTCAAACTTGAAATGGCTCAGTCCTACCCAGATAGACAGCTAGATACTGACTGACATCAAAGGTGTATAAATGCAGCACCTACGTAGATGAACGTGGCTTAGAAAAAAATCCCACAGACAAATATAATGGCTGGTACAAATGAAACTGAGAGACCACTGTGGACAAAAAATTTAGAGGTAATCATGAAGTTACCTCATCTTTGAAGAACTCTGTGTAAGGAGACCCTGCTATCAGAACCTTCAAATCACTTCCTTGTGGATGTAATTGCTACTGGGAATAAGGTTTTCTGACACAAGAAGTTCACTGGTGAAGATGCTAGGGGGTCAAATGGAGCCCTATTAGAGCCCTCAGAACCATGCTTAAGTCCACAAGAGGATTGACTCTCAGACTGGAAGACAGAGGTGGAGAAATGCTTTCAGGAATGTCATCACTATGGAAGTGGAGAAGACCAATTTTCCCTGAACAGAGTGATGAAATGTTGGTACTGGTGGCAGATACACTCCCAATGAACTACATGCAAGCCCCAATTTTTGAAGGTATAGAAGATACTCCAAGATGTCCTGGATAGAAGTCCACATGAGTTGCATCCCACTTTTCAGGGACTGCACTGAAACCTCTTCTTGTTGCTAAGTAAGCCATACAGGACTTTCTACTGCTGAGTAAGACTTGTGAACACTCGCTGAAAAGTACTTTTCTTCTTCATTCAAGAACGCAGGAGCCATTCTGAGAGATGCAGAAAGCAGAATGGAGTATGGTATGCATGGCATCACCAGGATTCTAATCAAGAGGGTAGGGATGGAGAAAAAGAGGCATGGGAGACTGAACTGATAATTTGAGATGATCAGAGAAATATCAATGCCTTAGCCACTTAAGGCCATGAAAATAACATTGGCTCAGTCTGTACTGAGTTTGAGGATGACCTGAGGAATGATCAGGATAGAGGAAATGCATTGAGGAGAGCTGATTGCCAACTGCAGTGGAAGTAGTAGGACAGGGAGATGAGCCTGAGCCCCCAGTTATTCTGAGACAACACAAGGGAGGACAGTTGATAGAGTGACTGTTCAGAACCTCATATACCTGATATCTGTTGAAGATGTGAAGGTCAAGTACAGCTCTCCCCTTACCTTAGATTTGGGTATCATGAAGTATTAGGAGTAGAAACCATGACCTGGCTGCTCCCACAGAATCTAATCCATCAGTCCAAAAGCCAAAAGAGAGCTGACCTGCCTGACTAGCAGTATCTCATGAGAGATCTGTTAGTCTTTAAGTGCCACAAGACTCCTTGGGGGAGGGGGGTGTTTGTTTTTTGCTTTACTAGACTAACAAGGCTGCCCCTTTGGAACTCATGAGAGATGTCCCTGAAGAGGGATGGGAAGTAAGGTAGGGAGGAAGTGTGGAGAAGAACTGGATTACATAACCCAATCTAACAGATGAACCTAGTTGTTGGAAGCAGTTGAGGCCCTTGTACTGCAAAGTGGGCCAGCCTGTTCCTAAAGAAGCAGGAGTAGCAGCAAGCAAACCAGTTCTATAAAATAAGGAATCAAAATGAGTGCTTAGACAGTGCCCAGGGAGGTCCATGGATTGGCTGAATCATGAACCTTACTGCTTTTTTCTGTGAGCTCTACCGCTCTTTCTGGATTAGTCCCATCGCTTTGGAAGATGTAAAGACTGAATATGCACTGCAGGATACTGCTGCTAAGTGTCCTTATGGCACTTCTACACTGCTTGAATACAGTTCAAGACACTTAGAGCAACTCTAGAGTCCTTGAAGGAATGCATTGAATCATCAGTTTTATTCAAAAACAGGGTTTGGCCATCAAAAGGCAGGTATTTGATGGACACTGAGTGCACTACCTGAGTTCTACAGCTAGGAAGCCCTTCTTATGATGACCACAGAGGCCATCACCCTGCTTGAGGTCTCCACAACATCAAGTGCAGTCATTAACTGATTTGAGGAGCATGTCATAGACCAGGATGGCAACTCCCGCAAGGGGTAGACAACTATAAAATATCCACCAATTTGTGGGTGTTCTCTTGTAAGAATTCCACTTGGAAACCAAGGAAAGCAAATACACAACCCAAAAAGTCTTGGTACACGTTACAGTCCTCTGGTACCCAAAGGGAGGATGATCCAGGCAGCACCCCACTGCCTGGAGAGGAAGATGAGGTCTTTAATAGAAGCAAAGCCTCATCTTGTTTTAGGAGTGATACACCCAGAGAAGAGGACTCTAGAGGCTCCACAAAGAGAAAGATTACTTGTGCTTGGGCCCATAATGGAAATACCATCACCACTGCAGTCCTGGCCAGCAATTTCACTTTTGAACAAGGTGAGGAGCAGGACCTCTGTGATTGAAAAGCATCCTACTGATGTGGAAGGACTTCGGTGACTAGTAGGCACAGGACCAGGAACTTCTTCCTTAATCATTAAGGCTATGTCCACACACAAGCCCTTGTTTCGAAACAAGCCGTTTCAAAACAACGCCTTATTTCAAAACAGCTTATTTCAAAATAAGAAAAAAAAGTGGGAATTGAAATAGTGTGTCCACATAGTGGACACGTTATTTCAAGATAGGGGAGGGGAGGCTTGTGCGGGCTGGGGCTGCCCTGCCCCTGGGATTCCCTGGCACCCCCCCGCCGCTTCTGCCGCGGGCAGGGGGGGTTCCCCGGCCCCCCCGTCACTTCTGCCGCGGGCGGGGCCAGGGCTGCCTCCCACCCGGGGTTCCCCGGCCCCCCCACCCGCTCCTCCTGGCTATACAATCCTTGTTTCGAATTAACATGTCCAAACGGCATTATTTTGAAACACCCGGTTTCAAAATAATCCTCCTTTCGAAAGCAAAGTGGTTTAAGCTGTTTCGAAAGGAGGGCTCTTGTTTCGAAATGAGGAGCTCCCTCCTTTCGAAACAAGAAAATGTCACATGGACATAGGGACTTTTATTTTGAAACAACCAGTGTTGTTTCAAAATAAAAGCCCTGTGTGGACATACCCTAAGTTCATGCCATTCTTGGGAACTATAATGGTTCATTAGTGTTCCATGGTGCTCATTGCTTGATGGGGAGCAGAAGGAAGATGGCGCTGACTCAGACACAGACAAGCCTCAGAATCCCCAAAACAACTGTAGGGTAAGACTGGGGTGAGTAGGTGAGATGACTCATCCAGTGCCCAGAAAAAGGCAGGAAGCAGAAATGCCAAAGGAACCACTATCATCACTATGAAGCATGCTGATGCCAAAAGTGACATCAGTCCATAATATGAATAGCAGTATGAAGTCACTGACTATGCTGATGTTGAGGACAATGAAAGATGCCAAGGAAGCATCTGGGGTGCTGACAGAAGCAATGCTGAAAAAGGTCCCAATACTGAAGTCCCCTATTTTGATCCTGTTACTAGCTTTACCCAAGCTACTGGGAGGAGACCATTAGGGTATGGTGCTGACAGACACAAAGGTTCAGTGGCTCATTCAGTCAGTGGGATGATAGATGGTGCAGCCTTTGGAAAGCCTTGGACAATGGTGAAATCAGAATCAAAGGCAAAGGAAGCCTCTGGCTGTCTGATATGCTAATAATGAAGAGAGTTACTACTGGCATCTCACTCATCACTACCAGACTCAGGTGGGTGGTCTTGACTGGTTGTATCTGACCTTTTCCTACGCTGGTTGATGGGGAATGGCTCCAATATTTCTTCAGAGAGGCATCTGCTCCAGAACACAAAGTGGCAATACTCTTCAAATCAAATCAAATCAAATCATAGGGCTGGAAGGGACCTCATGAGATCATCTCTTAGTCCCTCAGGGTGATCTTCAACCCAATAATAGCCTCAATACTGAATCATTTCATATGGCCGGTTTCAGCAAGTGCTGCTTGAAGCAAAGGTCCAAGCCATCTGTTTCCTTTTCTTGAATAATCTACAAATTGGACATCACTTCTTGAGCTGGACCTCACCAAGACAGAGCAAGCTTGTGGGGACTGCTGTTGGGGATTTCTCTTCCACATGAAGGACAATGTTTAAACTCTAGTGATGGCATCTCTGAGGAAACAGACTGTTAATGAACAAACTATAATTATATGCAACAAGAAACTAGACTAACATTATCTCTGAGGTTGCAAAGCTATTATTATGGAGCTTGGACTCTAACCAGCATCAGTAAGAAGGAACTGGGGTAGGGGAAGGTTGGGTAGTACTACGTCACCTCATCTGTAAGGGGGAGGGGACACCACCATGAGGCACAAGTGCTGCTCCTCTACAGATACAGAACAGGTACGCAAAATCTTGGGCTTTGGAGTGTAGGGCACACACACCTGAATAGAATACACATCTGCATCCCACTCAGAGAACAACTAAATGTTCCTAAACTTGTGTTATTAAGTCTTATGTAAAATAATCTATAGGCATCATGTCGCCTCCAGTAATCCAAGAAGATGGGTGTGGAACCTGGGGGAATCCTACCTCCTTTACACAGTGGACATAAACTGGGGAGTGCCAGTTCCACAGCATGCTGTTGAGTGAGAGGATTCTGCAAAAGCCCTTCCACCAAAGGCTCTGTCTCTCTCCATGACTCCTGTAGGAACTGTACTACCATAAAGGATAGGGGTGCCCAGGCAGCAGTATTGCTGATTACTGGTTTCCACAAGTATCTTGAAATCTGCCCTGGAGTAGAGTAACTAACCTGCTCTTTCAAGTGAATGTGCTTGGATTTGTCACCCATTCACTTTTGGAAGGTCTCTTAGCTAAAATATTGAGTTTCCTGCTTCTTACATGGATTTTTCCAGTGCAAGGGAGAAGCTGGCTGCTAAAAAGATTAGGACTGGACTTTTTATTATTGTTGTTTTTTGGTATTTGCTTATGATTTAAAAACAAATTTCTTAGTGCACAAATGTAAGTAGATAGGATTATTTTCCGAGTGCTGATGCAAACAGGGAACACTCATAGTGTGAGGCCTTACGGCCAGGCAGCACATTTTTAATTCTCTTCTCTGATATGGATATGCTCTTTGACTTTGCAAAATGTCATTTAAAAGCAGCACTCCTGGGAGTTTTGCAGAACACAAGACTGTGCACATTTACATAGAGGTGAGCATCTGTGCCTCTGTGAGAGAAAACTATCCTTCCCTACCACCACCACTCTGCTGAAGATTTATGTCCTGGTTCAAAAGACTTTCCCTACAGGGAAATGGGTAGGCTAGTCATGCCAAGGTATTTTCAATAGAGGTTTTCAAGCTACGGGGGAAAATAAGAAGGTAGGGAGGAATGAGAAGAAAGCTGAAATGATTTCCTGCAGAGTAGGTCTCTTGTCATAAATCACAAATAACAAGAAAAATATAATATAAAGTCTCATTTTATTAAACATCTCTCAGCATTCACAACTTCATCATTCTAGCAAATTATAGTCGGAGGAGGTGGAGGTTACAAAATGGCTGATAGCTAAGTGCATAAATATGCACACAAAGAATGCTGCAGAATATGACATCAAACCTGCAAATGGAGCTGGGAAAGAGAAGGCAGAGATCAAAGTCATATAAAAAACCAACAACTTTTTCACCTTGGTTGCCCCAAGACTGGAAACTTCAGTTAAGGTAAACTGTGGTTTTTCACAAAAAAGTTAGCTTGAAAATATTAGTGTTTGGTTGTTTCCATCTCTACACCCTACTATATTATAAAAGAAAGGGCTGATTAGATGGCTGTAAATAAAACTCAGACTGGCATACACAGATTTATCAGACTGCATTCATGTACATTTAATACAAAATTGAAACTCAGGACAGGCAGGCAGCTGATTACACATGAAATATAAAAAAGACCTACATTTCCCTTTCAAAAAAAAAAAAAACACTAGAGATGGGACAAGAAGGGAAGAGACTGCTTTAACTTTCAGTCTAGGATACTAAGTAGGTATCTGCTGCAATTGAAAATTGTCTGTCTACCAAGTAATGGCTCCAGCAGTGTTTGCTAGGTAGCCTGTCTATAATCCTGCCAAGGAAGGTATGGATACAGGTGGCCGATGGGATAAAGGGAGATAATGAAAAGAATGATGCTTTCTTGATGCTGATTTTCACAGCAAGTTCCTTTACATATTTCTGCCCCTAAGTCATTGGCCAGAGAAAATAAGGGAACATCAGTCTCCAGTATTTGGTCAAAAAAATCTCAGCTTTTGAATTCTGTAGACAAAAAATAGGAATCACAGTTTCATAATTACCTGGACTTTTCACCCCTCTCCTGGACGTCCTTGAGGGCACTCTCTTTAGGTTTCTGACTCTATTCATCACCTGTCCAGAGTGCAGGTCCAAACCAAACCAAAAGTTTAAAGCAGCACATTTCCCTGATCTACATTCTGAAAATCCCAGCAAGGCAATTTGCCTAGAAGGCCTGCACCTTGCTTTTTCTATGAGGGCTATGATTTAGTGTATTACCAGCAGTTACAAATAACCACACAGCTCTTTCTAAACAAGCACATCTACTGTTCAGATAAAAGCACTACTGAGAAAACATTAAAAAAAATTTAAAAAGCTCCTATGTGTATGCTAAAAGCTCACCACAGGTCAGCCATCAGCCTTAAGAGGGCATAATAGGCTAAAGACTTTCCAACCCTTCTGTGTAAGTCTGAGGCCCTTTCAGCAGAAATTGTCTGTCTGCTGGATCAGGAAGAAAAGCATCAAGTAAATTTTAATTCAGCCTGTTCCTCCCAAAGTCCTTTCTTTTTCTTTTGATCGCTGGAGAATCCAGTTTGACGCGGCATATGGGAGGCTCCTCTGGAGGTGGTATCTCTCTGGGGTTATTGCTATATAGATGATTTACCATAATCATCACCATTTTTGGTTCCTTGAGGAACTGTGGCAGCCCTCCCCTATGGAATAGAATGCAGTCATACATAAACTATTCATTTATTACAGTGGACCCAAAGATACTTAAACTTGATTTCTTAAGGTCTACCAAGGATTTGGCAGAAGGTTGCCATATCTATCACAATAGGGACTCTTTTTTTTTCAATGAGTTATTGAACATTGGCAATGCTAGATGCTGTTGTAGCTTATATGTTTGATGCTCTCCCAAAGAAAATGGACTCCACATTGGTTTTGATTCCCTTCCTGGAGGCAGCACCTCCAAAGCAGTACCCCTGGGAATCAATGACAGTCAAGAAAAAAATATGATCTGTGAAGATTAAAGAGAGGATTGCCTATATATAGGCTGGAAGTATTTTTTGTTATCAGAAGGGGAAACACCTTTATTCGAGTTCACGCACATGCACAAAGCTCTGACACCTGATTCCATGCAGGAATTTTAGTTTCACAGGACTCCCTAAATGCAGCTATCTCCCCTTATTGAATTATCCAGAATGACTACTCTTACTAGAATACTCCTGAAAGCAAGGTACATGCTTTTAGTCAGGTACATATTTTTGAAAGCTGTGTTTGTAGGGCAGTTGTTGGACCCACCTGCCAATTTATTCTTGGTACGTGTCTTGGCTGGGGCTAAAGCACATACCTTGAATCTTTGAGCTGCTTTTGTTTTTTTAAAAGAGTATATCAACTCACCAACACTGTTTTCATTGTCTGCTCTCACAGTTAATTTTTAAACCTTCGTTTATAATTAACAAACTCCCAAACACTATATTTACTGTAGGTAATGATGAGGTTGTGACCCAAATTAACAGGCCATTTGTGGGGAATACGTAAATCTGAAGTGCATTTTTATTAAATAAATAAACCAATTCTCTACCCCTGGGGTAAAAGAAATCCTTTCAATGGTAAAGCAGTATCTCAGCCACTTCACTGAATCTTTTCAACACAAGTCACAATCAGGGGTTGCACACTTTATAGCTTCTCTGGGCTGAACTTATTGCACACACCAGGGGTTCACTCCTTGAATTCTACATTCCCACCCCACCTAGCTCTGTGTCCCCTGTGTCATCTTCCCCACGCCACTGCCTCCCATCATTCCTACTGCCCCTAGCCAAAGGCTCTGTATTCCTTCAATTCCCTCCATATGCCACTTCCTCAGTGTGTCCGGGACTATGTGTACCAACTCTTCCCATCTACCACTATATCCCCATCACCATTATTTCATTTCTTCTCAGATACCAAGGGGTATATGCCACAGTTCCCCCATTCTACTTCCCTAATGCAAGGGGTTTTGTGAGCTCACATTTTCCTCCACTATCATATCTTTTACTTCTGTATGGATCAGTCTATATGGATCATTTAGGATGTCAGTATGTTATGACTTCAGAATGTTAAAAGGCCACTTCACTTTGAATAATTCCCTATTATATGTTCTAACTATATATGCTAAACCAGAGCTATCAAACTCACTATATGTGGGGGGCACCTTGGAGGGTAGGACACCTGATGTGGGCCCTTTCCACTGCCATGTTCAGAGCAGCATGGGTTCCCCTTTCCTCTCCCCAACCTCAGAAGCTCTTTGAAACCTTCCCTTTTCTCTGTCCTGTGGACTCCCCTTCCCCACACTCGCTGCCTGACACTTCCCCTGCTGTGCAGCTCCCAGACCCCTTCCCTTTCCACTTCCCCGACCACATGGCGGCAGGCAATCAATCAGTCTCAGTCTCCCCAAGCCAGGCTCCCTGCTTCTCCCCCCACCCCACTCACTGTCAGTCATTCAGTCCTGGCTGCCCTTTGATTGGCTGGTTGCCCACATGGGTACCATCCATTTTTCCTATTTGTGATTCTTGCACCACACTGTCAATCTGATTAGCCCGCTGACTGCCAGTGAACAGGTGGGGTGGGGGGTGATGCGGTGGCTCTCCAGGAGCCTGGCTCAGCCTGCTGTGACTGAGACTCTGACTGGTTGGCAGACCACAGCAGGGATTGGCTGGAGTGCTTCCTTTGTTCCCCTGTGCTGTGACTTTGATCAAATGAGTCAATCAGTATGTGCGCATGCCCCTGGCCCTGCTCTGTTCTGCTAGCAGCTTCGGTTCTGTTCCACCTTGAATTTAGGTTTTGTCTACACTACAAAGATAAATTAACCTACATTAAGTCAATTTACAGCCACTGCATTAATGACTATAACTGCCCTCTTTCTTGCAAAGTTCACAGCTCCACTGGAGCCATGAAAATGACAACAAAGACAGCCAAGAGCTGATGTAAAGGACATGGAGTCTACATTGACATTGCATTGACACTAACCTAACTGCGCTGGCATATGACCTACACCTCTCACTAAAGTGGATTTATTACATTGACATAGCAGGGGAGATACATCAATGGGGGAAGCCTTTCAGTGTATATACCTTCACTGCTTTGTCAACAACACTCTGTAGTGTAGATCATCCCTCAGTTGTGAAGCTTGCGCACCTTTTCCAGAGCTGAGGAAGAACTCGGATTAGTTCAAAAACTTGTCTCTCTCACCTGCAGAAGTGGATCCGATAAAATATTACCACACCCACATGGCCTCTCAAGTATGTTAAACTGTAAGGGAGGATGGACAGAGATAAAATTGGGAGTACTGTTATGCTGGAAGATATTAATGACTGCCATCAACAACTTCTTTGATCTACAGAGGCAGTAGAAGCTTCTGGATCTCTTAATCAAATGTGAAGGGCTCCATCTGCACCCCATTTCATCTTCCAGATTTTCATGAAGGGTTCTGTCCACTTCTGCCTAAAACAGGGGTTGGCAACCCCTAGCACACATGCCAAAGATGGCATTTGTGCCTATTCTAAGAAGCACAAAGAACTCTTGGCCCTGTGATGCCACTTAGTGCCATGGTTGCTCCCTCCTGATGGTCCATCACTCCCCCTCCCCAGCAGTGCCTTGGGCCACAGGAGTCGCTATGCACATGGCGTCTCTTTCTGCTGCTGACAGGGCCATCCCTAGAACTGCTGACAAAGGGAGGTGACTGCCTCAGGCCCCAAGGCTCAGTGGGACCCATGCTGCACTCCCCACCCTATCTCCACCAGTGGGCTGGCCCAAGGGAGGGCTGGCAGTGCAGAGCCCAGCCTCTAGGCCAGCTCACCCTGCCCCCAGGGCTGGATCAGAGGGGACCCAGCAGCCCAGACTGCCCAGTTTCAGGATACCACAGTGCCCCAGCCTTGCCACGGGGCAGATTGGAGTGGCGGGGAGGTGGCTGCAGCTCCCAGTGCTACAAGGGACCACTGGCGGCCAAGGAGGGGCCATAGACCACCCTCTGCTACTCCACAGCATTCCTGCCAGACCTGTTCCTTGGCCAGCTGATCCACCCCATGGCGGGCAGCATTTGGCTGCAGTGCTGTTCCCCCGGGGGGGGGGGGGGGGCTGACCAATGCATGGAGGCCTCGCCACCCCCAGGCTCAGGCCCTGGACAGCAGTGGCCACATGCTGGCTCCCTCCACCCCTTGGGGCAGACCAGCAAGCCAAGAAGCAGAGCAGAAGTAGTGGAGGGAAGCCTCTGGCCCTGCTTTGAACCTGAACAGCCCCCTCCAGAGCTGGAAGCCACAACTGACCGGCCCCTGCTACTCTGGCTTGCTCAGTGGCAAAGTAGAGGCACCAGAAGAATCCCAAAACTAGGCAGTCCATGCTGCTGGTGTCCCTCTAATTCAGCTCTGGGGAGGAGGCAGGGGGCCCTTTCAGGCCAGTTGGCCCTGGGCCCCACCACATCAGGGATGGCCCTGCCTGCTGGCCCTACCCCCAGCACTTTCTGGCCCCACCCTTGGCACCTGCTGAGGGTTGAGGGGCAGGGCTGGCACAAGGCCAGAAAAAGTTCCTGACTCCTGGTCTCAAACATGCCTTAAAATTCTGTAATGTGCCATTCAAACATTATTGTGCTACAGGAAAACAAAACACATCAAATTCAGTGTAAGACCTCACTTTTTTTGACCATTTTTGACTCTTACACAAAACAACTGAAATTCTACCTCTAACTAATTTCAGTGAGGTTCAGTGGAGGCACAAGAGACAGCCAACAAGAAGGTCATTGCAGACCTTAATCTTCAATTTATTTCACTTTAAAGAATTAGAGATTTTGTAAAGATGACAAATGTTAATACCATTTTTTGGTTTTGTTTATTCTGAAACTGTGACCTTGTACACTGAGGTAAAAACAATGTTTATGGCAGATTGATAAACTCATGAAAAGCTGGTTTCTTAATGAAAGTGCTGAGACCATTTTCAACAGTAGCAACATTAGCAGAAGACAGGCGTTACCTTAATACTTAAAAAAAAATCCTTATTCATTTCCAACAGACAGTATGACTTAAAATCCCTTGTGGAGTCAGTAGTATTAACGGGGTCGATACTGTCTCCTGGAAATCAATGTAAGTATCAGAATGAATTCATCAACAACATGTTTTTAATGGGAAGAAAAAAGAATCAGGGAATATTGCAATTATATTACAGTAAATGAAAGCCCTTTGGTAAAACGTGAATCTAGGCATTCAAAATTCAAATATTTCATATTATAATAGGCCTAAATCATCATTAATCATAATTAACTATAAGATAAAAATACACCAATTAAAAACATATCCTCTGATGTTTGCCTTCTTGTTATATATTATAGGACAGAAACAAACAGGGTTAATTGCTCTATTTCTTTAGTTAACATCGATGCTGCAGCCTACATGCCGAAAGCACACCTCTGTTTTGGCAGCCCACCAACAAAAATAAAGAGGAAACATACATTATTGATATGCTGTCTTCTGCAGAATTAAAAATAAATGTGCAAATTGGTACTGCAAATTTGGTCCTTTTTTCCCAGCATTTTGCCAATACAGCTTTTGTATCTATAATGAAAAAAATAGGACAAGGTTTTACTTCTAGTATAGATGCTTCAAAAATCTAATTCTCTTACAAAATGTGAAAGCAGAACTATATTCCATATACATGTCTATGTTTATATAAAATTAACTAAAACCTGTGTTCTGTTTTCCATGAATATATAGGATTTCTTACATAAAGAGGTCACAAAGAGTGTCTTCAGAGGTCTTTAACCAGTCCAGAATATGGGGCAACACCATGGGGAATTGTATTGAGAATAAAACAGGGAAGATGAAAGTCAGGCATCATTATCTGCAAAAGTTAGGAAGTACTAAATGAAACTTCATATGATTTTTAGAAGATTAAGACTTTTCAATCTAACTTCTTTTTCTTTTAATTTGGTCCCCATTACTGCAGTATCAGAGCATTTTAGAATCTTCAATGAGTTATACTTGATACATTTTTCAGGTAGGGAATGCCATTATCCCTGTTTTCCAGATGGAGAACTGAGGCACGAATAGGTTAAATGTCTTCTTTACAATCAAATGGAAAGTCTGTAGCAGAGTGCAGGGAACTGAATACATGTCCTTCAAGTCTCAGGCTAACACTTTAGTCACCTTTCCTCTATTCAAGCAAATACATTATGGAAACAAATAAGCCTCTGTGGTGTTTAGCTGAAATTCTGTGGGTGAAATCCAACCCTTGCCAAGAAGGCTAGCACAAGAATTATGTGCCACTTAAGTCAACTAAATATGACTCAAATGGTGAAAAGGTTTTGTGCTGGCTCTCTGTACTATGGAGACAGAATTTCACCTGCTGAGAGAATAATTCACCACTAGTATATGCATTTACATTTCTGTAATAAGGATAAGGATGCATCAGAGTTTCAAGGATCAGTTTATTTCCTCAGTCACATACTTAAATGATATAAAAGTACTAAAAGAGTCAACATCAACATTGAAAATAATACACAAAACTGAAGCTGGTTCCCTCCCCTTCTCCATTCACTGGATGATGGGGTCTCCATGTCCGCCTCAGAAACCCTCTAGTTGAGCCCCCTTGTTCACTGGAATCTCATCATTTCCTTAAAAAAGAAAAACCTAACCAACAAGGGACCAAGAAACCTAGTGCATATGTGTTTTTGAAACTCTTTGCCCCCATAGGCACAGGCATCACCGGCACTGGGCACAGGGTGCACAAGTCTCAAGTCCCACCACCAGTGCCCTGAGTCCTGTCAGAGATTGCAGTGAGCTCCTAGATGGGGAAAGCTCAGACCAGTCCTGGGAACTGGGCCAGGCTGCCCCCAGCAGCAGGATCCTTTTGACCTCAACTTTGGCTGGGGACCCAGGGCTGGGCCACCACTGGTGGCAGGATCTGGCTGTGACCCTAGCTGGGGACTGGCTGTGGCAATGTCAGGAGCCCAATCTGCTCCTAGGACACCACTGCTGACTGCAGGATCCTTCTGGCCCCAGTTCCAGCTAGGAACCTTTATCATCTATTGTTTCTCTCCCTTGATGTCCCTTTTTTCTTCTGTTTTCTTTCAATCACACTTTAATTTCTTTCTACCTTTCTCTTCTTTGAGGCCAGGATGACATTATAAACTTGCCTTGGTATAACTGTGTTGCAGAGGCATAAGTAAAATTCATGTCCCCTAAGTGACAGTTATAACAACCTAACCCCCAGCAGAGATAGCAATATGTCAATAGGAGAGCTTCTCTTGTTGACACAGCTACTCTTCCTTGTGGAGGTGGATTATCCACAAGGACTGGAGAAGCTTTCCTGTCAGCACAATAACATCTTCACTGAACTGTTACTACAGCGTTTTAAGTGTAGACCTGCCCTTTATGTCTACCTCTTTAGTCTTTTAGTCTTCACCTCTGTCTCAGTCTCTTTTCCCCTACTTGGATCTCTCTCTTCCCTCTTTCCTCTTCTGTGTATAGTTGCCCTGCTCACTTCTCCCCACCTCACTTGTTTTTCCTTTCTTCCTTCAGATTCATTCCTTTCTTCTATCCTTCCTTCTGAGGACTTCATTCCAAACTGCCTTTGCGTCCTCAAAGGGCCTTTGTCCGATACCTCAGTGTCACTTCTCACCTATAGATCTTCCTCTGCCTTTTCTCCATCTGTGGAGCATTGCTTTAGCCATGCTGGTCCCAAGATATGAGAGATAAGATGAGTGAGGTAATATCTTTTATTGGATCAACGTGTGTTAGTAAAAGAAACAAGCTTTTGACTTATCACTTACTTATGCTTCTTACCTCAGTAAAACGTACAATCTCACATGTGTGAATCAGCTACTCACTGAGTGATATAAGTTATCCTGACCTAACCACCAGTGTGGACAATGCTATGTTGAAGGAATATAGCTTCCCTCTCCAACATAGCTACTGCCTCTTGTGGAAGTGGATTTATTATGCCAATGGGAGAGCTCTCTCCTGACAGCATCAAGTATGTTCACCAGATGCACTACAGCAGCATACTTACCTATACACAGTTTTGCAGGCCTGTGTAAGAGCTAATTCAAAGCATCACTGATAAATACAGGACTGGAACAGATTGTTTAACGTAAGTAGTTAACATATTTTAAGGGACCATTCAACATGAAGTGGCATTAAAATGTCCATGACTTATCCTTTTAGATGCTATCTCCCCTCACAAACCAAGGGAGGGACACATCTCATAGTACCTTGCCTTCACTTTCTTTTACCCACTGGGAACTGTATTGACACTTCTAAGGCCTTGTCAGCACTAGGAAGTGCTGCTGATGCAAGTTACAGTGGTGATCCAAAAACACTAATTACAGCACTTCTGCCTGTCCACACAGCATTGTCATCGAAGAGCATCCACAGGTGGTGCTTTAGCATCAACAATGAGAATGATGTATTGTGGGCAGCTACTTCACTGAACAACTTCACAACTTTGTGGTACAAGGAGTTGTGGGAAGGTGGAGAGGACTACAGTGTGTCATGGTGTGGACTCAATGCCCCATGATACAGTGATCTCCGTCTCTTCATTCCATGGGTTTTAAGCTGTGTTTCATGGCATTTTTCAATGACTCCAGTTTCCTGTGTGCTCACCGTCTCTCTCTAAAGGATGGATTCTGCCCTGCTCTGTTGTCAGTATTCTGAATACATGTCTGGTCAAAAGTATATCATGAGGTCCCAAATGAAACAGGAATCCAAAGTGCTTGACCTGTTGTGTGCCAGACAACCAATGCTAGATTACTGTTTGCATTCTCAGAGCATCTGCACACAGTTCACTGCCACTTCTGAGTGCATGAAATGAACACAGAGTGCTGGGATTGAATTAATATGAAGTTCTGGGATAATGAGCAGTAGCTGCAGCATTTCTGAATGTGCAAAGCCACCTCCATGGGACTCTATGCAGAGCTCACCCCTGCCCTGTAGTGCAAGAATATCAGAATGAGAGCCATCCACCCAGTGCAGAAGCATGTGGCAACCACCATGTTGAAGCTGGCAACTCCAGACTGCTACCACTTTTTTGCTAATCACCATTGGAGCTACGTCATTCCAAGCGTGCAGGGCTGTTAACTGCATTTGCCTACAAAGAACCAAGAGGACTGCAAATGTGCATGAAATAGTGAATGACTTTGCAACAGTGAGATTCTCTAACTGTGGCAGGGCAGTGCATCGCAAGCATACCCTAATTCTGACTCCTGATCATTTTGTGACAGAGTACATCGATAGGAAGGGGTATGCCTCAATGCAACTGAAGACGCTTGTGGATCACTAAGGACATTTCACTGACATTAACATGGTTTGGTCGGGGAAGATGCAGGATGCATACAGTTTCAGGAACACTGGCCTAGAGAAAGCTGCAAGCAGGGACTTTCTTTCTAGACCAAAAGATTCCAGTGGGGGATGTTGAAATGCCCATCCTGGAAGAACCAGGCTACCCTTACTGCCATGGCTCATGAAACCTTGTATGGGCAACCTAGATAGTAGCAAGGAGCACTTAAGTAATGGGTTGAAGAGGTGCCAATAAACCACTGAATGTGTATTTGACAGATTAAGAGCTTGCTGGCAATGTCTTTATGGCAGATTAGACCTAAACAAGGAAAATGATTGTTATAGCCACCTGCTGTGCACTCCATAATATTTGTGAAGCCAAGGGTGAATGCTCTCCCCCAGGTGGAGCACAGAGAAAGATTGACTCGTGGCTGACTATGAACAACAAGCTGTCAGTGCTTTTAGAGAGGCATAACAGGGAGCCATTCAAATCAGGGAGGCATTGAAGAGCCATTTTGACAATGACCAACTGTAGGGCATCTCTGTAAATAGCATGTACTGTTACATGCTATGACTGCTATCCAGGTTGCATTGTGCATCAGTGGGACCTGGCTGCAACCACTGTATGTAACAGACAAATAAAGAATGCTTATTCTTCACAGAGCCTATCTTTGTTAAAGAATTATTCACAAACACAAGCAGCAGGGCTTGAGGGGAGGAAACAGCAAGTGGCAATGTGAGCTACGATAGCTGAGTACATGTCCAGCTATTGATCTCTTGGCTGTCTGAAGGGGTGGAGTGAATTGGGTATTGAGATGGGCCAGTAGTTTGGTAGGAATGTGTGGATGGAGTTTGGGGAGGCATGGAAGTAGTTACAGCACTGATACATTGCTGTAAAATACACCTTTTCTCATTGTCTCCTGGCAAGCACACAGCTTGAAGATAAGTCATGGTATAGTGAGTGGTGCCCATGGGGAGAGAGCACTCAGTCTGGGGAAAAGCTTCATGGTATTGTTTGGGGTACTGGTTCAGATAAATACGGACACAAGTTTAAATTGGGGCACCATTTTCTAGAGGCGCGGACTATAGGAGCCATTATCTCATTCCTGAGGAAGAGATGCATGGTTGCATGCATCTCTTCCAAGACAGCAGCTTCAAACCAGATCACAATGCTGCTTGACTGTGTTCCACTTCAGTTAATGCACAAGTAGTGTGGGAAAGTTCCCTGTAACTTAGGAAGAAATAAAGCAGTGCTGCTGAGGAATCTTTGCTGAGGAAACTCCGGCAGAGGATTAGTGAATACCACCAGGAAAGTTTCCTAGAGATTTCTCTGGAAGATTCCCGTGAAATCTCAATGTATATTAATGCACTTGTCCAACACTCCGCCTACCTGAACATGGGAACGGGAAGCATGTGCAAACACAGCTATTCTTGTGCATTTCTAGCCCTTCAACCAGCTCTATAATGTAATGAAGCAAAAGACAGCTGTACCACATGTAACTGAGCAGCATCAGCTAAAAACAAAAACGTAAGAGTCTTTTGGAAGTAGAAGTGGGGTCACTGCTGAAGATGGCTTCCAGCTCCTTATAGAAGTGGCAGGTCTTTGGGTCTGCACTAGAGAAACAGTTTGATTCTCTAGCTCCATAGTTCCCAACCTGTGGTCCATGAGGCTAGTGCAGGTGGTCCGTGAGAATGGGGGAGAGAGATAACTACTGCAGGTAAATATACTGTGATGAGTGCAACATGTTTGTGAGTGAGCATAATAAATTATTATAAATAGCTGCATTTTCAATACTCTTTGATAGATAAGTTTGATTCACATCAGCCATAGGCTACATTAAAAATGTTCAATATGGTTTACTTACATGGTGGTCCACAGAAAACTTTTGGTAATGATGCAGTGGTCCACATAAAGGAAAAGGTTGGGAACCGCTGCTCTAGCCCTTTGGTGCTCCTGCCACAGCCCCTTAATTCTCACATAGTGCTGTAGCATGTCAGTTCATAGCTCTTCTCTGCCATTAAACAAGAAATTTGTCTGCATATATTGAAGTTCGTTCAGCTGAGTAGACCTGGGCCTGTGCAGCCTCCTCTCCCAAATGCTGATCAGATCCAGAAGCCCTGGTGTGCTCTGAGCAGGGGAATGTTTGGTTCATGGAGGTTCTATGATCAGCTGGGAAGAAGAGATGTGAGCTCTCCACACTAATCAAACACTAAATGAAGTTTAAAGGGGATGGATGGTTGGTTGCAGAGCAGCAGTATTCAAATAGATGGGCAGGGCAGTCAGCATGGTCATTGCTGGACACTTCCTGGACGCCATTTACCATAAACAAAACCAAGCATGATCTCAACTCTGATTCTTTGTTGGTAAAAGTTTGGCACAAAGAGCTCTATGCTTCTCACTAAGGTGACTATTTTGTTGCAGAATCAGGGGAGTTGGGTTGGCAGAAGGGACTACAGTGTTTGTATCGCCACTGTTTGGTTCAAAAACCTGATTTTGGTTAACAAAAGTCTGTATTATAAACCAGGCCTAATCAATCAATAAAAAAAAAAAAATCCTTTTCCGGCAGAGTGTGCATTTATCAGAAGCATGGTAAGGAAATCCAATCCCTATATCTGAGTAAACCTTTCAAGTGTAATCTGCCTGCCAGGGTGAGATGGCAGAACAAGGGTTGGCTTCTATATCTAGGGGTTTCCAAATAATGTTACAGCACCAACTGGCTCGAGCCCCCACCCAGTCTGAGTGTAGTATTCAGAACTTTTAATAGGAATAAAAACATAATGTAAAAGGCCCAATAACAAAAATCAGCACTGATTTGAAAAACAGTGCAGAGCAGGTTTCCAACATGATCCCACACAGCTTAACAGATCATGTGAACTCAATAGTAAAACCAGCACTGATCTGGAGGATCAGTGCAAAACAGGCTCCCAACAAACCCAGAGTATGTGAGGAATGTCCTTCATACTAGCTGTCTGCTGGCGCCACCTACTGGTCACTCATGCTCTCCAGCCCTCCGCTGGCTGCTCACCCCATGTGTTGGCTCTGCCCCACTGTCTGCCGGCACTGCCCACTGGTCACTCACACTGTCTGCTTGCACCACCCACTGGCTCTGCCTGCTGTCCGATGGCTCCACCCACTGGACACTCATGCTGTCCAGCCCTCCGCTGGCCACTCTCACCATCCACTGTCTACTGGAGCTGCCCACTGGTCACTCATGCTGTCCAGCCTGCCGCTGGTTGCCTTCACTGTCCACTGGCTCTGCCCGCAGTCTGCCGGTTCCACCCACTGGTCACTCACACTGTACAGCTCTCCACTGGCTGCTTTTACCATCTGCTGGCTCTGCCTGCTGTCCACCAGAGCTGCCCACTAGTCACTTACTCCATCGCTGCTCCTCTTCAGTGATTTCAGCTCAGAGAAAGGGTTTTTCCTCTCTCAGTGATTTCAGCTCTTAAACCTCAAATAGCTGAAAACAGCTTCTTCTATTAAAATAACAAAGAAAGGCTTCACAAGAAGCCTGGCCAGATCTATCCTTTGACAGTGGGCAAGGGGGTGAGACAGTACCTCCAGCATAACTCTAAACTTAGCTAATGTTAAGAAAGGGGTGGGAGTTAGCTTCACCATGCTGAAACAGTCAGGTGGCCCCTCTTACAAGTTTCTTTTCTGCTAAGGGTAGCTTTTAGCCTTTAACTAACCTAAACAGAGTTTGAACAATCAATAGAGGAGCATATTATAAAAGACAGTATTTCATGTTTCTATTCGGTAGAATTAGAGATATTGACAGATTTGTGATCAAATAAACACAAATACCATTACTCATATTGCCCTGCACCCATAGTGAGACTATGCTAATATGCTCTATGTGCTCATGCAAATACAAAACCCATGCAGATCAGCTACCAGCCCCCCCCCCCACACCCCCAGAAGTTGTTAGGCACAGCTTCTAGACCTGCCTTACTTAAGTCACAGAAAAATAAACCCTAATGTGACCATATTTTAAACAGTTATAGAACAAAAATTCTGGGTAACAAAGAGTTAATCTACCTGCTACGTTGTTCATGCTAGTTTCTTCATTTAGGATGGATTTGGAGAGGGATCTTACAGGAAAAAAAAAGTCAACAATGCAGAGTGGAAACTTTTGATTCATGGGGACATTGTGAGCTAAGGATGGAAAGAAATGGTATATAACAGAAGTTAACTTAATCTCCTCCATCAAATGGATGAATTAGAACTATGTCTATCACTTTAGAGAGGTCCTGAACTTTTAGTGCAGAGTATCAATGCTGCACTACCCATACCATTCTTTGGGGAGGGTTAGGAAGAGACTAGGGCAGTGTTTCCTATGGAACACAGGTGTGCCACAAAATTTTTTTCAAAAACTACTCAAACAGCTCTGGATTGGCTCACCAATATTCACTAGTTTATTTGGAAACTATATAGTGGTGTGCCTCAAATTAATTAAAGGTAGCAAGGTGTGCGATGGCAGAGAAAATGGGAACCACTGGACTAGGTTCTTGCATCTTTTATACTTCTTAGTTTAAGAACTTGTTTGACTTTTTGATTTTTCTAATTTTATATATATAATCTTTAGAAAATCAAAAGTTTCTCTAGAAAATGCTAATTTTCTGCTGTTTCAGAGAAGACCGTTCCTTGGGCTTTTTGGCCATATTACTGAAATTTCAGCAGAAAACATACATACCTGTGTAAAAAGTTTTTTTTTTGGGGTGGGGGGGATAGAAGTAAGACTTTCAAGTTGGAGGCTAGATATGCTTGCTTCAGAGAAGATGCCAAAGAAATGGAAATTAAAAACAAACAGCTTCTGCTTTATCTTGGGCACACATGCTGGGAACAGCTAGTATGCTAGCATTTATACTTTTGGAATCAAGGGACAGTGTCCTGACACATCCAAAAGCATGCTGCTTCTCAGAGTGGCTGCATTTGGGGTCACATTCAAATGTGGCAGGTGGACCAGGCTGCTGGACCACATTAACTACACTTCTAAAAAGCAGGTGTCAGAGTCATTTCTAGGAACCTTTGCCATATGACTCTTGGAAACATTCCCTGCACTGTACACAGATGACAGACATCCTCTATAGAGATCTAACCATATAGAGAAGAACATAGTGAGAAAATGGTAAGATTGGACATGAGATGATTTCCATTCTAGATACAAGGAAAGGAGTCAAAGATAGGCTATATAATTAACAAAAAGGCAACACTCCTCCCATTCTAAATCCCTGTTTCCTTCCCCCACTGCTCATGTTGCTCAATGCTCTAAAAACACTGGGTGAAATGCTAGCTTTACTGAAATCAGTAGCAAAATTCCAACCAACTCTAAAAAGGCCAGGCTTAAACCAAGCATATTGCTGAAAACCAAGTGATCACTTTCCAGTAACTTTCTTTAGGGCTTTCAAAATCCAATACCTGCAGTTTGGAGGACCAGATCAAGTAATATAACAACACTATAGAGGGCTTGGCACAGGTTGAGTACTTCAATCTAGCATATCTCCAATCACCACACAGAGTAGGAGCAACTCAGTTATAAAAATCAGACAGACAAGACTGATACACTTCAGTGCACAGGCGAGGGATAGATAAGAGAAAGGAGTGGAGGAGTTGCTCTAAATGTTAACATTTTGAAAAGAAAGAAGTTAATGACCATTTTGAGGAAACTGTTTCTTTGGGCTGCTTTGAAAGGAAATTTCATATTTATACAAGCTACTTAGGATGGCATTTAAACAAAAAAGTAGATTAGAGGAAGGTAGTTTATTGGTTAGTATAGAAGACAGGGCATCTGGAACTGTCCATTCTACTTCAGTCTACTTATTTGGCAAGTCATTTAATTTTTTTGTACCTTAGGTATTCCCCTGTATAACAAAGATTAGAACATCTACGTACCCTCTGGAGTCTCAAAATATTTGATATTTAGGTGCTTTTAAATCTTTGACTAGAAATCCAAGTAGATTCTTAACTTCATAGATTGTAATGCATTCCAAAACTACCAACATTTTTATAAGCTTCTTTAGTTGTCCAGGGAGAATTTTAAAGACATCCTGGCTTTAAAACTAGATTTTAAATTTCTGAGTAGAACTCCATGTCAAGAATCAACCCCCCAAAAGGCAGTCAAAATTCATTATTAGCAAAATACCTAATATTTCTGTTAAAGGAAATTTGTACTGTTATGTTGCTAACATGGGGAGGCACCTGTTAACAATTTAAATCAGCTTTCTGATTATATAGTAAGCTAAGATTCACAAGCTGGTAAGGTACCACTTAGCATTTTTAATAAGTCATGGCATCATGTAGGCACCATTACAGAGATGCTTGAGATAATGCTTGATTCTAAGTTCCTGTACTGAGTGGCTTATTACTTTCAGGGAAAAAATACCACTGGGCTGAAATCTCTTATGCTTTTTCACTAGCCCAGATATGAATTATTTTCAGATGATTTATGGAAAATCCACTTAGCTATTGGAGTTACCCAAGCATAAAAAACAAATGGTATTTCAACTATTAAAATTGTGTCTTGCTTGTTTGTTTTGCATTAACATAGCTCAAAAGGTTTCATTTTCAAAAGTTCAAACTTGACAAACCCATAGTTCTTAATGAAGAATGCACACTTGGCCCAGTTTGAGGAAAAAACAGATAAAAATAAACATAAAATAGGTGAAGATAGCACACAGCAGTGCATTATTTTCTTCTCGATTGCCTGAATAATGAAGTATGCCTTCAAGACCTCAATGCACTCCTGACTTTCCTAGCAGATATGCCTCTTGCACATGGAGGACTAAGCATGTTTCCTCCTTTCACCATTGAATTGCACCTTTTCCATACATCCTGAGATAAACAGAGCTGACAGCAATGCTGGTGGCTAATTCCTGTTTAAGCCCACCCCAGCTGCTGCCTGCCCAAATTTATATTCCATGCCCTATGAATCATTTCCTTCCTTATCACGTCAAAGGCCCTGTTTCAGGGCTAAAACAAGAATGTGTGTTGTATATACGAAAGTACAACAAGGAGTTGTGTGGCACTTTAAGACTAACAGATTTATTTTTTGCATGAGCTTTCATGGGAGAAGATCCCACTTCCTCAGATGCTTCGAAGATGGGTGAACTTACAAAAAGGAACGAAACTAAATGCAAGGGGGACTAGACTAACACGGCTATCCCTTTTAAAATATATGAAAGTAGACATTGTTCTCTTTTTAAGGCCCATAAAGTTACTTAAGACATACACAACTGTTTACTTAGCACAGGATATCTTGGTATTTGAGACACCTTGCACGGTAACCTGATAAATGCTGGCTTTTTAGCACTGATTGTTAATAATCAAACATCTTCCCAAATATAATGCACATAAAGTAGTCAGAACTAAAAAGCCAGCTTCTGATAGTTAGAGTGCTGTCTGGCAGATCAGTTTTTCTCTTTCACTAGAAGTTCCCAGTTCTAGGAGATGTCATAGGCTTATTTGAAATGCTGGGAAAATGATTTTTTAAATGATCAGAGAGTGTGCACTGGGAAAATGAGCTGTGTGTTTACTCTTGAAAATTGTGCTTTGATTTGTTGAGGACTTCAGGAGGCATTTTTCATGCCTATGGGTCTTCACTGAGGACTCCTTCCTCTTGTGGTACTCCTGATCAATTCCCTAAGAGTTTTGTCTAAGGAATCAGTACAGGATCAGAACCTAGCTGACATTTCGACACATCTAACTCAGGTGAAAGTTTCTGAAAAAAATCTACAGTGCAAAATCTAAAACTGTCATTGAAAAGCTGCACAGAGAATCCTAACATCCTCCATTTGGGAAATAAAGGTTTTCATTAATGTATTTAGAGACTCAAGCCAGAAAATTCAGATCCGGATTTCAATCCCACACAAAGTTAAGTTGTATTTGGAGCCAGGGTTTTGGCTGAGGTCATCTTTGGATTCTGGGATATTCCTCCTGTGGAATGCCGTCCTATTGCTGTAAATTAACATTTTCAAATCATACCTAGTATTGATGCTTTTAAAAAAAACAAAACCTGTGTTGAGAGTTTGGATCAGGAATTTTAAATGAAAAGGACGGCTGTGAATTGACTACATGTACACAGCCTAACTGTTCTAATAACCAACACACAAATTTATGTTTATATTCTTTAGGAGGATTAGTCACAATGAGCACATTATAAGGATCTGCAAGGACTGCACTGACTTACTATTTACTTCTTGGTGAAATTCAGAGTATGAGAATCATCTATAAGACCCTGTAAGGTTTGGTTCTTGCACACCAATTATTTTCACATACACCACTGTAGGAGTTAGTGCAGATGCCTCAACTGGCTTTAAAGTAAAATTTCTTAATGCATAGGTCCCACTTAAATGTTGCATAACACTTGGGCTGGTTCTCGGCAGCAGTGTGAATTTTACTCATAGACCCTAGTAGTCAGTGCCTGGATACAGGAGGCACAACCTTCCAAGTAACGAACTAATGATTCTAGAATTTACTTTATCCACTAGTGAAAAAAAAGCTAGAGTTGGTTGATTTTCATGGCTTGCAGCAAGACCAATCTTTTTTCAGGCTAAAAGTGTGGACAGGGAAATTAGTATGCACCTTGTTTCCTGAACAACTCTGAGGATGCTAGTCAGTATGATTTGTGCTGACAGACCTTTGCGTTGAAAGCTATTTATAAATCAAATCAAGAGAATTTCATAAGCAAAACCCTTCTGTACAGTACTCACCTTGGTACTACATGAGTACCATATCTGAATGATCACATATACATCAGTAGCCCTATACTGTTTTCTAAAAATCCCACTTTTCCCACCCCAACACCTATTAGAATAGCAAGATCAGACTCAGACACTCATCAGTGCCTTGGTTCTTCAGTGATTGGCACTATATTTAAAACAAAGATGATAGATGCACTGCTAGTGAGGTACTTACATTATTTTTTCTGTGTTTACAATTTTGCCTTCTTCACTTCCTTCTCCCCACCATACACCAGAATGATAAAGCAGGTTAAAGGGTTAAGATGCAATTTATACATGCTAATTTCTTTAAAAGCATGTCCCTTTTCATCCCATCCTTTAGCAGCAGGTGCAGATTTTGCCTCCCTATACATACATGCTGAACAAGGCATGAGAGGGTATTCTGGAAATCTGAATGAGAGATTTTGCATTGTTAAAAGAGATGTCTGTAAAAGCAGAGCTGTGTGAGGGATGACTGGCAGGAAAATGAGTCCCTTAGTATTAGCGAGAAAGAGTTTTGTCTTTTTTGTCATGTAATAATTTTCATTGAAAACATCTTTTCAAGTGGTGTCATCCCTCCTCTTTAATTCTGTTCATAAAATCCAAAGCATTGTGGTGATGCAGTGGGATCTGGATTTTTCAAATGAGTTGCTAGCTTTAATGCCATTTAAATAGGGTTTGGAGCAAAGTTTTATAGGAGAGCTAATTATAGGAAACTGAGCATGCCTCCAGTTTAAAAAGTTACCTAATTTTACATCCTCATTCCATAGGTGTTGGCTTTTTTTTTCCTTCTCTTTAAAGTGCAAACTGTTAAAAATTCAATGGTCTGAACACAAAATCCTCACATCAAAGTGAAATAAAATTATTTTGAAAGGCAATCTTGATTCTAAAGAAGCCTATTTAGAGAAAATGGGATCCATAAATGTCAAGAACACCTGTAGTCTGCCTAAGAATGTGCCTGCTTTTTGACATTAGCATTGATAAGCCACAGGCACATTAAAACAAACATCCCTTACTTTATCTGGCTACAGAAAAGTCAAAAGAGGTGCTAGTATTTTCTGCTCTTAAGACTCTTTCTAGGTAATTTGTTTTCAGAGATCAACAAAAATATATACAGACAAAATATATTTGGCTGAAAAAAATACACTTGAAAATAGCCAGCATGTTTTCTTTAAGAAAACATAAATTTTATGAGAAATGTAATTGTTTTAAGTGAGGTCTCCTGACACAACAGTGTAAATACAATATGACACACACAAGTTATTTTCTAATGGAGTTTTGCCCATAAGAAAAAAGTTGAACAATATATTGCATCAGACACAGACATCTTGACAACACTGAAATGAAAAAACCTTTTTTCTCCTGCTTATACAAAGAGCATGATATAAACAATCATTGGCATAGGGGAAGTGAACATCTTTTCAGCTGAAATTAGATGGGGCATATAACAGTAATGCACTTAAACAATATTTTAACTGAAACCATTGTAGATTATGCTGTTCTGTGAAAAGGTTAGTGTGGTGATCAGAAAAACTAAACTAATGGTGATGCAGGTATAGCAAGCAGAGCATTTTGTCTGCCAGACATTTCTGGTGGAGTTTTTAATAATAGATGCTGTTTTCCTATGGGGTTTCTACCAATAAGTCATAATGAGACAAAATGGTGGTGTAAACCCCAAAAGAAAAAGACTACATTTATTATTACATTCTTTGTTTTGTAATTTTTCCCATGAATATTGTAAAAACTTTTATCATCATTTTGCAGAGGAAGGCAATCATAACAATGGACAGGGTTCAAAATTTGAGAATCCAATGGACTAATGTCTATTATTTGTCCAATGATTTTGATTGCCAGTTTACTTTGTCCACAGGAAGTAACTGAATTTCTATATTTCAGTAGCCTCTGTTCAGTAACCTTTTACATGTTCCAGTACAGATCATTCAGTCACTGCAGATCACTTGATTATAAAAAGCATGTATAATATACAAATTAAGAAAAACTCTACTTTAAGCGACTGATTGTGCCTTATTCTATCACACAATGTATAGCAACTGCTTCAGGAAATACATCAGATCTATGCAAACTTCTTGCTACACATATAAAATGAAAACATTGTAATCATCCCTCTAAGAGCTTTTTTTCCAGTCCACATGTACTGTAAGTGTAAGGCCATAAATCTATTTTTGATAGCCTGTAAACCAAAAACAAAACATTACCCTTTTATAACAATTTCCGTGCTTGTGAAACGCACCATCTTTGCAACACAAGAACCCAAAGTCCTGCATCTTTAGGTCTAAACAACCTTACATTTCATTGACTCACAGCGTTTCATGTGTGAGTTAAGGTTGCACTTGTCAAGAAAGAACAATTCAAACTCCATCTCCATTTACAGGCTTCACTCCTCCCACAAGCAAGGGTTCTGTTGAGTGCTAAGACAGACACTAAATTCTGCAAATTTAAACTGTGAACAAAATAGATTTCTAAAACCTAAAGTGTTTAGCAAATTTGAACAAATCTGTTCACGATTCTGACTGCTGAACAGTTTCCTTCTACTTCCCTTTCAGTTCAACCTCATTTACTTCACTTAATTCTGAAGAAAAATCTCTATTTCTCTTATGCTTGAGTTACACATACTTCCAATCAGTTACAAACTATTTTAAATTAAAAGAACCATTTTATCAATAAAATAACCTCAAGCCAATACAGTGTTTCTAGATTCTACTTAAACTTAATGAATCCTGGGTTCAATTCGCAGGGGGTTGGACTTGATGATCTCATGAGGTCCCTTCCAGCCCTATGATTTGATATTATATTATATTATTTAAATGCTTTGCAGTGTTGTTTCATGATGCCAAATAGCATACAATTAGAAGCAACCCTTTGGAGTTTTCACAAAATTGGTTAAAGATATTAGTCCATACTTTAATTTGTTGTTGGATATTCAGGTTCAGCTCGGGGTCAGCTGACATTGATTCTTGGTTTCTCAAGGAATAGGCAATGAAGAGCAGTATTTTAAATGTAATCCCTTTTAACCCAAAACACTGCAAATACTTTTATTGAAAGAAAAGATTTGTGATAACATAATCTTGGCCTTATCTACACTACAGAGTTTTGCAAACAGAGGTTATGCTGGCATACAGACACCACTGTAATTAAATCACTTTTACAAGACTCATAGTGAGGACACCTACAGTGGAGTGCACTCACACAACCATCTCTTGCATCGATGCAAGGAGCATGCACTGTGCCTAGTGTGGCAAATTAGCAGCTAGTACCCAATCAGAAGGCAGGGGGAAAGAATCCAGGCCCATCTGCTACTTAAAGGCCCAGCGCAGGGGCCCTATGCACTGCTGATAGTACTTGCAGCTGCAGTTCTTTTCCCATTTCTGACGTTTGTACCTTTCTTGTGGTTCTTCTCTGGTCAGCTGTAACGCTCCTCCCATACTACTTCCACCTCTCCTTTCTCCCTGTCTAGCTGGAGTAGAGGGGCATTAACAGGACTATAGATGTATCTTAATCGGCCTCAAGTGCTCTTAATTAACCTAGAGCACCCCTGCTCAGTCTACAGAGAACAAGCCTTGAATCATTCTGGGGTTTAGATATCTCCCTTTGATGACCCTCCTGCTATCTTCTGACCCTGTTGTCTCTCACTAGCTATCCCACTGTACAGCTGTATGCAGGTTGGTTTGTGAAAGGTCTGCAGTTCCTCTTGAGCCAGGCACAGCATCACATGATGAAAGTTACTAAATCCCATCATTTCGTGGCATCTTACTAGACTGATAGCCACTTTTCAACTCCCCTATCAGCCAAACTAGCATTGTTGAACACAGACACAAGAAGTCCACAGAAGTGAATTGGGGCAGGGGGAAAAGGGAGAGTCAGTCTTTGTTGGGGGACAGTGAGTGTTTGCACATAACTGTGTCTAAGTTCAGATAGCATCTGGAAGAAACCAATCCTGAGGCAGAAGCTGGTGCTTAGGCAGCTGATGTCTTTCTATCCCACCATCCCAGCTCAGCAGAGACTTGTACACCCTGTGAGGATGGAATACCCCAACATCAGCCCCTGCCTACCCCCCTGACTGTGCAGCACATCAGGAATCTCTGCTCCATCCTGCAATTGAAGCCCATCATGCCTCCCTGCTGCTATGATCCTAGTGCAAGGGAGAGGGGGATTTTAAGAGCTCGCTCACAGCCTCCCTCCCTGGTTGTGCATAGTACATCAGGAATGCCTCCTTTCTTGGCAGCAGCCCATACTGTTTGCATGCCTGCTGTAGGGAACGCAAGACTGATTCCCTCAGAGTTCTCACACAGCCTTGTCTCATCATACACCCAGAAAAATGATCCATCTCCTCCCTATAGGTAAGAGGTTTTCAAACTTAGGGTTGGGACCCAGTACTGGGTTGCAGACCCTCAGACATTGGGTCATGGTGCTCTCTGCTGCTGCTGCCAAAAGACTGGAATGCCTTGCTCGAAGATATAATTGTTGGGTCACGGGCATCAATGATTTTTTTCAACTGGGTCCCAAGGAAAAAAAGTTTGAAAACCACTGCTATAGTCCATGAAGAAACTCATTGATGGGATCTGACATACTTAGTTGCAGGGGCATCTCTGGCACTGGGCACAGGGGGCATAAGCCCCCCATTCCCAGGACCACTGCCCCAAGTTCCAGCCCCAACCCTGGCCAGGGGAACAGGGCTGGGCCACCATGGTGGCAGCAGTTGGATCCAGCCCCAACTGTGGCTCAGGATTCAGTACCAGGCTGCTTCATTGGCAGCAGCAGCCAGATCCGGTCCCAACCCTGGGTGAGGATGCAGGGCCAGATGAGGCCCAGGGGCTGGTTTGGGCCCAGGGGTCAGAGCAGACACACCAGTGGAATGGGGCCAGCGGGTTGCGAGGGTGCTGGACCTGGGCCCTGAGAGATTTTTGGGGACAGTGACACCCTGCTGAGTGGGGCAGTAGTTGTGTGAACTTCCCAAGCTGAGCAATTGCAAAACTTCCTGGAACTTTTAAAGGGTAGGGGCACATGCCTATGTAGCTGGAATGCATGGCAGTGCAGCAGAGTTCAAAACAATGAACACAGTGGTTAAGGTGGGCATTGTGTGATAGCTCTTGGTGATCAGTTACAGCACATAGTGCCTACACTGATGCTTTGTTACTCAAACTTAGGTGTAGAAAGCTCTACACATCTATTGAGGTAGAGTTCTTTGGACACCAAAGCATGGAATTTTTTTTGTCAGGGGAAGCATTGTAGTATGTACAACTCTACTGTTTTGTTGACAAAAGCTGACTTTTGTCAACAAAACTCTGTAATGTACACCAGCCCCTTGATATGGTCCAGTGCCATCCCACTAATGTAACTGTGGCTGATGTACAGTTTTCTGAACAATGCATATCTGTGTGCTACATGCAAATAGAAAGTACATGATGAATGCCCTTGAAGAAACTGAAAGTAGAAAAAGCCAAAGTCTAGGGACCAATGGTGCTGATTTATTGCCTTGAAATATCAGAGGTAAGTGTTTTCTCAACATTATGAGTTATACCGAGTGGGGATACCAGTTGAGATTATTGTGCTGGACTTGATATTTAATTTGAATAAGACCAATCACCCTTCTGAAGCAGGCTTACTAATAGAATTTTAATTGAACTCAATTGATTTTACCTATTTTCGGAAGTGTAAACACAACAGAGCAACAATGATTGTGGCCCAGGAGACAATGCTAGGTTGTTAACATTGGCATTTTCCACTCTTCCTGTTCTCTTGCAACTTAAGTATGATTCAAAGTGACATATCTAAAAATCTTGTGGGTGATCTAGCTAGTATCGCAAAATGATGGAACCAACTCTGAAAGAGAAATGTGTATATACAGTGGAAGTTATCTTTGCATTTACTAACCAACTTTTAAAGGAATTCTATTAACATCATCTGTTTCATGTACATGTGTTCAGAAGTTATTTCACTTATTGCATTTGTGGTACATTAGGCAATATGTTTATACAAGTATCTAAGAATAGTTATCATGTGGTATCAGGCTATTGGTGGTGGTGGTGGGGGGGAGGAAGATGAAGGGGGCACAGAATATCTTCCTTATATATGAGAACATAGTGTATACTTACCACCTCCCTAAGAGTATATATGATGGAGGCAGTGGCGGTTCTAAGATACTAACGCCTGCTGACATCTTACATTTTAACTTTAGAGTGCCCAGAATTGAGTTTCTAGTATCAAGTGGTCATGATGCAGGCTTGAAGAAATGTCAGATATTGTCCAGATAGTGCCAATGTTCCTTCTGAGTGCAGCTGACAGTGGTGATAGTGATAGTCAGTGCAGGAATCCATCTAACCCATTTTCTTGCCTAAGTGTATAACTACACTTAAAATGGTACAACAGTGTCACTGTAGCACATCAGCATAGATTGCCCATGCTGATGGGAAGACTTTTCTCAACAACGTAGGTAATCAGCCACCCAGAGGTCTGGTCTATACTACACAGTTTGGTTGACTTAAGATGCCTCATGTCAATCTAGTTGCAGAAATATCTTCATTTAAATTTAGCTTCCACTGATGTAAGTGCCTTTCCATGGCACTTAGTAACATCACCTCCCTGAGCAGCAGAGTCATGGCTGATGTAATTAGTTTGATGCTGTATCAATGCAGACACTGAGTAGCTTATGTTAACTATTACTGGCTTTCAAAAGCCATCCCACAATGCCCCACATTGATAATACAATTGATACAAGACCTCTGAGTAGCACCATTGACCCAGGGAGCCAAATATGCACACACACAAGCACTTTAATAACTGCAGTGGCTGTACACCAGTGCAAGTTAGGCAAACATAACTTTGCAGTGTACGATATGGCCCAGGGGGCAATAACAAGAACAGAAAAATTCTTCCATTGACCTAACACTAGTCTATGCTGGAGGTTAGGGCAGTAAACCTATGTCTTTCATGGGTATAGATATTTTCACCCATGAGAGAGAGAACTATACTGAAGTAAATTTCTAATGTAGTTCAGGCCTAACAGTGGTGCATATCCACTCTCAGTCTGAAATAATCTTCACACAATTCATCATCTCCACCAGATTCCACTAGAATTCTTCTATGCTCTTAGAAATAAGAGTTCAGAGACCTAACATATAACACATCTCTTCCCAATGTAAATAAAGGATTGCTTGCAACATTATATAACATGTTTTGACCAATTCAGTTTTAAATTAATCAAGCCATAGAGCTTCAGCCTGTCTATGGGACATTACTGCACAGTCTAATAAATCTCAGGGATTGTAAATAATATGTTTTCTTTTCATTTGCTCTGTTTCACTCCTTTACTTCTAGTTACATCCTTTGGAATCTACCAAAATATTTGCGTTCCTCATTGGTGAGACATCCTTGAAATGTATGTTGATGGTTATATCTCCTCCACCACATAGCCAAATGATTAAAAATCTATGGCTAGAGCTTCATTTTATATAAATCAGTGTGGTGCATTGAAGCCAAAAGGTCTACACTGGTTTACCCCAAATGAGGTTCTGGCTCATAAGGTATGTCTACACTGTAGCTCATAGCAAATCAACCAGCCCAGGTAGACTCAAGCTAGTGTGCTAAAAATAGCAGCCTGGACATTATGGCAGAAGAGACTTGAGCTAGGCACCTGACTGATCTCAAAACTAGGGGCTTGGCTGCTGTCCAAGCTAAAACGTCCACACAGTTATTTTCAGTACACTAATTTGAGCATCATTTACACAAGTTTTTTATCAATGTAGGGAGGCTCTGTTGCAGTTGCATTGTAGACATACCCACAGTGTTCAACAGTATCCAGATGGAGGTAGTCCAAGAAAGGTAGACTGACTGAATACATGTGCATTATTATTCATCTGTTCTTTTTGACATCTAATTTCAATATGGAAATTGAGTGCTGTTTCAGAGGCAGTTTTGCTCATTATCCTGCCAAGATCATTTTTGGGCATCAGTTGTTTCCACATGTAGAACATTAAATTTTAATTGAGACTTATTAGACTTTTCATTTTGTGACCCACATCTCTATTGTTAAAAGCTGAAACAGGGTTTTTCATTTTGAAATTCCATTCCAAAATCCATTTGATTTATGAAGAAGGGAAACATTGGAGCTATAAATATTTCCCTTTCTCCAAATCACTTGACTTTTGTCTGCAGATTTCTCATCATTGAAGGTTTGTTAGGATTTTCTTAACCTGCTTCCATTGATCTTATGGAAAGAGGTTTAATCAATAAGCTCATCTGAAGAGGGTGAAGGTTTTGGTCAAAATCCTCAATTTAACAGTGATGCAGAGAATTTTATTCTCTCTTGCCTATGAAACAAAACACAAAAAAATCTTAACATATTCAAGAGACATGAGAGTTGCATTGGGAATGACTTTAGCATAATAAACCTGCTCTTCTTCTCCTCATTTTCTTTGTAGCATTTTGGAAATTTTCATCTTTTTTTTTAAACTATTTTTGCCAAAAATACTGAATTAGAGTCTATATAGCCACAGAACTAATGAAACAGAGGCAATGGCAGTGCAAGTATCCTCAGCCCAGTCTCCATGGCCCATTCATTTCTGACTTGCAGATTACCAACAAGAAACAGATTAATTCCAGTTATGACATGGATATTGTCCATTAACAAACAGGTGGAGATCACTAGGATTTTCCCTTTTTTTTTTTTTTTTTAAACTCCCAATTTGCAGAGCTGTAAAAGTAATGAACAGCCATTTCTGTCTTTGGATGAAGAGAGTGAAAATCTCTCCAGCTAATTTCTTATTATAGTTTCATGGATCTTGAACTGCCAGAACTGCAATCCACATTATATATCAATATATCATGCTTGGGTTGAATTTCTGACCCTGCAAGGTACACATCTTTGAACATTGCAACTGATATTAAAACACTGCCTAGCACTACAACAAGGCAGAAATTTAAGCCATGGAATCATAGAGAGTGGAAAGCACCATGAGAGATCATCAAGTACAGTCCCTTGCACTCATGGCAGGACCAAGTACCCTCCTAAACTATCCCTGACAAGTGCTTGTCCAACCTGCTTTTAAACACTTCCAGTGATGGAGATTCTACAACCTGCCCAGGCAACTTAATTCCAGTTGTTAATCACCCTGACCATTATGATTTTTTTCTTAATGTCCAACCTAAACTTCCCTTGTTGTAATTTAAGTCCATTGCTTCTTATCCTATTATCAGCAATTAAGGAGAACATTTTTTCTCCCTCCTCCTCATGACAACATCTTAGATACTTGAAAACTGTAATCATGTCCCCTCTTAGTCTCCTCTTTTCTAGACTAAAGTCCAAGTCTACAAAACAAATCGATCTAAACAGACAGGATCTGCTTTAAGGCACTGTTTTATCCAGGCTTGATTTAGCATGCAGGTGTTCTAGTATGCTGTCCCACTTAGCCCATCTATTTCTTTTTGCCTCAGAATCATTGCTAGTAGTTTTCTGTTTTCACTTCTTGAAGCTTTTGACATGGCAAGTGTTGAAATGTATTCATATTTCTTATCAAAACCACATCCCCAAGCTTATGAAAGTCTTAAACTGATGAGGCAGTCCATTATCCTATGTTTCAATATTTTATTAAAGATTTCAAGGAAATTCTGTCCTTTGGCCATTCTTCTCCCAACTGCAAAATATGTTACAAAAGTTTATTTGCCTTAATAAGGCTATTCATAAATTCATTTCCAATATGCCAGGACTGAATCCTGTAGACTGAAAATGTTCTGTAATCAAATGGAATGATTCACTCCTTACCTGTGTCTGTTCTACAGAAGGGTTCAGAAGCATATAGGATAATCCTTTTCATGGATCCTGTGAAGCGAAGATAACTGCTCTCTACTTTATAGCGAACAATTCAGTAGTGGCAAGCAGATTGACAGGATAATCTCACAGATGGTGATAGGATAACCTCAGAAGTGAGTTTCGCTTCAATTTTGTATGAACAGATACTTATCTGAAACTTTGGCTTAGAAACTAGGTTTGGAATCACTAAAGATTAGAATTTGTCATGAGAATTAAAATATTTCCTCCCTCCATCTGGGATGCACTTCCATGTCCAGTTCTGTCAAAATCAGAGAGTTCAGAGGCACGTGGAAGTTGGAGACAGGCTTAAGTTGAAATGTCCAGATACGGATCTCATGTATCTTTGAATTGTCTGGAAATTCAGATCTAAGGTTCTGGTTTGATAACGATATGGCCCAGATGTAAAACTTCAATAAATACAATTCTGGTGCTGTATACAAATCAGAATAGATTTGGGTTCAGATTTTAAACACCCTTACATGCGGGGGGGGATTCAGAAACTGGTAGTGGTATTGGACCATCTCCATTTAAGGGAAGTAAGTTAACTGAGATACTTACAATGTAATCATTTAGGGTAAACAGAAAACACAGTTGAGATTGGATCAGTTCTTATGATTTAAAGCCTAGTATGCCCATCCTGTCTCAGAGGTCTTTTTGCCCCCCATATTATTCTGAAAGACAGTTTAAAGTAAGCTTTATGTAAGAACTTCAGAAAAAATCACTTTGCTCTCATCTAGTTGGTCCAAAAGATAATTGTCGTTGCATATTTCTTCTTCTGGCACAACATAAAATGGGAATTGATTTGGAATGGAAATAAACCACTGATATGATTTTTCTCAGCCTTCAAAGAAATTCTGCAGCAAACTCATTTACAAAGAAATCCTAAAATAAAATAGATAGCAGAAAGTTTATCTTCTTATATATCCTGTTTCTGACATTCAGCACCGTGACCTTCAAAATTAATTCCCCTTTGAGTTTGATTTTGTTGTCCCTGCTTTTTTAATAGTTAAGTATCCCTCATCATGCATTATACATCAGTGAAGAGATGGTGGCCATTACAATGAAATTTTCACCTTTATTTTGTTCTGTTTGTATTAGCTATGCACTGTGGATGTGCTGCACAATATAGTTTTAAGCATACAAATTAAATTTCTTTTTTCCTATAAAAAAGATGCTTTTAACTAGTATCCTGTTATATCCATCTCTTTGACCTGTCCTGGATATTTCTCTCTACTGACTGTGATTTCTTAGTAGCTGATTAGATTCTGTTTTGACATGTCTAACCTTTTAAAATATAAAAATATGCCACAGAACCTACATTCCATCCAACATAAAAAACATAAAATATGTATCTGAAATCTTGTAAACTGCATCTGAAAACATTATCTACTGTACCTACATTATTGGAGCACTTCTTTTACATGCTGTTTTTCTAAGAGAGAGGCCATGAGTATGCTGAGACTGCAGAAACTTATTTTCATGAAGTAAGGCAATTGATGACTGACAAACAGCAGCTCTCAAAGCAAGAGACTGATGAAGACCCTGTCAGGTACAGCCTATCAGATATTCAGTATAGTTTTCACAGTATTGAGGCTTATTGACTACTCTAGTAAGAAAGATGGGCTTCAACTGAAAATTTGTAGGAAGAAAGTTGGTGCCCCAGGCAGGAGTGCTGGTTGGAGATGGTATGTTTTTCAAAGAGAACATATGTGTTGTTCCCCTACATACACATGTTCAACAGATGTGCCAAGTGAAGTCAACTTGTGAAGGTCTGGTTCTTATTCCAGCATGGGCAGAAGCATTATCTGCTCCCTCCCCTGCACTCCCAGCATCACTGTCTAACTCCTATGCAGCCACAACTTCACGCTCATCTTACATATCTCTAAAACCTTTACAGCTTAGTTTACACATGCAGCATTCTCTTTTATGCCTGCTACTTCTAATCTGTATTGGGTCCACATTAGTCCTTTTAAGGTGAGGAGCCATAAGAATGATAGCAAAACAAGAGATCTATAGGGTATAAATATTTCACAGAAGTATCCTTGCCTCACTAGATGCTGAACATCAGAGCTAGCGTCAGCTTTTGCAAAGCCCAATGTAATACTTGAAGGTCCAAATCATATTCCCACTTCCCTTCTATATAACAAGCCACTCCACTAACTGGCTTGTGAACACCACATCCTCCCCCCTTCCAGATTATGTCACTCTTTTGTGCACCCATTTGCAAGGCTCAGCATTCTCATACTGTATCTACCAGGCCAGAATATGGAATCAAACCACACATTTACAAAAGGAACAGCTATCTCATCTATGCTTCAGAATGCTTGGACCAGACTCAGGTTACTACTCACCAGGAAATTCAGATAGCATTCTGTGTTATCGGGATATAAGCTATGGGACCTTCAGGAGAGCTGTTCGCTATTGGACAACTATGGGCATAATGCTGATGTAGATACAAACCATTCACACACAAAAGCACCTGGCTGCCAGCATTAACACTTCAGCTGAATCCCCGAAAGGGAAAAGCAGACATCACCCTGTCTTTGTCATCTGACCAAATCTCATTCAAAAAATGATTCCCTCTAGCAATAGATCTAGTCTCAGCAGAGGATCTTCTACAGAGAGAAGCACACAGCAGAGGGAACAAATCTGAAGATGCAGTACTCCCTGTCATCAATTCTTCCTCCCTTCTCCAATCATTGAGTCAGCAGGGATGAGCTGAGTCAAGCCATGGTTATTCTAATGCAGCAGCAGGGAGTTAATGGAGCAATGTAAATACAATAAACTAATAGGATATTTATTTACAGTGCAGCAATTTAGTATCACACAGGTGGGTATAGATTCCTCTCAGTAACCAGAAGAATAGGTTAGAGAGATTTGATTTCAATCCTCCTTTATCTTACCATCTGGAAGAGTAGAAAAAAAGAGAGGAGCATCAACAATGTATCTGTGAGAAAGATCAATAAATGTACCCCACATTTGATAGATGGGCAAACTGAGATACGGAGAGCCATTACAGTCCAGATTTTTGTATCCTTACTTCTGTTATTTTTATAATTTGCATTACAGTAATGCCTAGAAGCATCAATCAGCAAGTGTACCCTATTGTACTATATACTAAACAAAACACTGGTATACTTATTTCTGTCCACAAATAGGTCTACATTAGATGGTAATTACTTTCTTACTATAAGAATTATCCAGTAATTCTCAGGGATACGTAAATACCATATAGTTTCATAGTAATACCACAAAATCCTAGTAAGTGATGTGCCTTTCCTCCATTAGCAACTTCCCTGTTAGTCAAAAATATTTTTATTTACAGATCTGACAGTCTCATGCAAAATGTTTTGGAATGATATCCCACACATAAGAAATGGTGCCTAAAAATTAAATGCCTGACTATGATAAAGCAGATCCAATGAAGGCTTCCAGTCTCTGTTTCTCTCTTCACTCCTATTTTGTTTACTTGCATAAATGAAAATTCTGATATGACCACAAGTTCCATTAAAACCTCTACCCAGTGTCAAACCACGCTGATAGTCACAGCTGTTAAGAAAGGTATATTAGCAATGATGGTTAAAAGTTGCCCAAACATGGATAAGTTCTTCTGAAAAATCAAGATTGGGTCAGAATAGTCATCAAAAAGTGTAAACAATGTCAGCGACTTGGGACGGTATATATGTTCCCATGTGTGTAAAAGAAATTTCATGTGTATTGGCATTCTTTACATCTCATCGAGGTTGCTTCCTGATTATATAATCTACTTGGATCTGTGCATTAGCAATTCCTCCCCCCACAACCCTGCTGCTTCAGACCCACACAATCAACTGCTCATACACAATCTAGAAGCCAAAAGTTATTTATACAAATTATTCAGAAAATAATTTTTAACAAATGCATTTGAAAAATCCTGAGCTGTTATGGAGAATTCAAGATGAGAAAGAGACAACATTAATATACCTTTTGCTGTGAATTGTTCCTTCAGCTCTGCTCTTATCATCAGCATACCAATGGCATTGCAACTGAAACCACCTCAGTCTCTCAGAACACCTTACTGACACTTTTCAGAAAATGGTGGAACAGACCAGAATGCTACAGAACCAAATACAGGATGGTATTTAAGATAGACAGGCCAAAGTCTTACAAGCACTTTACCAGCCTCATTTTTTTCCAGTTCTGTTGCATTTATAGATAAGGTTGTCTTGTGTTTGACATGAGGATTCAAAAAGCATGGCATGGATAAGCTTCACCTTGTATGTTAAGGTGGTTTTAAGATAAACAGAAAAGCTGTGCCCATATAGGCCAATCTCATGTAGCTGGTGTATTGGAAATGTGGTTGTACTATAATTCAGTCTACTGGGCCAAATTAATTCTGACTCTGTGTGAACCATAGAAGTGAATGATTACGAGCTTTCCTTATGCACCCAGAAATACATTTGGTCCCATATTTTCACTCTTCAACCACAGAAGCAAACAATACTCTTTCAGAGCACAAACAAATGGGTTTTGCGCTTTCATAATTACCTCAGAAATCAGTGATAGCAATTGTACCAAGATAGTCTGGAAGCAAAGGCCTAAATGTCTGACTGATGATGAGGTGGTTTAGGGCAGCTGACAAATTGCCTTGCTGAATAGTTTTTATACTTTCTATGTCTCAACAGCTTCCAATGGCAGCCAAGTTACTTTTAAACATAAATCAAAGCAATATGGGCCAATTGCATCACCTGATTTTAACATGCTCCTTCTTCATTCATCATCATCCAATTTAACTAACACTGTTATTTGGTACCATTCTGCTGACTTGTCTCATCCTACATTATATTTATTAAAACTGTTTCTCAGCTATAGTACTTTATGGTGCAGAAACCCAATTTGCAGCATCACCTGGCTGGCTCAATCTGTTACCACACATGTTGAAACTAATAACCTCAAATGGACTTAAAAAAAAAAAAGTCTGAGATCCCAGTAATCAGCATGTAGTACAACACCATCTGCTATGTTACTGTTTAGTAAATCATTCCGTGTTACCTTGTATTCCAGAACAATGCTATAGTATTGTAAAAAAAAGTGGGAAAGAGATTAGGAAGATCATACCTGAGCTGTTCCATTTCTCCATGTAGAAGATTAAAAGTTCCACCTAGCTCTGCATAGCCTTAGGGCAAGCATTTGGGATTAATAGAGTTCTGTTCATATATCTTCTATATAGAGATTTTGTATTGGGTATAGCTGTTTCAATTCGGAGTATGTTTTTTTAAAACCAAAATAGTTATGCAGCACCTAGTATGGATACAGTAATGTGGTTTTGCTGATAGAAGAATAAATTATATCAGTATAAACCATTTCAGTATTGGTACAACTGCATTGACATTACAGGGTTGTATTGTTTTAACAATATTTAATAAGGTGCAACATTTTTGTACAGACAAGACCTTAGTGTACTTAGAAGATTACCAAGGAAACCAAGAGCTTTGGATAGCTGATATTTTACTTAAGAATAATTTAAAAATAATCAAAAGTGTTTATAGGATCAGGGCCTAACACCCATGTTTAAATATGATCTCTTGAATAGTCCTACTGAACTCAAATAATATAACTGTCCTGAAAGCTAGTAGGCATCATTAGCTACAGCATGAACTCTGTTTTGTATAAAGGAGGAAAGGATTGAATTCAAACTTCATTTCTTTTTGTTAAAAACAAAAAGTCACTGGGATGGGTAACATCTGTTCTACTCTCTATGCAAATTTTAAACTCCAATCATTATGTTTTCTCCAGAAGGGGAATGAACTGCATAACTAACCAAGTAATTTTAAATTATGAATTTGGCACTTAGATATTTAATTTGAAATGTGCATGGTCAGTTAGACAAACCAGACATTCAAGACATAATTAATTATTGACAATGAATAATTTTCAAATGTTGAATCTCCGCAATGGACTAGGCCAAGGTTAATTCATAAAGTTCATTATTAATTTCAAATTAAAAATAAATTCAAGAATTCCAGAGAATATTCATGAACTGCGAGAAAAGCACAGTTCATCAAATTTCTAATGCATTAAGAATTTGCTGGCTCTGTCACATGTGGTTAGCATTCCAACCTTCTGGAGAGTAAGTAAAATAAAAATATTTTAACAGTTAATATTTATTTCAGTTTCATTTCTTGTTACTTCTTCTGGTTCTCCTTTATGAAACTTCACATGTTCATCTGAGCCATTGAACTTTTCAGTTCTTAACCAAACCCAACAACCTATCAGTAGTTCAACTGTCATTAACTTAGTTTTCTCAGACTGTGCAGAATTTACTTTGTCTTAGTTACTCTAGCAGCTAAACTGTGTGCTGCTGAATTGATAACTGACACATGTTTCACAAATGCATCTTTTCCTGGTGTTGTCCAGTGTCCATATTTTTGTTGTGTTACTTTTACAAGAAAGCTATGATTCTCTCCTCTGCCCTCAATCCCTTCTCTTCCTTCCATTATCAGATCCTTATGCATCTATTTCTGATGTGGAATCAAATTGGTGTCATCTTTATTTATGTTAAAATCAAAGGTTAGCATTCAGACTGGAGGAGTAGGGCAATTTTCTCTTCCAGGTGTTAAGGTTTCTTCACCCCATGCTACTAAACAAGCAAATTGTACTCCAGATGCACATCTCTCTAGCCTCAGTCAGTCTCAAATGGCTGGGATATATCACCAGCTGTCAAGCTCAGAGACAATAACAGCAGCAAGATGTTGCTTCGTGTTGCTGCGCGTATAACATAGACCTTCTGCTATAAATTTCTCACTTGTCTTGATTGCTTATTAGTACTTCAGTGGGTTAGAAAGAGCGTGTTTATGAGACATAGTCTGAATCTGAGATCCCTGGATTTGCAGTAGACAGATTTGGACAAGATTGCTCCAAGATCATGGGTCAGATTGCTTCTTAGGAGTGACAGGGAGAGTCACAGAGGGAGGTGACATCAGAAAATGAATGAAAGGTGTAATTGAGAAGGTCTTCTCCCTCTGAGAGCAGATATTTATTAGCAGCGTGATGGCACCTACTGTTACCTGGCAGCATCGTAGCATATTCCTGAAGCAGCGGATGAAAGACTTCTGTTCATCTTCAAAAACCTTTAAAGTTGTATCTTATTGATCATCAGAAGTAATCTTATAAAGTTGTGGCAGAAGCTTAACTATACTAGACCTGCTGTGTCTTTATAATATGTGTCAGAAACAAAGTGGATGAAAGATAGCAAGGTTTTATTTCCTGATATACAAGTCTTCCATGTACAGTTCCTTTCCTCCAAAGGAAACTGAGGCAGTTGCATGCCTACTTGGATTAAATTGGTCAAGTCTCTTCAGGCTATTCTTAGCACAGAACCTATTGAAATGTCACCGACATCACAAAGTCCTCTTTCAAGGGAGTATGGAGATGGAAGAAAATGAAGGCAACCTTCCCTATATTAGGGTCCTGCATATGACCAACACTACCCACAAAGTGGAGAATACTGATTAAGTGAAAATGGACAAAGAAGAGAGGATTACCTTGTGCAGTAATTGAGGTACTTCAAGATGTGTCCCCTGTGGGTTCTCCACTCTAGATCTTGGCACACCCCCGTGAGCTCAATCAGATTTTTACCAGCAGTGCTTGTCTGGGTTGTGCATGCTCTAACCCTGTCTTGCAGTACCAATGATGCCCTTTTCGGCACTCACAATCTGATCCACTCTGTTCATTCTCTAGGAACATTCATCTCTGGGCATCTTCAAAGCATCTGATGAAGTGGGCTTTTCTCCCATGAAAGCTCATGCAATAAACAAATTTGTTAGTCTTTAAAAGTGCCACCGGACTCCTTGTTTGTTTTGCTAAACTAGACTAACTGACATGGCTACCCCTTTGGATCTTGCATATGTTAGAAAATTGGTGGTTCAAACCATGAAGATCCAAACCATGGATGTATGAAATTCTGGATTGAGGCTGACCTCTGACTGTTTGTACATTGGGTTTGGAGTTTTGGGAGGAAAACACAGTTCCTTCACCTTCATCCTAGTTGTCGCTGCAGAACAGAATAGGAAAATTAGGCTCATCATATGTGAAGTGTACCGAGGAAGACACTGCCGATTGCGAAGATGCTAGCTATATCTCCTCTTGCTTGTGATGCCACCATTTCTCAGGATGTTTTCATGTACCGGTGCTGGCAGTGCCACTTTTAGTGCCAGTTCCAGGGCCAGTAAAATACTAGGCATAGGTGACAAGGTGTAAAATGGTGCTGACATGATTATTAATGGTGTCAGTGGTACCTTATTGTTACATCATACCACATGTCAGTGTTGCAGGTGCTATCAGTGCCAACTCTACGGCAGTTATTGCTGTTTTGTACACCCTTAATTTTAGCAGTGCCATCTCAGAGAAGGGCTGCCTTTTTTTGGCCCTTGACTCTGTACTGGGATGATGAAGGTTCTTTGGTGTGATACTGGTAAAAATCTCCAGCTGAGGATGTGGGGATATACCAACACCTAAGATGAAGCATCCAAAGGGACACTACTTGAAGAACCAGGGTAACCCTGGATACAAAACATATCCAAAGCAGCCTCTTCAAGAAATTAAAACCCTCCCTAATGGTGAAATGCTGTAGAAAATGTAAATTATCTCTAGACTATATGATGTTGCACTTGTGCTTACTTCCCTCTGAGTGTGGGAGTATTTAGCTTGCAATACAAACCTGTACAAAAATTACTTAACCCACCAGTAAACCATAAAAAATCTACAACTCTATTCAGAGCCATTATAACAGGAAGTGAAGACTAACACCAATTGAAATTGCAGGTTCAAATTTACTATGAGTAGGTGGCATATTGCTACTTAAATTTAATCCCAGGGATTGATATCCTAAAGGCAGAATGACTTTTATTTCTGTATTATCTCTCTCCTGCTATGACTTCATGAATAGAAGACATTAATGCTTGGATACCAACAGTAATCAATGCCACAGAGATATCCAGCAGTATGAATACAAGCCTCTTTCCCTTGCCTATACACAGGAGGAGGTCATGTGCCAATGATGTTTCAGCATCATGCCGTTGCCTAAAGCTTCAAATCAATCCTAGATTTCAATTTTATGAAGTCAAAACATTAGCAAAAAATAATTACCAACTTGTAAAACTGGGATTAGATATTAGGCAATAATTTGGGAAATTTTTAGTGTCAAATAATGGTTTCTTTGTTGCGATTGCTTTATTCAGGATTGGTAGTAGATTCCTCTTTAAAGAGCTCTTTATAATACATTATTAGAGAGGATCTCACCTAAACAGTAAAGGAAATGAACACCAAAGACAAGAGGCACAGGTGGCAGGCAGCCTTGACTGGGGTTTATATTCTCATCAACACCCTTTGTGCAAATGGGTCAAATTTTTTGAACGAGGCAACTTCCAGTCCTATTTTTGTTCCTGAGGCTAAACCATATCTGTGGAATGCTTGAATGCACTTTCCAGAGCTGGAATAGTCAGCTTTTGAAACTATGTTAAAAGCTGCTGAAAAAAAGGGGCTTCAAAATGGAGACCATGACATACAAAACCTTCCAACAATTTCAGGAGATAAGTGAGCAGATCACAATTGAATGAGGGAAATTGGAGAATAGTGAGGATGAACCTCAACAAGTTGCAGACCTGAGAGATATTAGCTAGTCTTAAAACAACAACTAATACCCTCTCTAAAGTCTCAGTTTCTCAGATCTCAACCTAGGAGGCAGAACACCTCTTTTTAGTACACTCTGTTAGAGAAACAGTTTATGCAAATAATCCACTCTGTACAGTACTGAAACATGTACAAAGCCTCCCATGTGTGAAGTAAGTTGACCTTACCAGCTCAGATTGTGCATCAGGGATCACCGTGTGTAAATTGTGCTATGCAGTTATATTATATTACAGACACTGCTGTCTTGATAGTCACCAATTAGAGCAATGATGGCACACAATCTGCTATACATTTAGGATGCTTTGTAATACAATTAATATTTACAGCAACCTGAAATACATTCTATTAAACCACATTTAATCAACTCTGAATTGCCACTGTTGTCTGCTGTGTCCCCTAGGACTAGATTGAAATAATGGCACTAGTTGCCTCTTTCAGCAATTTCTTGATTGATTGACAAGTCACTGTGCAGTAAGTTGCTCTTCTCTACCATTTTCCCGGTGGGTGGTACAGCACAGTAGTGATATAGAACAGTAATGTCATTGCATCAGTAGTCACTATAATATAAATATGACATGAACTTTCTTCACTGCACGGAGCTGAATTTTCATATATATTTTTCTTCATCTTTGTACATGGTTGGTCACAGGGAATAATTTTAATAATATAAATTCTAAACAAGCTCATATGTGCTTTTGAAACAGAAGATGAAGAGCTCTAAGGATACCCTGTCAATAAGTTTTCTAGAAATACTTTCCATACATGATATCTAACTACTTTGTATTACTTTTGATCTAAAGATGCAAAAAAATGATTCTTTATAGTTATTGGTTCAAAGCTCAGCTGGAAAGATGCTTAAGCAAAAGCATTCTGAGCACCGAGGCCACCAGAAAGTCTGTAATGGAAGGTTGGATTTGATGAGATCATTACATCCTGATCTCACTATAAATGGGACTGTAGTCTTTGGACTCCATGGAGAAAACTGTGATCACTTTTTTCTGTGTTAAAAAAGGAATTTTCATCCCCAACTCCCATGCTGCAATCTCTGCTCCAAATCCCACTACTCAGTCTTGGCATAGGGAAAGTCATTTAAGTTTTTCATCTTATAGGCTATGTCCATGCTTAGAAGTTATTTTGAAACAAGGAAGCTTATTTCAAAATAACATTTTTTCCTGTCCATGCATGCATGTTGTTATTTCAAATTAAGTGTTTCTTTACTTCAAAATAACAAAGCGCTATTTTGAAACAATAAAACCTGCTTTTATTTCAAAAGATTGCTTAAATCAAAATTATTATTTTGAAATAAGCCATCCTAAGATGGGAAATAAGCTTATTTTGAAATAATGGCCCTATTCTTTTGCCTCCATTCCCCTATTTTGAATTAGACAATCTAGGGAAGACTCTCTACTTCGAAGTCATAACTCTTACTTTAGTGCAAATTAGAGGGTCTTCCCTAGACTCCTAATTTGAAATAATAAATTCAAAGTAGCGCTAATTCAAAATAATTACTTTGACTTAAAATCAAAGTAGTTATTTTGAAATACCTATTTCAAATTAATTTTGTAATTGTAGACATAGCCATATTGACAGATCTCATGATCTTGTGGTTAATATGCTGTACTTGAATTAGAGAGAGCTGGTATGTGGTTCTATTGCAGATTTCCTGTACAATTTTGAGCATGTCGCTTGATCTTACTCAGGTCCTCATCTGTAAAATGGGATTGATAAAACTTTTATTTTTCTGCCCCTTATCTGTCTTGACTATTTAGAGGGATTATCTTCCTGTTGTGCTCAGTTGTAGTTTCTAGGTATTAGTATAATACAAGGTAGAAATCACAAGGAGTAATGAAAAATATGAGGTTTACCTCAAGGGAAACAATCTGAGGATTTCCCAGCTTTATACATTTAAATGGTGTTTAGTATACCCAAAAGAGTAACTAAAGGTGCTTATTGTTTATTAAGTAATAATAATATCCTAGGCTAATAACTTAAAAAGCTGAAGGCTTAGGCTTTTGTCACTTTTAATACAGCTGTGACTGAGCTAACAGTGAACATCTTTAAATTGTTGTACTGCAAAGTGTTCTGTCATCTCACTTCTGTGATCTGACTCTCTATTAGTCCTTCTGTGATGACTGACAATCCTATCCCCTCAAAACTGTCTCTACTAGATAGGATATTTCAGAAGCAAAGTGCAACATTTTTTATCTTCATTTTTATGCAACTACCCAGCTTATTCTTCTAACTTGCAGCTAGTGAACAGCTGAAATATTCTGAGGATGCAACACTAACATACTAGTAATTCAATGGTTTTTTATTAAAATTGTTTGCAAATTAACATTAAACCAATAATTTTTGGAGCAGAAATATTACTATACATTTGTTTTTTCTCAGAAAATTATTTATTTTAAGTAATATCAACTAAATAGTATTTCCAGTAGCACTTATGTCTGAGTTCGTCAATGGGAACACTCAGAAAAAACATCAGATTGTCTGTACACAAGTCTCCTATGTGCTTTTCAAAAAAAACATTTCTAGTGAGTACATGGAAGTTCATAGAATCATAGAATCATAGGGTTGGAAGGGACCCCACAAGGTCATCTAGTCCAACCCCCTGCCAAAAAAAGCAGGACCACTCCCATTAGATCATCCCAGTCAGTGTTTTGTCCAGCTGGGACTTGAACACCTCCAGAGATGGAGATTCCACCACCTCCCTAGGCAACTTATTCCACTGCTTCACCACTCGCCTAGTAAGGAAGTTTTTCCTAATATCCAGCCTGGACCGCCCCAGCTGTAACTTGAAACCATTGCTTCTCGTTCTGCCCTCTGTTACTACCGAGAACAGTCGAGCTCCCTCCTCCTTGGAGCAACCCTTCAAGTAGTTGAAGGTTGCTATCAAATCCCCCCTCAGTCTTCTCTTCTGCAGGCTAAATAAGCCTAGTTCCTTCAGTCTTTCTTCATAGGGCTTGTGCTCCAGCCCTTTGATCATTTTGGTTGCCCTCCTCTGGACTCTCTCTAATTTGTCCATGTCCTTTTTGTAGTGGGGAGCCCAAAACTGGACACAGTATTCCAGATGTGGCCTCACTAGTGCAGAATAGAGGGGAATGATCACATCCCTTGATCTGCTGGTAACACTTCTTCTGATGCAGCCCAGTATGCCATTGGCCTTTTTGGCAGCAAGAGCACACTGCTGACTCATATCCAGCTTCCCATCCACCATGACTCCCAGGTCCTTTTCTCCAGTGCTGCTATTTAGCTGATCACTCCCCAGCCTGTAGCAGTACATGGGGTTTTTTCGTCCCAAGTGCAGGATTTTACACTTATCCTTGTTGAACCTCATGAGATTCCTCTTGGCCCACTGCTCCAGTTTGTCTAGGTCTCCCTGAATCCTGTCTCTGCCCTCTAGGGTGTCTACCGTTCCCCCCAGTTTGGTATCATCTGCAAACTTACTAAGTGTGCAATCTATCCCATCATCCAGATCAAGTTGCATTATCTCAACACATTGTCCATCATGAAAAGTCAATAAAAAAAAAACAACACAAACATTTGTCTACTTTGTGTATGCAAGGACAAATTACAGAACCATAAATTAATAGGATCATGGGGGTAGGAGATGACTTGTAATCCTTACTTACATGTGTAATTTTTACCCACTCTGAAGACACTAGAGTTACTCCCTTGAATAAGGATTTTTCTACAAATGAAGATAACAGGATTAGGCACTAGTTTTTAAAGATATTGGGAGCTTAAGAGTTTGTTCACTAAATAAGCATTGAAATCAATTTTTTCCAGACTGTAAACTTGACAAAATTCCAATCTGATGTAAGAAAAATACTTCTTGCAAAAAGGAAAAAAGAATATCATTTCAACATTTTATGTCAAAGAAGGAAAATATGCCTAAAACAATATTCAGTGTATGAGTTGGAATATATGAAGCCTGCTCTTGTTCAAAACAGCAGAAAACAAAAGCCATAAACCTATATGAGGTTACACCTCATTAAAGCTGCAAATTAAGAGTTAAACATCAAAACAATAGAGCTCTTCTAGTCCATTTACAGCAGACATAGCTTGTTAATCAGATCTAAATGTCAGCCTTGGCTGCTTTGTTCATGAGTGTCAAATAGAAAAAGACTCTGGGAAAAAGTCAAGTTAGTAACTACAGTTGCTGGAAATGTATTAATCAACCCTATGTTAGATTATAATAGACCTATATAACTTTTTCTTGTATTCTGTAGTTGCTGTGTAACCTTGGTATTCTTGTTAAAAGACCAGAGCTAAGATTCTTTAAGGACATTAAACTTCCTGCTTCTTCTCTAAAAGAAACTTTTTAAAGTGCCATAGGAATGCTTGTGTTTGTTGGAAACATTTTTTTTTACTTTTACCTAGTTTTCTACTTATTCTGGCAATAAGCATAACTCACAATTTCTAGCAATAAATAACATCTTTGTTAACATGTGAACTTAATTCTGCATATTGAACAGCAGGGACAATGCCCATCTCATTTTAAAAGTTGAGAAATTAGTTCGACAACTTTGAAATGACAACATATATTTTATGGCTTTTTAATTATTTTTTCTTCAAGGCTTTCTTAACTTTTTCCTCCCATTTTAGATTGTTCTATACTAGAAGAGAAAACATTCTCCAGACATATATCTAGTAGGCAGTTTGTAATTTAACTAAAGCTGTTCTTTGAAAATGTACTTCAGGGTAGATAAAATGAATTTCAGAGTCTGGCAAATACAGCAGAAGTATCCTACTAAATGACTACCTGGTTTCCTCCAAAAGAACATGAAGTTGTTCCGAAGCAGTCAAGTACAGGTAAGGCCAATACAACAGCTAACGTTCAGAGACATCTGTCAATCATTCTTAAAACTCATGTATGATACACACCATCAAGTGCAATTGTTGCAAGACATTTTATAGAACATTCGATAATGTAAAAGTTAGATTATGGTTACATTCCATAAGTTTTTACCCAAAACTCCCAATAATATGAATGTTGCACAGGAATTACTATTGCTATTAATTATTTGTAATACAGAAGCACCAATATGCCCCAATCAGGATCCAATGGCTCCAGATGCTATATGAAAAGAATAAGATAGCCGTTGAGCCAAAGAATTCACTGTGGGGATTAAAAGATACTCTCACCTCTCAACAACAACAACGTCAATCCAGGGAAAAAACAAAAAACAAAACTACTGCAGTGGAGTTTCTGTGTCTTTAGATAAGTGGGACTTCTCACCACCACTACCCAGTTTTCAAATGTCCTATATATGGCATTAGCTTCCTGAAGGTGGTTTATGTTTACACACAGATAAATGTATTCGTACCCAACCAGTAGGCTAAAAGTTATGAGGGAGTTCCCCCTCTCTCTTCCTTCCCTCACCAATTTCTTATAAAAAATGCATTAGGCGCCTGTCTCTAAGGATGGTTTATGGCAAAGAATTGCTAGAAGGGAGAGGTGCCTCAGTACAGTTTGGACGTAAGCACGTGTCTTCATGAGAAGGATGGACCTTACTATACACTCCTCTCATCAAAATCTCCTATTAGAGATAGGAGCTTAAACAGCTCCTCATCCATCAGTTGGGCTTTTGTGAATAACAGTCAATAAGGCCTGTTGCTCTTGGTTCAATGCATAGGAGCCTAGGTTTCTTCATTCAGGCTTTGGGAATCACACTATATTGCTGTGATTTTCTAGAACCTAATAGTAACACAATTACTTTTGTGAATTTAGGCCCAAATTCCTCAAATACAAGCTTGCTTGAATCTTCCTGAAAAGCTTCCTTTGCCCATCACACCTCACATGTGGAGAAAAAGGGATCAAGAGATTTGGCTGGATTTTCTTCTGGTCCCATTACCTTCTCAGTGTAATGTGAATGGAAATTTACAAGTTTTGGTGCCTGGCATTAGCCATTGCTGCTAGGCATCCACTTCCATGTAATCTACTGTACTCAATAGCTTTTCTAATATTTGAGGATTAAAAACAATAAGGGTACTATTACAGACCACCACTTAGTGAGCTGGGGGTTACCATCATACCAGATAAGTCTGCTCTATGGGGAATGAAAGAAGGGAAGGGGTGTAGCACAGAAACCACAACTGGGAGATTCTGTAGCAGGAGGCTTTCTAAGAGCGTCCAGAAAAGAAGGAAGAGCAGAGACAGAATGGTGATCAGATACCATCGTGTTGAATGCAGTTTAATAATCCGAGTAGGAAAGAGCTGGTTAATAGGGAAGAGAGAGCATGCACAAAGAAGTTGTTTTGTTCATCTTTTTCAGCTTCATAAAACTTTAATGAAAAGGAAATTTTATAAGTAGAGCCAACATATTCAAAATCAAACCAATCACTCATTGATCTGACCTGAGGGAATGGAGAACAAAGCATTCCTCACAGAGCACTTTTAAATAAATCATCATTACTTAAAGGTGCAAAGCCCTGGTGTTTGCAGTGCTTTGTTCCCCATTTCCTTCAGACGGAATTAGTGAATGAGTGATTGGATTGTGAAGACATTCTGGAAATATTTGCTTTGTCTTTTTTAATTTCCGAGTGCATCACCTAATTATATTACATAAAATAATATTTTGCACTCTACAGCACCTTGCATCTGAATTTGGAAAACCTTTAACAGATCCTAATGCATTAAGCCTCACAATCCCACAAGTAATACAATCAATTCACGTGGGTACACTGAGGCACAGAAAGGCTAAAGGGACTTGCCCAAGCTCATAAAGCACTTCTGTGGTAGACACATAAAAAGGATCCAGATCCCTCAGCTCCCTGCTCCAAGCTTTACTTGGTGAAAAGGAATTCCTTCCCCCAACACTTCACTTACAGACATGTACTGTCCCAGGGCAACAGCAACAGTATAGCTGTGGCCACACAGTACAAGAAGCATGGGACAATAACGACTCCATCAACACCTTCACTCAAATATTTTGGGGCTGAATAGAACAATGAGTGGATCCACTGATCAACCCCCAACCACAAATAGGTGCTTGCTATGCAGTAGTGTCTGAGAGTGGATTCCATCCACCATGCAATATATTTTTCCACCAAAACCAGTTAAGTCCTGGCATACAGAAGATGATTTATGGTTATATATTTTTAAAATATTTAGGTGGCTACAGGATTTTCAAAAGCAGCTAGGCATGGATCACTCATTGATTTTAGTAGGAGTTAAGACACTGAGGTACCTTGGAAAATCCCACAGGGTATCTAAAAACCATTAGAACTCCATCTTTCAGTCCTAATAAGTGAACATTTGCATGGTCATATACTTTAGATAGCCACATCTACATGCTTACCATTGTATGCCTGTCCTCCTCATTTAGGAAAAACAAGCAAGGGGTCCTGTGGCACTTCTAAACACTAATAAATTTATTTATTGCATGAGCTTTTGTGGGAAAAATCCCACTTCATAACATGTCTACTGCTTTGGAACTCCTCATTTGGAAACTCCATAGTTAGGGAAGTCTCATTTAGGCACATATTCTGGATGCTCTATTTGTAGTGTTGCATATGTGCAGCCAACTAAGTTGTACACATTAAAGTGTTTGGTGTATATGTACATCTTTTTGAAGTGTGTGATCCTTCATGAGTATTAGTGTAAGACTTTGCCTGTCTTAAATAACAATTAATCAATTAATGCCTGTCTTAATCAAAATAATCAAGCTTGTAAGCTGAAAGTCAGACACCCTAAGAAAGAAACCACGTCAGCAAAATAAACCGCAGACAAAACCAGCTACACACTGCAGAAACATCTGTCTAAGTGCCTCAAGTTTTATGAGGAACTGTAAGTAACCCACAGTTGACCTCGTATTATGAGGAACTGTAAGTGTGCAATTCCGGGAAAAAGGAGGAACTGTCAGTTGACCTTTGTGTCACACTTGACTTCAGTTACACACCTAACCTCAGTTACACAAGTTGAGCTTTTCGTCATGGTTCCAAGTGTGGCACTTAGGTACAATAAAAAGGCTAGCCCCCTGCTTGGCAGTGTGGTGCACACCCTCCAAAAACCTGACCGTGGGTGATCTTCGGAGCTGATTTTAACGAGATTACCAGCAACCTAAACCAAAAGACCCAGCTTTTGGGGAACAGGACCGGCTCTCACGGACTGGGTAAGAATAAACCTAATAAGAACAAATAATCCAATAAATAAGAAAATATAGGAGCTAAATAAGATCAGGGAGAAGATAGATAGAAACAAATTAAGTTTATTAAATCTGGCTGATATTAGCTTGACACAGCTTGACCTATTAATCTTCTGGTCTTATCTAACAATTGTAATAGCAATCATTTGGCTAATAAGTAAATGGGCTGCAAACCCTATATTTCACTCATAGGGCTAACACTTGTTTGTCTTATATGTAAGTCTCTTTTTATCAGTAATTCCTCTTGCTTACAATAAAGGAAAAAATGATTCTTTGGCATATCATCTCTCTGTGACTGTTACTTGTCTGGTCCCTCCCTACGTGTTGGTGCTTTTTTAGTACTTATAAGTATCCTTTTTAGAGAGACTCTTTTGGGGACGCACACAAAAGACCAAGAAACCCCTGTTACCTGAATCAAGACCACCTCCCTGCTGACAAGGGCAACAATACCCTCTCTTTCCCGGGACCCAGAAATTCATAGGGTCTCCTCCCTCGGGTTCCTGGTCCAAACCCAAACCTGGGAAAGGGCAAGTTGGTGGGGTCTCCATAGGTGGGCGTGCAGACTTGTTTCCTTATGTTACTTATAAATAAGAGATTTGTAGATGAGTGGCATCTATCATGTTCCCTGTGTTGCTATGAAGTAGTTAGCTCCTCAGGCAGTAATTATTTGGAGGTGAATTTTATAAATGCCATTCCTGCCCTTTAAATGTTTTGTTCATGACTTTACAGAAGCAGTTTCCAGTTAAATTCAAAAGATTTTCTCTCTCATGTTTATCAATTCTTCCCTAAAAAAACAAAGACATTGGGATGGTTGAGAAATGCTCACTCGCTCTCTCTCACACACATACACACAGGTCAGTCACCTATAAAACAAAAACCTTGAACTAAAGTTAATTATATATCATTTCAAAAACATTTTTACTCCTACTTAGAATACAATCTAATGGACAATATTTCTTAAAAGTACTGTCATTCTCCCAACGAAAAAATCGTCAAAAAATGCACCCAAAATATGGAAAATTGTAATCTCTTGAACTTTCACAAACTCTACACAACAAACAATAAGTAACATGCCTATAACTCTATGTTTTCAGACAGACACTTTAGAAAAAGATTAGATATATAATAATACTGTCTACGAAGCCCTTGTAACTGGCAATTAAAGAGCTATCAGACCGATAAAATAAAGAAATCAGGGTCAAACCCTCTATTATCCCATTTTTTAATGGAAAAATAAAAGGGAGATGATATAGTTACAAATTTGTACCTCAATATACCTCTGTATTTGTACAAAGGAATTTCCAGCACCAATTAGTAAAAGAAAGGATAGGAGGAAGAAAAGCATACCATAACTGGCACTGTAAACTGTCACTGACAGAAAGAGTTAGACCTGGAGGGAAGAGAATTCTATACTCTTTTCAGAATTTGGATTTATTCCCCCTAATTGATTAGGACTTTTTGACAGAAGGCTGAGGTCTGACAATTTATACTTCATAGCATGGGACAATTAATAATCTGTGTTACCAGAATAGGGATGCATCCAGGATGAGGAAATAATTTAACTCTTAAAGCCAAGAACACTGGACGTGTAAATCAAAAGTCAATCACATGGACTGCTGAAGACTGCCTAGGGAGATCAAAGTGGGCTGTGAAATTCTAGACAGACAGGAGATGGAAGGGTCCTTGTGTGGCGGTCAAGGACTGTGGCAGTATCACCAAATGATTCTCCTGAATATTCCTTTGCTGTAGGGCCTTCCTCCTTCCTCCCATCCCCAAATGAGAATCTCTCACACTTTACTATGTTGGCAAAGGATAAGGAGTCTCTGAAGCAAACTCCTTACTCATGAGGTCTAACAAAGAACATGGGCAGAAACATCCGTTTCTGTTAAGAAATAACACAGAAAACTGCAAGAGGCTAAAACAACAAAGATATTTACACCTAGGAACAGACATGAGTTAGCAAAGCTAATTGCAAAAGGTATTCTTTCCCCTTAAATGTCCAAAATTTTCTTTAATAAAACCCCTCCAGAAAATTAAACCTGAAAAGTTTATTTTGGAAGAATGCAACTCTAGGATTATGTGGAAAAGAGCAGCTCTGTTTCACTCATGAAATGAAAAGTTAAGCCTGGCTACTAAACATCCTTTTAGCCAAGCATGCTGGGAATGGGAATAATCGGGGCCCCTTTATAATATAGGCTCATTCAGTTTTGAATAGGGCTTGTCCCAAGTTCTGTGTTGGTGGTGATCTCTTGATAACTCAGAATTAATGGACTTTGGATTTAAAAGTCTGTTTGAAAGAAAAGATTTCAGGGGAACTAATAGGCCTTTGTTCACTTAATATCTTTGGTGGATTTGATTTTATGTAATTGTAGCAGAGAGTATTTGCATATCTGTGGGGCAATCACATCCCATCTTTAAAGTAGTAATATGGCTATAATCCTTTATTCCACCATTTCTGGAGTGTATATTACTCACCACTGTGCCTGGTACCAGTCCAGCAGCCCTGGAAAGTTGCAGATTGTTGCCTGCTTAGAAAAATATATTTAATCAACAAATCCCATAATTTTTTAAAGTAAAATAGATTCTTTCCCAGCAAGCTGTAATTTAAAGAAAAGCAAACCCCTTCTTGGGATAGTCTCTGCTAGTATTTCTGAATTCATTTTACTAATTTTTAGCATGAATAGGTAAAGGAACATGAGCTAATACAATAGACCTCTCAGCATTAATAATAAAAAACTATCTTATCTTTCTAAAGAATTGGTCATTTTGCCATAGATGCTGGAATTGTTCTATCATTAAAATGCAGCTACTACTAAGACTGCACATGTGAGTAGTTAAAATAGTGTGTAGAAACTGTACAAAACATTTAAGAAAGAAATGAAGACTATACTATACTTGTATGAAGCATAGTATTGATTTAACTATGCAGAAAATGCAATAATACACAATTAGGATGAGTTAGGCAAACCAAGGAAGAGAAATTGCTCTGAAGTAATTTTTTGAGACCAACAAATGAACTCCCAGTGCAAATATTGGTCACTGTCCATGAAGATGCAAAAAGAAGAGGTCTTTGTCCTATAGAACTGAAGAATGTTAATGAAGCATCAAATATTGCTAAAGAAGTTTCTGATATAATCCTCATTCATGAGGCTGAGTTATTTTTTGATAACTCTCTGATATCAGTGAACAAAGTTTTTATACAAGATTTAACATCAATGTTGATTAGAAAGATTAGATTAGAAGTGCACATTTTCCAGTCTAAACCAGGTTGATGATTCTTACTTAAGAGTATTTAGTAGCATTTGCCTATGTGCCAGGCTATATCTCAAACTTGGTAAATAAATGAAACCTTCTGCCAGATGGAGTTGGTAGTGACAAGGGCTGCCAACAAGGTGTATAAGGGTTCAGTGTCTAGGGGTCCCTTTTAACAGTACAACACAGACCCAGCTTGAGCCCCCAGTAACCTGGGAAAACTATACACCACACCTGGGCACCTCTAGAAGGCAATACCTCCCCTCTCTCAAGCACTGAGTCTATGTATAGAAAAGAAAACTTTAATAAAAAGGGGAGAGGAATCTAATAAAAAACCACACCACAAGCATGATTCTGAAACATATGAGCATGAAGAAAATAACTACCTCAGAGTACACTGGGAATTGTCTTTTGCCTCAGGTTCTCCCTTGCAGTGAGGAGGACCAACAAACAAAAGTTCCTTTAATATGCCACTCCCCTTTCCTTCCACCACACCTTACGCACCATTGTTGGCCTTGCTCAATGAGGACCCAGAGGTCAGAAATTCATTTGCATGAATTCACCTGCTACACTGTGGGGGTGGAAAGGCATTGAGCAATGCCTCTGGTGCTGCTGCCATGCTATTCACTCTCTTCTGGTGCTCACTACTGCTGCTGCATCATCACTGGCCCTGCCACCAGTCATTCCACTATCACTCTCTCTAGTGCAACCTCTGGGATGTTGGGAAGTTCCACTATTTAACAGCTCCCAGTGATTTCAGCTGTTTATTTGGGAACACGACTGCTAGTGCAGGATGTGCATCCCCTTCACCAGAGGTACTGTCCAATAACAGGTCTGAGTCTTAGAACTTAAATCTCATTAACCATGATTTCAGCTCTAGTGTTCTACAACAAAAGACTCCCCACTGAGCCAAATCATCTCTATCACTTAACAGTTGTGATGCTGAGCCCACACAATCACTTACGAACACCATTTCCACCCTCGCTCGTCTCCACTGAGCTTTAGCACCCTTACCCACACCTTCAGAAGTGCAGCTCTGTTGAGGGTGAACCCCTCAATCAGGACATGCTAGTTCTGCTGCTCTTTATTCCCATAAGGATAACAATACAATATTACCTCTCCTCCCAATAACAAAATGATTTGCAATCCTACACCAGTCAAAATAAATCATTTTGATAAAGCAGCTCCATCATGATGTGCACCTAGGCAGAGTTGGTGTGGGGTCAAAACCTTTCTTAAAATTACCAGAGCACAAAGACTTCTTGAATGATAAATCAAAACCACTCGCTGGACTTTGTTTTGAATAAGTCCTAGGTTAAAGGTTCACAGGTTCTTAGAACAAAACTAAGCATATTAAGCTGAAAAGCATGGTGGTTTTAGTTAGGTCTTCACTGCAAGATAGTGTTTGACTTCTCCAGAAAGTCCACATGTGGCCTCTCAGCTTGAGATCCAGCCCTGATTTTCCATCCATGAAAACTTCAAATTTGAATGTTATGGAGCCACATCAGAAATCCAGTTCCCTAGCTGGTTAAGTTTAAGTTAGATTTCAGTTCTATCTCCTGGTTCCTAGAGCAGGAGAACCTAAGTCAGCTTGTCCTGGTCATTCTCAAGACATTAACAGGGGCACTGCTGGCACCAAGCTTACAGGGCTCAAGCCCCAAGTCCCAGTGCCCGAGCCTCGGGCCTGCCACCATGCTGCCCACGATGGTGGCGTGCTTAAGGGGCTTGAGCCCAGAGTCACTGTGCACTGAGCCCTGGGTGTTTTCCCGGGCCAGTGGCACTTCTGGACATTAATGTAGTGACAATTATGAAGTCTTAGCTCATCAGAAGGTTTTTGGTTTTTTTGTTTGTTTGTTTGTTTTTTTGAGTGTCACTGTCAACCATCTGAATCTTATACTGCACTAGCAAATACATTTGCCACAATTTCACAGACAATATAATAGTCAAGTATGCTTTTTATTTGGATGAATAATTCTTCTCTGAATGGAAGCACATGGCTTACATATGCAATTATGCTTTCCTTGTGGTTCCACAAATGCATAAAAACAGCTCCCAAGCCAATAAAGCTAATGTTAACATCTGTATGTTCTTTGAAAGGAAAACTGAAGTCAAGCTGAGTAAGTACCAAAGGTTGTAAAATTACAGCACTCCCTTTAGAACTTCAAGTGGTTCTCTGCAATCAATGGTCCAATTCCACTAAATGTGTTTATCTTTGGATTGTACAGTGCAAAAATCAAGTATAAAGTGGTGAAAAGACCCCATAAATCTTATAAATGTGATAGTTTGAGCTCTGGGAAACTCCTGAATTGTGCTTAAATGTTTATGATCCATTTATATACACCACGAGAACAGGCAACATATCTAAAAAATTCTAACATGTCATAGAATCATAGGGTTCTAAGGGACCTAATGAGGTCATCTAGTCCAACCCCTTGCTAAAAGCAGAACTACTCCTTCTAAATCATCCCATCCAGTGTTTTGTCTGACCAAGCCTTAAATGTTTCCAGAGATGGAGATTCCATCACCTCCCTAGGTAATGCGTTCCAATGCTTCACCACTCTCCTAGTGAGAAAGTTTTTCCTAATATCCAAGCTCGAACACCCCAGATGCAGCTTGAAACCATTGTTCCTTGTTCTGTCCTCTGTTATGACTGAGAACAGCCTAGCTCCCTCCTCTCTGGAGCACCCCTTCAAGTAGTTGAAAGTTGCTATCAAATCCCCCCTCAGTCTTCTCTTCTGCACACTAAATAAGCCTAGTTCCTTCACCCTCACTTCGTAAATCATGTGTGCCAACCCCCTAATCATTTTAGTTGCTGTCTGCCGGGCTCTTTCTAATTTGTCAATATCCTTTCTGTAATATGAAGCCCAAACCTGGACACAATATTCCAGATGTGGCCTAACCAGAGCCAAATAGAGAGGAATAATCACATCCCTCAATCTGCTGGTAACATTCCTACTAATGCAGCCCAATATTTCATTGGTCTTTTTGACAACAAGAGCACATTGTTGACTCATATGCAGTCTCCCATCCTATAAGACCCAGGTCTTTTTCTACAGTGCTGCTACTTAGCCCATCAGTGCCCAGCCTGTAGCAGTACATGTGATTTTTCCATCCTAAGTGCAGGACTTTGCTCCAGTTTGTCTAGGTCTCTCTGAATCCTATTGATGCCTTCCAGCATGTTTACCATTCCCCCCACCCTGGGGTTGTCCACGAATTTACCAAGTGTGCATTTTATCCCATCATCCAGATCATTAATGAAGATGTTGAACAGAACCGGCCTGAGGACCAGCCTGTGGGGCACTCAACTAGTTTCTGGTTGCCAACTAAACATCCCTACCTGCTGACCCTGATGATCTAGCCAGCTTTATATCCATCTTACGGTCCATTCATCCAAACCATAATTCCTTAAGTTGCTGATATGAATGCTGTGGGAAACGGTATCAAAAGTCTTTGCTAAAGTCAAGGTATATCACATCAACGGCTATTCCCGCATCCACATATCCCGTCATCTCATCATAGAAGGCAATCAGGTTGGTCAGGCACAATTTGCCCTTGGTGAATCCATGCCTACTGTTCCTGAACATTCTATTTTCCTCCAAGTACTTCAGAATGGATTCTTTGAGGACCTGCTCCATGATTTTTCCAGGGAGTGATGTGAGGCTGATTGATCTGTAGTTCCCTGGGTCCTACTTTTCCCCTTTCTTGAAGCCAGGCACTATATTTGCCTTCTACCAATTCTCTGGGACCCGTTCACCACACATTTTCAAAGATAATGGCTAGCGGTTCTGCAATGATATTGGCGAACTCCGTCAGCACCCTCGGATGCAGTTCATCTGGCCCCACAGACCTATGCACAGCCAATGTCTCTAAGTAGCCTCTAACCTGACCTTCCATCACCAAGGGCCACTCTCCTTCTCTCCATTCTGTGTTACGCAGTGTAGTAGCCTAGGAGCTGACCCTGCCCTGTGAAGACTGAGGTAAAAAAAGCACTGAGTACTTCACTTTTTTCTGCATCATTCACCACAAGGATACCTGCTCCATTCAGTAAGGGACCCACACTCTCCCTGATCCTCTTTTTGTTACTTACATACTTGAAGAACCCCTTCTAGTTATCCTTCACATCCCTTGCTAGCTGCAATTCCAATTGCCCTTTGGCCTTTCTGATTTTATCCTTGCAGGCCCAAGTAATATCTTTATATGCCTCCCTAGTCCAAACTTCCACACCCTGTAAGCTTCCCTTTTGTGTTTCAGCTCACTGTAGAGTTCTTTGTTAAGCCACACTGGGCATTTTCCATTTGCTGTTCTTTCTGCACATCGGAATGGTATCTTCCTATGTCCTTAGTAAGGTTTCTTTAAAATAGAGCCAGCTTTCTTGGACAACTTTTCCCTATCTTGAGAACAGATCTTTTCTTCAAAATTGGTGATTAGGCTGGCAGGATTTTCTAGGATAAGTACTTACTGTGTTCAGAATTGAACTTTGCATTCAAAGTACACACAGATTCTGTAAGATGTCAGAATGTTTTTGTAGCATATGCAGTTCACCCAGTGTTGATGTATCCTTATAGTATGCCCAAGCTGCCTTTGATTTATTAGCTAGGGCTATTCAAGACCTGCTTATACAGTCCACACATAGATAACTCCAATTATGATCAATGGGACGTTTGCCTGATAGAGGACTACTGGGGTTGGCCTTCATTATGACACTGCTATTAGCTCCACTGACTCCCACCCTCTTTAGAGTTCTCAAGTAACAGGGAACTCCAAACTTGAGATAAGCTAAAGTATCTAAAACAATCTGTTATGTCTTCAGAACAGAGTATTTCCTCAAAATAGACAACTGAACAGGGCCGGCTCTAATGATGAGCCAGCAGCGGGCCAGGCTGGCTCAGAAGCTGGACGCTGTGTTCCGGCCCATCTCCTGAGCCAGCTACTCTGCCCCTGGGGGTGGATCAGGCGAGCCCATGGGGCAGACTCCACTCTCTCACCCTGCCTCTGGGCTGGCCCTTCTCGCCCGTTGGGTGGAACAGCCAGCCCAGGGGAGGGGCAGGAGAGCAGAGCCTGGTCTCTGGGCTGGCCTGCTATGCCCTTGGGCTGGCTGTTGTCCCACAATCAGCTAACAATTTCCTTGAACTTATCTGAAATTGGATGAATAATTTCAGGAAATTGGTTTGAAACTTGTGAACAATTTATTGACGGTACTGGAAATCAGACCTGAGAAAAATTCAGAATTTGCCTCCTGAAGGAACTTTCAGTATTCAAATTTGTTTTCTTCCCAAAATAGGACAAAAACTTGAAATTTCAATAATGTCATGCAATGGAAGTTCTGAAAAAAAATTTGATTTTCTAATATAAATACATTTTTTTCATTTTTTTAAATTTGAAATTAAACATTTTGACATTCCTGAAATCAAATTATTTTGTCTTATTCTTTTAACTGACTCAAACCCTTTGTTTCAAGTGAGGTGAAAATTAAACTGCATTATACTTGCCTTACAGAAACTGGAGTTTAAGCTCCCATTGACTCCAATTGGCTGGGCTGCTTGAAGTCCTGTATCTCCTATAATAAAATACCACAACAACTGACTGAGTTGCCAGATACATCATAGAATCACGAGTAGGTGCATCTCTGGAAATGTATTTCTGACAGGAAGTCTTGCTGATTAAAAGAATGGGAGCAACAGACTTCCTGAATGAACTACATCTGCCACGATGCATATGACCTGAAACAAAAATATTTCAGTTTTATTTTCACAATGAAAATCAAATATTTTCTGCAAAATTGAAGATTTCCTGTGTAAAATTTTGATTTGACAGAAAGACACATTTTTCATTGGAAGATTCTTTACCCAGTCTAGTCAAAATTCATGCTGTTTTAGATAGTTTAAATTGGACACAGCAAGTCATATGGTACACTTCTGTGCCCTACCATGTGAATGTTATTGAGAATCAAGTTTCTGATGTAAATACTTGTTTGTGATTGAAAATTCACTTTCCCAGAATGTTGTTTAATAGTTTACAATCCATGAACAGTTTGTCAGCAAAAGCACTTGGCTAGAATCTAAATTACATAAAGCTGAAGTGAGCGTGTTTACCAATTTTGAACGTATGTCCTTGATTTTTCCAGTTCTTACCATAATCAGAAGTGGGTCCGAATCAAAACATTGGACTTGCACTTTGCTGTACAAGTTTTGGGGAAGCTGAGCTGAGCCAGACACAGGTCTGCACATTTGCAACTCACATCCATTTTCACTGAAAACAGGAACCCGATTATATTGTGTGTAAGTGGTGCTTGATTAGTATCAGAGGGCATAATTTTCTATCCACTACCAAACTTGTTCTGTTACTGACTGGTTCCAGCATGTTATCCTTTTCATCATTCTATGCATGTATGACCTATTAGGTCTTTGAAGTGCACAAATTAATCCAAAGGATTCCTTGGATTTTATGAGGAAAACACAGGCAATGTTTTCAACTATTTCATCTTTCATTACTTTACGACTCCATGTAAGGCACGAGGCATAATAGTCATGCCCAGAATCAAAAATGTGTTTATCATGCTGCTGTTATATGGATCCTGAAATGTCCTCTTTGAATTAGAGAACAGGAAAACCAATAGAATTATTTCTGTTACTTAAGGCTGGGATGGACCTTTCTTTATCCACCATTCATTAACATCCAGTGACTGCTTTCAATATTCTTGGCCTTTCTGCTGTGATTTCTCTGTAGAAACAATCCCCCAAGACCTAGAAATTATTCTTACCGTGAGATATTCAGGTAACTTTGCCCGAGTCCACAAAGGATGATAATCAATTTGGATTTTTCACATATGACAGAAATAGGGCCAAATTAACAGATTATATCAGTCATCCTGAATGCTAAACCATATGACTGAGAGGAGATATGATAAAAGTTTTCAAATACTGAAAAGGTTGTTATGAGGAAAAAAGAGAAAACTTATTCTCCTTAATTACAGATGATAGGACAAGAAGCAACAGGCTTAAATTATAGCAAAGGAGGTTCAGCCTAGACATTAGGAAAAAATTCCTAACTGTCAGAGTGATTAAACATTGGAGCAAGTTGCCTCGGCAGGTTGTGGAATCTCTTACATTGGAGGTTTTTAAGAGCAGGTTAGACAAGCACCTGTCAGAGATGGTTTAAAAGAAGTACTTGGTTCTGCTATTAGTGCAGGGAATTGGACTCAATGACCTGTCATGGTCCCTTCCAGTTTCTGTGATTGTATGGTCCTATACATTCTTTATCTACAGTGACTTGCCCTGCCATTAAACTGTTTGTAGGGATAGAGGTAGACAACATAAGGCCAGCATTTTGAAAGTTGAAACTTTATAACTCAGCTTTAATAACCTTTGAACCACTTTTATAATGGGATTGATAAATAGTAAGACAGGAAATTGGAGCTGCTATCTCATATGTCTTGCCTTTAAACAATGATAGCTTGTTCTAAATTACCCAAAGCAAGAACATGTGCTTGTCTCATTCTCCCTAATTTTCCATTCCTCATAATAAAACATGGACTCTTAATAATGAATTGTTTAGTGTGTTCAGGCATATCTCTTTAAACAGTGCTACATTAAAGTGAAGTAATTTTCAAACTCTTCTCTTTGGCTCACCACTTATAAAACTTTTGTTTATACTTATTTCAAAGATAATGGGCGCGTTGACCTTATTCACAGTGCACCATTTCTCCAGAGTGGCAAATAGTTGTTTGCCTTAACTGAACCCTCAGAGATAACTAAGGATTAGAGATGAAGTGGTGTTCTTAGTTCCCTCACTCTAGGCTTCACCCTAGCCCAAAACAATAAATGCTCCCTGATACTAACTCTTCAGTGTCATCTCCACTAGGATGGCAGTCCTTAAAGTGAGACAAGCACAACCACCTGGGAGGTCAGAATTTTATGATCCACCTCCTTATTCAAGACTCTATGCCACTAAAGTACATTCTGTCACTCACTACCTTCAGGCAAGATATTATCTTATCACAAATTCCAAAACCAAAAGAAAGCATTGTGATAATCTAGTCTGATCTGTGTATAACACAGGCCAGAGAACTTTCCTAAAATAATTCTCAGAGTATACCTTTTAGAAAAAGATCCAATCTTGATTTAAATTTGTGCTAGTCAGAATTACTCTAACTTCAACTTCTAGCCACTGAATTATTTATACACTTCTGTGCTACAGTGAGGATGTGTTTACTAAATTTTTGTTCCCCATATGGGTGCCTACAGACTAATCTCTTAGCCTTCTCTTCTTTAAGCTAAATAGCTCAACTTCCTTAAGTCTGTCACTATAGAGCATGTTTTCCTTTAAACATTCTTGTAATTGTTCTTTGAACCCTCTTCAATTTTTGAACATCTTTCTTGAATTGTAGACACCAAGAATACAGTACTGCAGAAGCAGTCACACCAGCATCAGATTGAGCGGTAAAATAACCTCTACTCCATTCCTACCTGAGATTCCTATTTTTGCATCAAAGGATCATAGTAGCTTTTTTTTAACCACGGCATCATCCTAGGAACTTAGGTTCACCTGATTATCCACCTAAACCCCAAAATCATTTTCAGAGTCATTGCTTCCCAGGAATGAGTCCCACATTCTGTATGCTTTGCTTTTAGAGGTATACATTTATATTTAGCCATACAGAAGTGCAAGTGGCTTGCTTGTGCCAGTTAACCAAGAGATCCAGATTACTGTGTCGCAGTGACTTGTCTTCTTCATTGTTACTACTCCTCCAATTTCCTCTGTGGTATCTGAAATATTTATCTGTGAGGATTTTATGCTTTCTTCCAGGTTATTGATTAAAATGTTAAATAGTATAATGGCCAAGAAACAATCCCTGCAGCCTTGCTAAAACACACTTCTTCTGCTCAAGATTACTCTGTTTACAGTAATATTTTGAGACATATCAAGCAAGTTAGTTTTTAAGCCAGTGGTTCCCAACCTGTGGCCTGGGGGCCAAAAGCAGCCCTTGGGGCTTTCAAAGTGGCCTGCAGCTCTTTTCCTGCTGGCTGCAGCATGGACCCACTGCTCAAGGACCCAGGTGAAGTATATTTCTATGGGACTAAAAGTGGTGCAGGCTCCTAGCTGCAGCCAAAGGGATGGGAAATCAGCATCCCCCTCTTCCTGGTTGTTGCAGACAGCACAGCAAAGGACTTTGCCTAGGTCCACTGGTGCTGGGTTCCCTGCTGAAGCCAAAGGCAGAGGAGCACTAATCTTCCATCCCCTTGGCTGCAGAAGGGAGCCACTGCCTTGGGACCCAAATGGAGAGCACAGGTCTGCAGGATGTGTGTGGTTTTGCTACTGCAGTCAGGGAAACAGATCAGCAAAGAAGCATATTGCTTTTTGGAGGGAGCTGGATAGTACTTCAGGACTGTAAAAATTATGTCTGTGGTCCTCAAGCCAAAAAAGTTGGGAACCACTCTTTTAAGCAAATTTAATGTGTGGTACATTGATCTTGTATCTTTCTAGTTTTTATTCAAAATATTGTGCACTACCAACTCAAATGTCTTCCAGAAGAAAACATAAGAAGATAAGAAAGGTCATACTGGATCAAACCATCTAGCCAAACATCCTGTCTTCTGATATTGGCCAATGTCAGATGCTTCAAAGGGAATTAACAGGCCATGGCAATTACTGAGTGATCCATCCCCAGGCATCCAGAACCAGTATCTGGGAATGAGAGACATTCTGACACCCAATCATGGGGTTGCATCCATGACAACCTCACGTAATAGTCACTGATGGATGGACCTATCTAGGGTTAAAGTATAATTTGGAGGGCCCCAGAACCTCCCACACAGGTGGGCCCCTCTCCTGCACCTCAGCTCCTGCTCCCCAAATACCAGTCCCCACCCCTGCTCCTGTCCCCCCCCCAATGCCTTCTCCCCATCCCAGCTACTTCCCCCAATATCCATTCCCTTGTCCCCAAAATCCACCTGAAGCCCCCAATAGCCACCCCCAAAATCCACCCCCAGCCTCCAATACCCACTCTCCAGCATGAGCGGGCCTACCTCAGTACTCATGGCTAGCTGCGCATGGAGGCAGGAAACCACCATATATACTCATGTATAAGCTGATCCATGCATAAGCCAACCCCCCAATTCTGAGCCCAAAAGAAGCAAAAATGGGTAACCTGTGTATAAGCTGAGGTCCCCTTTTGGCCTCATCCCCTAACGCTCCCACCCAGCACCACTGTCTTCCCCCACAGTTCCTAACAGCCTCCCTAAGCCTCAAAACCCTGCCGCTGCTTTTGCCGTCCCCGGCTGCTCTCTCTGCTCCCTGCAGCTATCCCCCTGCTCTGTCCGTTCCCTCTGCTGTCCCCTGCTCTGTCTGTTCCCTCTGCTGTCTGCTCCCCCTTCTCTGCCTGTTCCTCCTGCTGTCCGCGCCCCCCCCCCCCCCCCCCACTGCTCCCCGCTTTGTCTGCTTCCCCTGCTTTGTCCATTCCCTCTGCTGTCCACCCCGTCTGCTCCTGCTGCTGTCCCCCTGTTCTGTCCGCTCCCCCTGCATGTCCTTGTTCTGTCCATTCCCTGCTCTGTCTGCTCCCCCTGCTCTGTTTCCTGGTCTCCACATTCCCCCCTGCTATTCCAATGCTTGCCACCGCCTTCTCTGCTTACTGCTGCTGTTCCCCAACACCCCTGCTGATCCTTTCCCCATCCCTCCCAACCCCTGCCACTGCTTTTCCCAGCCTCCAAGACACCCCCAAACCCCTAGGCCCTGATGCTGCTTCCCTGGCCTCCCTGAACCCCACCCCAACCCCCAGGCTGACCCCCCCAACAAGGACCCCTTACTTGGCCATTCCAGACGTCAGGGTCCCCCTAATTCTAACTCTAGCCCAGGCCAACTGTCCAACATAGCAGCCCCAGCCACACTGGGGCTCTAGCCTAGAGCATGCCCAGTGAAACTCCTGGGCTGCGGCTGTCTGCCATATTGGCCCATGCATAAGCCAAGTGCCAGTTTTTGAAGCCAATTTTCAGACACAAAAATTCTGAGCTTATACACGAGTATATAGGGTACATGGCCTGCATACGCTCCTCCCCCCATTTTCCCCTTGCCTGCTGGAACATGCGGCCGAACACTGTTCCAGGGCTTGCAACTTTTAGGTGCTCAGTGTTCGGGCCCCTAAAAATAGAAAATGGAACCAGAACGCTGCTTTCTGGGGCCTGCTGTTTGTAAATGGCGGGGCCCCAGAACACAGTATTATGACACCATTTCCTATTTTTAGGGGGTCCTGGAACGCTGAGCCCCTAAAGATAGTGGGCTCTAGAATGGCATTCCAGGCTGTTCTGACTTACTTTAACCCCTGGACCTATCCTCCATCAAATTATCTAATTCTTTTATAGTTCTAGTTATACTTCTGGCATTCACAACAACCCGGAGAATGAGTTCTATAGGTTGACTCTGAACTGTGTGTAGAAGTAGTTACTTCTGTTTGTTTTAAAACCACTGCCTATTAATTTCATTAGGTGATGCCTGGTTCATGTGTTACACGAAGGGGCAAATAACATTTCCGTATTCACTTTCGTCACAATACTCAATTTTATATACCTCTATCATACTCTCCTCATTTAAAACAGCCCCAATCTTTTAAATCTCTCCTCACACAGAAGCTGTTCCACACCCTTAATCATGTTTGCTGCCTTTTTTTGGACCTTTTCCAATTCTAATACATCTTTTTTTGAGATGGGGCAATCATATCTGCACTCTTTATTACAGGTGTAGGCATATCATGGATATATAAAGAAGTAATAGAAAAATTTCTATCTTATTTGCTGTCAGTTTTCTAAAGGTTCCTAATGTTCTATTAGCCTTTGACTGCTGCTGCACATTAACTAGATGTTAGTTTATTGTTTAGCCATGGTATCATTTTTCCAATCTCCTAAGTATTCTTTTTAATTTCAGTTATATGTTTAGTTTGAGATTTAATTACAGTGTTTTAAAAAAATTTCCATGCAGTTTGCAGGCATTTTACCCTTCTAAATAATCCTTTTAATTTCCATATAACTAGTGTTTTCTTTTTCTTTTTTTTTGGCATCATGCCTGTAGCCCTTAACTATACTTATATTTAGCTTGCATGTATATATTACTCTCTATCTGTTTCATATATGCATATCTCTCTTTACAAGTTTAAGAAACCCTGATTTTATAGCTTTATGCTTATCATAAGTAGGTAAGTTAGCATAAGTTTGGTACAAGACACTGAAACGCAAGAAGCCTGAAGGCCTTGTGGTAAAAGAAAATGACAAGTCTGCATGCCACAGCTTTTGCAATAGAAGGTAGGAGGTAGGTGGTAACGATGAAGCAGAAATCGGTGAAAAGTGAATTTGTGTTCCACAGATTCTGATGGAAATCAACAGATAAGCTATTTTGATCATAATATGTAGGGCAACAAGTGAATAACAAGTGGAGGCGAGACCACTGACATTTCAGTAGAACACCACAAAAATCTATAGCTTATACAAATAGAAATAGGGAAAAGATGAAGGGGAATATTCTGGTAAGGAAAATATGTCAGTTATGCACATGAACCCCTGAACCAATGATCTAAAAGCACCCCAACAATTTTCAATTCAAGAGCCATATCTGAGTAAGGAAGAATGAGATAATTTAGTTTATTTTGAGAGAGGCATAAAGGTATAGAGCCTATGATGTATAAGAAAAGGGTATTTAAGTCCTTAAGATTTCAGAGAGAATGGGAAGCTTCCATTTCATCAGGCCTGAATTCAGCTTTCTCAAAAAAAAAAAAAAATCTTCACAGACGCACAAACTTACTTTTTCTCTTAGCTACTTTTTATGGTTTTATCTTAGCTACGTAATAGAGTTCCCATTGCTCTACACTTCAACTGAACATCTTTACTTCAGGTGTGAGTATAAGGAAACTGTAATATGTAACTTATCATAGATTTAATAGAAATCATAACTTGTTATGAACTGTACAGGATTTGCTGGATGCATTAATGTTTATTCTGTTATTTCATTATACACTTATCAATTAGTGTTCTTATCAATTATATATTTTCTGCTGTCAGTAATAAAAATTGTTATAAAACATCTTAAGTCTGCATACCTCCACTCATCTCCAGGAGTAGTCCATAGTAAATTGGTTTCAGTTTTGATTTATCTGTGGTCAGGTTCTGGACTAGAATTCTTATCCTTCACACCAGCTTGTTAACATCCATATTGGCTATTCTAAATTCCAGAGTAAATTATAGAATTTGGCTACATGCCTCTTTTTGAAGTTAAATACAACTGTGGTGAACTTCTTTGGTATTTTCCCCTCTACAAGATTATTAAATTTAATTATACTATGGTTCTTATTACCAAGCAGTTCAGTTACATCCATCTTTTGGACCAGACTCTGTGTTCCATTTAGGACTAAATCAAGAACTGCTGCTGCCCTTGTAGGTTTTAGGACTAGCTGCTCCAAAAAATAATCATTAATGGTGTCTAGAAACTTTATTAGTGCATCTCTGCTGGAGGCGACATGTAGTCAGTCAATATTGGAGTATTTGAAATCCTCCATTATTACTGAGGTATCAGTTTTTGTAGCCTAATCTCCCTGCGTATTTCACAATTACCTTCACCATCCTACTCAGGTAGTCAGTATTATATTCCAGCTGCTACACTCTTATTATTCAAGCATGGAATTTCTATCCAAAGAGATTCTGTGGTACTATATGATTATTTAAGATTTTCCACTACATATGACTCTATGCTTTCTTCATATATAGGACTACTCCTCCACCAGCATGACCTACTGTCATTCCTATCTAATTTGTACCCTAGTATGCAATTAAAATTACATCAGCACTATTATCTTTATAGAAACAAATGTATTATCTCATTAAAAAGAGATATCAGGATAGTTTGTCAGGATCTATTTTCCATAAACCTGTGTTGATTGGCATTCATTTTATTATTCTCTAATTCTTTATTAAATTGAATCCTGTATCAGCCATTCCTGTATCTTGCATGAGATCAATGTCAGACTGACAGGTCTATAATTATCCATATCATCCCATTTAGTCTTTGAAATATTGGCAAAATATTAGCATTGTTTCAGTCTTCTGGAACTTCCCCAGTCCTCCGAGATGAACTGCAAAGCAACACTGATGCTTCAGCAGCTCCTCAGCCAGCTCTTTTAACAGTTTTGGACAGGAGTCGATGGCAGGACCAGCAGGTTCTGGGGGCAGGGCACATTCCTCAGCTGGGGAGTGGGGACAGCATGGCATAGGAGCCACAGTTTGCACAGCTCCTGTGGCCCCAGGCCCTGCTGGGGGGGGGGGGGGGAACCGGCCCCGGGGGGGGGGGAGCAGCTGTGGTACCACATGCAACTAGGGAAAGGCACACATGCCAGCTTTGGCGTGTGCCTGGGGTTGCTGAACCTGATCTTGGATAGAAGTTATCTGTGCCCTTTTGATTTTAAAATGTTTAACTTTAGTAGAACCTCCTGAATATCCTCTTAAGCTACTAGCAAAATGGGAGGTGTATTATATGTCTACACCATCGGTTTCATTCTGAAATAGAGAAGACAAATACCTTTTCTGAGTTATTATTATTATTAACTTCTATCTAGTAATGTACCAACATCATTATTAGGATACTATTTGTTCTTAAAATAATAAAACTCCTTAATGTGCTCAACCCTACTGACCATGGATTTCTTTTTGTATTCCATTTCCTTTATCAATTGTCTACAAATCCTAGCTGCCAAATGATATTATTCATTTTTCTGTTCATTTGTTGTACGTTATCCTCTTCTACCTGCATCTCTCCCAATATGAAAATTCAAGCCATAGAGATAGCACCCAACAGATTGCTGCTCAAAATGGTCATGAGTAAGGAACTAGGACTTCCTGGATGACTTTGAGGAATGAGCCATAGCAATATGGAGAAATAAGGAGATAGTTGGTAATATAGGAAGAAGGAAAACAATTTCTTTTCTAGGTCTAGAAGATATTTTGGTTTTGTCAGGACAAGTTATTTCAGAAACAGTTCACATCATCCTGCTTTATAAACAAGCTAATCAAATGCAGCTGTCGTATGTTATGTTTTTTCTGTTCCTCAAACAATCATGTTGCAGCATCTATTAACCATCAGATGTGAACACAAGCACAGATCTCTAATTCCCTGACATAAATAGAACAGATTTATAGCAGCTCCAGTATAGAAATGGTACTGTATTGCTAAGCAGCCCATTGCCATGTGCTCTTCATGGAGTGTTCAGAGACAGACATGTGTTATCAGAAGGGCTGGCAATTCCTGTCTTTTGTTTCACCTGTAACAACCCGCCAGGAGAAAGCAGCATCTCAACACATCACAGTGACTAAAGGATTCCCCTGATGGACATGGTCAGAGATGACATGGAAGCAATTTATTCCTCCAAAGAGAAACAGAAAATCTCCAGCCTCAGATGTCCAGCAAAGCCAACCTAAGAGGTAGTATTCTAGACTGCTAAAAAGAGGTACATCCACTGTATTTGAGAAATATGACAGGTATGGCAAAAGTCTGAACATTATATTTGCAAAACCCCAAAACTGTTTCCAAATACAGCAGGGATGGATATTCTTGCAGTCATTACTTGCAAAGTGATCAAAACTATTAACATTAAAAACGGACCCTGGAAAATTAGAGTATCGAAAAGTGCTTGATAGCATCTGATCTTAATTTTATATCTGTTTGCACAACACTAAAAGGAAATAAATTTGTAATTGGTTTCTTTATTAATGCCACATATATGGCAGTCACAGAGTTCAAATAACTTCAGTTGAAATTTTCTTCACCCATCTGTTTAACTTTCTTTGCCCATGTTAATGATAATCCCTCTTCAGGGGGAATAAAAAAAAATCAATATTGAAGAATGTGAGCTTAATGGATATAAGGGCTGTATTTGAGCAATGATGCACACAGTCCCTGTGATAGCCCACCCCTGATTGACTATGGTGGCCCCACCTCTTGCCCTGCTGTTTGCCCTCTGTGTTGGTAGGACAAAAGTTTTTATGCTCCATTCAGCCTAGTTCTCTCAGCTGTCCAGGAGCAAGTTGGCCATCTTCAAGTGTCTGACAAAGTGTGCAATAAATAAATGTTAGTCTTTAAAAGTGCCCCCAGACTCCTTGTTTGTTTTGCTAGACTAGACTACTACAGCTACCTTTTGGAATTGCATGAAGCTAAAGCACAGCATGCCATGCCCTTAGGCAGTGTGAGAGTGCCATCAGGCTTCCTAGCAAAACAAAAGAAGTGTCTTTTTCAATCAAGTCTCATGTTTCAATTTCACTGCCTAGCTGAAAAACAAAGGAGGAGTCTTGTGGTAGTTTAGAGAGTAACGTTTATTCTTGTTAGTTTGTTACTCTTTAAGGTGTCACAGGACTCCTCTTCTGTTTTGATGACCTAGAACAGTGGTTTTCAAACTTTTTTCTTCAGGACCCAGTTGAAAAAAATAATTTATGCCCACGACCTAGCAATGACATCTTTGTGCAATGCACTCCAGCCTTTTGGCAGTGCCAGCAAGGGGTGCCACAACCCGAGACATGAGGGTCTGCGATCCAGTGCTGGGTCCCGACCCTAGGTTTCACAACCACTGAACTAGACTAACACATTCAAGAACAGGGATAATACTTGCCTGTCTCTGAGTATTGTCTAGCTTATTTCATTGTTTTTGCTTAGGTGACTTGTAAAGTGTTTCCACAATTAATCTTTCATTCATATGCACTCCTCCTGGATCCTCCTGGGCTGTATTGGGGGGGGGCAGGACCTGGGGCAGTCAGCCTGTTCCCCCACACCAGAGGCTAGCCCCGCACTCCTTCCCTCCCCTAAGCTGGGGGTGGAGGTAGCTTTCCTGCCCCACCACTAGGGAGAAAAAGCCAGCCTAGGGAAGGGGTGAGAGAGTAGAGCACCACCTCTGGGCTGGACTGCTCTACCCTGAACCAGCAGTTCCCCATCCTGAGGGCAGCGCAAGCCAGCCCAGAGCAAAGGCCAGCTCTGCAGGGACATTGCTACATATGAAGATCAGCTGGGGCCCAGGTCCCCACCAGGTCTGCGCTCCACCTCCTGGCCTGAGCCCTACCCCCATCCCCAGCTATGCCCCCTATCTCCTAGCCATGCCCACCTGGTCCACGCTTAGTGTCACAGGACGCACATCTCTGCACTTGGGGTTATGATACCTTTTTTTTTGTTCACTTATACACTGGGATTGTATGTTTTTATTCCAATTATGCCATATAAAGTTTGTTTTGTAGATGCTCAGAAGCTATTCTACATGGCTGCTATGATAATATGTTTCATGTTTCCTGCATCCACATATGAAAACAAAGACACAGTTGGAAGAGTTTATTTGTTTTCCCTTCTCACCCCTCCCATCCTGGCAGAGGTGATTTCTTTGTCTCCTCTTAGCCACCTGAATCAGCATATCTTTGTAAAAATAAACAAGGAGTTTGTGGCACTTAAAGACTAACAAATTTATTTATTAAATTAGCTTCTCCCTCCTCATCAGACACTTTGAAAATGAAGGAAATTTCAGAATTCTGTAATTTTCCTCGTCTTCAAAGTGTCTGATGAAGTGGGATTTTCTCTCACAAAAGCTGATGCAATAAATAAATCCATTAGTCTTTAGGTGCCACAAAACTCCTTGTTTCTTTTACTGAACCAGACTAACACAGCTACCCCTTTGGATCTTGCCAACATATCTTTGTTGCCTCCTTGCTCACAGCTTTGGTGGTCTACCTCTTGCTGGAAGAGAGCTCTGTCTTCCAACTCCCTGAGACATACTACACATTTGCACACATGCATGTGGCTACAAGAAACATATCATTAGCAATACTACCTAAGTTAATACCATCATAATTCACTCAAGGAATTCCTTTCCCTAACTGTATTCATCTTACTACCATTGGCTGAAGGCTTCTGTAGGCACAAAGTAGGGACACAGACAAAATGAATAGATTCTACCTTTAAGGCACCTTTTAAGATATTAAAGAAGAGATACAGCGTTTCCTAACTAAAATAACTAACTCAGTTTAATAGACATTACAACCAATGTCCAACAAAGATCCATATTGTGAATGTGGAACTCTGATGGGATCAGTCAACAGCAGCCTTTCCTGATGAAATGCAAGTACCACCTTAATGGCTAAATAATGCAAACAAATCCCTGAAAAACAAGAAGAATCCACCTCCAGAAAGTAAATAACAAAATACAAGATGAAAGTCATGTCTGCAAATGGCTCATGATCAATGGTCACAGGAGAAGTGAAGCAGCAAGACACAGCAGGTCCCACAGACTTACAGAACAGAAAGCAAGTATTAAAAAATGATGGGTAAAAAGATGAAAACTTTGGGGCTTGTTCTGCAACTGCTATTTTGGAGCATCAGACACATGAATGGCAGAGGCCTGGCTCTCTTCTCTAGACTGGCTCAAGCAAAACATAAAACAGCTGGAAATAATATCACACTAACTTCCAGAAATTGTGGTTATGAACAAAACAAAGAAGTTGTCCTTCACACTTTTAAAGACTAACAAATTTATTTATAGCATGAGCTTCGAGAAAATCCCATCTTCAAGCATCTGATGAAGTGGGATTTTCTCTCACAAAACTTCGTGTGATAAATACATTTGTTAGTCTTTAAAAATGCCATAAGACTTCTTGTTTGTTTTTACTGAACTAGACTAATCTGGCTATTATCTACTTGTGTGTGTATGGTGATTTTTTTTTGGTTTTGTTTTGGGTTTTTTTGCTATTTTTACATTTACAAATAAATGTGGCATTTTGCCTTGTCCCCTGAAGAGATTCTGCCACTGGTATTGTGTGGGAGGGGTAGAGCCACCTGCAGACACCTTCCCCAACCCCCCCGCCCCCGGCGATGCCACCTGGGCTTGAAAGGGAGGGGAGAAGAGAGGTGAGACCCTGGATGCACTGCCTGGACTGTGTTGGGGAAGCCCTCCTCAGTCCCCCTTTGCAAAGTGCTTTGAGGTGAAGAATGCTAAAAGGGGTAAATCTAACAGGAGCAAGGGGTTATTTCTGTACCTCTTTGGCAGTTTTCAGCTGTAGATCTCAAAGCACTTTACAAAGGGAAGTAATCATCAATGCCATTTTTATTTTGCAGGTCCAGAAACTAAGTCCCAGGAAGGAAAAGTGACTTCCATGCAAGTCGGGGCAGAGCCAGAAAGAGACCTTTGGTCTCCCAAGTGCCAAGCCCAGTGCTCTAGGAAATGCTGTCCCTCTGTGTACAGTTTAAACTTTTTTTTAAAAAATCTAAAGACATGTTATTGGTTTTAAACCAGATCATGTTACCTTACACAAAGACTGGTATTCTCCTCTCCCCCACCAATTCTCTACCCCCCTCCCCCAACAGCCAGCAAGTAGAACTAGATGGCACAGGAGGGAAAAAGAGACTCTTACATGTTTGATGTCACCAGCCCAAAAGTCTGTGCCCTCCCTCTTCATTACACTGACTAGATAACTATGCTCAGATCCAACTGTATCCACATAGAAGTGACTGTCAACAGCTGCAAGCACCAACTCCTAAAATTCCAGTGCCCCTTGCTTTCCCTGTTCTCCCAGAGACCTTGCCCTGAAACAGCAATCCCAAGAGCCCCACTGAACTCACTGTCCTGGGTGCCACTTCAGAAAATGCTGCTCTGACTCTGGCTCTTCCCAGTCCCCCAGGGAACACTGCTGCTCGGGCTCTGTGCGTGGGATGGTGAGAGTGGGGAGAGACCCCGACTATGCTCTCAGGGCTTGAGGGGGAAGGGGTAGAGGTGCTCCAGCTCCCCAGACATGCCACCAAGACTTGGAGGGCAAAGGGGGGGTTGACTCATGCCACCTGCACTGGGGGAGGAGAGCTGCCTGCAGCCCCCAACAGCCTGACCCCCCCCCATGGGGGCTGTTCCCCCCCAGCCAGTCCCACCTCCTGGCCTGGTCTCCCTGCTGCCTGACCCTGGGCCAGAGGAGACAATATCGTGCCTGTCCCCACCACACTGCCTTACCTGTTGTCCCTCCGGGACTGTGAGGAGGGTGAGTCATTGAGAAGACATGCAAGGAGCCTCTGTCTGCTGAGGGATTTGAAGTTCCCTCTGCCTCTCTGCCTCAAGCTGCAGGCTGATTAACTGCACCTGCGCTGCCAGGAAAGAGTTAAAGGGGCCAGCCTGATTCTCAGGGGGGGCCGAAGCCGCCGCAGCGACACCTCTGCGGCTCTGTGCTCCAGCTCCTCCCTTTCCCGCTGCCCTCGGCTCTGTGCCAAAAGCAGCGGGGAGGGGGCACGGGACAGTGCAGCCATGGGGGGCAGCGGTGAGGGCCACATGCTGCCCTGCTCACAGCAGGACAGCACAGGGCCTATGGAACCGCGGGCCAGGGGCAATCGCCCCTCTCGCCCCTCCCAAAGGACAGGCCTGATCACAGGAGATTCAGATTCTGTGGAACTCCTCCTACCACTGATGCTGTCTGCACTCCTCCCTTCTCCTGCCCAAACTTCCTGTGTCTCTCCCAAGCTTGCTGATGGGGGGCCTTCTAAATGCACCCCCCAGCATTTGCGTCTGTCACTGCCCCTGTCAGCCAAGGAAGGAGGAACAAGGGAATGAGTGAGTCATCCTACAGAAGCCCCAATCTCCCACTGACCCAGTTCCTACCTTTGGACGGGCATGTAGGCAGCTGCCTCTCATGCTAGGAGTGGAATGGGGGGGATAGGCAGCGGTGGGGGAAGGAGAGGAGAGGAGAAAGTGAGCCAGAGACCCATGCAGTGACTATGGGGAGGGGAAGGGGAAGAGTGGGGCCTTGGGTGACCCTGGGAGCAGGGCCTGAGGGGTGGGAGGGGCAGGGATCTTGCCTTCTCCAGGAGCAGCTTCAAAATCCACCCATGATCCAGGTTGCTTAAATATGCAATAATTGAAGTTATGATCACTGCAAGTGTGAATAACTACTCATTGATCTGAGTTAGAGGGTTCACATACAAGTACCTAAGTGCAAGTGATACATGCCATGAAGCATTAGTTGATGTCAATCCCTCCTGTGTGTTTGGTTTGCTAACTGGTATTTTTTCAACCCAATAGCCTGAAGGATAATATAAGTTAAATGAACTTCTGATCCCTGCAAATTAAGTTCTTATTTTAAGTCAACATCATAAACTCTCTCAGTAAAACTAAAGGGGTACTCAAAAATGAAATGGAAAATCAGGCCACATAAAATTAAAAGAACTGGGATATCAGTTTTCCCCTGCTTTCCACTGCAAAGTGATTGGTTGAGAAGGTAAATGTGTTGGAGATCAAGTCCATCAGACCAGGGAACCAGAAATAACTTGGTTAAATTATTGTTAGCATGGACACCTTGCCTGAATCCTGTCTGATTTCTTCGTATCAATGGACTAGAAGGCGTAAAGGGTCCATGCTTGCTTCCTGCAGTTCTGGGCTTTTTCCTCCACAGGCCACATGCAAATGCAACTTTATGCTTTCACTAGTCCTTTTAATTACAGTCTTTTCTTCCACCCACCTACTATTTGCATGTACCATCTCAGTTCAAGGGCCACTCAGTCTCATCCATCAGAACAGGACAGCTCACTGCTGTTTGAGTTATCTCCCTTTCAGACTGACCCCTCAGCCCTTGCTGTTATTGCTCTTATCAATTCTCTTCTGTGAACCTCTGATCAGCTCCCTAAGGGCTGTCATGGGAACCTTTATAAGGCCTGCCAAACAAGCCTCACAGCTGCTCCATGTTAGCCCAGTTCCTTGCAGGTTCACTCAGCTGCCTCCATTCTCTCTTTAATTAGGGTTCTTTAGGTTAATTAGGTCAAAAACCTGTCACATGAGTATGTATACATTATCTGCAGGTGTTTCACAAAACAAACAAGGAGTCCTATGGTACTTAAAGATTAACAAATTTATTCATTGCATAAGCTTTTGTGGAAGAAAATCCCACTTCATCAGACACTTATAGAATAGAATGAAATAAATGGCAACCGTCACCTACTCGAAGGGGTGCTCCAGAGAGGAGGGAGCTAGGCTGTTCTCAGTAGTGACAGAGGACAGAACAAGGAACAATGGTTTCAAGTTGCAGTTGGGGAGGTCAAAGTTGGATATTAGGAAAAACTCTCTCACTAGGAGGATGGAGAAGCATTGGAATAGGTTGCCTAGGGAGGTGGTGGAATCTCCGTCTTTGGAGATATTTAAGGTCCAGTTAGACAATACCCTGGCTGGGATGATTTAGTGAGAGTAGTCCTGCTTTAGCAGGGGTTTGGACTAGATGACCTCATACAGTCCCTTCCAAACCTATGATTCTAAGATTCTAAATGCAGGGAAGTGTAAATAACGGGATCGGGCAGACCATAACAGCACCCAGCTGAGGAAGTGAAGAAACAGACTGACAGAGCCAGGATGGTACCCCAAAGTTAACCACTACAGGAGAAGCCCATGAAAAATAAAAAAACAGAACACTTCTAGTCATCACCTACAACCCCCAAGTCAGACCTCTACAGCACGTCATCAGGGATCTATATCCTTCTCTACAAGATGATCCTTCACTCTCTCAAGCCTTCGGAGACAGACCTCTAACCTTAAGCAGATACTTACCAGCAACTACAGACCTAACAACAGAGCCATTAAAGCAGGCACATACCCCTGCTACAAACCATGCTGCCAACTTTGCCCACATATGTGCACAGAACACACTATTACAGGACCTAATAAAAACAGCTACTCCATCAAACGCTCATTCACCTGCTCATCCACCACTGTGATTTATGCCATCATATGCCAGTGAAGCCCCTCTGCCTTATATAGTGGACAAACAGGACAGTCTGTGCACAAAAAGAATAAATGGGCAGAAATCTGACATCAGAAATCACAACACTCAAAAATCAGTGGCTGAACATGTCAATCTTCCTGATCACTCCATTGACAATTTTCTAACTGCTGTGCTCAGACAGATAAATACTAGATTGAGGCTTCAAAGAGAAGCTGCTGAGATCCAATTTATTTGCAAATTTGATTGCATTGCTCAGGGATTAATAGGGATTTTGGATTTTTCTCTCATTACAACAGGAGATTAGATCACATCTTCCTCGGTATGCTGTTCCCGTGTTTGAATCTTTTTGATTTGCTATTACAGTGTGACTTGATCCCACTACTTCTATTCCCTGCATTGTTTTCCTCCCATTCTGTAAGCATCTGACAAAGTGGGATTTTCTCCCATGTAAGCTCATGCAAGAAATGAATTTGTGAATCTTTAAGTGCCACAAGACTCCTTGTTTGTTTTACTGAACTACACTAACCAGGCTGCCTTTTTGGAACTTGGCTCCAGGGGTTTAGAAATGTACCCACAAGCAATCACAAAGTCTCTGGTGCAGAACATGACATTTCTTATGTGTCTTCCTTCACCTCCAATTGCAAATAAGTCTGTGGAAGGTTGACTCCACTATTTCCTCCACAATGTCCTTTTACTGAGCACTCAGTCCTACTGGTACACTGCCTGCTGACATAGCCTGCCAGAACATTCTGCAACACTGGTAAGTGAAGTGCTGCTAGAGTAATTTTCATGTTGCATGCATCTGTTCAAAGGCCACACTGTTTCTTGGGAAAGAGGAGGGATGATATGCTCCCCTTTGTCTTTGTTTGCAAAGTGAGAAGGTGAAAAGCAGGTGTGGCTGTGAATGGAATTGGTCACTGGCTGTAGAAAACTCTCTCAAATTAGCCTTTCATTGAAGAATGGACAAACATGGACTCTTCATTTCCTCCATTAAGATGAAAAACAAGCAAGGGGGCTGGTGGCATTTTTAAAGACTAATAAATTTATTTATCGCATGAACTTTCATGGGAGAAAATCCCACTTCATCAGATGCTTGAAGATGTGGGAACTTTACGTGATGGGAGCAAAATAAATGCAGGGAAGTGTGTCACAGGACCTGGTCAGACTGTAACAGCAAATCAAAGTAGCTGTTAGGATTCAAACAGTGGAACCGTTATTGAAGATGCCATTGCTTTGGCTGCTGAATTTGCTCTATCTAATGCACCTTGGAAAGAGGTCCTCATTACGAGCATGCTTTCATTCAAGACAGTTTAGAACTCTTCCTGACATCCTCTGGTAAGTTATCCACAAACTTGAGAACATTGTGCCAGAGGGAGAAATCATATCTGACAACATAGCTTGCTGCTTAGAGATCTGGAACTGCAGGCCGGTAGTGGAATAAATCTTTCTATCAAAAAGATAAAGTCGTTCTGCTTTTTAATTCTTTGGGCTAAGAGAGGAAAATCCTTGATGCCCATTTCATTCACTGCTCAGACAATCAAGGAACTTGGTGAAGGATGAATATAGAAATGTTTATAGCTCTGAGAAAGGGCATGATACCTGTACATGGATCTTTTGACTGTCAGTAGCAGAGATGATGGTGTTTGCCAAAGTAATCTTTTGGACTTGAGTATGGCTTCATTTATAGCTAGAGCCACATAGGAAGCCATGTTGCCTCCCATTTGTCCATCACTCTGTGGGAACCATCTTGAACTATGTTGACCTGGATTTTTAGAGAGTAAGCAATACTCTTTAGGGCCTCTTGGTATGCTGTGCAGTGATTCTGAAAAGGGGAGGACACCCCAGATACCACTACCTCATTAGATGAGATGCAGTTTAAAAGAGGTTGAGCTGGAGTCTCCTGTACTTCCACAGATGAAAGTTGTGATATGTAAAGCTTTTCCTGATTGATACTGGGGGTAACACTTCTTGAGATTCCTCATATGAACTGTCCTGTCATCTGCTCAGGAAACTAGAAGAGGAGGGATTGGGAAGTATCAGGTGGGGCTAGGAAAATGCTACAGGTTCTCATATTGTCATTGCTAGGATATCAGACCCCAACATCTAGAAACCCACAGATCCATGTCCCTAGGCCACTATGGCACCTTCATCAGGTACTTGTAGGGGAACCATCTCAATGAAGTTAAATGACACCTTCTATTCCAAGTGCATGTGGTTTAGGACTCTTGTAGAATTTTGGAATTTCCCTGAAACATTTTTCTTTTGGTTCAGAAAAAGAGGACCCACAGCTATTCAGTTTCTTTCAGGTTTACCTGTAAACCAGCTGTTCCTTGGCCATATTTAAATTCCTAGAAAATTTAACTTCATAGCCCTTATAGGATGGCTGCCATATTGGTGTGAAATCAGCAAAGTTTATACATCTTCCTGTATGGCCACTTTTATGCTTCACGGAGATCATGTAGAAGTTGGAGCACAGGTTTTAAAAAGAGCTTAACAGAGCCTGTGGTAGGTCTGAGCCAAGGTAAAAGTTTGCCATGAACACAAATGTTTATAGCAAAGCATTACTATATCAAACGTCTGCCTTTAAGTAAACAAACCCCTAAACTCTTTCCAAACATTTATTAAGAGCAGTTAGAAACCAAATGGATTTTTACTTATAAGAACAGCTCAACCATGTTACTGTAACAGCAAAAAGTTTTTAGTGTTTTAATGGCAGGGTGCCATACTTCAAAACTGGGATATCCTGAAGGCCATATTAACTAATAATTGATTTTTCAAAACTATGAACTGCGGAGAAAGTCCTTCAGTTCATGATTTCCCAGCACCCAGTATAGACAGAGAGCCACTACGTACAGAGCTTCCTGTACTGAGTATTAGAGATGATTGCAGAGTCAGATCATCTGCATGTCTACAGACAGCCTTGACCTTCAATGATAATACAACTGGAAGGAAAATGGTGCTCTTAGTATAACATCTTAACTCTTCAACGGTCTCATGGTGTTGAAAGAAACAGAATACTCAAACAATTTCAGTACATGTACACTACATTTGTCTTCACTAAAACAGAATTACTCAACCAAAGTTCCACCAAATGAAGAACTGAAGCCCCTTTATTCATCTTCTATATGTAGTTCTTCACCAATAAAAACAAAAAGCATAGTCAACATTTAATATTTTCTTTAAAGCTGAAATAGAGTTTTGGGGGAAAACGGAAGTCCAACCTGCTTCACTAATTTTAATGATAATGCTCTAGCTCTATTTAATAGTTCTGTGAATTAAACAAGTCATTTTTTTCATGTCTATCATAGAAAGCATGGAACTAGTATATCTGCTAGTCTTCCAATCACCAGATTACAAAACAGAGAAGAACCAAGCATACATATTAAGTCACATATTCATTGCTGAACATTTGTCAAGTTTCTGCTGTGCCCATATTTCAATTAATGTACGGTTTGGATGTCCCAGTATCATCCCTGTATGTGGGATTATTTTATATATCTCTAATATGGGTGAAAGAGAATCATCTCTTAAACCATGGATTCATCAGAGCATGCAAGCATTTGATTAATCTTGAACGTATGCTCAAATACTTTGCTGAATCAGGGCTTTCAACAGGAATTTAGCAGCACTGCTGTAGTTCTTCTAGTATCTTCTCCCGTTATCAATCATGCCCCTTTTAACTGCTTCTACTATTCTTGTAGAAGATTTAAATGGGCCTTTAGTGACATGCCTCTTGCAACTATAAAACACCAATACTAGAATTTGCTTTGAAAACACTGATTCTGGTGAACAGTCACTACAGAAGCATGGCTTAAACAGGACCTTTTACATGTGTTCAGTCTATTCAGGTGAATAATGATTGGAGTATTAGTTCTTTGCCATTTTAGATCTGTGTTGTATATTGCTTTAATATAGACACGTCATAAATCCATTAATAACAAGCAGTGAGGACAATGTGACAGATGGTTCACTACTGCAGCATGACTATACATACTTCTGGTTATGCTTCAAAGACATGATAGGAATATTTAAACACAAACACATAAGAGGATCTAGAAGCCTACATGAGCCCTGATCTCAGTTAGTTATTTTATATTTTTTCATATACTGCACATTTGTATAACAAGAGAGCAAAGGAGGTGTGTGTTACAGTCAGTGCAAACGGCTAAAATCAGATTACAAAAGCTGTAGATGAGGAAAATAACCAGGGATTTTAAAAAGGTTACAACTGTTTCATTAATGCTTAATTTACACCACAACAAACAGAAGTGTGGCCCAGACCCAAAGAGCTCATTATTGAAAACTTCCATGACAACCCTAACAAGGATGGTATGATGCCAGGGCAATGCACTGAAAAAAATAACCCTATGCAAATGAAAGGAATATTGTTCCTTCAGACATGGAACACTGCCTAACATTAACTGCTTCCTGTGAATTACTCCAGCTGAATTCTCAAGATACTGAGTTCTGTTCCATGTATATTTTGAAGACACATTTATATGCTGCTCCATGCTTTGTTGTTGTTGTTTTTAAATTGACAATTTTGCTATTTAATGCATTTATGGTCTTGTAATTGTGCTGATGTCATCAAGCTAATCAATCACAGAACTATTGATTAGGATATCAGCAATCACTGCAGTGCCAATGTGAACTACATTCATTTAGCCACTGTGATCTAAATATCAAATTATTGCAAAGCAAACTCTTGTTGTAATGATGTTATTAAAGTAAATGGTGCACAACTGTTTTTTTACATGGCTGTGCTATTTTTACTACAGAACATAGCAAACATTTTTACTGGATGTGTATGTGACATACCTAACTTTAAAGAGATATAGGCCAGAAGTTCATATCCCCAAAAATGAACAGCTTTGTTTAGAGCTGGGGAAACCAAGTAGCTCAGAGACAGCATTATTGTAGCCCAGTAAGCATGTCAGAGCATATTTTCCTTTGTCATATATTGTGCAGTCAGTTATTGAAAGGCTATGTAGACCAGTGTCATATGTGTCATCACTAAAAATAAATGAATGAAAACAAAGAACAGCAGCAGCAAAAAAAGAGATCCTGTAGAAATATTACATTGTAAATACACATTACAAAATGAACCATAACAAGTCCATGTGCTCATTAACATTTTTGAGAAATTTGGAGATTTTTTTTATTTTTTTAATGTGAAGAGAAAATGTGTATACAGGAACTTACCAGTAAATAATATAGTATTGCATTTATTTAGGCAAATATAATATACAATATACCCACTCAGGAAAAATAATTTATATGCATTTACTTCTAATAATGTTCATTAATAGACTATAAACCAAGAGGGGAAATGTGGACTTTAATAGCATTGATATGGGTAATTATTTAGGGTTTCCTCCTGTTTTTCTACTATGTAAAAGTCAAATGTTAATTAAAAGAGCTGAATCAATAAAAGGAGAATTTAAAAGTAAGTTAAGTTCACTCAATGCAGCTGCGCTACCAATGAATTGCTTCAAGATATACTCAGAGTTTTTCATAAGAGCAGTTTAAAACAGATTTACACAGTAGGAGGTATTAACATTTTGGTAAAACCTTAATGTAGTACTTTCACGCGGAGGGAAAATTAAAAATGAAAAACATTTCAATGTGCAAATTAATTAGCCAGCAATTTTCTGTATTCACTTAGCTGCTATTGAATATTTCCATGCATTTTCTTTCAAGATCTGACTGGCTGGCTTAGCCCAGCATCCTATGCTACAAGAAAATAAAATGAACATGGCTTCTTCCACAGTGAATTATTTCCCACTCTGGAGACGCATTCATACAAGATCTCCTCCCCAACACATATGCCTAATTGGCTATAGTACCTGACTGGCCAATGGTACTGACTGGACCTGTTATTCTTCTCTCTCAAGCTACATTTTTTATTGATTTAAATTTTTTGGCCTCTCAAATGTATTAACAGGAATGGAAGGACTACCATTGCAAGTAAGTGAGGCTGAAATCCTTATAACTACAGTAAAGAATGCTTTCATCACTTTATGTCTCTTTGACCAGGTTACCTTTGCTCACAATCTATGTCACTTTCAAAAGGGATAGCTGTGTTAGTCTAGTCCAGTAAAAAAACAACAAGGAGTTGTGTGGCACTTTAAGACTAACAGATTTATTTTTTTTTCCTGCAATGAAGTCACAAGTGAAGATTTTCAAAAGGGACTGGTGATTTTGAATGCTCAGCTGGAGACACCTGAAGAGAACCTGATTTTCAGAAAGCACTGATCACCCACCTCCTGAAAATCAAATCTCTCAAAAGTTTTCTAAACTAGTTCACTTTCATTTCCCAGAGCAAATTATGGCACCCGAAGTCAATACCTAGCGGTATACCTTGACCAGATAGTCCACTGTTTGTGACAGTTTCCAAACCATCATTATTTCTCTCTCAGAATAAAATAAAGTGAATTTGGCTTTTACATGCACTGCTGTACACACTGAAGCATGGGTTGTCTTGGTATACAAAGAGTTACAGTATAGAGGGATCCAAAGCAATTATACCAAAAGATTTTTCTACACAGTACATCTAGGGATACAAATGTGTGCTACAAGATTAGTCCAGAACTCCCATCCACATTCTGGGCCAAAGTCTTCATTTGTTCTCTGCTGGAGTCTTCATCTAAAGCACCATTTGTCTGATATAACTGGATGCTTTTCAAATTGCTTCTTGCATCTTTTCAAACATGTGATGTTTGCCACTGTGCTTTTTCAGTAAGTATAATGACCATGCAGTTAGTTCTTATATAATTTAAAGTTCAGTTTTGCTTTTAAAGAAAATTAAATGTGCAATTTTGCTCCAGTTGAAAGCTGTTAGAAACCATGCACTCTGCTACACAGTCCAGATAGCACTGTTTGCTCCCATTTGCATTTAATTATTTTAATTTTTTACTATCTTCAAAAAAGCAGAAGAGATAGCAGTGCACTCACTCCCATTCTGAAACGTTCATCTCCTTTTCAGCAACGTTGCTTTCATTTAACAATTAAAGTGTGAATGAACTGAGCCCACGAACAATTGAGCAAAGTTGCTGCTATGCTTGAGATATTTAAAAACTTTATAGGCAGCAATAAAGGTCGTGGCAATGAAAAAAGTATGCAAATCTGATTAGCTCTCTTCAAATGAGAGAGAAAGCTAACATATCAACACGCAAAGATCTTGCCTGTAGCTACTTATCTACATTGTTAATTACAAATCCCACTGTGGAAACAAGTGATGATATCAAGCAGATCCATGGGCTTATTGGACAGTTAAATATGGGCAACAATCTAGTACCTTAAATATACAACTTAGGAATGTAATACCAACATTTTATAAAATTATGCATTTCTCTGTTCAAAATCTCCCAGAAGGAAAAGGTTTAACTGGGCACTACCACACCCAGTGGGACTGGAGAGATGAAGGACCACCACTGGCAAGATGAAGGACCACCACTGGCAAGGAAGACAAGCAGAGTCCAAATATTAAGTCAAGGGAGCCTAGGGAAGTAACCTAGAGAATCTGGCTGGTTTTCTGAAACAGCAGTGTGAGGCTAGTATTTGTAGAGTCTGGGACTTGGAGCCCGGAGTCAAGAGTGGGACTAGCCCCTGCGCCCCACCAGCCATCCACTGGAGGGACAAGAGTCACAGCAAAGAAGCAAGGCTTATAAGAACCAAGACAGGACTTGAAGCCAGCAAAGAGCAGCCATGTTGAAAAGGGTATATTACCTTCAATCACCCTAGAAGGGGGAAGAACACTCAAGATGAAGCAGCTTCCTTGTCCTACTGATATAAGGAATTGCTGGATCCACCCAAATAGAAATGGAGCTTTGTCACAACTGGTATCAGAAATTTTTCGTTTACTGACATCAGTCAGGATAGCTTGAGCACCTTCTGCTGCTGCATGCCATATAAAGGGCCTAGCCACTTCCTCTGTCTGTTCCCTCCCTGATGGAAAATTCTGATGCAGAGAGGTAAGGAAAAGAGCACAAAATGGACATGTGCAACATATCTCGAAGAACAGCAATTACAGAAGGTGACTGTTTTTTCTTCAAGACACCATTCTTGGTGACTGAAGTCATAAAGCAGAAGTGGTTGGAGTTTATGTACAAACAGACTGAAGTACAACTTATCCAAATTTGGCATTGTCTCTAGTGTGCTGATTTATCCCACAACAAGATGTGAAAGTACAGACTGACGACTAGGTTGCCACTTCACAAGTTTCCTGGATAAGGGGTTTGTGCAAGGAACTCAGCCAAAATTGCTTGAATTTTCTAGAAAGCACAAGTTCCTTTGCTTGGAGGGGAAATCCTACCAAATTATACCACACATGAATCAAATCAAATCATAGGGCTGGAAGGGACCTCATGAGATCATCAAGTCCAACCCCCTGGGAATTGAACGCAGGACCTTCTGCATGTTAAGTAGAGGTGTTAGCCACTACCCTATTTGTACAAGACTATCCTTAATTAAATTATTTGAGAAGAGAATGGAAAACTCTTCGTTGTGACTGTGATGATCACAAACAGTTGGGGTGACAAACAAAGCTGTTTAGTCTTGTCTAAATAGAACACCAATGTTTTAACATCTAAACTGTGCAGGATTTGCTACTCTCTATTATTGTGTGGTTTTGAATAAAATGGCTAGTTAACATGAAAATTAGATAGCACTTCAGAGAGAAGTACTGGATGAAAGCACAGATCTACTTTAGTATTTTAAAAAAAAACCTGTGTAAGGTGGTTCAGACATCAGTGTGTACAACTCAGACACCCTCTGGGCCAAAGTGATGGCTACTAAAAAAGCCACATTCAGTGATAAAAGCAGCAAGAAGTATAGTTCTAGAGACTCAAATGAAGGCCCTTTAAGACTTGACAAAACTAATTTCAAGACCCAATGTAGGTAGGGGATACGTTCCCATTCTTGAGGGTACAGTTTTTCTAGATTCTTCAAAACTATGATTGCCATAATGTTGGAAAATATAAAATGACTACCCATGTGAGGATGGAAAGCTGATATTGTTTCTACATGGCCCTTGCAGTTTTAGGTGCAACAGATAACACAGGATATGCTGGAGTGAGGGGTGCATTGTGTAGATATATGGTGTTAATTATTATGAATTCATTCATAAATTCTTTGGGCTCACTCACAACTGTATAGAGTTTATTGGTTAATGGTTTAATTCACTTGAGTCACTTTCACTGAGGTGCAACTTATTTCCTGTCAATCTTTATATATATTGTAACTGTTTCCCATTGGCAATGTGTCTCCTAATTAATTACTTCTCATTTGTAGTAACACCCTAATATTTGTATTTTACTCCTGCCAATCTTTATTTGTATCTATGTGCAACTTTGTTACATCAGTCATATCACTCTTCATTTAGCCTTAGTAGTGTATAATAGGTAACTTTGTGCCAAATAGGCTATGGCTTTTGGGGAGAGCCTGGACTCGAACTGCTGTCCTCTGGGGGTTTGTGAGGTTTCAGGGGGCACCACGTTTGTCCCCGAGCCACCAGCCCCAGATTGTACTATGTGTGCATTTGTACCTATTTATCTTTAAGGCTCTGGCTCTACAGCTACCTTTTCCCCAATCCCTGTAACATTCCAGACTCCATATTATAAATGAAAACTTTAGCATTTCAGACTCCATATTGTATTGTAAATGGAAAATTGTTAAGAGCAAGGTGTGGATGAAGGGTGTATGCTGTATGTGTGAACTAGTCCCAAACTGCCATTGATCCTGATGAGGCGTGAAGTCCATCCAAGGCTGAAGAGTGTGAAAAGGATCCACCCCAGGAACAAAACAACTAAAACTCAATCAAACCATCAAGATCATGCTGGAAGTCACATCTGCTAACAGGAGCAGTGTGACTCAACAGCACCCATGGACTTTTTGTCACGCCTGCTATTGTTCAACAATCAGTAGTGGTGCAGAAGCGACGTGACCTACCAGACTTCCATTGAAACCAAAACAGTATAAAAGACTGGGTGAGATCAGAAGGCTTTGGGGAACCATTCTACATAAGATCCAGGAGCAAGGAGCATCAGGGCGCCCAACAGAGACTCTGCTCCCCCCTCATGCCCAGCTTCCCTGGCCAGGTAGCTGCCACGAGCCACGAACTCCAGCAACGCACCCAAGCTACAAGCTCAAACCAGGACTGGTAACTATCAGCTATAGGACATCTACTGGTGTGTTTGGGGGTCTGTGTGTGTATGTGTTAGGAATTAATTTTACATCTTATAATAAATGTGGCACATTGCCTTTTCCCTCCTGAAAAGATCCTGAGTGTTTTTGCATAACAATTAGTGATACCTCCAGATTTGATCACATTAGATGGAAAAATGCTTCTATTTCAATATTAGATGTGGTAGAGGATTTCTACTATTTAACTTGACATTGCAAACTTGCTTCAAGCAAGACTACTCTCTAAGATTTAGCTGTGAAGCCTCCAGGTTGTTAAATGAGGCTTCCAAAGTTTTGGCTAGAGAAACTTGCAAGATTAAGTCTAGGCCCAAGGGAAAAGAAAACAGAGTGTCTACTGACAGAACCAAGACAATGGAGGATTAGGATGCTACTGGAGAAGTACTGGAGCCATTAGTATAATGCAGGCATGGTCCCATTTAATCTATAACAATATTTTGTACAGGATTGGAATTGGAGGAAGAGCACTACAGAGCTTGTTCAACCAGGATAGCAGGTAAATGTCTATGATGGAACTAGATCTCCAAGCTATTAGAGAACAAAATTGATGGCATTTCCTGTCGGTTTTTGGTTGCAAATAGGTCAATTGGAGAACTTCTCCACTGCCAGAAATGACTTCTTGCCTCATCTGGTGGGAGACACCACTATTGGTGTCTCTGGACCAGCGGCGGACTACCTGGCACCATGCCTGATCCTATTCCAGCCAGAAGATCCCAAAATAACCTATGGTAATATCACCTCAGTGGAGAGTATGAGACTTGACTCCATGTCTGGGAAACGTAGGAACCAATCAGTTCAGATGATGACAAATCCCCTTCTGCAGACCATGGGCGAAGTGTTCTGGATAGTGCTGGAGACTGGTGCAGAGGAGGTGAAGAATATAAACAGCCTGCATTACAGATTTCCCTTGGATAGTACCAACAGACATGAAGTGTGAAGCAACAGAAGCTGTTGCGGTACCAAGTGCTGTATGGACAATCCTGGAGCTCCTCTTTCTGCTGGTACTGAGAACACTGAATCCAGCAGTGCTGTGGATACTGGTGCTAACAGGTTCAACAGGTATCTTTTTGCCACAAATTGCTCCAGCATAGTCGGTACTGAGATAGTTTTAAGGATACTGTGGTCCTGCAGACATAAAAGGCACACTTTCAGGCCCTAGACTATGTGGGACTTGCCTCTGTACCTCAATCACTGGTAGTGCAGAACCTGGCACCATTTAAGAGAAGTGCCTGGGTTTCAGCTGCCCTCTACTCATATCCCCTAGCATAAAAGGGTACCAGCACCCAAATCCTTTCTCTCAGTGTTCTCCTTAAAGGTCTTATGCCTCCTCTTAAGTGCTGGGGAGGGTGAGCAGTGCCAGTTCTCAAGCAACAGAGCAGATGCACTCCTAGTGATGCTGAAGACCAGTGGTGCTGAGTACAATAGGCTGGACTCTTAGGGGAGCTCCCATGAGCAAATATTTTAGCCAGGCTTCTCTGTCTTTCTTTTTTCAAGGCTTAAAATCCTTGAAAATTTGACAATGATCCCAAATATAAGATTCTCCCAAAGACTTAAACCAGATTGAGAGTGGATAACTCACAAGCATCAGTCTAGTGCAAGGAATACAGGGTTTGACACCCAGAGACCAAGGCAGCTTTCAATACTGAGAAATGGAACCCCCAAAACTGGGAACCAAAAAAGAAACAAACCCGATGAGACTACTAACTAAACTTAAATCAAGTAGACAATTATTTATAATAAATTTACAATGAACACATTTACAGCACTTCCCAAAGAAACCCAAGCATTTCCAACAACTGCATATCACAGGCAGTAAGAAGGATCTGAGGTGTTTCTGGGACAACTGAGGCCTTTATACTAGCACACTGTGGCACCTGGGAACCCCGACTAGTACCAATGAAGAAAAAACTTCCAATAAATGTGAATGGGGTACACACACATACTAGAGTTAAATCCACACATGCATTCACCAAAAGAAGAAAGACAAGAATCTTGCAATCATCTTACAAACAACTCACAAAAATTAAAAGTTTAACTTGTGGCCATGCACAGGACTGACAGTATTAATACCACACCCTTATTTTCATTGTGCATTACCAGCTTTACAAAGTCCCTGCCCTGTGGTTGCTTTCTCCTTTGACGAAGTGGACAAAGATAGGGTGGATTGAGTGAAGCAACATTTCCTCTCCACAAAGCTAGAATGGCATTAAGGAGCACACAGAATGCTTCTGTCCTTTGGGGGCAGAGGAGAGCAGTAAAGTATTTGTAACTCAATGCTCCTCTCTTATTCAATGGAAAACTCCTTTCTGCAACACGACAGCCATGCCATACCCTGTACACAGCATCATGCCTGGATGAAGGCTGGATGCAGCTCTGTTAATTTTTCACCACAGTCTAGCAGATATCATATTCACCTATATTTTAAAGTAAATATCATAGCTTCACTTGTATTTTTAAGTAATTACTCCCAAAACAAGGTACAAATTATTTTGTAACAAACCTACTAGAATGTGGCGCAACATAGAGCAATCTACCTCTCACAAATAACTGATAATTAAGGCAAAATAGCAGTGTTAGTCTCAGAATCTCCACTAATCTGAATATGTATCATTTAATATTTTAATGCCAAAAATGATCTTTAAAGTTGTTTTTCTCTTTGCTTGAAAGGGAAGATATTACAGGGCAGGATAACTTCTCCAAAGACCTTCAGCTGTGCATTTCTACAATTTCTTTCTACTATCCTTCTCCAGCATCTACACAAAACCACTGAACTTGAACTTTGAGCTACTTTGGTACCAGTACTTTGTTTTTAATTCTGTTCTACACACTGCACTTATCAATTAAATCTTGGATGCATGTTCTGAAGTACCATGTTCAATAATAAAATCACGCTACATGCTACGAGACACCAGGGGTACATCTATGCTACAACTGAAAGTGTGATTGCAGTGCAGGCAGGTAAACTCACACTAGCTTGAATCTAGATAGCATGGCTAAAAATGGTAATGAAGCGACGCTGATGCAGGCTTCCGCATGGGCTACACAAGCCTGCCCAGAACTCAGCCTATTGGCTCACGTTCCTGGCTTGCATTGGGGTCTGTGTGCTACTATATCGTCACTGCTGTTTTTCAAATTAGCACATATATGCCCTCTCCAAGCTATAATTGCATATCCAATTGCAGTATAGATACACTTAGAGCACCCCCAATCCAGCTGAAACATTCCCCAAGCTAAAACAATCCATTTCAGGAAAGATCTATCTAAATAAGTGTGCACAACAATGTGCTTGTAATTTCAACAGATTTAGGTCAATGGAGGAGCAGGTCTTCCAGAAAAAGCGCCCTGCTTGCAACCCTCTGATGTAAATAACTCGCAAGAGTAACCTTGCACATCTCAGTTAATCCAGATTGCTGATATACTGTCAGAAAAGAGCACTGTCTTTGCCTTTTTGATTACTGAGGGTGCAAACTATAGAGGACTTTACAGATCAAAAATAACATTTAGAATTTTAAGCAAAAATGAATTGGCAGCCATAGCAAGCTTCCTTCACAAAATGTTATTGAATAAGAAGGGAGCTGAATTTCACTCAAGGTGAAGTTTGCAAGTGTTTTTTCATGTATAGCCCATACAGAGAGCATTGCAGTAATCCATTCTGGAGATGTCAAGCTTATACATAATGGAAGTGAGCTCTGCATCTGAGACCAAAAGACACAATCTCTTTTTCCAGTGCACAGTAAAGAAAAATAGCACTCTGCTGCTCTCAGGACATCCAGAAGCAGATGAACGTCCAGCAATACTCCTAAATTACTAACATGAGTCACAAAGGCAAGCAGTAGAAGAGACAGATATTAATTCCACTCATTTTATATGGCTGCTTTTTGCCCAGCTTATCAATATCACATCTTTCTTACCTGGATGGAACCACAACTAGCTTATTTTATCCAACCATCAATCTTAGCCAGACACACTTTCATATTACAAAACCACTGAAATTGAAAAGTGACTGATTTTAAACTGAAAATAGAAAATGAAACTTAGTACTTGCATAAATTACCTGTGGAACTCATTGCCACAAGAAATTAGTGATAAGAATTTGGATTAAAAAAAAGTATTAGACATTTAAGAAGATGATAACACTATCCATCATTACGAGAAAAACAATTTTTTAAAATTTAAAAGGGATGGAAACCTCATGCTTCAGGATATAGCCCAACAAATAATTGATGGGGTAAGGAATAAGTTTCCCCTATGTGCAGCCCATTACATAGTTCCCCATTATATAGTTTTTTGCACCTTCTCCTAAAGCATCTCTTCCTAAACACTTTTAAAACTGAGATACTGGACTACCTGTACCAAGGGTAGAACAATAAAACAGAGTACAACAATTCTTATATTCAAGCCTGCCCCAGTCAGGCTTGATGGGATAGTCAGAGAGCTAAGTTTTATTAGCATATTCCAACATCAGCCAACTCACTGTCTCCTGTAATATTGTCCCATATACTTCAAAATAACGGGGTGGCAGGTAGACCTATAAGGCACTTACCTGGGGTCAAGTCCCAAGTTAGTATGTTAGTATTCATCTCAACATGTCCTTTTACCAAACTTGGACACAAGAATTCCTCTGTTTTTCCAATGTCTACAAAAAATAGGGATTGCGTGTAAAGCATGGAGATTGTGCTAGGCGCTTTGTACGTGTAAGTTCTTTAAAATCTACGTACACAACATACAGAAGGGGGAACTGGAGACATATCACAAATTATGTTAACTTCTATTTGAGCAAATGATATAGAATCATAGAAACGGGAAGGGACCATGACAGGTCATTTGAGTCCAGTTCCCTGCACTCATGGTAGGACCAAGTACTCCCATTAAACCATCCCTGACAGGTGTTTGTCTAACCTGCTCTTAAAAACCTCCACTGTAAGAGATTCGACAACCTGCCAAGGCAACTTATTCCAGTGTTTAATAGCCTTGACAGTTAGCAATTTTTTCCTAATGTCTAGGCTGAACCTCCCTTGCTGTAATTTACGCCTGTTGCTTCTTGTTCTATCATCTGTGATTAAGAAGAATAATTTTCTCCTTCTTCCTCATAACAACCTTTGCGACATTTCAAAACTGTTATCATATCCCCTCTCAGCCTTCTTTTTTTCTAGACTAAACAAACCCAGCTCTTTCAATCTTCCCTCATTAGTCAAATGTTCCAGACCTCTAATCATTTTGGTTGCCCTTCTCTGGCCTTTCTCCAGTTTTTCTACATCCTTTTGAAATGAGGTGCCCAAAACTGGACACACTACTTAAGTCGAGGCCTAATCAGTGCAGAGTAAAGATGAAGAATCACTTCTATTGTCTTACATCACTCCTGTTAACACACCCCAGAATGGTGTTCGCTTTTTTTTTTGTCCAACAGTATTACACTGCTGACTCATATTTAGCTTATCTACTATTACACCCAGATCCCTTTCTGCAGGACTCTTCCTATGCAGTCAATGCCCATTTTCTGTGTGAGCAATGGTTGTTTGACCCTAAGTAGAGTACTTGGCACTTATCTTTTATTTAATTTCATTCTTTTTATCTCCAACCATTACACCAGTTTTTCCAGATCATTTTGAATTGTGATCCTATCCTTCAAAGAACTTGCTACCTCTCCCAGCTTGGTATCATCTGCAAACTTAATAAATTTGCTCTCTATGCCACCATCTAAGTAATTGATAAAAATGTTGAATAAAACCAGACCCAAGACAGAACCCTGCAGCACCCCACTCAGTATGTCCTTCCAGCCTGAATGTGAACCGTTAATAACTACTCTCTGGGAGTGGTTGTCCAACCAGTTTTTCACCTATCTTATAGTAGTTCCATCTAGTTTGTACCTCCCCAGTTTATTAATAAGAATGTGATGTGAGGCCGTATCAAATACCTTACTAAAGTCTAGATATATCACATCTGCCATTGCCCCTCTATCCACAAGGCTTGTTACCATATCATAGAAAGCTATCAAGTTAGGTTGACATGATTTGTTTTCTGACAAATCCATGCTGACTAGCCCTAAGTACCTTATTCTCTTCTAGATGTTTGCAAATGGACTCCTTAATTTTCTGTTCCATTATTTTTCCTGACACAGAAGTCAAACTGACTGGTCTATAATTCCCTGGATTGCTCTTATTTCCTTTTTTGTAGATGGGCACTATACTTGCCCTTTTCCAGTCCTCCAGGACCTCACCTGTCCTCCATGACCATTTATCCTGCTCAAGCCTAATGTTTTGATTTGTTTTGCTAGGCTGTAGACTTCATTCCTGACCATTTCTACTTGTCTTTTTTTTTTTGTTTTAATTTTAACCTTTTACTTTCCTCTACAACATGTGGCACAAAATTAGAAGCAAAGCAAAAAATCATGATACAATGTTAAATTTGATATTACCTTACGCTAAAGAGATGTTGTTTTAATTAAAATATATATCACCATTCAGCTATTGCGAAAGTAAACCTACAAACTACATACAGTTCAACAGTTTTTTTTCCCCTGGTGTTTTCAGTTTCCTTTGCTTATTTACTCTAACAAGGCATATTCAATTTGCTATCCCACTCAGAAGAAAATACACAGCTTTGTTATTACTTTAAACATAAAAGAGCAATTAGATGGCAAAGGTATACAGAACTGATATGGAGTTTACACTTGGTCATGTGAATATGTTCAAGGTTGCTTTTGCATTGGCTAGCTTCCAGACATTGCTGCAACATCTGCTAGTAACCCAGGTTTCTATATCCTTTGAATTCAAAATATATAACAGAAAGCAATCAACCATTTTTGGCATATATTCTGCATTTTCCTTCTGGACATAAAGCATTATTGGGCCTGATGAAAATGACAGTTTTCAGTGGGAAAAATATCATTTCAAACTAAGAATCAATTGCCTTCAATCTAAATTCTTTGCATTTTCACATTAAGTTAAAGGGTTGGAAATGATTGAAACAGGATATATTTTGCATAATATTCAGCAAGTAATGTAGCCTGTGTTTTTATCCTTTCCAACCAGACAAGTTGAAGTGAATAAGATCTCTTTATTCACTGGAACTCAGCTTAATATGGACATTCTTACCCTAAGCCACAGTAAATGAAAATGTTATTCTAGAAAGATTTCTTTTTCTATTTCTGCCTTTGGCACTGAAATCAAGGAGTAGCAGAGCCCAAAAGACACATGGGTTTGTGGTGTTAGTCCACCATATTTATTTCAGTAAATTACAATAATACATTTTTGTGCTACAGTTAAACACCCAACAACAGTATACACTGGCAGTTCTCACAGGATATCACAGGGATATTTATTGATGGTTATGCTACGTTACCTTTACTCTTGTTGGTGAGCATTCACTCACATGGGGTATGTCGACACTGGAGGCTCTGTTAAGCCAACTAACCAAGGTCAACTTTAAGTCAACTTAAAGTCGACCTTCTTAAGTCGACTTAAAGAATCCACATTCCAAACTCCTGTAGACTATCCATATCTATACTGGCCGTTGCTAGGTCAACTTAATGCTACAGTCAACTTTAAAATGTCAACTTAAGCCAGTGTAGACAGCACATAGCCCTTAAGTCGACTTAATAAGGTCGACATAAGGGCTATGCCCCAGCTACACTTGCTTAAGTCAACTTAATAAGGTCAACTGAAGCATTAAGTCAACCTTAAGAGGTGGTATTATTAAGTTGACAAAGTGATTAAGCCTATGTCTATACTGATGGCGGCAATTTCACCACCATCAGTTCACCCTTCTGGGAGCAGATCACAGTGAGTATGAACTCCCTGTACTACTCCCATAAGTTAACCCCAGAAGTCCTGGGGGTCCAGGAACACAGGGGAAAGCTGACCACAAGTGCTTTGCAGTCAGCTTTCCCCTGATGTGTACTGATGGCTTAAAAAGTTGCCGCCAGTTACGCAAGGAATTTTATGTTCCTTGTGTAACTGGTGGTCAACTGCCACTGAAAAGAGCCCAAATGGGCTAAGTCAGCTTAATACATTCCCAGTGTGGACAGAGCTTTCCTTTGGTTGACTTGAGGAAGGTTAAGTCGGCCTAAGGTTCTAGTGTAGACCTACCTATGGGTAATCCAATTGATTTCATTATAGCAAAATTACAATTAAAAGTATGCAGCTTTAACAGAGGAAAAAGATTATAAACTTAACAACATGGAACTTTAGAAGGATTGGCATGTGCTTTGTATAATAAAGGAATCTGATTCACAGTGCTTAAAAATGGCCTATTTTAAAAGTAAAGTTTTGGCAGAAAATGGTCAATTCCTTAGGAGTCAACATTTTTAAATAAAGTCTTTTCTTTTCTTTTCAGAATGTTTTCTCCTTTGCTCTTTCATCCTGCTTCCCTTTTGTATCTTGCCACTGACAAAAGGAAAGAAAAACAAAAGAAAAGCCATATTTTTTTTCACTGAAATATCAGAAAATTTCAGAATTTTTCTGCAGACACTTGGAAAAAAAAGATAGTATTTAAAAAAAAAAACTTTTTTTACTAACTTGATTATGCATAGACATTATGGATAACCCTCCTACCATTCAGCTCATGTTGTATAAATTATATGGATCATTTTAGTAAAGTTTTATTGCCATGCCACATTTCTAGCTGAACAACTAAAAGGGAACAATAAAGAATGCCTCCTTGGTACATATTCCCAGACATAATGGAACTACTCATGTGAATAAGTGACCAGAATTGGTAATAAGAGTAGCACAATAATTTATTAAATAGCATATTCAAGAACCTACTATTTTTGTAATGACAAAGCGAACAGCCAAGTTATAACGGTAAATGCCACAGTAGTACTGAATTTGAGAGAGACTGTACTTCAGGTGGTGAACTGAATTCAGTGTACTATTTTGTTGCCACTCAGCTTTGTGCCATTGCACACTAATGCAGATTTTTAACATATTAACTAGTAAATCAAGTGCAAATTTGACTTTTATTTTAGAGGCAGAGAAAGTTTCCACAGTTTAATATTTTGTTGATCTATAAAACTTTGGGAGACTTAGACGGGCATTATTCATAACTATTTGGATGGTGCTGTAAAATTGAATTTGACTTTTTGTGGTACATTTGTATTTTATTTAGATTAGGAAGGGTTGAAGACCTCATCTGGGGACAACTCCTAAGATCTGTCACACAAAAAGAGTGTGTTTGGTGTGAAGATCTTCCCAGTACCTTCTGCAATGAAGATTGATGCAAAGCATCTAGCACCTCTGCTTAACATGCAGAAGGTCCTCGGTTCAAGGCGCAGGGGGTTGGACTTGATGATCTCATGAGGTCCCTTCCAACCCTATGGTTCTATTCTATTCTAAAATTCATACAGCTTCTCTGCGAGATCTGTGTTTTTCTTGAGCGGTCCTTTAGCATGTTTAGTGCCCCACTGACTATGTGGCAGGCTTTCTGCTTCTGAGGTATTTAAAATAAGTTTACTTTTGTTTCTTTTGCTTGTTGCTTTTCTTATTCCTTTGGCCTACTTAATTATATTTTTACACTTGATTTGCCAGATTTTATGCTCCCTTCTATTTTCTAGGATTTGACTTCTAATTTTTTAAAAGAGGTATTTTTTTAACCGCTAATCACCTCTTTTACTCTTATTTAGCCATAGTGAGGGAGGAGGATTGGTCCTCTTAGCTTTTTTCTTATTATTTGGAATATTTATTTAGTTTGAGTCTCAGTTATGGTGTTTGTAAAAAGTTTCTATGAATTTTACAGGCATTTACAAAAGACTCCTTGTTTGTTTTCACTTTTATGACTTTTTCTTTATGTTTCCATTTTATTAGCTAACTTCAAAAGGGGGAACTGCACAAAAATAAATTATATACTACTGTTGTGAGTTTCTCTGAAATTCATAGAATCATAGGAACCTGAAGGGACCATCAGAGGTCTTCAAGTGCAGTCCCCTGCACTCATGTCAGGATCAAATACCCTCTTAAAGCATTCCTGACAGGTGCTTGTCTAACTTGCTCTTTAAAACTTCCAGTGATGGCGATTCCACCATGTGCATACAGGGATGTTATATTTAATTACATTGTGGTCACTATTATTTAGTTATATTAATTTCTTGTTGAAACCTGTGTTCTACTTAGGACTAAATCAAGACCTGCCTCTCCGCTTGTGGGTTCCAAGACTAGCTGTTCCAAAAAGCAATCTTTAATGATGTCTAGATATTTTTACTTCTACATTCCATCGTGAGGTGACATATACTCAGCTGATAATGGGGATAATGGCAATTACCCACGGCTATGTCTACATTTAGAACATTACTTCAAATTAACTTACTTCTAACTAATTAAATCAAACTAATAATGGTTAATTCAAAGTAAGTTAATCTGAAGTAACATGGCCCCACTAGAAACCCACTTGAACTAGCATGTCCATGGACAGGATTTGTTAGTTCAATTTAGGAGGGGGGCACCATGGGAAGTGTGGTGACATGGCATCCAAGAAGGGCCATACCCCCACCTTATACATAGAAAGAGAAAGGCACCCTTGGATGCAGAAAGTCAAACTGCATTAATTTGAACTAACAGTTATTTCATATTAACCTGGCTCCATTGAACTAAGTTCGAATTAACCATTACTTTGATGTTAAGGGAGATTTTAGAACTTTGAAGTAAGGGTTCATTATTTCGAATTAAGGAACTGCTTACTTTGAAGTAATGAAAGCTGGTGTGTTGATGTGCAAATTTAGTTTGAATTAATCCTCATTAATTAGAACTAAATTCCAAGTGTAAACACAGCCCATTATTTGTGGGTTCTCTCTTTTTGTAGCCTCTGATCTCTGCAAGTATTTTACAGTCTCCCTGATAAGTTGGTCAGTAGTTTATTCCTACAGATATATTCTTATCAAGCAAACACAGACTTTCTAGCCATAGATATTCTATGGTATAATTTGATTCATTAAGGTTTTTACCATACTTGACTTTATACTTTCTTTCAGATACAGTTCCATTTCCCAATCAGCGTAACCTACTCCATCATTCCTTTATATTTTGTATCTTAGTATCGTTGTGTTCCATTGTTTTTCATAGTTCCACCAATTTTTTTATGATGCTTGTTATATCAATAACCTCATTCACTACCAGGTATTCAAGTTTGCCCATCTTTATATTTAGACTTCTAGAATTTGTATACAAGCACTTATAAAATTTGTAAGTTGAAAGAAGCCTAATTTAACTGATCCAAGAAGAATCAAGACATGCTAACAAGGTGGGGGTGTTTTAGGCAAATATTGCCAATTGTTACACACCTACACATGTTAATTAGTGTATCTATATATCATGTAAATTTTCCCGAAATGGAATAAAATTACTTATTTCAGTTGCTTTATTTTACTATTTGTAACATTCTAATCAGTTCTGTACAGAAAAATCCTGTGCGTCTTTCTTAGATGTTTAAATAATCCCCTCAACTTCAGTGCGTGATCTTTGTTTTTCGCATTTTTTAATTTCAAACAGTTTATCAGCATTAGTTAAATCTTCTCCCCTCAGAATCATATATCCCTCTATGATTTTCCATTCTTATGTTCTTTGCATCACAAAGAATCAATACTGCTACCTTTCCTTTCAACCAGTGGTTGCCAACCTGTGGTCTGGGGACCCCTGAGGGTCCGGGAGTTATTGCAAGGGGTCCGTGAATACACCTGTGCCCAGCCGCTGCCAGCCAGTGATCCATGTTGGAGAGGGCTCCAAATGAATTGTATTTATGTGAGCAGCCACACCCTGGATATGTCCCCACTCCTTGGGAGCAAGGGGGGACCAGGTCCTTCACTGCTCTTCTGCAGCTCTGCTGCCTGCAGTCAGTCCCCAACAACAACTATTATCATTGGGGGGGTGTCCATGATTTTTTTTTTTTTGTTAAAAAGGGGCCCTCATACTTGAAAAGGACAGAACTTCATTCTTTCCCCTCAGTCCCACTTCTCTCACAAAGCACAACCACTTTTGAATACTCTTAGACATGAATGGCATAGATTTGAAGGTAGAGTAAGTATATTTCTGTCTAAAATGCTAAACTTTCTGAACACTCAGGGTACTCCTATGCTTTTGATACTATGCCAGCAATACCATCCCACACAAGTCGCATTCTGGAATGAATCTGTAGTACCACAAATGCCATTTGCCTTGCTCTGAGATATCCATTCTCAAAAGCACTGTCTGGATCCCAAATTGCATTAATTACAGGAAAATTTACTCTAAATGGCTCATAAAAATATGAAAAAAATGACGTTCTACTTGTCTGTAGTCCTTTGCTGTACAAAATTCAGGAGTTCTGTTTTGTTAAGTCATATGGATTTATGTAAACAGTTTCATTGATTTTGACTGATGTGAATTTACAGACACCCAAACCCCAATATTGGGAAAAAAATGAATCTCAAAAGTCAAAGCAGCACACAGCCAAAGCCATAAGCTTTATGTTATACATAAGAGTGAGTGAGAGGACTAATGACAGGCATGTAGCACTTCGATAGCATGCATGTTAATTAAACATGCCAGCAGGTCCTGCATCACGTACTATATAATGCTGAAATACTTAAGAGTGACATTCAGTGTTTGGAAGTTGCTTAACTGTACAATGATGATTTGGCCAGAAGAACATTTATTAGAGGTGATGATGCTAATACTTTTTATGCTATATGAGTTCTTAAAGTGCTTTCATTATAGTAGTACCTAGGAGCCTATCAGTAGTGCATTAAGCAATGTCCCTCATGACTCTCACATTTTCTTTTCTTTTTTCATAATTCTTTTTCTCATCCTCTTGGGCAGATTGTTTAGAGTGGTGTAGTGTAGTATAGTGTAATGTAGTTTTGGTACAGTTGTTTTGTAAAAAATGTACATGCTGATGGGTATTTTTGTTAGAGTTGGCAGGTTAAAGAAGTTTGCATGACACTGGGAAGAGAAGATGGTAGGGTTTATGAAGGACCTTAACTCTTGTGAGAATTGGTTTCAGAACTGATGTTTCAGTATAAAAATAAACTAACAGCCAGAGCTTTGAGAAAACAAATCTGAGGTTGTTCTTTGGCATTAAATGCTCACTCCATTCCTCCGATGCCACCATTATTTTTTTACCTATCTGATTACTCCTTGCTGTAAAATCATTTTCCTTTATTTTATTTGCTATTTCAGTTTCCCTTATTAATTGTATGCACTTTTGTTTTTATTCAGAAAATGACTTTCGACATTTTAATTTCCTAATATTTCAAGGAAATGTTTTGAGGTAAATTTATCTATTTTCATAACAACATAAGAATGGCCATATTATAGAACCACAGAAGATGAAGACTGGAAGGGACCACAGGAGTCATCTAGCCCAACCCCCTCCTCAAAGCAGGATATACCCCCAAATAATCATCCTAGTCAGGGCTTTGCCAAGCCAGGTGTTAAAATCTTCTAAGGAAGGATTTTTCACTACCTCTATAGGTAATCCAATCCAGTGCTTCACCATCGACTCAATGAAAAAAAAAATGTTTCCTAATATCAAACCTACATCTTCCCCCACTGCAACTTGAGACCATTGCTCATTGTTCTGTCATCTCATACCACTCAGACCAGCCTAACTCCATCCTCCCTGGAACCCTCCCTCACTTTCAGGTAGTTGAATGCTGCTATCAAATCCCTCCGCAGCCCCCTCTTTTGCAGACTAAATAAACTCAAATCAACCTCTCCTCCCCTTTGGGGGTCAAAAACTGAACACAATATTTCAAATGTGGCTTCAGTAATCACTTCCCTTGACCTGCTGGCAATGCTCTGTCAAGTGCAGCCCAATATGCCATTAACCTTCTTGGCAACAGGGACACACTGTTGACTTATATGCAGTTTCTTGTCTGCTGTAAACCCAGGTCCTTTTCTATAGAACTGCTGCTTAGTCAGTTGACCCCAGTCTGAAGCACTACATGGGACTCTTCTGTCCTAAATGTGCTAGACAAATCATTGGTCTGAACCAGTATGACAATTTTTACCAGGCTGTCAATATTTAGATATGTCAGTGCATCTAACCTTTACTGACTCTTCAACCTATCCCCATGTTTGAAATATTTAAAAAAAATAAAGGGGATTCTGAGTGACCAAACCCTATCCTTTAGTTCTCTTCACTAACACATATTTATTTCAATAATTCCTCCCATCTCAGAGAGGACAAGAAAGGAGGGACACCAGATGAGCATGATAGGAACTATGCCGGAATATAATCCCCATTTTCTAGGATTACAGACAACTAAGTCTTGCTCCAAAAGTCCAAATTGCTTTCAATGGTTAGAACTCCCTATGACATCAACAAGAACGCCATAAGTTGAACAACAGTTAAACAAGTCTGATAAATCCTTAACTTATGAAGAGATTCACTAGTACATCAGGGCACAAAGGCAGAGGCAAAGTCTCTAATGGATCATCCAGTCTGTTTCTCCTTCCATCATGACTATAGCTTCTCTGACTAATATTTGGGAATAGTTTTGTCTATTTTTCTTCTGGAAATTGTCAAACTAATTATTCACTAAACTTTTTTCCACTATTCATCTAGCTCAGTAGATGGTCTCATGACAGTCAACAAATGAGTTATTGATGATTAATTTTGTACCTATCTGACCAGTTGCAATTCATAACCATATGGAGTTTATATCTCAGCTGTGGTACTAAAGAAAGACAACCACCAATATTTTGAATGTGTGGCTAAAAGGTAGACTCCTACACAATTCACAGAATGCCCTCAGCTCTTTGTACAATTTGTTCCACTGAGGATAATAAGATTTAGGAGCTGAGAGGATGCTTGTAATCTTAAGTCAACGGGAGTATAGTATAAAAATGAAACTTTGGAAATACACTAATATTGATTTAGGAGTGAAACAGTGACAAGCCTGAGATATTTACTGAAGAGAGAAGTAGGCTGTTAGAAGGAATGAAAATAGATTTGAGATTGTTACTAAAGTTCAGCTATTTTTAAGAAAGATATATTTAATCCTTTCCTCTCCCCAACTTTTTGTTGCATTTGGGAATAAGAAAAAATAAAACAGGAATTAAATTACCATCAAAAGATAACACATGAAAGGAAAAACAAACATCAAACAAGCCAGAAGAAAGACAGCAAAGGAGCACAAGCAAATAAATATATTAGAATCAGCATATGGAATATTAAAATAAATAGAATAACATCAGTAATAATAAAGGCAAGATAAATGATTGTCTGATTCCATAGCTAATGGCCAATCATCTGTAAGAGCTTTCATACCACAGAGGGGAATATGAACGTTAGCTTAAAATTTTAGGGATTGATTTTCATACAGGGTAAACAAGTAAAATTCCATTGTAATCAGAGTTATATACATTTATAGGTTAGAATCTGGGCCTTTATTTCCAGTTATCCTCCTAAGAGATCTTTCTTTAAACTGAAACTCACCAATGTGAACTACTACTATGAGGGGAAGATGTACATAAACTGAGGCCCTCTCTAGTGAACTCATTAGTTTAGAGGGCTGATTTAGAAGAGACCTGCCTCTCTGTTTTCTTCATTAACGTGGATTCCCCTTCATGTTTGTGCTATTCTAAGCTCACTACCATCTCACACAGACCTGATGATGATTCATTTCTCCCTCTTGTAAATTACTTCTATAAACAACGCAGAATAAGAAAAAAAGATAGAGAAATTTAAATCTATGAGAGAACTGTATCCTAATGCATTTCATGTTTCCTGCTCCATTAGTTTTCATGCACCACTCATTTTGGGTCTTTGCCCCTCATTCAGACCCCAGCAAGTTAAAAGGAACTATGGATATGAGAAGAACAGGAAACCAGACTTTGACCCTGGATTATGTGAGAGTAGGAACTTCCAAGTATGTAGGAGGTGCTTTTTATTTTTATTTATTTATTTTTGTTAAATGTTATATCTGTATTGATTATTAGTGCTGAATTATTCATCAGTTAAAAGAAACACAGATGCCCATCTCTGAAACTAAACTGAATTAAATGTGAAAGGATTTTGTTTTTATATTCTAGTACTTTTTTCAGATAGTAGGCTCTATTACGAGGTAATCAAGCTCAACATTTTCAAGAGTGGACAGTGACTGGGGTTCCTCACATGAGAAAGCTTAGGCCTGAACACTCAAATTTTTCATTGTAGTAGTTGCTGAACTGGCAACTTAGTTTGAAAAATCATATTGATTTATGTTTTTAAAATTGAGTGCCAGATTTTGGAAACACATTTCTAAAAAACAAACAAACAAAAAAACCTACTGGTTTAATACATGCAATATTCTATTGGATGTTTCTATAAAGATTGTTCCTGTCCCTTCTGCACCTGCTATCCTTCTTCAGAAACTTGGTTAAAACTCAGTTCTTGGAACCACTTCACCTCCCTCTATTTCTTCATTCACCTTTCTCACATGTTCCCCCTCAAACTAGATTTGTTTTAAGATTGCTAGCTCCTTAGGGCATAGAACATGTTTTTATGGATGGCCTCAGTTCTACAAGCTGATCCATGCCAGCACAATCTGCCACCGAGCCAACGAGGAGCTCCACTGACTTCATATGGAGACAGGGTCTTCACATATGGAAAGATATGAATGATATGTGGCATTAGATTTTTTCTGTTACAATATTAAAGTTTCATTTAGTTATTTTTGATAATACTAAGTCAGTTCCTTCATTTGATTCACTCATGAACTTCACAACATCACAACAGTAACTGTTAGGTACTGTTCATGTTAAAAAAAAAAAAAAAAAAAGAAGCAATAGAAATTTCTAGATCAGACCTAGACATATATGACCCTTGTATTTTCTCTACAAACATTTAGATACTTGCAGCTGTTGAAATTATTGCTAAATATATTTACAGTCTTTGTACAATAAAAAGCTTTATTACTTTTACTATGGGCAGAAGAAGAAAGCTTTAAATCTTCAATTCTGAAGCAGTAGCTTCTGTCCTAAAAGCAATGAAGCTTCTCAAGGGAAAAATACAGTACACTCTAGAAAGGTGCTTTATGATGCTGTATCTTTATTTCAATTTTGGTTCATATATTTTTACTAAGTATAAGTTCTCTATGTAAATTAAATGATTATCTAACAAAAAGAACTGTTTTCATAAAGAAAGAATAGGTTTTATATTCTAAAAGATAGTGTAGCATAAAGCAGAGAGTCGGCCTGGCAGGTATTTGAAGGCTGTGAAATACTGTTTGGCTTCCTATTTCACCCCTAGCACTTGGCACTTCACCAAACCCATAGCCACTGGTAACTAACCATTCATCAGGGAGACTTGCATTATAAAATAGATACTACACTCATAATAAACAAAGTATGTGCTTTTTAGAATCCATGTTAAGAAAGGAAAAGGAAAATGTATTCCAAACCCCTGGTGATATACCTTTAAAGTGTGGTTATAGTCAAAAAAAGGAGAACAAGAAAGGAGTCCTATAGCATTTAAAGACTAACAAATTTATTTATGGTATGAGCTTTCATGGGAGAAAATCCCACTTCATCAGATGCTTTGAAGATGGGGGAACTTCAAAGCATCCGATGAAGTGGGATTTTCTCCCATGAAAGTTCATGTGATAAATAAATGTATTTGTCTTTAAGTGCTACAGGACTTCTTGCTTGTTTTGCTGAACTAGACTAATAGGGCTACCCATTCAGAACTCAGAAAAGTAGCTGTGTAAAAGTAGCACTCTTGGAGCCAAAATTTAGCCTGTCTAAGGGGATGTCTATATTCCAGTGGCTACAGTTGAACAATTATGATGCTGCAGCTGTGCTGCCTCAATGTAGATGCTTCCTATGTCAGCTGAAGGTGTCTTACCTGACACAGATAATCTGCCTCTCTATGAACTCTTCCATTGATTTATCAGCGTTAACAGTGGGGATTATGTCACCCTAACTACTTTGTACAGGGTGCAATGTTTTTCACACCAGTGAGTACTGATGCTACATTGATTTTATATTTAGGTGCAGGCCAGGCCTCAGAAATTTCTTGATCAAATCTGCTCAGTGTACATATCAAAAGATGATTTTTCAACCTGCCAGAGCAGCATATTCAACCTTGACACAGAAATCTAAAAACTATGTGTTCCTTAAACTTCTTGTGTCACTGGGCTCCAAGCCTTGATTCAACAAACCCTTTAAGCAGATATTTACATTTCATTAACTCATCCGTCCTGAACAAGTATAAATTTAAGGACATATTCAAATACTTTGATAAATCAGGGCATAACGGTTCTGCAACTGGAATCTAATTGGTTATTTTATTGATAGCTCACAGAGGGCAGAATGAATCAAAAATATTTTCCAGAGTTCCACTGACTCTGCAGAGTTAACAGATGTAAAACAGGCCAAATTCTGTTTTCAGAATGCATGGAGCTCAGTTTAACAGGAAGATATTCTGAATCTTGGTTTGAGTAATGGAAAAAAAACAATTATACAACTATTACTTGACCACGAACAAGGAAGATATGAGTAAGGAGGATCTTTTCCTCTTTTTAGTATACACAGTCTTTTTTTCTGAGAATTATGGTAAATAAGTAAAGAAAACAAAAGAGCAGGACTTGAACTCATCCTCAGTGAAGTCAATGGAAGCAGGATGGGGTACTGGAAAAAGTTTTTTTTACACCATTCTAGCTGATAAACGAAGATTGGAACACTACTGGATTTATCAAAGTATCATAAATAAATAAATACATAAAATTTAAAATATTCTAATAACTCACTAAATCAAGAATTCTTACTTATCTTTATTTTTGTTTACTAATACCACTTTGGTCCCAGTGATGCAAATATATAGAGTCCATGAAAATCCCATGAAATATTAAAGTTTGGGACAATTCATTCATCATAGTCTGTAACAAAACATGAGCTCACACTTTTGGTAGAAAGCTGATTTTTCATTTAATTTTGGTTTGTTTTCAGAGTTTTTATAATATATGTTCACTTTAGTTTCTTTGAGACATTCCTGCTCTTTGCACATCAATCTCCAGGTCTCTGCATTCTCTGCTTTTACCTTCCACCAGCATACACTAGTCACATCCCACATAGACTACCATGGTTTCTTTGTATGTAATTCTAATTACATAAACACAGTTAACAGATTATGAAAATAAAGGTACAAAAAGCAAATTAGCTGGAATTTGGGAATAGGTATAAAGTGGGACAGTGCAAGTGCTTGGAGAACAAACACCATTGTTTGCTACATTATGTACATTAGCAGACTATAGACAGATTGGAAAAAATACACCAGAAGCCAAATATAAACCACAGAAGATGAGGGGCAATTCAGTGCAATTAGTGGTAAGGACATTATTACCTTGCTATTACATATTCTGGTTTTAAATGATATTTGTCAAATCAGAGTATCACAGGGACTCCTTGGCTGTGACTACACTGCCAAATTAGTCCCCACTAAGGAGGTTTAGTTTGGACTAGTTTGGTCCGTGTCTACACTAGCCTTTGGCTAGTTTGAACTAAAAAATATTTTAGTTTGCATTAGAGCAAACCTTAGTTCGAACTAGAGCAAAGCTTAGCTCGAACTAGTTAGTTTGAATAGTTAGTTCGAACTTAATGCTTAGTTTGAACTTTAGTTCGAACTAGAGCAATGTAGATGCCTTAGTTAGAACTTAAAAAGTTAGAACTAAGTGGTTGGTTCAAACTAACCATGTTTTTTTAGTTCGAACTAACTCTTAATCTGAACTAGCTGCATTTTTTTAGTTCGAACTAATTTTTTATTTCAAACTAAAAAATGAGACTAGTTTGGACTAAAAAAGCCATGATTAGTTTGAACTAATTCAGAACTGCTTAGTTTGGACTAAGGAAGTCCAAACTAAGCTTGCCAGTGTAGACATAGCCCTTAAGAACAGGCTGTCTCTCTCAAATCTGTTACACACATGTAAATGTGTCTGTTAGCACTCAGACTCCAAAGTGATGCACAATGTACATGCTGCTAAAATTTTAACCTGTAGGTCCTTCAAACTTTCTACCTAAATCACCATTCAAAAAAAAAATAGAATTTGTATGTCACTTTTCAAAAGCCCAGCCTCTCCATCAACTCAAATCCATCAGTTCTTCTGTCCCCATCCATCCACTTCTTTCCATTGTCCAAGCATATCAGTGAAACAACCAAAGAGGCTGGTGGCACTTGTAAATCATCTGGGAGGCAGATGCTGTAGGTTGACCACTGCTGCCTAGAGGAACAGGGTAGGAGTGTCTCATTGATATGCCAAGTTCCAAAGTGGTAGCCATGTTAGTCTAGTCCAGCAAAACCAACAAGAAGTCTGGTGGCACTTTTAAAGACTAACAAATTTATTTATCTCATGAGCTTTCATGGGAAAGAATCATTCTCTCCCACGAAAGCTCATGAGATGAATAAATTTAAAAGTGCCACCAGTCTTCTTGTTGGTTTTGCTGGACTAGACTAACATGGCTACCACTTTGGAATTTGCATATCAATAAGACACTCCTACCCTGCTCCTCTAGGCAGCAGTGGTCAATCTACAGTGTCTGCCTCCTAGATGATTAGTCATATGGAAGTCCTCTCTAATGATAAAATAGGCCATAGCTCCTCTTTCAAGAGCAGTGTGTCCCATAACTTGTGACGAGGAGAGGACTAACAGAGAGTTTGTCTCTGCTGAAAGTTGTTCAGAGCTGGTTTTCCCCGGAGTGCTAATAAGAACCTTGAGAGGTGGAAGATTGTCACAGATCAATCTGCCCAAATTTCTCCCTCCCGCTTAGTTCATTTTTGAGGCTTTGAGACCCTTGAATAAAAAGTGGCATATATATGTGCAAAGCATCACCACTTCCAGAAAAGCACATTCAGTGTTAGGCTCATTTCTTAAAATAGAACACAAGCAATTTTTAATTCTTTATTTACTTTCATGACCCATGTCTCTTTCAACCAGTTTGCTATACTTTTTTCTCCATCCATTTGGGAACCATTTTTGGTGCTGTCACAATACCTAAAAAATGTTTGACTATAATTAGGCAGCTGATCAGCTGGGTCCTCTTCTTATTTGAGTTAGTTGGGAATACTCATTTGAGAGGGGCAGCCTGGCAATAAAAAGAAGAGAGTGGGTGCACAGGCAGACCATGAAATTGACAAATACCTTTAAGTTGGACATCAAGCAAGTCAAAACATTCCATTTTGCCTTTTCCAAAATGAAATTTTTCTTTAAATTCTCTTCCTGTGAAAAATTTCACATATACTTTTTAACCCAGTTTAGGTACAATTTTCAAAACCATGACATTTGTCATAAGTGATTTCCATTTTATGGACAGTTCTAGTATTTATTACACTAATCTTAATTCTCACAGTCCATCTCTTTGTTGTATGTACTTGTAGTCTACCAGCACATATTTGCCTCTTAAACTATCTAAGACGTTGATTGTTATCTTGCTTAGTGTGTGTAGAGTACCTAGCACAATAGAATCCTTATATGTAAATGGGAGTATCTATGAACTTATATTGATATATTTATATTACGTACATAAATACACACACACTCAAAACCCAGATGCTTATATCTTTCTTTAAAAAAATTCTGTTTCCCTTTTGTGTTTTTAGTCATTCCTCTAATTTATCATCATATAAGAATTTGTCAATAAGGAGAGTTATGAAAATCAAACAGCGTTGGAGGAAAAAAATATATAGATTTTTACCTTGGGTGATTAAATTCTCACTGACATTAACGTATGACAACCTGTTAGAATGATTTGTAGATCTTTTAGGTTTTTATAAATAGCTTTATCTCTTCATTCCACATATGGAAAAGGCAAAGTATTATTTATTATACCTTTCCACCACAGCAGCATGGAATTTTTCAAAGATTTATTTTAAGTTGTGGGGAAATCTCTTGATATTAAAGTACTGATGATACCAAAGTATGAAGCCTTCTTTATATCTTTCAGCCCCCTGCTGTATGTCACAAGCTATTTGTTAAGGAACTTCCTCTAATCCATACAAAAGAAGTGCTCTCCTTTTATTGTAATATAAAGGTAAAGCTAAAACAAGCCATCATAATTTCATTAAATCATGTTGCATTACTTAGCTGTGCCGAAAAGAATCTGCAATATGAAATATTTGCTTAGCAAAGCGACTGAATATTTATAATATTTGGTCTATACTGTGCTATTTATTCTTAAAAAATGACATTTGTTTTTGTTTTCTTAGTAGAGCATAAGGCAAATTATATTAATTAGTCTATTTACATGATTTCCTAACTTAGAGCAGCAAAACTTGCCTTCAGCTAGCAAATAATTGGGAGTACAATTGCTAGCAATATCACAAGTTTGTTAATTATATCAGGCTCCATCAAGCTCTGATAGGACACTAAATGGTTGCTTTTCCCCACTTTTTTTTCTCTCCATTAAATTATTTCAAGGTTGTACACAACAGTACATGACAATAGCTAGCACACATCAAAATTCAGAATGGATGAAGCTTGCCTTTCATATAGCCTTTTGAAGTCAATTAGGCCTCAAAATTGTTATCAAGATCTGTCTATTAGTTTCATAAAAATAATTTTATCAAGCACACTGAAACACAACTAATTTAAAGAACAAATCAAAATAATAAAAGTTAAAAATTATTTAGTGCTGTACTAGCTTCTTGCCAAACACAGATTCTCTACTTTTTTATCCTGGTTTCCATAAATCCATGAAAGTGGTAATCCATGGATTACTTCCATGTATACATTATTGTATCCTAGATTTGATATGTTTTACATATATTTTGGTTTGCCTTCAGTGACAGTCATTAATAAATATTCATTTAGCATTTTTATAAGGGAACACAACTATTTCTTAAAAAGTTGTGTAACTGACAAAGGAATGCAGCAAACTTTATGTAAGATACAATGCAGTAGTATGAAGTACTTCACAAACACTGATTAAGCCTCACTTGACCACAGTCACAAAAGTAAAGGATACATAGGGATTATTTCTTCCACAACCATATGCCTCTGACTGGTCCATAGTAGCCATTGCTTGTGTTTGGCTGTTTCCAACAATGCCACACTGCAGGGATAATATTTTACAGCCAACAATGCCACACTGCAGGGATAATATTTTACACAATTAAAGGTGAGAAAAAAACACAAGGGGACAGAAAAAAGCCACCTAAATGGGAATTGGGCCACAAAAATAGTATCAATTACTTATGAGAGAGTGCTATAGGGCTAACTGATGAGACATTCACCAGCATTGTCAATTGTAATTTTAGTATGAATCTCCTGTATTTGGTGGCTTTCTGTGCTCTTGGAATCACATGAAACACTCAGTGCTCATTTATGAAATTATGCAAGTTTCTAGCTCTTCTAGTTGTGAAGAAGATATAGACAACAAACCCTAAGGACTCAAATACCACCTAAAGATTATTGTGGTTTATTTTTTAAAAATTAAGATTTTAAGCCACTCATTATTTTGGCCTGACTCGTGAGCTTAGCAATGTCACATCCGTGTTCTCTCTGCTCCACATATACTTGTTCCCCCAGGACTTCGGCTCATCTTTGCTAAATTCTACTCATCTTCCCAGAGACCCATCAGCATACATGTCCCAAGAGCCGTGCTCAAATTCCTGACCTTCTAAATGCCCACTCCCATTATTGCTCCAGATTCCTATTTTTCCTAAAAGCTCTTGCTGTGGCCTGTAATGAACACCCAGCCTGACTCCCATGGATAAGTGGAAAGCATAGATGGTGAATCAGGGATAAATCTGGGAGGGACAGATTTCTATTTTTCTCAGTTGCAGGTTCTGGGATGGTTTTTGGTCCTTTGTGCCATTTTGTGATGCTGCCAGTCTCATTATCTGTTGGATCTGAGTTTCTAGGAACAAAGTTTGTGAAACATAATTCGTTTACCACAAATAGAGGGAACTACTCTTTATACATTTAATTTTCAAATTTCAAAAGTAGCCCTTGTTTCAGAAGTAGGAGACCGTGTGAAATTTGAAGGTAGGTTGGGCTGAAGGTATTTAGCCACAAGAATCCCCCAAAATGTGAGAAAAACCAACAGTTTTTTAAAATTGATTTTAAAAGCTTAGGTTTGCAATAGTTAAATATTTTTAAAAGCATTAGGAGGAAAACTCAGTTTTCTGAAGAATAAATTCAATCAAAGTGTAAAATGGAGATTTAATTCTTGCTCCAAATGCAAATCAAAACAGAACCATATATATGGAGCTAGCAGTGCCTCCACAACCTTAACATTTTTAGCAGAAAGCTAGCCCTTAGAAGCTTAACTTTACTTGCCTGTTAACAAGAAACCACTGGCTCAAAAAGGAGTTAAGAAAACAAACTGCAGTTAACAGCAATGAGCACAGTCCATTATTGTATAATAAATCCCTCCCCAAGAGAAGAAAGCTGCATTTTGAACTGTGCTCTGCAAGAATCAATAGGGTCAGCTTAAACGCCCTTCAGACCCATTCATTCCTTTGCTACTACAGCATCACTGTTCTTTTTTTGGCTTCACCCTTTGACTTTTCTGTTCTGTTCTCTGCCACTAATACTGTATCAAGGAGTAAAGGTGCAAATCAGTAGAGGCTGAAACAGATTCACAGAAGCCAAATGATAGCATACATTTTCAGCTAGGAAAAGATAACTATTGAAGATGACTAATGGGTGATTTAAGTACTTCTGCCAAAGCAGCCATATACTGTGCAGTTCACAGCAGTAGAACAAAGAGGCAGAAGAGCTGGAGCTGCTGATGTTCAGCTGCTGGAATGAGAACCATGAAAATGAAATTTGTTTAAAAAAAGCAAGTGGCTGTAGCCCCAAGGACTGGGATGAATGAGAAAAGTTGCATCATTCACTACACTTACTTATTTAAGCCACATCTGTCACTAGAATCTGTCACTAACATATTGTCATTTTCTTCTAAATTGGAATTTGAGACTCTAGAAGGTAGTGGAGAAAGCTTGTTGAAACTAGCAAAAAATATCTATACCTACTGAACCCCCAAAGTTGTCCTACTCCCCTCCAACAAAATGCTGGGAGATAAAACCATTTTTCACAGTAAAGTCTGTCAACATCAACCTTCAGAATGAAACAGACTAGCAGGAATAATACAAATTTTTGCAAAAAGTTCAGCACAAGCTGGGAAGAGTAATTGCAATCCCTAAAATCTTTTTCATCTAAGACTGAAAGTTAGGAGAACCTGATTTCTTCCACTTCCTGCCACTGACCAGCCTTAATGATATCTCATTGGAGGATTTGATTTTACTCCCTTGATGTCAACAGGGACTTTGCCATTGAGTTCACTGATAGCAGGACTGCAAACCCCAATGATTATTTAGCTTAGGCTCAGAATACACCTATGAAATGGGAAATTATAATCCCCATTTTGCAGAAGTGGAAACTAAGAGGATAAGGATTAGTATTTCAAAAGTGTACATGAATGCAGGATTTCCTGACCACCCAGAACTTGAGGCACCATACTGACACTTCTGGCTATTTAGGTTCAAGTCATTTTGCCAAAGTCACAAAGCCAGTCTTCATCAAAAGCAGCAGTACATCTCGGATTTTCTGACTACTCGACCCAAACCTAGCATTTCCCATCTCACTCGTCAACATGTGGGTCAGGGAGCTAGAATCTTCAAGATACTCGGTACTCTCTCATATCCTATGGAAACTGATTATTTCAATGGTAATTAAGGGCACTTAGCAGTTTGCAGAACCACACTCTGATCTATGCTACACAGATGTCAGTATTTAGATTACAGCCTTCCTCCTGCCAATGTAAGTGCTTACTATTCCCACATACTAATCCCACCTCCGTAAGAGACATAAGGCTTATGCTCATGTAGAGAAGGCAACGCAGTGCCTGTGAAGACACTGAGTCCTACAGATTGGCGGTCTTGTCAATTTCATAGCAGAAACCGTGAAATTAAGAAGAAAGCTGGGAAGCTACCTCCTGCTACTTTGGAGAGCTAGGGAGAAGAGCCCTGGCAGCTTCTGAGTCCAATGACAAAGCTGAGCCACTCCCAGATGGGAGCAAATGGAGAGAGATCCAAGAAGCCAGGGTAGCTGGACACTGCTCCCTAGAGGCAAAAAGACCTAGGTGTTTTCCCCCAGCTCCCAGTGGGGAATGGGAAGGGTAGAAGCTCTGTGACTTCCTCCTCTCCCTGTCTTGAAGAAGGAGGAGATGGAGGGAAGGCAATAATACACCAGAAGCCCATGGGGCAGCTGGGCTTCTGGCAGATAGCTGTGAGACTGGGCTCCCTCCCCACCCCCACTGTCCTCTTAGGGTGGTGAAAGGGCTCCTATGGAGGGTGTACACCATCAGTCCAAGAAGGGTAGTGCGGACATGAACCACTACAATAATTTCTGTGGTGGCTAATATAGGTCAACTTACATTACTAGTTTAGGTATACCCTTAGTAACTTGTAGTTTGAACTTCAGGGCAATTACTTTGCATATGTATCTAAGAACTTAAGACATTTCAGTGTGTTAGAGAAGTAAGGAAATTAGAGAAGAGACTGAAGATAGTACAAGGTCTTTTTTTTTTTTGTTCAAGACATCAGGAGTTTCCTAGAGTTCAGCAAATTTTGACCTTTTTAACAAAAAAAAATGCAGATTCATGTCATCTTTGCCAAATAATTTCAGGCAAATCCATGGCCCCCTCCAGAAAAATCTTCAAAAATCAGAATGTTTTATTTTTACGTTTTCTAAATCAAATGTGTGGATTTTTCCATTCAGAATTACTTGTCCACCTGAAAAGGTGTGGCAAGTTACAAATAGCTTAAGATATTTGAGTTACACCACTTAGAAATCACAACATTCATCAAACTTACCTACAATGCCTCCAAAAGTTGTCATATTCTCCACTATCCTCCTGGGCTTCATTTTTCCTAAGCACCTTGGTTTCCACATGGAAACTGTCTTTATTATAACTATAGTACCTGTAGTTGATCTGCCTCTTCTGGCTGTGTGCCAACACTGTATGTAGAAATATTCCTTTGGTTTTAGTTGTGATTCCTCTGCTAGCTATAGACCCTCAGTGCAGGCTAATAATTAGTTTGCCTGCCTTCCTTGTTGCCTATGATCAGTCAATATGGCTGCTTAGTTCCCCTTCAATGTTTGTTTGAAGAAACTCCAGGCAGCTTTTTTCCTGTTTTCATTTGCTTATTTTCCGTTCTCGAGCTAGCTGGCTTACACTGTCCCAGCAGCAAAAGCAGCAGTCTGTCAACATCTGCTTCTCAGTGAACTTTCCCCCTCTTACAAATATTTATTTTTTCTTCCTGTTGTTGTTCAGGCAATGGGAGCACTAGATGCTGATACGACAGAAGTCCTTCATTGCCAAGTGTTATACTGGATGCAGCAAAAAAAGAGGCACAAACATCAGGAGTGGAAAGAAACACAATTGTCGGGTAGGACAGTAAAGCTGAAACAGGAAACTGAGGCTTTGCACTTGGGAGGGAGAGGTGCGCAAATATTTTAATGGACAGGCCATCACACAAAGATTGTTTAAAACAGTTTAATATTGAATAGTGAAAGTCATATTAACACCTTTGACTCTTTGGGTCTTTTTATTTAATCAGAATTAATTAACGGAATACCAGACATGTACCTTGGGTAGGCAGAACAATAAGAAACAGAAGAGCTGACAGAAAAATCCAGACCTTGGCTAACACTTTAATGACATTGATGTGAGTGAGCAATGAAAATTAAGGATAGGGGAATGGACATATGGACAGATGAACGGGAAAAGACTTGCCTGATCTTCATCAATATCCTATCTATGAACAGTTTCAAAGGGGAAGCCGTATTAATCTAGGTCAGCAAAACAAGCAAAGAGTCCTGCAGCACTGAAAAAGATTAACAAATTTATTTATTATAAGAGCTTTCATGGAGAAAAATCACACTTCTTCAGATGCTTTGAAGATGAGGAACTTACAGAATGGGAGGAAAATTTATTTTTTATTTTCTTCCCATTCTGTAAATTCCCCATCTTCAAAGGTTCTGAGGAAGTGGGATTACCTTTCACAAAAGATACTGCAATAAAATATTTGTTAGTCTTTAAGGCTATCTCTACACTTCCCAAACTTAGCTTCAATTTGTTAATTTGAACTAATAAGTTCCAATGTAGTTTGAACCATATTTGAACTTATTAGTTCGAATTAACAACATGGACTAAGTCAAATTACATTTAATTCGATTTAACCCACTTTGTTAATTCGAACTAACTGTCCGTAGTTCAAACTAACAAAGCAGATTTAAATGTCCATGCACGCCCACCTATGGAGACCCCACCAACTTGCCCTTTCCCAGGTTTGGGTTTGGACCAGGAACTGGAGGGGGCAGACCCTATGAATTTCTGGGTTCCAGGAAAGAGAGGGTATTGTTGCCCTTGTCAGCAGGGGGGCAGTCTTGATTTGGATAACAGAGGTTTCTGATCCTCTGTGTGTGACCCCAAAAGGGCTTTCTATAAAAGGATACTTTGTGAGTGCAAGGAAGGACAAGCCAAGTAACAGTCACGTTCCTCTTTATTGACAGTGTGAGGAATTACAGACAAGAAAATGCTTAAGTATATGACAGTCAGAAATATTAGTTTATGACAATTCCAAGGTAAAAGCAAAAGGTTAGTAAAAAGACTGTGTCAAGTTAATATTGGCCAGGTCTATTTCTATGTAGTTCCCTATTTGACTGTGTTTAGTTCCTATCTTTTATTTTGTTTTTATCTTTCTCCTGTTCAGTTTGTTTAGTTTCTATTTTATTTAGTCTATATTCTTACCCAGTCCGTGAGAGCCGGTCCTGTTCCCCAAAAGCTGGGTCTTTTGGTTTAGGTTGCCGGTAATCTCATTAAAATCAGTTCCAAAGATCACCCACAGTCAGGTTTTCGGAGGGTGAGCACCACACTGCCAAGCAGGGAGCTAGCCTTTTTATGGTATCCAAAGTGCTACACTTGGAACCATGATAAAAGCTCAACTTGTGTAACTGAGGTCAAGTGTGTAACGGAGGTCAGGTGTGACACAAAGGTCAACTGACAGTTCCTCCTTTTCCCAGAATGGCATACTTACAGTTCCTCATAGGACGAGGTCAACTGTAAGTTACTTAAAGTTTCTAAATAAAACTTGAGGCACTTAGACAGATGTTTCCGCAGTGTCTAACTGGTTTTGTCTGCAGTTGATTTTGCTGACATGGTTTCTTTCTTAGGATGTCTGACTTTCAGCTTACCAGCATGATTATTTAGATTAAGACTGGCACTAATTGATTAATTGTTATTTAAGACAGGCAGTCCACACTATGCCACATTCGAACTAAAGATCGAATTAAGGGCTTAGTTCAACCTAAAGGGCAGGTCTTACTAGTTCAAACTAAGCCTTCATTAGTTTGAATGAAGGAATTCCATAATCCGAACTAATGAAAGCCTTCTGTAGACATCGACTGAGTTAGTTTGAATTAAGCCTCCTTAATTTGAACTAACTTGCAGTGTAGACATAGCCTAAAAGTGCCACAGGACTCCTTGTTTGTTTTGTCTGTGAAAATAAATGAACTCAATGTTGTTATTTCAAGGCATGGATAGTTGCAGTGATAATCCAGCTGCACCCTCTGTGCCTACTGATGAACTAATGCTCTTTCATTTGTTCACCTTAAGAGGAGATATGGGATCCATCTACTTTTTGTATTAGGAATAAGGAATATAATTGACTGTGATAAACAAGTGAAGACATGCTCAGTGAAGGAAACCAGACTCTTAAAATCATGAACCTTGTCTGGCAACAGTCAATTGGAACAGTAACCCATAGGAGAATAATTTCACCCCAAAAAGGCAAGTGAAATAATTAGGGTGCTCTTGTAAACTGATTAGAAAATGGAGTAGAAAAATAACATGAAAAATTAGTCACCAGTCTGGTGCAGTGGTAGTGCTCTGGTAACCCTGGGACTTGAGTTTAATTAAATAGTATTCTTGTGGACCAACGGACAACGGGTTAGGTTTACTAGCAATTTTCAAAGCTTGATGGCTTTTTCTGATAGCTTTTCAAAATTAGAAAGTAGAAGTATGTGTAATATCTAGACTGAGTAAAACATTTAATGCAGTGTCTCATTAAATCTTTACTTGCAAAATTAATTCAAATTGGCTTGGACACAGAGCACGGTCTCTTGAATTTACAAGTGGCTGGCTGAGTGCAAACAAAGGGTAATGAGAAATGGCAATGTAACAAGTTAGTGGGAGGTGTTTAGTGTGGCACCACAGGGATCAGTGTTTGGTCCTGTTTTATTTAACATCTTCATTAAAAACCTAGAATAGGGAGTGAAATGGCATGCTAATTAAACTGACATATGATACTAAACCAAGAGGTGCTGCAAATGCCAGTAAAGATGAAGAATAATACCAAGGGCCAAAAGATTTTACAAGTTTGGGCAGGGAAAAACTGAAATGAGATGTTAACCTGGAAAAATGCAAGGCAATTGATAATGGGGAAATAATTTAGAATATATTGAGTGGAAGTGAGATGCCACTGGTAATGTTGAAAGCTGGAGAATGTACAGCAAGTTAGGTAGGAGCATATACATTATCAATCAATCAAATCAAATCATAGGGCTGGAAGGGACCTCGTGAGATCATCGAGTCCAACCCCCTGGGAATAGTTTCATTATAGAAGCAATAAAGATAAATTTGATTTGGTGATTTATGCTTGACTACAGAAAACATTGTATCAAGGCGCAAAGAGAAGACAGTCTATTGCTATAATGTCTAATGGCACTTCAGTTACAAATACCTGCAATATCACAAATAGGTAGCCAAAAGTGGGCAAGTTATAAAAAAAAAAAAAAAAAATCAGTGAAAATTATGTAGGTCAAGTTAACATACAGGGAATAATTAAAAGAAACTAGGTCTACGTTGTCAAAAGTTATTCTGAGGTTGGGTGCCCAATTAGAAACACACAGGACCATTTTCAGAGGTATTTAGTATTAATAATCCCTTGTCTGGCTCCTCTTCGGTATATGAAGGGTCCAGAGCAAGGTAAAGGAAAGGCTCAGTTCCAGTTGTCAGAGGATTGCCCCGCTGCAGGCATAGTAAATGACAGCTCTCTGCATGCCTTCCAAGGTGGACTTCTACACAAGGCTAGACATTGGAGGTGGCACTGAGAGGAAAAGGGGTGTGTCAGGGTGAGTGCAGTATACGAGATTTGACGTATTCTGCTATAATTTAGACAGGGCCCCAGAGCTGTCGAAGCTTATACTGTGGGGCCTCTCCATACTCCAAAATAACTGAAGATTAAGAAGGCACAAAAGTGGTTTAAAGGTGCTTTTGCCCCACATCCCATTCTGCACTGTGAATTCTCTTTACTTTAAAAGGAGCAGTGGAACCTCACTGTGAAAATATAGGCTGTGGATTAGCATCTTGAGAAAATTGGTGGAAAGCACATTTGGTTAACATGAGACATTTAAACTAAATAAAACAGAAATCATACCCCAGGGAGAAATCCCTGCCCCTGCTGGAAGGGGATGTGGATGGACTAAACAATTCAGCATGATTTCAAGGTTCAGGATGAAAACAATATCTAATTTGCTCATGATCTGCAATAGATAGAGTGGAAAAGCCCTGCAATCCGGGAAGTTATAGATGGAGTTATTCTTCAACTCTGTTAGCTGACTGAGCATGTTTCTAAATTGTAGTCACAAAAACATGTTCTTCCTCATGTAGGCATTCCTGCATTAGCTTTAATTCAGCCAGTTTTGCTACAAATGTAAAACATGCAGGAGGGCAGGCTTCAACACAGGCTGTATAAGCCCACCCAAAATTCTGGTTACATGCCTGAATTCCTAGCCCATACCAGGGTCTATGCCACTGTGTCTTCACTGCTATTTTAGCCATCCTGAATGAACTCAGAAGGCTGCACAGTGGGAAATTTCTTGTCTTTCCTAAGATCACCCTTTGTGGCTATGTCTACACTAGGGGCTTAATTCAACTTAAGCAACTCCCTGGCCTCATTTGGAGTTCATTAAGTTGACTTAAGCATGTGCTTAAGCATGTGCTTAAGTCGATTTAATAACTCCTGCCATTAAAGGTGACTTTAAGGGTTAAGTCAACTTTATAAAGTTGACTTAATGCAATGTGCCCATTAAAGTCAACTTTATAAAGTCACCCTACTGCAGTGCAGCCTTTTAAGTCAACTTTATAAAGTCAACTTAAGCCAGCGGACCCATTTAAAGTCAACTTTATTAAGTCAGCTTAAACAAATGGGGTCTCACTAAGTTGACCTTGTTAAGTTGACTTCCCTAAGCCCTGTAACGTAGACATAGCCAGTGGTTCTAGTCTGTCAGTGCCTCTGTTTAAAAATATGTGTGATGCCATTAGGATAACCAAAAAGCACTGTGGCATCTTCATTATATAGATAATATTCTGTTCTATTGGACAGACTCTTATCTTACTTTCCTTGTTTACACCAATGACTAACTCTATGAAAGCAAATAATTATACCAGTGTAAGTGAAAAAAGAAAAGCCCTCATCTGCTTTTCAGTAATTAATTAACATGATACATACTGAAAAGAATGCAGAGTACTTTAGGTGCATTAACTATGGGAGAGAAAAATTCTTTTGACAGCTGCTGGATAATGTACCTATCCTCTCTAACAAGTGAAACCCACAAAAACAGGAAAGGTTGCATGGGGTACCATGGTTTCCCCCCTTAATTTGTTTTCTATAGTCTTAACCTGAATTCTGTCATTCAATTTGGCAAACGTTTTGTTTAGTGCCGTCCTTTCAAAGAATTTCTTCTCTCGCTTTTCATCTGGTAAATTGTGAAGCAGCTGCATTGGTCATGAACTACTTGCATTATATTTTTACCTACAAGGATTTTTAAACAGAAAGAACGAACTGCTTGGTGGGAACTCTAATCCTTCTATTATAGAAATAATGAAGCTCTTATTTGTACTTTGAAAATCTTGCGTAGGGAGGGGCAGAACATATGAAGATTAGCAAATGTTTAAGAAAACGAGCAAGAGAGAAATGATATAAAACAGACCTGTTACCATATAGTGAAACACTAATGTTTCCTTGCAGCAATCTTAGGGTTTCTTCAGTTTGATTCAGCAAAAATTTCAACAAAGATTTCTTTTCCAAAAATACTTCCACTAAATTCTCATAATACTTTTTGTTAAAACATAAGGTTTATTGTAAAACACAAACATAGAATCTAAACACTTGCTCAATTCTGTAGCTTTACCAAGACTTTCCTGAAATCCTCTGTGGACCTATTTACTCAGATAATACACTGCCTTATCTATAAAAACAAGGGTACCTACCTTAGCTGTGGTTCAATTTCTTTGATTTCAGTTGAAAACATGCCTTTCAGATTTTACAACTTTAGGCTCAATATTGTAGCATCTAACTCCAGTAAACCTTTAAGGTTTAGTATTAATTATTTGTCTTATTGTATCAAGTAGTCATAGACCAGGACCCCATTGTTCTAGATACTATACAAACACAGAACAAACCCTCCAATATACAGGGCTTTGTAGGAAAATGTTAAATATTGAGGAGCAGGCTAGGGCTGCATTGCAGCATATGTTATGGGGTTGCACTGGATAAGCAGTAACTTTAAGCTCCTAATAAGTTTTGCTTAGGATAGGAGTTTTATGATGTTTTTGGCATTGGGCAGTATGTAATCATAACTTTGTGCAATTTATTAGAGCATTGCTTAGTATAAGGCTTCTCTTTGTTTTCTGGCTGTTTCAATAATGTCTTTAGTTCACAAAGATATTTTTCCTTACCTTTTTTTTCCTTTCCCTCAACATCATGTTCTTGCCGATCATCTCCTGTCCTTGTTCCTCCCTCCCTCCCCTTTTTTGTGATGTTATGCACCCCAAGAATTACTAATTCAGCAGTTTAACAGAAGTAAATGCTAGAATGCTTGTGCAGATTGGATATGATCAGTAAACAGTAAGCAAAGGCATGGATAATTATATGTATTATATGCCTATTCATATTTATTGTTTAAGTACTAATGTAACCAAATTAGAGTCTTTGGGACAATGTCGATCATGTTTGTAGTATCATACTGGTTTGGATAAAAAAAAGTTGTTTAAACAACCTCACTTAGCTCACTCAAGACATTGAGGGAATAAGCAATGGGTAATAAGGGTTCCATTTGACCCAATCCTACTTCAGGACAACCTGGTTGCTTCCTTTTCCAACCTACTTGATTGTCCACCAACGTATGAAAGCTTTTTTGCCAGTCCATTGTCATAAGGAATTGTAAACTCAGCTGTGCTGGCCAACAGATTATTCTGCCCCTGGTGTCAAAGCCACCCTAAAACCCTGTCCCGGCAAAGAAGTATAGCTAAACCATCCCTGAACTCATGGGATTCTTAGCTGCCAGAATGCCCACTGCTATTTGTGGGCAACCAGCATAGGTAGCAGCATCCCTAAGACTGCCTTACATTATAAAAAGGCTAAGCCAATACAGAACACAAATGACTCATTATTATTTGCATTGCTGTAGCACCTAGAAGCCCTAGTGATGGACCAGGACTCCACTGGGCTCGGCACAGGACAAACACAGAACCGAAAGAACATCCCTGCTAAGTATTGTGCTCTACATCCGCTGCTGCACTCAGCACTTCCAAGACACAGCTAAAACACCAACCAACAGTATGGAAAAATAAACAAACCAACTGCCTACAATTAGTCTTTTAAATCTCATAAGAAAGATCAAGTTTTACACTCTACATCATATCTACCGTGCCTCAGGATGGAACATTGTGAAGATCCATATACATAAGTGAGGATCCATTTCTAGTATTCAAGTAAGCTTTGATTAGTTTCTTCATTTTCATTGAAATAAAGGACCAGTGACTTAAAGTTGTGCTTGAGCTGATAAATTTTCCTGAGAATTTGTAAGGGTGAACATGTAACCACAGCAGCAGTACTGTGATCCAATGTAATAAATAGCAGACTCTTGTAATAAGCTGTCATTTTCTGGTACCTGTGACCATCTGTTTCCACTGCCTCCTCTAATCCATCCATACACAGACTACTACTGGCATTTCACACCGTTCAAGAAGATGCCTGAGGTTTTTGTTTGGTTGGTTTAATGAAAGCAGCTTAATAAACTGTATCTTTCTTTCTGCCAAATCACTTTGTCTCCAATGTAGGAGAGTGATAGACTAGTGATACATTTAAAATTAAATATCTTGTGAATCATCATAGCAAGCAACAATCTCCTTTCACCTCTCATCCTGGCAAAAGAACATGTTTGTCTAGCCCCAATCAAGTGTACAGCATCATGCTTTAAAGCTACAACATTATGGTATACAGAAAGATATTTTCCATCTTTGTTGTTTTATACTTCCCTCTGTCCTGTGTAAAAAGATTTGTGGGAGGGAGAAAACTCTGAACAGGGGGAAGGGGATAAGAAATTTTACTAATTTATAGAAAGCATTAAGATTTTAATACACATCTAAATAAAATGTGAGGAATAAATAAAATTAGTGTGGAATGGTATATAGGCTCAAAGGTAACTCACTTACAATGACCTCATAACTTATTTCAATAAAATTATTATATCACAGCACACAAAATCCCTGCAGATCTGGGCTGGTAACTTTGGAATATTTTCTTGTGGCACTCCTATTGCTTTACTCTTCCTGTCTTAGTCAGATACTGAGAATAAAAACATCTTAACCTTACCTAAATCAGAGTTGATTTCTAGAAAGGAGATCATCATCTTTTTTAGACCAGAGCAATGAGAAGAAGGTTAACACCATATTTAAAACCCAAGTTCTTCTGGGTTAATGCACCCTCATTAGTAGTCTATATTCCAACTTCAAACCATGGAGAATACTTCATTTAAATAATGCCTCTCTCTCGCTGTCTCTTTCACACACACACACACACACACACACACACACACACACACACACAC
>ML681991.1:36780406-37008552 GCA_007922195.1 Podocnemis expansa | reverse complement strand
CACACACACACACACACACACACACACACACACACACACACACACTTCATATTTATATGTATTATGTAAATGAAATCAATTTCTGGCTGAAATTATGGTCTGGGAGTTTGAGCTTAAATTAAGCTTCAGTTTTTGGCAGAGGTATAAGCTTGAAAATGAGATTAGTTTTGTAAATACTGACACAACCTAGTCTTGATTTGTGGAAAGTCTTTACCTGTCCCATTGACTGGATATTAATTTAGCTACAACCTGCTGCAAATTTGCAGTTCCACTTACAAAACCCCTACAATCTGGAAATCTCAAGAAAGGAAGGTGTAGACTATTTCTGAAATGATAGTATGAGGACAAGATCAAGATTTAGTAACACTTAATTACACTAGGTTTCAGAAAAAGAGGTGTCTTTATCCTGCAGTGCAGCAGCTGGGCAGCTGCCAAGATAAATATCACTACTTTCAGCTTTTGCATCACAGTTGAAATTCGGAACTTTTTTTTGATGCAGTTCAGTCTCCAGAGGACAGATTCCTTATTACAATTATACACATTAAATATGGTGAGTGCTTATGTTCAGGGGAGACCTAGAGCTGATTTACTCAAGGTTTTCTATGACTTTCAAACCACAAAGAATGTGATCAAATCAGGCTACACTTATTTAACAGATATTAGAAGGGCTTCCACTGGGAATAACAGAAACTAATATCATCCGAGAGCCAAATGCTTTCTGTCTCCCATGCAAAGTGCATTGAGAAGCCTGACATAACTCCAGTAGAAGAAAATAAGAGAAGGATGTCTTGCCTTTCTGAGCCTCCTTCCTCTCCTTCTAAAATTCAATATTAGTTCTCCAGAAATTCTATAATATTCTTTACAGGGCTACACTACAGAAAAGACTGAATTCTAATAAAAATGAGATAATAAGACACTCCAGCTCATAGAACTCATTATTTTACTAGTCAGAATATATATTGTTTGCTGTAAATTAAATGCATTTTGCTTGCAACTATAGCTTGTTGCTAAGATGTGTTCACTTGTGAGTATACCTGCTAGTGGTATCTTCCATCCCTTATGGCAAACGTGCCTGAATGTGAAGTTTCCTGGGTGGCCAAGAAGAAACCACTGAGCTTTATTCAATTAAGATGTGTTCTAATAAACAAACACACGGGAAGAAACTGACCCAAAAAGACAATCCATTGTGAAACCAAAACTCAATAAGAGTAAGCAATTATGCCACAAGAGTGCAGAAGCTGGAACAACCTTTTGCATAATGCATTGTTTTCCTCCCAGGGTGGAGAGTGTCAGATCTGTGTTACAGTGGGGAGAAAGTCTCTTCCAAACCCTTTGGCATAATGTGTGCCCCCAGGAGCCTATATAATCTGAACTTCCCCAAAATCAAACTTCAGCTGCCCCTGCTTTTTCAAAGGATACATGAACCTTAGGAAAGGCTGCATATATCCTTTCTTACTCATGCATCTACACAAGGGACAAGGTTGATGTGGCCACCATAGAGTAATGTACAAACTGTAACTCAAAGCACGCTTCATGTGTGCCATTGCCAGGCTTCTTAAAGTAACTAATGGCAACTGTAGTAACCCTTGGGGAGTAAGGGGTTAACACTCTGGTCAGTGAGTCCCAGGACAGCCAATAGGAATGAAGCACAGCTTTTTGAATGGGAACAGCAGCCTGGCCTGGGCCTGTTTGGATGCAGCAGAGCTCCTGGAAAGATCAGGAGGAGGCCAGAGGGGCCTGAGGAAGAATCCAGCAACATCCTTACCAGAGATAAGTTAAATTTGTTACTGACCAGGCGTGGGTAGAACAGGGAATGTTTACTTAGACGCAGTCAGGGTATTTTCTTTGTTTTTGGCTTGTTTTTTGGATTTCTCTGTGCTGAGCACATGTAACCCCCCCCTGCCCACTACCCTGTAACTACCTAAGTTAATTCCCAGAGAAGCAACTCTCTGTGTTTATTATCTGTTCTTTTTGATTAAAGATTTTACGTTTTAATAAGTTCTGATTCTGTTCCTGGTAGGGCAAGAGGTTTGTGTGCATGTGCCTTGGACTGCACAGGCAGCTACTAGAGGGAGCCCTGTTCCAGTTCCAGCTCATATTGCAGCTGGAGTTCAGTCACTTTCCTGAAGGAGGAATAAACAGGATTGCAAGTACCTCACAGGGAGGAATTCCCAAGTGCACCTTCCTGGGTCTCAAGAGGTTTTTTTGCATTTGGGTGGTGGCAGCGATACCACTCCAAGGTCAGGAATTGGAGGCCTTGGAGACTTCTAAGAGCAGGCTTTAAGGCCAGTAGCTTTTAAGGCCTATTGCAGGCCCCCACCTTCTGCACTCAGAGTGCCAGAGTGGGGAAAAAGCCTTGACAGCAACTATTAAAAATTTCCTGCAATCAGAATTTCTGAGGAGTCACATATAACAAGATTGTCTTTAAAAAAACCTGGTCCCTTCTGAATATGAAATCAACCTCTAAATGCTTTAAATTCCTTTCCAGAACAGTCTCTGTCATTGCTGTTCTGTACATATACAACACTGATTTAGTATTCCTGCCACCAAGTCCAGAGAAGTCTATCCATGCAACTGGATAGGATGCGAAAGCAATCAGTGACCTATTATAGCTGTTATCAGTATATAAACAAAGTGACTATTTTTTAAATCTAGAACTCAGCACAGTAATTCCCACCTACTAATATGTATAGCTGCAAGATGGAAGTTGGTATAGTTGCATAAGCACTATATTTGGGATATCTAGGCTTATTGGAGCCCTGTGGTCAAAAGCAGGCACCAACAACTCAGCCTTTCTCCCATGTACATCTGACGCAGTGCATAGAATATTATGCAATTTTCAGTCCGGGAAAGTTTTTCAGAAGAAAGTTTAAAAAGAAAAATTCCTATCTATTGCTCTACCTCCATTTTTGTGCTATGTTTATCTTCCCCAGTCAGAAATTTGGGTGTATTTCAAAGATCAGGGCAACACAGGTTTCCCACACTGTAAATCTGAATCTCAATCCTTTACATGTCACCAAACTTTAAGCACAAATAAGGTTTTCCCATCCCTGTCTTTTCTGGGCTGCTCTGTATATATCATCTGTACTGTTATGTCCCATTCGTTTTTGGATTCTTTCAGTTGAGCCCTTTCATATTCCTCTGGTTGTCCAATGGCATGCCTGCCATGGCAGATGCTGTGGTTTAAGTATTAATTTAAGTCCCAAATATTTCCATCTTTTTTCTGTACAACTTTGGAAATAAGGAGTTGAATCTAGATATTTGCTTTTGAGGGCATTTGGATGTCTGCCTCTACCTTTGGTGGATTTCCAGCTTTCATATACTTATGTTCAGATGGAAATAACATTTGAGTTGAATACTTGTAGTTTGGTCTTTATATTATAGATATTTGATTACTGAATTTTGTTCAGACTAGTAAATATATGTGCTGCTTTGCCAATGCATTGCTTTATTTCTTTTTGGACACCCCCATTGGCTTGCAATTTGCAGCCTAGCTGCAGGTGAACTGACTCACCTTTTGTGTTCCTTTGCTTTTTGATATAATGCTTGAATTAGGAATTGAGAGGGTTCTCATCTTGTTTTATCTTTGCTTGCCAAGAATCTATCAAGAGTCTATTACTTTAATTTATCTGGCTATCTTGTTGTGTTTCCATAACTTAAAGATCCAAAAGAGTATTTGTGTTAGTCTAGTTCTGCAAAAAGTGCCATGGGTCTCTTTGCTTGTTTATCTTTAAGAAAATAGGTTGTTGGGTCTGTTTTTCAACACCCATCTTTTCATCACCCTTACGATTTTACCCATCTGGCTTGGGTGATTCTGCTAGGAATTAAAACTCCCACCAGCACAGCTTACACAACATTCAAGTATGCAAGCTATCCTACTACATCAAAGCACACTCACCAGGAAAAACATTACTACTGCAAATTAACTAATGGTCCTTGCAATGATGTAGAAAATGCCCTGCATCTTTCTCCAATGACATTGGACATACTATTCCCCTCCGATAATTCCTTATAAAGAGGAGCACATCTTATCAGATCTGGTCCCATAAGAAAGTTCAACATTTCCAAACATGCTTTAGTTCTGAAATGATATAACAGCCAAAATTTGTCACAGAGTGGAAATTCAAAAAATATTCAATAAGGAAAATCAAAATGTTGTGAAAACTAAAGCACATGCTACACTAAAGAATGTATGTGTACATATATGATATCATAAAAATGTTAAAATAAAATTAAATGAAACTAGAGTCAATATCCAAAGGTTTTGCATCTGCTCAAGGGGCTTTTGCTAGCACAACTACATTGGGTAGAGATCACCTCTTTTTGCATCCCTGACTGGCACTGATATTCCAGCAAAACCTGTAGTGTAGACCTGGCTGAAAAGATCACAATGATCCTCTCTGGCTTTAATTTTATGATAACAAGCAGACTGGAAAATTCAGTTGGTGAATCAGTGGACTCTATTTTTCTTGTCTTCTCAGGCTCCATTTCCACAGTAGTTGCTGAACTCCGACTATTTCACATATGCGCTCTAAGAGTAAATGAACTGAGACACTTTGGGCACAGCAAATAATATCCACAGTGAGAGGTAAAGAAGGGTCAGGTCATATCACATGATCCATCCATCAATGAGACAGATCCGTGACTAGAAAGAGTAGAAGGTTTTACTCTAACTACTTTGCCAGGAAATCTTGTTGCTGAGAAGTGATCCGAGGAAGTGGATAGAAGACACATAGGCCTATAAGCTGTATGCTTATTTAGTTCACAGGTAGGGGGGCACACTGGTAGAATGGAATTCTTACACTCTCAAAATTGAAGAACGGAACTGATAGCATACGCTTGCTTTAGGTAACCTGTGCTATTTGCAGTATTGTTGCAGCTGTGTTGGTCCTAGCATTTATGGCTATTACAACTACCTTGTATTTAGCTGTGCCAGTCTGAATAACTTTCCCAGGCCTGATGCAGAGCCCCGTATAAACTAAAACGCTTTTGTCTTTCACCAATAGAAGTTGGTCCACCAATAGATATTACCCTATCTACTTTGTGATTTTAAATAACCTGATCAGTGGCTGCTATTCAAGATGAGGGTAAAAAGACCCAAAAACTGTGCAGAGAGAAGAAATATCACTTGTAGTAATGGGAGATTTCAAACATTGTGACACAATCTGGGGCACATGATGCATGAAGAATAACTAAACAATAAATAGGATAAGTAATAATATGCCTTACATAATATTAGAAGAACAAACTGAAAAGGGAGCACTATTATGACGTTCCACTTATGATCAAGTATTTTGCCAAAAAAAGTTTCTCTCCAGTTTTCTTTTAAAATAAGCTTCCTTTAAAAAATTGTCATTTAAAAAATATTAGACTTAGATGTCTTAGAGGCCTAGCACATGATAATAAATAACTTTTACCATCAACTTGGAAAAAAAAAATCAATCTGAAGATTAAATTTTCAGATAATGCTCAATATCATGGTGAAAATGTATTCCACACAGCTGCATCAATCAGCATTCATGACACATTAAGATTCTTTAAAAAAAAACAACATTTTATTTATATGATAATTTAGACAGAGTGAGGCAAGTGAAGTGAAATGTGGATCCCTTATGTGTCAGTTACCTGGGTTTCTTCTGTGTTTCTTTTGTTTGTACCAAGTATCATGTGTAAATGGCTGAGCAGGGGAGTTGGAAACTTAACATGAGTATGCCAGGGATAGAAGAGTAGAATGAAGCTCATAGAAACCTGACATGCCAGTTAAAATTACTCTGCTATAGAGACAAACAAACAGCAATGGTTAAGAAGCAACTGCTAAATGAGAAACTGGGAAATTTTGACACAATAATTCAAATTCTGAATGAGACGTGCAGACACATTGAAGTATTTGTACTGTGCAGCCTTCAGCAAGTACACATTAGCATGAAGGGAAAAGGTGAGTGTTTTGGAATTCATTATAACTATTTAAAAATTAATTTGTTCCTGCATGTCTATTTACTGATTGGAATTATGTGAACTTCCATAACTATATAGTAAGCCACAGTGGCTACACACAGATTCTGACCCATTTAACTTACACTATGGAGATTTCAGGGAGCGCACTTTGCAAGGAAATGAAACACATAAGGAGTGTTTGTTCTAAAAATCAACAGATTAAACAGAATAAGTAAAATTCCATATGTTTATCAGGGAAAAAAGTCTGCTATATACCAACTATTTTAAAAAATAAAGATCTTTCAGTGTTGGATGCAAACTAGAAGTTAATACATTTAGTTGAATCACCTGGAAAGTAGCTGCCCAGCAATAGTTTCAGCACTATTTGTTATACATCTTGTGATAGATTAAGCACTCCAGAAATCAATAATGTCTCAGATTCACAAGAAGGAAAATAGGCTGTAGAGACCAACTCTTCCTATCATTCTGTCTCCAGCATCCCAGTGGCAGGGATGACACAAAGCCTGACTGTAAAGATTTTAAAGAAGAGTTGGTTGGAGGGATACTTGACAGAGTACCTTAAAATTCTCTCTGTTTGTCTAGAGAGCTGAGAAACTAAACCCCTGACCTAGATAAGGCAGTGTGCTAACTCCCATACAACACCAAGCTGGGACCACTAAGAAAGCATATCCACACCCTTTTGGGAGCACTAATAGCAAAAATACCACATCGAAGAAGAATAGAAAAGTTGGACTTCTGTTGCTTCTCTAAATGTCTACACATAAAATCTTAGTTCAGATTTGGTTAATCCGAACTCGGTAGTTCGAAGTTAGTTTGAACTAAACACAGCTTTTAAGTTCAAACTAATTTTGTAGTTTGAACTAGCCACACTTTTATTTTTTAATTTGAACTAACTTTTCAGTTTGAACTGAAAAAAGCAGCAAGTTCAAACTAAAAGTTAGTTCCAACTAAAAAACTGCATTTAGTTCAAACTAACCACTAGTCCAAACTTATTTAGTTTGGACTAGCATGTCTCCATTGGGCTAGTTTGAACTAAAAATGCAAAGGAGTTTGAAATAAGCAGCTAGATCGGACTCACCAGTTGAACTAACTAGTTTGAACTAATCTTTCCTTAGTTGGAACTATTTTTTTTTTTTTTAGTTCAAACTAGCCAAAGCTAGAGTAGTCAGGGTTCAAAGCTTGCTTAGTCCGAACTAATTTGCTAACATAGACATAGCCTATATAACTAAGCCACAAAGACACCCAAAATGAAACAGTGGTTTTTTTGTTTGTTTGCTTTCCTCAGACTTCTGTTCTTGCTTTTATTTCATCTTTGTTTACAAAACAGCTGAGTGAAATAACTTGTATTTGATAACAAACTAAAACACACCCAGAGAAGCAAATAGGTTTTAATTTTTTTCCACGTCTCTCTCTCTAGTGCCTTTTTAATGGATAACATATCATATGCTTTCCTGCATTCTAAATTCTGACTCATCAAGAAAAAAAACAGCTATACCAAAAAGTTTGATTGCATCTGTCTTCCCACACCATTGTGACCCTTTGGCTCTGACCCTTTGGTTTTCCAGTGCTTAGAGTGTATGGCCTTATTCTGGCTAGCAAATGATTTTAAGAAGTCAGTACCTGAAATTTTCAAAAATGAGATTATAACCTTCACTTTAACAAGGGATTGAGGTACACATGCCAGAAGCTGCCAGTCAGGGCAGATCACTTCTTCTGTTTTTTTAAATCTTTGTTGATATCTCTTCCTGTTTTTGTGTTTGTTTTTTAATTAGGGGAAAAGGCTTTAATCATTTAGTGCCAACTTTGAATTTTTTAAGGTTTACATATTCTTAATGACCTAAATGACTATGTCCACTATGAATTATTTCAGAGTGCCTAGACAACCATGAGACTGTAATGACCAGGGCTATGTCTACATTGGCAAATTAGTTCAGACTAAGGAAGCTTACTCTGGACTAATTTATCCCATGGCTACACTAGGCTTTGACTAGCTCAAACTAAAAAATTTCTTAGTTTGAACTAGGCAAAGCTTAGTTTGAACTAGTAAGGCATGGCACTAGTCCAAACCTGCATGCTTAGTTTGAACTTTAGTTCAAACTAGGTGCAGGCAAAACCCAGAAAAAGGCTTAGTTTGAACTTAAAAAGTTCGAACTAAGCCATTAGTTTGAACTAACCGCTTGTTCTAGTTTGAACTAAGTGTTTGTTCAAACTAGAATGTGTGGTTAGTTTGAACTAAAGTGTCCATGGTTAGTTTGAACTAACTGGAGGTTAGTTCAGACAGACTTCAGAATAGCAAGTCCAAACTAAAACTGCAGATGTAGACATAGCCTAGGTGAATGCCAACATACACTGCATTCAAAATTTCCCCATTTCAGTTATTTTTGTTTATGCAGGGCTGTCTAATAATTTCCTATGTAGAATACAGTTTAATGGCAATCTGAATATATCAAGTGGATGGTAAAGCCAGTTCATAAACCTTCCTGCACAATAAGAAAAATAATGAACTGCAGCAAGAGCAGCAGCTTTCAAAGAGTGGAAGACCATGCAAATCTATCTTATGATTCTGTGGTTATAGATTATTGCCCCCAAGTGGAAAAGACTTGAGTGAAAATGATTTGGGAATGTCTAAGTCCATCCTCAAAATGCATGTAAAGTGAGATAGAATGGGTGGGATATTTCAAGATAACAAAATATGCAACATAGGCAGGCACTGACTGACCACAGAGCCTCTTGCCCCTAGAAATATGGCATGGCAATGGGAGAGGTGCTTGCATTGCCACTGCAAATGCTCCATTTTCCCTGCTGATAGCCAATTTCTACTGCAAGACTATGGAAGGTGGTGCCCTCCATCAGCACTAGATTCACCAAAAAAACAAAACAAAGCTAAGCAAAGCAAAACACAACAAAACAAAACTAAACCAAAACCAAAAAGAAAGAAAGAAATCAAATACCTATGCTTCTGGAAGCATACTCCCTGGGACTTGAAGCCAACCCTAGTGCTAAGACTTCAGTATTTAACAAAAAATATATTTCCTATTATAAGACTATTTTCCATTGTGTTAGTTCACATCACTGAGAAAAATGTTTGATACTGTACTGTCACCAGGAACCTTTAAGTATTCATAATAAAGAAAAATGTAAATACATATTAATATAACAGTTTAGAGTTATCCGATTTATGAGCTAAATCTATGAACAATTACTGAAATTTACTTTAAATAAATAAATAGGCTTTTTTTTCATGAAAAGGGTATTGCAAGCAGGAGGCAAAATGAAAAGTAACCCTAACTAGCCTAAGGCCACTCAATTTATAATGCTACTAAAACAATAAGTCTTTCCACCTCCACAACATTTTTAATAAGTTTTTTTGCTTATAAATGTCAGTCAGATTAGCATGTGTATCCTAGTAACAACAGTCGGATGAGTAATGCAATATATCTTTTAATTTTGGAACCCTCAAAACTCCTAGGATAATCTTTCTAAATTAATTGCAAATCTGAGAAGTTCTTAGAGAAACAAATACTGAGGAGAAACAGCATTTCCACAGCACTCTGAGAGAGATTTAATAAAGCACATTCTCAGTTCTAATATGTGAGAAAATTTGTTAACAAGAAGTAAGCTGCCTGTTTCCACCACAAGCATTTTCTAAATAATACCAGAATTTGAGTGGAATTCATTTAGAAGACAGCTGCACATGCTCCACATGTACCTTTTCGATGAGAATATTTTTGCCTGTACTGTTAACTGCAGAAAAAGTATATTTTAATATGAATTTAGTGCATGTTTTGAGACTTCTAGTCTCTTGCAGAACAGGATCACTACCAATAGCAGAAGAGTAAACTGCAGATTGCCAAATATCCCTTACTCCTCATGGTGAGCGGCCAGCTCTAGAAGCAAGACAGCATCATGCCCATTGAAAACTTTGCTTGACTTTTCAGGAAGTGTTGAGTTTTGAAAGTGAGATCCTTTTAAAGTGCTTCCACCTCATCATCCAATATCACTATCTGGTTTTGAAAAAGGTCCAGAGCACTCCTTATTCAGGTGAAACATGTGGTATTTGCTCACTTAGCTAGCCAGTCAGAGTTTAGTTTTACTAATGTTCTGAGACTGGGATGAGATTTCTCATTAGGCAAGCATTGGCTTGGCTATGGACCATTACTTACATTATTTATGACTGGTGAGGGTCAGACAGGGAGAAGGACTGTTTGTACCATCTATTACTGGGAGCTGTATTAAACACATTAAATCAACCTCAGCCTTGTGTAGACTGTACTAAAAGCATAGGGCCAGTACAGCAAGGACAGAATAGGGGCTGTCAGTTATGCTTATGGGTTTGCTTTCCTCTCTTTTAATAAAGTTTTATTATTTAATATTCACTGAGGACTCCAGAATATGGATATCAAACCAGGCAGGTAGCAGGAAGACTCTGCAAAAGGGCACTAGTGCCTGTTAAAGAGAAGACCTAGCAGAGTGTAGCCCAACATTTTGTAATGCCAGTGGGTGTACATCAAATTGTGATATAATTTTTTTTAAAAAAAAGGGAGTCACCTATCACAGGTTCCTTGTTTTAAAAGCATCTTCATTGCATATTCAAAATCTTTGCTGTCATGGCTAGGGATTGGGTTGGTAGTATCAATGCACCCCCTCCACTGTTCTCAGAAAATTCCATTTATTGTTGTTTTTTTTAACTGCATTTGTTCATTAGTGATAGCTTCAAGACCCAGTAAAACAAGGATAACCAAGAAAAGGTAAAGAATTCAGACTCAGATGTCATTGTATAACAAGTTGTGGTAGCTTCATAGCACAGGATCAACACCAGGCTCCTCTTCATCACATTTTCTAACACTTCAGTCTTCCTGATCACTTCATTGATGATTTGCTAACAGCTGTGCTCAAACCAATGAACAACAAATAAAAGCTTCAAAGAGAAACTGCAGAATTGGCAAGGAGTCTTGTGGCACTTAAAGACTAAAAGATTTATTTATCACATGAGCTTTCATGGGAGAAAATGCCACTTCATCAGATGCTTTGAAGAGGGGTAACTTACAGAATAGGATGAAAATAAATGCAGGGGAATGCAAGACATGGGATCAGGTCATACTGCAACAGCAAATCAGAGCATTTGTAAGGATTCAAACACCAGGAAACAGTATACAGACGGCAGGTGAAGTCAAATTACCTGTTATAATATGAAAAGTTCATATGCAAATTTGACAATATTATTTCAGGGCTAAATAAGAACTTTGGATTTTTTTTTCATACTGTTTCCCATTGTTTGAATCTAAACAACTAGATTGATTTGCTGTAACAGTCTGGCCTGATCCTGTGACTTATACTTCCCTGCTTTTATTTTTCTCACAGTCCATAAGTTCCTCCTTTTAAAAGTGTCTATTTGAGTGGGATTTTCTCCACTGAAAGCTCATGCAATAAATTTGTTAGTCTTTACAAGCACCACAGGAATCCTTGTTTGTTTTGCTGAACTAGACTAACATGACTACCCCTTTGGAAATTGTCTAGAATGTTCCCTTTTATGCCTCAAACTTATTTATTGTTAAGTCAATACATTGAACCAATGGTTTTCTGGAGATCTGCAGAAACAGAAGTCAAAAACCATTCAAATAAGTTTTTCACTGCAGAGGAACCGAAATTTGCCCACTGCACGTTTTCTCTAATTTATACTTCATGCAATTACACTCAGAAGGTGAATCTCATGAACCTATTATCCATGCATGTGACAAACCAGGAGACAATTTCTCTGGATCACATCCCATTCCTTTTTCTTATATGCTGGCTTTAGCTACTCTCTCAGGCTATGTCCACACCTAGGTGGTTAAACTGATTTAACTTAAATCGATTTAATCAAAGCAAAATAAAACTTGTGAAATCAATTTCAGTTAAATCAATTTAACAGCCCCCCCCCCCAAAAAACCCAAGACCCAAATCAACCTAGTAGGTCCATACACAGGACTTGCTAGTTTGATTTAGGAGAGGGGCCACATGGGAGGTGTGGCAACATGGCCCCCTGGCAGGGCCATGTTGCCATCCAAAGTCCTGCCACTGGCTCTCCAGAGCCAGTGGCAGGGGGAAAAAAGCCCCCAGGGCAGGGATGGAAGGGATGGGGGCCACCAGCTTCCCCCGCCACTTCCCAGAGTGGTGGGGGCAGGGATCAGAACACCCAGCTTCTCCTGCCGCTTCCCCAGCGGTGGTGGCAAGGATTAGGGGTGCGGCGGCTTTTCCCGCCGCTTCCCTGAGCAGCAAGGTCAGGGATCAGGGCCCTCGGCTTCTCCTGCCACTTTCTGGAGCTGCAGGGGCAGGGATTGGGGCGTCCTGCTTCTACCATCACTTTTCTGAGTGGCAGGAACAAGGATCTGAGCATGCCCCAGAGCGCATGAAGATCGGAGTGGAAGGGAAGCAGGGCACCCGCAATCCCTGACCCCATAGCTCAGGGAAGCAGCAGGAGAAGCTAGGGCGCCCCCACTCCCTGCTCCTACCACTCCGGGAAGCGGGGGAAAGCCCAGGCCCCCGATCTCTGACCCCACCACTTGGGGAAGCAGTGGGAGAAGCCAGGGTGCCCCCAATCCCTGCCCCCGCCACTCCAGGAAGTGGCAGGAGATGCTGGGGGCCCCAATCCCTGAGCGGCAGGGGAAGCGGGGTGCCCATGATCCCTGCCCCCACTGCTCCTGGAAGTGACAGGGGATTCAGGGCGCAACCCTGTGCCTACTCTGCAACCCCCTCCTTCCCTGGCCAGGGTGCAGGGGGGGCCTTCCTCCTACAGTGCGATGCACCCTGGGAGAAAGGTCAAAGTGTTATATTGATATATGGGTCATATCGATTTAACATAGCCACACGGGGTTATTTCAAAATTACAGTTTTGAAATAACCCTCATTTTGATATAACACTAGGTTTTATTATATCAAAATGATTTTCCTTATTTCGAAATAAGAAAAGCTTGTGTGGACCTGACTGTTTTTAAATCAAAATAACCAGTTTTATTTTGATTTAAAACCTACGTGTGGTCATGCCCTCAAAGACTATCTGCACACTTGAATTTATGTCTGTAAATCTTTCATGTAGAATTAATTTGCAAAGCAGCATAGAAAATATTAGATTCATTAGTGATATCTGTGAAACTATCATTAGTTGTGGCATCCTTTCCTCTTTTTTTTTTTTAATACTTATAACCTTACAGTCAGTAAAACATGCCAACTGCAACACAAAACAATTTCTTGTAAGAAGATAGTTATATCTAAACCACAATTGCTAGCCTCACACCTATCAAGTCACACACTGTTTTTAAAAACAAACAAACAAACACTACACTGCCCAAAATTACATTCTGCTATGAAGGATCCCAGTCATCAAAAAACAAATAAAAATCTCATGGTTGGATACCAGAGATGAAAAGAGCTCTTCAACATTCTCTTCTGTTGTGTTTCCACCAGATCATTCTTTGAGAAGGTTTTGGCCTTCCCAATAATCCTGCACATTTAGGGATAATCTGCTGGAGTCCAATTCAATTCATGCTCAAATCTGATTCTGCATTTAGAGCTGCTATCTCCTCAGTTCCCTGCCAACCCAGTCCCAAAGTAAGAATGTGCAAGTCACCTATGATGCAGAAATTATTACAAATATGATTGTCAAATAGCTTACCCACAAAGCACATACTTGCATCTCAGTCAATCAGCACACACTGGTGAATTATTGTGCAGTAGGTAGACATGCGACCTATCATTTTACTCTTCAGTTCTAATGATCAAGCTGACACTGCTGCAAGAGTGACACATGATGAATTCATGGCCATCATCTTGCGAATGATAGCAGATAAAACACTTGCATGCATACAATTTACTCTTCTGCCTTGTCTATATTTGCTTGCTGAAGCATCCTCTACTGCAGGATGGCATAGTACTAAATGCACTTGCATGCACACACATGCACACACACACACTATTTCTGCCACCTTGAAAATGCTCTTTCCATACCTTTACAAAATTAGTGGTATGCTTCAACTATCTCTTGTAAGAAGTGTGACTGGTGTTTTGGATGTACTTAATGTTACATTCTGAATTTTGCAAAAGAAAACAACACTCCCCTCTATGATGAATAATAGAACACAAGTAAAACTGTAAGAAGAAGAGGAGAACAGTTCATTATACTTATTGCTCTAAAGCAAATGAAGTACAATGACTTTTTAGCGAAACTTCATTCCCATAGGTTAGACACTTGCTCATTACAAACCAATATAGTAGTAGCTATTTTGGACACTTGTGATTTAAAGTACTTTACTTAAAGAGGCTGTTAACATGAACAACCACAAAGTTTAAGATAATTTAAGACAACTCCACAACCTATAACCAATTCCACACACTCAAATTACCACAGGCAATTACCACAGATACCTGCACACTCATTTATAACAAAAATATCCTGAAACATGCAACTTCATGGACATTAGGGGGATATAATACAGATTCTTGCATTTGCACAGGCTTGTTTGTTTTGTTTTTTGAGTAAGTACAATCGCAAAAGGAAAAGCAAGTATAATCTTATTTTACATTTGTGTACTGTAGCTGTCTACTGTATGTCCCAGTTGCAAGGTTGGGAAAGGCTAATGCTCAGAGTATAGTGATTCAGAAAAGTTCTATTGGACTTTTTAAAAACTATTTTCTTCTTTAATTTTCAAATGATGTGGGGGTGTAAGAAAAAAGCTCGGTCATATTTGCTTATTTCCACTTTCTGCTTCTGTTAATCAGAAAAATTAACAGTACTTAATATCGGTTTTAAGGATTGTGTATCTTAAGTATAGCCACTCTTTTTTTTTTTAACCACCTGAGCAAATAATTCTGAAGAATTATACATCTTTCAGTGCAGAGCAGTAACTATTATTCCTTTCCTCCAACCGACTCATATTCACAGATTGGAAGGCCAGAAAGAACTTCACAATAATTTTAATCTAAACTTCTGTATAACACATGCCACAGAATTTTTCCAAAATAAATTCTAGAGCACATATTTTAGAAAGCAATTCAAATGTGATTTAAAAATTGTTTGTGAAAACTCCACCACAACCCCTGTTCAATTGTTCCAATGATTAAATATTCTAGCTTTTTAAAAAGTATTCCTTATTTCCAGCCTGAATTTGTCTAACTTCAGCTTTTAGCCCTGGGATTTTGTCCTACTGTGGTCTGCCAGGCTGAAGAGCCCATGATGAAATATTCGTTCCTCATGCAAGTACTGAAAGCTTGTAATCTACTCATCTCTTAACCTTCTCTTTGTTAAACTAAATAGCTTAAGCTCCCTGAGCCTGTCACTGAGAATCATGTTTTCTAATATTTTAATCATACTCATGGCTCTTCTCAGAAACCTCCAATTTTTCAACATCTTACCTGAACTGTGTACACTAGAACTGGACACTCTAGTCTAACAGCTATCATACCACAACTAAACACAGTGGTACAACTGTTCCTACCTGTGATTCTTCTGCTTATGCATTTTAGGAGTATATTAGCCCTTTTGGACGAAGCATTTCACACAGAGATCATGTTCAGCTAACTTCCCATCATGACTCCCAAAACATTTTCTGCATCACTGCTTCCCATGATGGAGTCTTTCATCCTATAAGTATGACCTACATTTTTGTTCTTTTAGATAGATAGATAGATTGCTTACGTCCAAAATATCAAGAAATTCAGCTTACTTTTACCACTCTCCCAATTTTTATGTCACCTGAAAACTTTATGAGATGTGATTTTCTGTTTTCTCCCAGGTCATTGATACAGCAGAAATGTTAAATAAGACAGGAGCAAGAATCAGTTCCTCTCTGGCTCCACTAGAAACACATCCACTCAATGGTGATTCCCCATTCACAGTTATATTTTGAGACCTGTCAAGTAGCCAGTTTTAAGTCCATTTAATGTGTGCCGTATTAATTTTGTATCACTCTAGAGCTTTTTAAATCAAAATGTTTTGCAGTTCCAAGTCAAATAGCTTATAGAAATCTAAGTATATTCCGTTAACACCATGACATTTATCACGCAAACTAGTAATCTCATCAACAAAACATATCAAGTTAGATTAACAGGATCTATTTTCCATAAACCCATATTGATTGGCATTAATTATATTACCGTCCTTTAATTCTTGATTAATCATGTCCCATATATGCCACTTTCTCATAATAAGCAATAAAAGGAACATTATGAACACACAGAGCTAAAACCCATTGACTCTATTCTAAGCCGGTCTACCTCATTGATTGGTTAGTAAAAATAACCCATTGCATACTATTTGCAACTATGTTAAAATTGTTAGGGTGAGTATTTTCACAAATCTAGTAGCTAAAAGATGTTAAATAAATATGGTCCAGCAATTACCCGCTACCTGTTCGAATCTGTTTCTATGAGAAGAGGGACTGCTGACCAAAACACTGGAATTTTTATTAGTCCTAGTGAAAACTGTCATCATTAACTTTTTTTTCCTGAGAACCTGCTGCAGGAAAACACAAAAGACAATGTTCATAGATAAAAAAAAAAAATCACTTTAAAATCTCATCTCAATTATACATTTGTAACACCAAAATATATTTCTTGAACACGTACTATAACTCAGCATAACTTGTTACATTGTGTTGATCCATAATAGGATCCAAAATTTACATGAGAGAAAGAGTAGGCACAAGGCCTGTGCAACAAATAAGGAATCAAATGATACATAGCCACATACAGAGGGACATGCATGCTGACTATACTCTCACAATATACGTATCTTTGTGCACTTTGCTGAAACAAGCTTATCAACCATGGAAGGATGAAGGATTGCATCTAGTTTGGGAATTTAAAACTTTAACACCCCACCCCCAAAAACAAGGAGTCGTGTGGCACTTAAAGACTAACAGATTTATTTTTCGCATGAGCTTTCATGGGAGAAAACCCCACTTCATCAGATGCTTCGAAGATGGGTGCACTTACTTCGAAGCATCTGAAGAAGTGGGATTTTTCTCCCACAAAAGCTCATGCAAAAAATTAATCTGTTAGTCTTTAAGTGCCACACGACTTTTTTTTTTTTTTTTTTTTTTTTCTGAACTAGACTAACACGGCTATCCCCTTTGGAAACTGACAAAATAAAACTTTAATGCCAGTTAATCTAACATTATGTATTTCAGTCTGGCTTTTCCTGGTTAAAGCTGACCATTCCATTCCAGGAGCATGAAAGGAGTATACTGCACTGTAAACTGTACATCAAAATATCCCAGAGAAAGTACAGAGCCAGATTCACTTGAAAGACTTTCAATTTCATTGGACTTACGATCATGCCAGCAGTGTCACTGGGGTATTGGGAAATATCCATAATGAAATATTTTTCCAATACATAAACACATGTAGCCTAATAAAATGACAATTCTTAACTCCAAAAAAAAACATAGTACGGTCTGAAATATTTTCATATCACATATGTAAGAGCAAATGCATAATTTTTGGACATGCAAGTTCTGTGCCAGTGAAAAAAGGTTACTCATCCTGTGTGCCTGTGAAAAAAGGTTACTCATCCTGTGCACTATTTGAGGTTCTGTGAGATGGGTGTCCCTGTAGGTGCTCCACTTTAGGTGAATGTGTACCTTTGATTGGATAATTTCAGCAGCAGTGCTCACCTGGGTCTTTCGTGTGCTCTCTGAGTCTCATACTGTTGGTGGCATGTTTACCTAGTGTAACTCATGTGCCTAAAAAAGCAGCACTCTCTTTTAGGGGTCTCTTAAGGGTGGGTTACACTGCTGGGCAGATTTAGGTGCTCAGAAAACAAAAGTTTCTGGAACTGGGGAGTGATAGCATTTTGAGCATGCTCCACCAAGTTTTCTGTTGTTGCTGTAGTCAGATGCCTGAGAGAAGCAGCTCAGAGAGGGGTAGCCACAGATAGCTGCAGAGTCCATATGCTCAATGATTGAGTGAGAGGAGCTGAGCCAGGAGTGGACTGCAGAATGCTTCTTCCTGCTTTGGACTATTTTGCAAGGAAGTTTTCTCTTGTGGGACTGAGAGCTGGATAACCAGTAAACAGACTGTGTGGTGCTGGTTGTACAGGAGAAAAGAACTGCACAGAATTTGCCTGAAGATTCCTGTAGCCAGAGAAGAAGATTGTGACTTTCTTTCCACTCAAGCCTCAAGGACTTGAACAGAGACTGCAACTGAGATAATGGTGACTCCACCTGAACTTTGGGGCTCTTGGGTTTCTACTATTGTGCTTAAATTCATTTTTGTTTTCTTATGATAAGGTTTGTTAAGTTAGTTACAGATTTAGTGCAAAACCTGCACAAAATCATCAATATTTCCACTAACAGAATTCATGTCATTAATCTCAAATACTTTAAAATTCCATGCTGTAAACATTACAGTGACTGCACACAGATAATGCACACATAACTGTATGAAGAAAGTGATCACAATGGCTGAGAATGCAGCAGTTTTTGGTAAGTGCATATCAGTAGTTTAATACATACCCATGAAAAAAGGTACACCGTTACCTGCATATACACAGTTAAAAACAAAATCAGACTCTTCTGTGTCTGATTTGTGCATGCATACACATTGTATCTTCACACACATCCAAGCGCAAAAAGTGCATGTTCTGAAACATATGCTTACCTTTGTTGTATGTATATTTAGGGCCACGTTAAATCCATATTACAATTTGACTAGAAAATCTAAATTCACAACATAGGATTGCCAAGTTACAAGCTTTCAAAAATGAAAAATCATGCCCTCAAAAGTCATAAAATTAGATTAAAAACAGTGGGATAAAAAAAAAAGAGTGTTTATTTTCTATCGGCTTTTCAAGCCTTTAGTTCTCATGTTACAACATGTTGTCCTCAAATGTATGATCTATACACTCACTTTGTGTTTCTAGTGAAAGCTGAAAGAAATTCTTAGGCATTCAATTGTCTCCAGGGGCTAAGGATTTAAGAAAAATATAAAATATCATGAGGCTTGTAATTAAAGTGTACAAGTTGATAACGAGCAATGGAAAGGTCATATAAGGAATGGAAAAAAGAAGAGTTGAGGCGATATCAAAACCATCAAGGAAGAAAGGGAGGGAAAAAAACCAAGTGAAAACATTTTTACAGATTTAGTGCAAAACCTGCACAAAATCATCAATATTTCCACTGACAGAATTCATGTCATTAATCTCAAATACTTTAAAATTCCATGCTGTAAACAATACAGTGTCTTGAAAGTTACAGTATTTGGGATTTCATTTGATTAAAACAAAGCATCACAAAAGGAGAATTTTCTCAAAATTTGTCAGTTGTAGGAACAGAAGAAAGTTCAAATTATTTTTAAAAAAATATTCTGAATGCTCTTGATAAGAAATGATACCTCTTTCAGTTTGTTGTTGTTTTTTTAACCTTGAAGTCTAGTTTTTCATCTAGCAGCTAAGAGAACCTGAAGGATTTAGGCTTTAAAGAACTATTGTCTTCAAAGACTGAAAGTCTAGTTTTGGGAACTGACATTGGTTTACATCTTGATTTAAGCACAAGTTCTTCTACCTAATCTCTGATTGAACCTGTTTATATTTTTCCTCTCAAAATGGTTTATGATCTCTGACACTAAGCTACTATACAATTATAGAGAGACCATATTTCCCCGATTACCTGGAAGAATTCTAGAGTGAAATTCATCCGTAAAAGAAAAGATTATTTTTTTTTGGTTTGTTTTAAATTCCTGTTCGTTATGGTTCAAAGCAGTTTTACAGGGAATATTTGTGGAGATAATTATTAGATGTACATATTTGTGGGCACAAGTTGCCTCAGGACATTAGTAATAGAGTAAAACCATTCACTTGAAGGTCACTAGATCAGTGAGCGCCAGTTAATTACAACATTGTTAGCAACTCTAAGTTATTAAATTGCCTGTGTGAAATGAGATATGAACAAGTTGCAAAAAGGACTGAATAACTCTAGATATAGTAATTCGAAAATACAGATATACAGGCCCCGATCCAGAAAAGCATTCATGTACGTTATTCAATTTACTGACTTACTGTAAATAGGATACACATACTTGTTTAGTGGTTTCCTGAATAGAGATGCATTTTTGATTTCAGGTCACAGACAGGGTAGTGTAAAGAGATGAACTCATTGTCAATATATCTCTTCTACTATAAATCAGGCATATTTCATGGGAATTAAATCCTTTTTAACAAAGAATGATCACAGAATCACAAAAGTTGGAGACTGAAATGACATCTTAGAATATCTAGTTCCAAAGGGGGAGCCACGTTAGTCTAGTTCAATAAAACAAACAAGGAATCCTGTGGCACTTAAGAACTAACAAAGCTATTTATTGCATGAGTTTTTGTGGGACAAAATTTCATGGGATTTTCTCCCATGAAAGCACATGAGAAAAATAAATTTGTTAGTCTTTAAGTGCCACAGGACTCCTTGGATCTTTTGCTGGATTAAACTAACACAGATGCCCCTTTGGAATAGGACTCTTTGTTTGTTTTACTTAGAGTATCTGTTTCATCTGTCAGGATTCAATGAAGGGTTTTCTCTAGTACTTATTCCACTGTAGTTTTAAAAGTTTCAAGGAAAGAATTTCCCCCACCTCTTTTTGGAGATTAATCTGCAACCCATTACTTATCAGTCAGGATTTACTTATCAGTCAGGATTTCATGATATTCATCCAACGTTTGCCCTTCCTTAATTTCATCCCATCATTGTAAATTTATAGATTTAAGTTTATCATAAACATGCCCGCTGACAAGAATTCCAGGCCCCAGGATAGAACAGTCCCACTCCACCCCTTCTGCTTGCTGCTCCAGGCCCCACTCCCCTCTGCTCAGCCTACTCACCACTGCAGCCATCTCCCTCATTACCCCATTCCCGCACACACACACTGTCAAACTTCCCCTTCCACAAGGTGGCAAGAGACAATTGGAGGGACTCAGCAAGGAAGGGGAAAGGAAGAACACAATGAGCAGTGCCCTGGGAGAGGTGAGTAGAGAAGGAGCAGAGGGACAAAAGTGGGGAGTGACAGCTGCAGAGGGGCTGAATTGGGGGGGGGGGATACAGCTGTGGCATGGCAGAAGGAAAGATGTGAAAGAGAGGAGGAATGGCAAAAGGGGAGGTGGGCTGGTGCAGAGGGATGCAATGATGAGTGGAACAGGAGAAGGGTGAGGCCTGGGGAAAACAGGGGTCAACTGTAAGCAGGTGCCACAGGCAGAAAAGGTGGGATAATGAGCTAGCCACCCCAACGGGAAGCTTTCACCCAGCCACCGATTGCCTGGGCCCTTTTTAAAAATCACTGGGCTCAACGCTACTTAGGTCCCTTCCTTCACATTTAATGAATGTTTCAGGTTACTTTATTGACTGTGTCATTTTCATGTTTTCCAAAGAGAATCTCAGTTTCTCATGTTGGATTCATATTCACAACTCCTCTAGGTCCCTTTGCTTTACTACTTTGTCCTAACTGGTGTATGTAAGACCAGATAGCAAGTGTGAAAAAAGGACAAGGGATAGGAGATAACAGGCACCAATATAAGACAAAGCCCTGAATTCTGAAACTGTCCCTATAAAATTGGGACATCTGGTCACCTTAGGTGTATGTAACTCCAACTAAATCTATAAATTTCAATAGGCTGCTGTTTTCTCTTTCTTTCAGAACATTAAGGAAGATGTCTAACAAGTGCACACCTAATGCCAATCCAGGCCACACCCTGCTAAATACCTCCTCACAATAGGATAGTTTACCATGTATTTGACCCTGTTTTTTCAGGTCTCTCAGACAATTTTAATTGACAATATTCCTAACAATTTAGAGGTATCTGATTAATTTTTTGATCCTGTTTCAGGAGACAGTATCAGATACTTTACTAATATCGAAATCTAGATTATATTGGCTATCTTCCACTAGAGAAGTATATATATACACAGTTCCTTTTTAAAAATCAAATTAGCCTAGCAAGATTTAATCTTATAAATGTCTGCTGCTTTTTCCAATATTTTCATTACCCTCTGTGGCCTGGAGTAGTGTTTCTTAACTTTTTGCAGGTCATGACATGCTTGGCAGTGTGTCTCAACCCTGCAGGATACACTTAACTAGTGCACACCCCCACAGGCCAAATCCAGTCATCTCCCTGGCTATCCATAACACACTTACTGATGCATGGTGATACTGTAATATATTCTGACACAGTGGTTGAGAACCAGTGGTCGAAAGAATGCACCTTGAAAGTACAGTTCTGCATTGGGGTGATGCAAAAACAACTGCACCAGTAGTTACTTCTTGAGACATGGTATCCGAAAGCACAATATCTAAGTGCAGCGATTGCCATCATGCTTGATCCCTCAAGAGAAGAAAATGGGAACAGGAAAGTCCTAACCATTTTTTCTCTGCCCTTCCAGATACCTACATCTGAGATAAGCAGAATCTAAACCCACATATTCACTTCTCTTTTTAATATTTGTTCCATTATTTTGCTAAGACTGAAATTTACATTTATGGTAGAGCAACTGTCAGGATTATTTTTTCTTCTCCTTTTCAACATTAATTTCACAGTCTCTTTCCTGAAGACTCCATTGTCAATGATTTTTCAAAGTAATTCTCAGTTGTAAAGTAAGCGCCACATTTGTGATCATGTCTATACTGGGGAAAAGATAGAATATTACACAGAGAGGTAATATATTTTAATTAAGATGGTATTAAATATAGCTAAGGTCTTGACCCTGGAGAAATCACACAGATGCTTAACTTTGTGGTATAAAGGCTTGGTGCCTCTAAGGGCAGAGTTGCCCAGAGAGAAAGATTTTGGGCAGGGCACTGAGAGGGTCCTGTTTCTATGTGTAGACAGTTTGACTCAAACATAGATTAAAGCAAAGCTTTTGCAAACACCATAAGCTCTGTTTGATTACTAATCATTATAAAGAACACTTTGCAAACAGAGTCCCATTGACTTCAATAGACAACCCATAATATGGCAAGTTAAGGTGAAACATAGATGTTTACAGGATGGGGGACTTAGCACCTTAATACAGACAGGGAAAAATTGTCTTTTGAAAATATGTGACCATTCCACAGTTCCCAGATTTCTGTATATACTTGTCCATAATAAATGCAAAAGAACAAGAGTTAAAACAGATTAGTTATCTTTTTCTAACATGACACTTCCCTACTTCAGACATGTCCTGTGAGACTATGCATTCGTTTAAGTGTCTGCCTGCATGGATGCATATGCTACTCTTAACATCTGAAGACACACTGCCTTGGACTGGCCGCATATGTTCCATTCCCCTCGTCCCCTCATCCCCATACAGGTATATCCAGATCAGCCATTTTCTGTTTGAATGTTAATACAGTTTTTCTTCCCTATAAACTTTCAAAATTCTTTTGTTTGTTTGTTGAAGACAAATTCATAAATCGCCAATGACTCCAGGTACTCTCTTGCCCCACATGCTGTGCCAAAAGAAGGCACTCTTTCCATCAGTGTTCTGTAATGCACACCCTATTAAACGAGGTAAATCATTGCTGTGGAAAGGGATGAAGAAAGGGAAGGGAAATTGGTGAATATTTCTTATGGGAAAGAAGAGAGATTTTACTTTACTTTTCTTGGTGGCACAGCCTATCTTGGATAGATGGGTATTTGGCACACCAAATAACTAATTGAATTTTGTATATATTTATATGTAATAATATAATCACATGCACCTATTTTCATTTGACTCCTGAGAAATCTAAAAAATGGAGGTAGGATGAATCAGGAATGAATATTTAACATCAGATGGCTCAGTACGGATGCAGTGAAAAGAACTGATTTTGTGTTTCTCTCTGGACAGTCTACGTTTGCCACAGTCTCCCTTTGAAGCTGTTAAGAGCTGCTGGAAACATGATCCTCTTGTCACAACCCCATCAAAATTATTTTTAAACAACTTTAAGGAGGGGCCATTTGGTTTTTTGGTCATACGAGACCTCCAGTCTTTAAGTGAGCCTATAGATTTTAAATGTATTTATTTAATAATTCAAAGTTTACTCATCTGGATTGAAATTCACCCTCTGCAGAGGAGAAATACATGGCCTACACATCACCTAATTTGCCATTAAAAGATTTAATTTGAGATTTTGAGTTTATGCATGTTCCTTGCGCTGGCATTGTGAAGGTGAGTGAGTTTATTTTTTGGAGAATAAGGTTCCTACTGTGGATGGGAATGGAGGCAGGGTCTAACATGAGGTTTAAAATTAGGACTCGTGAGAAACCTTCATATGGAATATTTCTGTTGAAAAACACAATTTGCATAAAAGAAAAGCATTTTGCAGAAACATGTCAATTTTGTTAAGTCTTTTAATAGTTTCTGCTAGATCACCTGCCTTGCAGGCTGCCACAGAGTTTGAATCCTGGGGACTCTGGGAAGCCCAGCTCAAACTGAGGATCTAAGGGCTTCCAGTTAGTCTACCAGCTGCTTAGCTGGGAATCTGGCAGCTCTGACTGGTAGGCTACTTGCTTCTCAGAAGTCTACAGTGGCCGCAACCAGAGCTCCAAGCACTTTGGAGACCCTCACTGTTTTATACAAATTTGTAGAGCCCTGCAGATCTGCAGGTATTTGCTGCAGATCCACAGATATCCCCATCCACAGATGTGGATAACTGCAGATCCATTGCTGGAGATTGACCCACTGATGCGTATTCTATTTTTATCTGCCCAGGGTGCAATCCATTGCTGTGAAGCACTCCAGCCAATCCTAGCTCTGCTCTGATTATGGTTTCCCAACCAACCAGAATCTCAGTCACAGCAGGCTAGAACTTGGAGAGTCACTGCTCCCTGTCAGTCAGCACGCTGGCCTTTGATTGGCTTATTCCCCATGACCTCCCTGCCCACTTCTTTTTCTTGTTTGCAGTTCACATGCCATGTTGTTAATTAGAGATTTCAATGGTGGTCAAGGAAATCTGATTAATAGCACAGCATGCAAACCGCAACCAAGGAAAGGAAAAAGTAGGTGGAACCCATGTGGGAAATGGGACAATCAAAGGCTAAATTGCAGACTGTCAGCACAAGCTCTGTTCAGTTGTGGATGTGGTTACAGATAGAGATAAAACATAGCATGTAGATCATGGCCTGGATCGATACTGTCACTGAGTGGATGCAGATTGGATGTGGAGCTACATTTTTGTATTCATGCAGGGCTCTACAAATTTGGGCTTTCCTAGTCTGCAGGAAATTTCAAAATTTTAGGTTTTGGTTCTGATGTACAATGAACAATATCTGAAAATTTCAGAATTTCCCATGTAATAAGGATTCTAGATTCTGACCAGCATTAATAAAAACTGACATAATAATTAAGTTCTATTAAAAAAACTCAGTGTTATGGAGAAAAACATTAAGGGCTATAATAGCTAAGTTCTAGCTTTGCCTGAAAATTCTGAAATTGATGTTTGTGGTAAAATATCTATCCTTGAGCTAAAATTCATCTCTTTTTGTGAAATATTCAAATATTTTAGAATACCTCTCACCAGCATCATCAATAATTTGAAGAGATTTAATTCTTTTGTTGTTGTTGTTGTTAGTGAGTGCCTTGGACTAAATATTACAAAGGCAATTTAGAAGCATAAAGCTACTTTGATCTATGGGGGGGTGGAGGGAGAGCGAGAGAATTATATTCCCCAACAATGCTAAGCAAAATAATCAGAGCATAAAAAAATACTAGCAATTTTAAGAGCTGAGTTTATTTCTCTTGGAATTACAGCTTCAGTATTGTTTCTGTCAAAGTTGTGCATCGTGATTAATGAGAATACCTTTTTAATATGATGATGCCAAAACACTGCTTATATAACAAGCAAGCAGTAAAAAGGGGAACTTGACATATGATAATTTGAATGGCTTTGTGGATAAATTATTGAATTGATCAGTTCCTGAGTCTGAAGAATGTTTGCTTTGTTTAGGAAAAAAAAAAAAATCTTGGCTGCTTTTCACTTCTCTGAATGACAGATATTATATACCATTATATCACTTTTTAATCTTTTAGAGATATTTTTGTTGAGTTGCCTAGATCTTCAATAGATTTTCCACCTGAAGTAATCTAGAGTACGAGGTTAAATTCTTTAAGAATAAAAATTTGCTTCTTGTTTAATCTTTTCTGTTGCCAAGAGTTTGCCATTTTATCAATATGTTGCTTTTATTGTTAGTGTAACTGAATATATAAACAAAAATATTTTAAAAGGACTTTGCATTAAAGCCTTTTTGAAGCCTCATTAATTTTATTCCCCTTCTTAAAGAAAATAATTTCAATGTATTATATCATGCAGAAAAGCATAGCAAAACAAATAGCAATCTAAAAGACAATGGGGTGAAACAAACATTTATGGACAAACTTGCCATTGGCATAAGTAAGTTTAGCTCTGAAATGTGACCATGCTCTGCAAGTTAGAGGAAGATGATGTGGTTATATAGATATGGTTGTTTTTGAAATGTACAGGTAAGACAGGAAGGAGGGGGGCAGGGAAAATCTTTAAACAAAAGCTCTACAGGGAAAGAGCAATAGACAAAAATTAAGCTTTATTTTCACAATGTTTGGTTTTTTAGTGTAAACAAACAATTATAAAGAGTCAAATTCTTCTACCGTCACATATGGAATAAGATCATTCACTCTACACCAGCATAAATAAAAGAAACAAAAAACAACAGTGATAATGCAGTGCTTTTCATCAATAGATCTCAAAACACTTTATAAAGGAGGTACATAAACTGAAGCACAAAGGTAAAGTGACTTGTTCAGACACCCAACAGGCCAGTGACAGAGCCCCGGACCAGAACTGAGGTTTCATAAATCCTAGTTCACTGCTTTAACCATTAGGTAACACAGCATCACACAATACCAAAGTCCAACCTTTCTCAAAATTTTTAATTAGATTAAACCTCAAAAGGATGGCTGATTTGAAAGTGCTCCTTACCAGAATCTGAACCACAAAAACACTGAACAAAGAGCACCAAAGTGGAGGCTAGCACATCTATTTCTGCAATGGGGAATCAAACCAATCATAATTATAAATCATGTGCCTTCACTGAGACAAGTAGTAAGAATAACTCTTAAGTTCTTCAGTCAGAGCATTTCATTCATTAAATAAAAAGATAATACTCAAAGGTGTTTTTCAGTGAATGAAAGAAAGACAACAAAAAGAACAAGTAACTTCCATATGAGGAAGGAACATACAGGAGATTCTCTAGTAATTTGGAATTTAAAACAAAGGTAACTTTTAAAAAAATTACAATTCATGATTGAATTAACTTGGGAAAAGCAAATGTGATTGGCACTGCAGTTTCAGCTAGCAGGTCACATAGCTTAGGAAAAGGAGAGAAGCAAAGAAAAAAATTAGCAAAATTCTCATTGGCTATATCTACTAATAGAAGGTTAGTTCAAATTAACTTAATTTGAACTAATTAATTTAAACTAATAATGATTAGTTCAAGTTAAGTTGAATTAACATGGCCAAACTAGGAAAACCAAGTCAAACTAGCATGTCCATGGACAGGACGTGCTAGTTCGAATTAGGAGAAGGGCACCATGGGAGTTGTGGCAAGATGACCCTCAAGAAGGGCCCTGCCCCCACCCACTATATAGAATGAGGAAGGCACCCTGGGAGGAAGAAGTCAAAAAGCGTTAATTTGAATTAATGGTTATTTCAAATTAACACGGCTACGTTGGGTTAATTCAAACTAATGCATTCAAATTAACCCTTACTTTGAAGTTAAGCCAGGTTTTATAAATTCGAAGTAAGCTTTCATTAATTTGACTTAAGGAATTCCTTAGTTCAAATTAATGAAAACAAGTGTAACCATGGATTAATTTAATTCAAATTAATCCTAATTAATTCAAATTAAATTGTAAGTGTAAACATATTCATTGAGAAAAGAGAAGCACCATGTAGAAAATGAAAACAGAACACCTCTTCAGAGCAAAATGTTCACATTCACAGGGTAGATGAGGCCTGCCCAGTCTGTGTAAGTAAGTAAGGGAAGTCAGGCTATTGGGAGTGTGCCTATCAAAGCAGAGGACCTGGATTGTTAGTCAAAGCAAAGCTAACTTGTGCCTATTTCACTGAGGTCTATATTCAAACGCAGGATTCAGTCACAAGACTGGACTAACAATCTTCAGATCGGCAACACTGTTACATTAAAAATAGCTCAAATAAATTGATTTTATGTAGAAGTATTTTGGGAGGGGAGCCCTATCCTGATGCCAAAGAGGTCTGGTATGATGAAGAAGATATTTGAATCATTCAAAGAATGTATTACCTACACAATATACACTTGAAAACTTGGTCATTAATGGTGCCTCAGTAATTAGGCCACCACAGGTAACTTCCCAGATAGTCAGATGGACTTCATAAGACAGAGGAAGTGTTCAGTGGGAAACATCCTGTTTAAAAGAGAACTGGTGAGAATTCTATTGAAAGTTAGGGTCGTGCCCTATGATCTCAGCCTTACCTAGATGGTGACAAAACTGCCAATTTTACAAGTTTCCAAGGAGAAGGAATAAGTGGGTAGAGTGGAGAGAAATGGAGTAATAGAGCTCATTATCAATAGAGTAATATGTCTCACATCCCTATCTGCACTGAATTCAGAGGTTCACTGAAGTTGTTAGGGAAGAAAAGGTACAGGATCAGCTTACCAGCTGGAATAAATTGCAGATTTACACCAAATGAACTTCTGGCCCATATTCTTTATTCAATTGTTTGTTCAATGTTAGAACAACCATCTTTATGTTATTCTTCCTTTTGTCACATGAAAGATTGAGAAAGATAATTATGCTAATAATTTTTCTTGAAGCTAGAAAATATGCTTTATTTATACACTACATTAGCATTTCCATCTTATGCAAAAGAAGTAAATAAACATTAAACTAATATGATAGAAAAAAGTCAATATTGATTACTCAGTAGAAAAGTGCTAAGTGTGGGGCTGTAAAATATATTTTGATCCAAGGAGAAAAATATTACATTAGAAGTATAATAAATCCCTACGCTCTAATTTAATCATTTGATAAATTACAATAATATTTTGATGTAATTTATCATATTACTACAGAAACAAATCTTTTCAAAAATAGCTCTCTACTGATTCAGCTGTGGTGGCTATTGTAAGGATAACATTACAATAACATCATTTGTTCAATTTATCTTTTTAACTAATAATTCATTATTTTCTACATGAATCAATTTTGTAATCCCTCTCCTACGCTCTTAAAATATCACTTACCACTTACTCTTCAGTTGCTAAACACAAAGAAGGCTACTATTCCAGTAATCTCAGAACACAACAAATGAAATCTACATTAAATCACAGTAGCTCCTGATTTCAATGTATTTTCTACTGTTTTGTCTCAGTAATAAATAATTTTAGTGACAGTAAAAAAGTCAGGCTCCATTTTACATGTTGTTCTAATAATCAGGAACAGAATAACTTGAGCTAAACAGTTTACTGCTACTTTCTGGGAATCAAATCAATTACAATTTCTAGGACAAAGGGCCCAGTTCCCCACTACACCAAGCTTTATTCAGATATAGTGGAGAATAGTGGTCACAAGGAGATGTTTGTGACTTCATAATCTTCGACCATCAAGCCCCCAGCAACAAAAAGGGGAGTCTAGTGGCTGAGGGGTGCTATCTGGAAAAGACTGAGAACCACTTTTCTCAAGTGAGAGTTGACAGGCAAGAATGTTTGCCAACTGTTATTGGCATCACAGGGCTCTGAATCAGGCCATTAAAGCAAATAATAAAGAATATTCATAGAGAACAACTTTTGAATTTGTATTTGTGAACATTTGCACTCAGAAACCTGATTCTAAAAATATTACACTCATGCAGTCAGGGATCAGGAAAAAAAAATGTGACCTATATGGCCAATCAATAGCCAAATTCACCCACCTGTTTTTGTTAACATTAAACACTCTCAGCACACTGTCCACAAATCTTCAGTCCAGAAATTATTCACAGGAGCTATTTAACAAATATTTTGAATAGCACATTAATTCAAGAATATCAAGTTGTTTCATGCGGCAGAGAGAGGGAAGTGTGTAAAAGTTATTCACTATTGGCCTGACCTAACTTCCATTCAGTTTCAGGCTCCCCTTTGATTCAAATGAAAGATGGTGGAGGCTTCATATTAGATGATTGACAAGTCACTGTATCCATTTTTATTATGCATCTTTAGAAAATGCCAGACAGAGTATAAAATGCCACATTACAGGGCATGGATAAAAGACAGCTCCTGAGAAGTTTGTAGTCTAAACAAAACCAACACTAACAAAGCCTTAGATCAACTATTCTGGCATAAAGAAGACCTAATTAAAAATAAGGACTATCTGACAGATCATGTTTTAAGGAAGGAAGAGAAATGTGAGAAAGGAAGGAAGAAAGAAATGAGAATAGGATCGGTGACGGTCCAGCACAGAAAGTTTAGACCTGATATGAAGTGTAGGGTGAAAGGAATCAAAAAAAACATATGGAACGGGGAGAGGGAATAGCGAAAATGAACAGTTGCTCTTATTTTGTTAGTGCTTGTAATAATATGTCTTTTTGAGGCCACGCTATGGCAGTCTTCACTGAGAAGGTTGGTAGATGCCTGACATAGAGGAGGGCAGTAAAAATGGGATAGGATCATAAGTTAAGTTAAAAATTACCTAGACAAGTTGGATGTCTTCAAGTCACCAGGGCCTGATGAAAAGCACCCTAGTCTATGTTTACATCTATTTATTCAGTTCAGACTTACAAATCCAAACTAAATAAGTCTGAGTTTAGTCCAAACTAGCCTCAGGCTAGTCACACTAATCACGTCTTTTTAGTTTGAACTAGCCATGTGGCTTAGTTTGAACTAAAAAGTTAGTTCAAATGGAAAAGCATGGCTAGTTCAAACTAAAAAGTTGTTTCGAACTAGAAAGAGTGGCTAGTTTGAACTAGCTGCTTAGTTCAAACTTTTAAAGTTTGAACTAGCTTGACTACATCATGCTCGTTTGAACTAAAATTCAAACTAAGTGACTAGTTCGAACTTACTGTTTGAACTAAGCTTTGCCTAGTTCAAATTAAAAAAGGCTAGTTGTAGACCTGGTCTAAAGTAGTCCACACTAAACTTGCCTAGTCTGGGCTAACTGGCAAGTGTAGACATAGCCCTAGAATACTCAAGGAGCTGACTCAGGAGATCTCTGAGCCACTGGCTATTATCTTTGAAAAATCGTGGAAAACTGGAAAGGTCCCAGAGGACTCAAAGAGAGCAAATATAATGCCTATCTATAAAAAGGGAAATAAGGACATCCAAAGGAATTATAGACTAGAATCTTAGCCTCTGTACCAGGAAAAATAATGGAGCAAATAATTAAGAAATCCATTAGCAAGCATCTAGAAGAGAAGAAGGTGCTAAGTGATAGTCACCATGTATTTGTCAAGAAAAAATCATGTCAAACCAACCTGATAGCTTTCCATGATGGGATAACAAGCCTTGTGGATAGAGTGGAAGCAGTAGATGTTGTGTACCTAGACTTTAGGAAGGCTTTTGATACAATCTTGCATAACCTTCTCATTAACAAACTAGGGAAGTACAGCCTGCATGGAGCTACTATAAGATGGGTGAAAAATTGGTTGAATAACCAGTCCCAGAAAGTAGTTATCAATGGTTCACAATCATGCTGGAAGGGCATAGCGACCTGGGTACCACAGGCATCAGTTCTGGGTCTGGTTCTGTTCAATATTTTCATCAAAAGTTTGCAGATGATACCAAGCTGGGAGGTGTTCCAAGTGCTTTGGAGGATAGGATCACAATTCGAAATTATTTGGACAAACTGGTGAAATGGTCCGAGCTAAAGAGAGTGAAATTCAATAAAGACAAGTGCAAAGTACTCCACTTATGAAAGCGCAATCCATTGCATGCACACAAAATGGGCAAGGGCTGCCTAGGAAGGAGTACTGTAGAAAGGGATCTGTGTGTCATAGTGGACCACATGCTAAATATGAGTCAACAATGTAATGTTGTTGCAAATAAAAAGCAAACACCATTTTGGGATGTATTAACAGTAAGAAAGACATGAGAAGTAATTGTTCCACTCTACTCCACCCTGATTAGTCCTCAACTGAAGTATTGTGTTCAGTTCTGGGCACCTATTTTCAGGAAAGATGTGGACAAATTGGAACAAGTCCAGAGAAGAGTAACATGCACGATTAGAGGCTGGAACACTTGACTTTTGAGGGCAGATTGAAAGAGCTGGGTTTGTTTATTCTGGAAAAGAGAAGACTGAGAGAAGACATGACGACAGTTTTTAAGTACCTAAGAGATTGTCATACGGAGGAGGGAGAAAAATGGTTCTCCTTAACTGCCAATGATAAGACAAGAAGCAAAGGGCTTAAATTACAGCAGGGGTCAGCAACATTTGCCAACTCCTGTGTCAGTCCTTCCTCCCCAACACTCACCTGGTACCAGCGGCCCCCTCTGCTGAAAAAATGTGGTGCCTGCCTGAAAATTCAGGAGCAGTCACGCCTGGAGTGGAAGTGCTTCCCAGGCATGCCATGGAAAGAAGTCACCCAGAGTGACTCATCTTGGTGGTGTGCCTGGGGACAGGGGTCCCCAGACATGCCATGAAAAGAAGTGGCTCCTTTCAGCAGTTCCCAGGCATGCTGCCTGGAGTGGCTCCCTTGGGAAACATCATACTACAGAGAGGAGGCACTGCTGGGAGCTTTTTTCTGTGTCATATGGAGGCATAGGCATGAGATGATCCTCTGTGCCCCAGCTGCACCTGAAGGAAGCCATCCAGAGTGGCTTTCAGTGGCAGGAGTGGCAATTTATGTGGTACTGCAGAGGGTTCTGTGTGCTGCACTGAATGGGCTCGGGTGCCACTGTCGGCACACATGCTGGGGGTTGCCAACCCCTGAATTACAGTAACGGATGTTTAGGTTGGACATTAGACAAAAATTCCTAACTGTCCGGGTGATTAATCACTGGAATAAGTTTCCTAGACAGGTTGTGGAATCTCCATCACTGGAAGGTTTTAAGAGCAGGTTAGACAAGCACCTGTCAGGGATGATTTAAGGGGGTACTGGGTCCTGCCATGAGTGCAGGGGACTGGACTTGATGACCTCTTGTGTTCTCTCCCAGTTTCTTTGACTCTATTCCCTGAAACATCAAGAATGCTGAAGGAAGTCAGTCATTAATATATGACTAGAGAGTGTCATGTTCTGCCAACAAAATCTCAATGCACTTATTCATGTATTTATGTATGTGCACACATTTACTTCCTCCAATAAGTATGATCAGGACAGGCAGTGTAGCCCAATCTCAAAAGCAAAATTAGAATCTATCTCCCTAATATTCACTGCTTTTAGAATCCAAAAGTCCCAGCATGCTGACTCAAAGCTAGGACTTTCACAGAAAGTATAGAATATGGGAATTAATTCATACATTTAAACTGTCTTTTTGTTTACTGCACTTCAAAAAATGACAATCAGTTTATCATCTTCTGTTTAAATTTGATTTTATATCATCTTCACACATGGCATTTCAGCACTATCACCACTAGGCTTTCCCCACAGGAACTGTGTACTTGTATTGGAGGGCTCTTCATGTGACAGAAAGAACAGAGAGATGTACTGGATGACCAATGTTGTCAAGAGGGAATAGAGATTGCCTAAAATGGAAATGCTGTTTCTCTGCTATTCTGCTGGTTTCACAAGTATACCCCTCTGCTTTCCTCAACCTTTCTGCAACCTTTCTATTAAAGGAATCCCTGGTTATGTCAAGTCTGCAACACAGCTCATACAGAGCACACTTATGCGTTATGCTTATGAGTGCTCCACTGGATTGATCATCTAACACCCACTTTAACATCTTTATGCTGTAAAACTCTGTATATTTAATGACCTTTTATTGATTTTAATTAAAATGATTATTTACTATATTACAAGAAAACACACTAGCTTATTATGATGGAAACATATATTTTGTTAGTCACAACAATGGAATATATCCAATGATTAATGGGTTGCTAAAACAAGTCCTTCTAGACTGGGAGAATAAGTAGAAGCTTTTTATCAAATATCTGCTTCTGAATGTCCTTATCAATCTGTTCCTTTATAGTTATGGATCTAAATGTTCATTGAGACATAGTCAAAGGTAATTTACATGGTAATATTGTGTTACGAAGGTAAAAATGTTCTTGAATTGGCCCCTCAAGTCACAAAAGAACATTACTTTCTTCAACAATGTAGGAATATGGATGATGGCCACCCAGCTGGACTCTATGTAAATGGTGGCTATCCAACTGGATTCTAATGATTCAATATCTTTAGGTAAAGATTGTTGATAAAAATTAGGGAGGGAAAATAGAATTCATTTAGAATGATTTGATAGCCAAAGGCATTGATTTTGGAATTGGTTATCCAAAGGGCCAGATTTTCACTGTACCAAATGCCAGCAGCTCCTACTATACTCAATTGGAACTTTTGGTGTTCAGCACATGTGAAAGTCAGACCATCTGGTCATCTCACTCAGAGATCTGCAAAAGAAATAGATATTTCCAGAGTGACTAATGACTTTGAATACTTTGGGTTTTGACAGCCCAATATGATGATAAAGAAATATGCCTTATCCTCAAAGTGTTTAGCAGGTACTCTTTGGAAATCTGAGTTTTTGAAGGCAAAAATGATGGGGTGACACCCAAAATAACTAGTCACTTAAACATTTTAACAAACATGCCTAGCTATCATTATTTTGTTATTTACAACTCAAAGAACTTTAAGATTGATTATTTTAAACCTATCCAAGTCTAATTCCACTCTCACATATTTGAAATCCAAGGGCCAAACTCTACCCTGGGCAAAGGTCTGGATATAGTTTGCTATAAAAGCAGATTTAGACCTATATTGTCAGTGTTCCTTGAAGTCTCCATCCACTACATTGACACAAGTTCAAATTCTCTTCTCATGTCTGTCCAATCCTACTGGTTTCAATGGGTCTGCATGGTTTACACATTTTGGCAGAATCTAGTTCAGTGTAGCTCAATCAGTTAAAATCATATTGGATTTAAATACCATGAGGGAGATGAATGCTGAGATATCTGTCATATACTGATATCACATCTGAGAGAACACTTACAGTATGTGGAGATCAGCATCTGATTTTGTCTAGTGCTTCTCAGACTCTATCAGCATTTAAAGCTCAAGAAATTTGTCTTTGCTGCAATTTTTAACTGTTTGAGAATAAACTTTGAAAAATGTTAAAGTTCTTGCAAAGCAGCCTACACTAAAGCATACTGTAGAGTCCATTTATTCATGTTACTTGGCTAAGTGGGGGGAAAGAACCAATGAAGATTTTAGCGATTTTGGTGGACCTACAGTCTGCGTGCACCTCAGTTTGAATGGTCATGACTATAACTCATTGTGACTGAGAGACTAGAGAAAAACAGTGGCAACTTAGCTGGCATAGCATTAGCCAGAAGATTAGCCTAACTGGAATACATTTGACCAGTGCCATCCATTTCTCCTGGTACTTAACCAAGCAGTAAACAGGAATGACATCCTAAAGGTCTGGAGTAAAATCCTGGCTTCAATGTAGTTACAGGCAAAAATGCCAATAAAGCCAGCATTTCACCACAAGTCCTTTAAAGTATAAGTTGCCAAGTAGAACGTTAATCCAATAAGCAATAATTATATTCATGGATTTGTATTTAGTTTAATACTAATCTTTCCCATCCTTATTATTTGTGTCACTGTCACACATGAAAGCCTTAGACACGGACAAGGAGCCTATTGCATTAGGAGCTGCAGAAACACAGAGCAGAAAGACAGCTCTCATCTCAACAAGTTTACAGCACTGACTACACAACTCCTTCCTTAATAAGGACAATCTCTTAATTGATAGATAAACAAGTAGGGATAAACACCCATAACAGAAACAGTGTGACTGTTCAATGTACTTTCCTGACTTTGTTATTTCAATACTATTACAGCTCAAGCTAGTTGTGACTGCTGTTATAGGAGCTTCTTTAGTCTATGTCCCTGTCAATGATCTCAGCTACCATCCAGGAACACTTTTTTCTACAAGGGCAATTCATTTTGCAGCCTATACCATTCATCTTTTACAAACAGCAACATGCAATCATGCACAATTTTCACACAGCTGTTTTACTGAAGTGTTTTCTAATTTCAGCAACTGCCTCCTGGGAACTGGAATAAAGCATTAACTCCAAGCAAAGGATCCACCAAAAGCACAGTCTTCAGGTGAAAACCAAGCCTTTTAACTCACTCCATACCTGTTTTCATCTATATTTTCTTTTTTTGTTCCCAATGGGACTGTCATGGAGTGAGCCCACCTCATCACTCCCTCCCAACCAACCAGTGGGGAAAGTTCAAGGGGGCTTAAGGGAAACAGGCATCTCCACAGCTTAAATTGGTTCCCAGGGCTCCTCCCACATTATTATAGGTTCAGTGCTACCCTGCCAGCCATCTTTAGTATCATGGCAGCATGGCCTAACAGCTGGAGTCAATTATCAGCCCTTGGGTTAGGGAAGCATGGCCTATCAGCCAAAGTTAATCATCAGCCCTGGGGTCATGGCAGCACGACCTAGCAGCCAGAGTCAGTGGCAGGAAGCATCCACCATGAGGCAAGGTGCTCAGGGCCTCCCACTGCACTGAGCCCCAGCCCAGGGCCCTATTTGTGCTGGGAGTATGGCACCAAGTCAGCAGTTTTGAGCCAGCACCATCCAATTCTACCACTTGGGCCCCCTGTGTTACTTCCTACCCAGTCACGGTGGAGATCTACCCATGGAACTCCAGTCTGCCTGCTCTCTCCTTCTGCAGAGGTTGCTCTCTGCACCTTTGGAGACTCCTGAGGTCTGCTGGCTGCAGTGACCTTCAGAGCGTGTTTTTAGGAGGCCCACAGGAAGTAGCTGTTCCTCAGTGAGATGTCTGGAGTCATTCCCTCTGCCTGGCAGGGAGCCTCCATCACATGTCCTTCCTCTTCACCAGTCAGCCCTGAATGAACTGAGCTACTCCCTTTCGTACTAGAACAACAGTTGGAGCATGCCCAGCAGAACTTCGGGGTGGAACTTACACTACCTATAGAATATGCTGGGCTTTTTTAGTGCAGGGTAAGCGCACCCTACCATAGGGAGGCAGAAAGGCAGTTTGATGCACTGTTAAATAGAAGGGAAGAACATCTTGCCAATTGTAAACACACATTTTACTGAAAAAAAAATTGTCCTTTTTTTTCAGAATGATAATGATTAACAAGACAAGATTTTCAAAAGTGACTAGTGATTTCAGAAGTTCAGCTTCAGACAAAGAGGCTTCATTTTCAGAGAACAGGTGCTCTCCACTTCCTGAAAATAAGGTATCCCAAGAATATTCTACATACAACATTTACATGGATAGCACTTATGTTAACCAAGCTAGACGGGCCAAGTCTAACACCTAAGTCAGAACACACTCTTAATTTTATAGAAGCTTTGCTGCTGGCCTTTGTCTCTGCAAAAACTGAACCAAAACTTTCATCTCAACATTTCTGAATTTGAGATGATTCAGTTCCATACATAGAAATTGCTGTTTGGCTTCTAATTCTAATTGAGATAGAAACTGAGAAAATTGTATTTAAAAATTAACTTGATGTACTTCCTTCACCCTGATCATGTGGAATCAGGATGAAAGCTAGAGACAGCTGAATCTTTTCTTAACAAAGAACAAATCTAACCTTTTCCCAAAAACTGAATCAAAGTGAAACCAAATCTTTACCCACAGTTGAATGGCTTCTGCTAACTTGATAACTGGGAAGTGATTCACTGTCTGCTTTTGGACAGGTGTAGAAGCAGAATACATACAGTGCTTACAGAAAGGCCAGTCTTGTGAGATTTCCAACCCAATTTTTCAAGTCAAGAGGCTGAGATAAATATCAACTATTATTGCTTATTCAAACCAAAGTAGTGAACTTTTTGAGGCTTATCCATCATCAAAAGTTAACCCAGGTTTTAAAGTGGCTTGGTGTTACTCACTGAAAAAGGTGATCAGATCAGATTTTTCTTGCCAGACAGAACTGAATGACAATATGGGAGTAATAAGAATTTTAACCATCTCAAAACACATCCGTTAGGCCTGAGAGCAATCTGAGCATTCATCTGCAGAAACAGTTAGGGGCAGACAGCATTAAAAAAAAAGGAACACTGCCAACCCCTTATGCATGAGAACACCAGGCTTCCTCTACAAAACAGCTGAAGTTACTGACCTAGAATCTGAGAATATTGTTTTGGTTGCTAAAGCAAAATCTACTCTGTCAGGAAGTTAACAGGGACAGCATATAAATTGCAAACACTATGAAAAATAGATCGACTGGAAACAATTTTATCAATGAATATGGTGACCTCACTGACTAGTCCACATTTCTGAAAAATTTTAGTATTACTATAAATTCATTACACTGCTTAATATCAATATATGCTAGACTACTGATTGCTAAGTAATATGTATAACATAAAAGGATTCATATTATTGCATCACCTATTTTTAGATGATCATGTTCTGCTGTGAACAAAACAAAAGCCATTGGTCAATTCAGATTGAATACCATAAGTGAAATAAGAAAAGATTTTGTACATCAATAATCAGTTAGTTGATCTCGGTAACTTTTAGACAACTAACACATATTAAAATGGAATTATTACAGCTCAATAGTTTTCAGATCACTCTAAACATACATTTCAACTGCCTCTATAACACAATCAAATTTGGATGGCGCTCAAGCCCTCTGGAGCAAACACTGACGCCAACAGGCAAATACAACTTTAGTTAATTTTGTTGACTCTCTTCTTCCAGAATGTGCAGGGATCCAATAGAGCATTTCTACAGAGTCTAAACTATCTCTTCATTTGTGTTTCTACAGCATAAACAGACTTTGATCATGATTAGGAATACCGGACATTTCTAGAACATGCAAGAGATTTTCAAAAGCACATATTGGAGCAGGTTCTCCACTCCCCTTGGCTTTCATGACACTTAAAATGTGATTTGTGTCTCTGAAAATCTTCCCTATAAATAACTATCCAATGAATATATTACAATTTAAAATTCTAAAACCAAGGGGAGAGGACTAGTTTTGCCCCCATAACAAATAAATTCAATCGACTATGCAAAGTAGCCCCAAAAGCTAACATTATGCCATTTATCACATTCAGTTGTAACAAATAAAATAGCAACTGGTTTTTTTAAAATAAATAAATGAAGAGGAGTTAATATTTGGTGCCTTGGATTCAGTTGTGACTGGGAATCTTGAAAGATGATGCAGACATAATATTGAAAATGCAATGAATGACCTTAAAGGTTCACTAACATTTCAGCTGACATTTTCCTTCATGATTTATACTCTAGCTTGGTGGTCAGATGGTGAATCAGTCAAATTGACTTAACCTGATTCATGAAGAGTGGAAAAGGTGCGTGCCCTGTGGCTTGGAGTCTACCCTCGGGTGATTTTGGAACCATTTCCTCACAAACTTAGACTCTAGCTCTTTTTTTAAAGATTGGTTACCATTGAACTTAATAGTTGTGATAAAGAGAGAATTAAAAAGAATCAGGTGAACAAAGCACTGCTTTATACACACACACACACACACACACACACCCCCAAAGCATTTTAAAAATAAATTATTTGCATTTAGAATAACCCTCTGGAATTTAAAACTGAATCAAGCTGTTTCTTTAATTACATTATCTCCTCTAATGTGCACGCGTTATAGGTAGAACATTACGGCTGGGGGGGGGGGAATATTAGAAAATGTGAAAGAGCCAGAAGTACTAAATGACTTTTTTTTGTTTCAGTTTTCATCAAAATATTTAATAGCATCTGGACATCTAACACAGTGAATTCCAGTGACAATGAGGTAGGATCAGAGGTTCAAATAGGGACAGAACAAGTTAAAAATTGCTTACACAAGTTACGCATCTTCTAGTCACAGAGGCCCAATGAAATACATTCCAGAATACTCAGGGGCTATGTCTACACACAAAGTTTTATTTCGAAATAAATCATTTCGAAATGACTTATTTCAAAATAAAACCCTTATTTCGAAATGACTTATCTGAAAATAAGGGAAAGCCTGCTATTGAAACGGCCGTTATTGCAAAACAGTTGTTTCAAAATATGGCCGTTTTGAAACAACATGTCCAAACAACAACATGTTCAGACGGTGTTATTTCAAAATAACCATTTCAAAACAACAGCCATTTCAAAAAGAATGGGGTTTAAGCTGTTTGGAAATGACAGTTCTTATTTCGAAATGACGGAGCCCGTTGTTTCAAAATAAGAAAACGGCGTGTGGATCTAATCATTTTTATTTCGAAATAACCAGTGTTATTTCAAAATAAAAAAGAGACGTGTGGACATACCCAGGGAATTTACTGTGATAAGCCATTAGCTATTATCTTTGAATAGTCTTGGATGACGGAAGAGATTCCAGAGGACTTGTAAAGGGCAATAAGGACAACCTATGGAATTATGGACCAGTCGGCTTAATTTAAGTACCAAAAAGATAATGGAGCAAATAATTAAGCAATCAACTTGCAAACACCTAAAATTTACTAAGGTGATACATCACTGTCAGCATGGATTTCTCAAGAAGAAATCATCTGAAAATATCCTAATAGCTTTCTTGCACAGGGTAAGAAGCCCCATGAATAGGAAGAAAGTAGTAGATGAGGTACATCTTGACTTTAATTAGGTTTTTGATAGTCTCACATGATCTTCTCATAAGCAAAACTATGGAAATATAACCTAGATGGAGCTCCTATAAAGTGGTGCATAACTTATTGGAAAATCATTTCAGATAGTAATTATCAGTGGTACACAGTCTAGCTGGAAGGGCAGATCAAAGGAGATCATATAGGGATCAATTCTGGATCTGGTTCTGTTCAATATATTCATTAATGATTTAGACAATGGCATAGAAAATTTACTTATAAAGTTTGCTGACAAAATATCAAGGTGGCAGAGTCTGCAAGTACTTTGGAAGATAGGATTAAAGTTCAAAATGATCTAGACAAACTGGAGAAATGGCCTGATGCAAATAGGATTAAATTTAGTAAGGACAAATGCAAAGCACTCCTGTTAGGAAAAAATAATCAGGTGCATGGAAAAAAGTGGGAAATGACTACAAAATGGAAAATGATTACTTATGAAAAAATCCCGTGGAAAGAGATCTAGTGGTCATAGTGGATCACAAGCTAAATATGAGTCAACAGTATAATAATATTGTTGAAAAAAAAGCAAACTTTATTCTGAGATGTATTAGCTAGAGTGTTCTAAGCAAGACACGAGAAGTAAATAATCTGTTGTACTCCATGTTGATTATGCCTCAAATGAAGTACTGGATCCAATTTTGAGTGCTACATTTGAGGAAATATGTGGACAAAGTGAAAAATGTCCAGACAAGAGCAACAAAAATGATTAAACATCTAGAAAATGTGAAGGAATATTTAAAAAAATGAAGGCTGAGCAGGAATCTAACAGTTTTCAAATACATAAAAGGTTGTTATGAGAAGGAGGGAGAAAAATGTCTCATTGATCTCTGAAGACAGGACAAGAAGCAATAGGACTAAATTGCAGCAAGGGCAATTTAGGTTGGACATTACAAAAAACTTCTTTTCAGGATAGTTAAGTATGGGAATAAATAGCCTAGAGAGGGTGTGGAATCTCCATCATTCAAGATTTTTAAAAACAGGTAGACAAACAGCTGTCAGGAATGGTCTATATAATACTTAGTCCTGCTCTGAGTGCAGGGGACTGGACTAGAAGAGACGTCTCAAGCTCACTTGCAATTCTACAGTTCAATGCACACTAATTTATTATGGTAGAGCTGCTTAAGGGCCAGGCTTCTGGTGATGACATTGCCTTTTTTCCAAGCTTAAGATACTTGTTTTGAAAATAATTGATTTTTATTTCCCAGCTACAAATAAAATTGTAAATAAAATTTGGAGCCAACAATCCTTGCCTTTTTTACTTTATGTTAAAAAAGACAGTCAAGGCATTTCCATGATGAAAATGATGGAAAACCAGATTAGCAAAAGCTTCTCAACAGTTCCTCTTGGAAGGTAGTTTTCTGAATTTACCCAGTACAAAACAGAAGCCATGCCAAGCATTTAGGCGAGAGGAACCAAACTGTCTTCATCCTAACAAGCAAAATATTATATTTTATTTATAAAAAAAAAAAATTCCCCTCTCACCCCTATTGGTGGTATGTGTCATCCTCAACCTTGGGTCCTCTACCAGAGGCCTGGGAGTTTGAGGGTTCTGCGCAGTATCTTAGCTGTTCCTAGCACTGCACTCTTCTGGACAGAGAGCTCTGATGTTGTTCCTGGGATCTGTTGGAGCCACTCTCCCAGCTTAGGACTCACAGCCCCAAGTGCTCCTACCACCACTGAGACCACTTTGGCTTTTACTTTCCACATCTGCTTTAGTTCCTCTTTCAGGCCCTGGTAATTCTCCAGCTTCTCATACTCCTTCTTCCTGATGTTGCTGTCACTTGGCACTGCTACATCTATCACCACCGCTGTCTTCTGGTCCTTGTCTATTACCACGATGTCTGGTTGATTGGCCAGTACCTCCCCATCCGTCTGGATCTGGAAGTCCCACAGAATCTTAGCCCTTTTATTCTCCACAACCTTCTGTGGGACCTCCCATCTGGTCTTGGGAAGGTCTAGCCCATAAACTGCGCAGATGTTCCTGGACACAATGCCAGCTACTTGGTTGTGCCGTTCAGTGTATGCTGTTCCTGCCTGCATCTTACATCCTGCCACTATGTGTTGGACTGTCTCTGAGGCCTCTCTGCACAGTCTGCACCTTGGGTCCTGTCTACTGTGGTAGACCCCTGCTTCAATGGATCTGGTGCTCAGTGCCTGTTCTTGTGCTGCTATGATCAGTGCCTCAGTGCTGTCTTTTAGTCCAGCCCTTTCCAGCCACTGGTAGGATTTCCCAATGTCAGCCACCTCAGCTATCTGTCGATGGTACATCCCATGCAGGGTCTTGGCTTGCCATGGCACTTCTTCTGCTTGATCTTCCTCCCATGTCTGCTGCTGCTGCCTCAGGCATTCTCTCAGCAGCTCATCTTTGGGTGCCATCTTACTGATGTACTCCTGGATGCTCTGGGTTTCATCCAGGACAGTGGCTTTGACACTCACCAAACCCCACCTGCCTTCTTTCCAGGATTTGAACCCCGGTCTCCCGTATCAAAGGGCGTCGCTCTTAACCACTACAGCACTCTTAATCACTACGCTATCCAGTCACCACACACACATATATAAAATTTAATATATATATTAAATATATATATATATTATATATAATATATTTTGGATAGCCTAGTGATTAAGAGCGCCGCCCTTTGATATGGGAGACCGGGGTTCAAATCCCAGTTGGTACCTACCTACCTTTCCAGTAGGGGTCCTTGGGCAAACGACCCCCTAACGCCTCACTTGCCTACCTCGAATATGAGAGTGACATGAACTAGGAGAGTCATGCCGGCTTGGATGTCGCCCGGATTAACAAGGTCCACGCCAGATGTTGGGGAACCAGGACAACCCGACGATAAGTGGGCTACTGGAACAAACCATACATGGACGAGACAACAGAACCTGGAATTGATGGAATGCTACTATAACAGTAGACCTAATGAGAGAGGACATATGAAACGTATGAAGGAACTATGGATAGACAAAAGACCTACATCCACACTAACTGAGAAACAGCTAGTTACTCAATGCTTCAACATAGTAAAGAGGAAGCTGCTCTCACAACTTGAGATAGACCAACTCCACATTACATCCCAAACTCAAGAAGACGACCAGGAAGAACAACTAGATGTGCAGCCAACAGCTGAAGCTGGAACTTCACTGCCACCCCCTCCATTACAGAACACAGCAGCTGATATGAGGCATAAGATCATGGATAAACTAGCTACAGTCAACCCTCAAGACTGATTACCAAGGCTCGTTGGTGAAGTACCATCAGATAGTATGCTAGAAGATGCCAACAGAGCCCTAATGACAATTCCTACTACCACCATAACTCAAACCAATGAACTGGTATACGCTACAGCCTCTGTAATCCTGGAGATGCTTGGCTACACAATCAAGAAGAACAGCAGTACATACCCCCCCTGGAAAATGAGGTTGAAGGATAAGATCAAGGCAACCCGGAGAGAAGTTAGCCAGCTGGTGGAACTACAGAAGGGTGTAGAGATTAAGGATAAGACTCGGCTACTGAAAAAATACAAGGGCCTGACTCCATCAGAAGCCCTAGAGACTGCTAAACAAAGGCTCACAACACTGGCTACCAGGCTAAGGAGATACACTAGAGAAGCAGAGGCCAAAAAGATAAATGCCCTGTTCCCCAAAGAACCATCCAAGGTGTACTCCCAACTGCAGTGCAACAACACAATAACAGCAGAGCCACCAACAGCAGAAACTGAACAGTACTGGAAGAACATCTGGGAGAAAGAAGACTCATAACACCAGTTCAATGTGGCTGCAGGACCTGAGAACAAACCACAGCTATCTGCCAGAACAGGAACCAGTCACCATCACAGTAGCAGACATCCAACAGCGGGTCAAGAACATGAAGAGCTGGACAGCACCTGGACCAGACACGATTCACACCTACTGGCTAAAGAAGCTAACAGCGGTGCATGAACGCCTAGCAGCACAGATGAACCAGCTGCCAGCAGCTGGCTCCCACCCAGACTGGCTAACACAAGGAAGGACAGTGCTGATCATGAAAGACCCCCACAAGGGAACAGCACCGGCCAACTACCTGCCAATAACCTGCCTCCCCACAACATGGAAAGTCCTATCAGGCATCATAGCCGCCAAGCTACAGGACCACATGGGCCAGTACCTGAACACAGCTCAGAAGGGCATTGGGAACAACAGCAGAGGCTCCAAACACCAGCTGCTCATAGATAGAGCAGTCACCCAAGACTCAAGGTCTAGACAGACCAATCTGAGCACAGCCTGGATTGACTACAGGAAAGCCTATGACTCAATGCCGCACACATGGATCTGTGAATGTCTGGCGCTATACAAAGTCAACAGGACACTAAGGACCTTCCTCAAGAACTCAGTGGGACTGTGGAAGACAACACTGGAGGTCAACTCAAGACAGCTTGCACAAGTGGCCATCAAGTGCGGCATATACCAAGGTGATGCGCTGTCTCCACTGCTGTTCTGCATTGGCTTGAACTCCCTCAGCGAGATAATCACAAGGCCTGGATACGGATACAAGTTCAAGAGTGGAACTACCATTAGCCACCTCCTCTACATGGATGACATCAAGCTGTATGCTAAGAATGAACAAGATATCGACTCGCTAATCCACCTGACACGGATCTACAGTGAGGATATTGGGATGTCATTCGGACTGGAGAAGTGTGGCCAGATGGTAGTAAAGAGAGGGAAGGTAGTCAAGACTGATGGGGTGGAACTACCAGTAGGCCACATAGCAGACATACAGACCAGCTACAAGTACCTTGGCATCCCACAGTCACATGGGAACCACGATGAGGAGGCAAAGACGACAGCAACATTCAAGTACGACCAAAGGATAAGACAGGTCCTGAAGAGCCAGCTCAATGGGAAGAACAAGATCCACGCCATCAACAGGTATGCCCTACTAGTCATCAGATACCCTGCCTGTATAGTGAGATGGCCAAAGGAAGACATGGAGGCTGCCGATGTGAAGACCCGGAAGCTCCTCACAATGTACGGAGGTTTCCACCCCAAATCCAACACCCCGAGACTGTACACCAGCCGGAAAGAAGGCGGGCGGGGTTTGGTGAGTCTCAAAGCCACTGTCCTGGACGAAACTCGGAGCATCCAGGAGTACATCAGTAAGATGGCACCCAAAGATGAGCTGCTGAGAGAATGCCTGAGGCAGCAGCAGCAGACATGGGAGGAAGATCAAGCAGAAGAAGTGCCATGGCAAGCCAAGACCCTGCATGGGATGTACCATCGACAGATAGCTGAGGTGGCTGACACTGGGAAATCCTACCAGTGGCTGGAAAGGGCTGGACTGAAAGACAGCACTGAGGCACTGATCATAGCAGCACAAGAACAGGCACTGAGCACCAGATCCATTGAAGCAGGGGTCTACCACACTAGACAGGACCCAAAGTGCAGACTATGCAGAGAGGCCCCAGAGACAGTCCAACACATAATGGCAGGATGTAAGATGCAGGCAGGAACAGCATACACTGAACGGCACAACCAAGTAGTTGGCATTGTGTCCAGGAACATCTGCACAGTTTATGGGCTAGACCCTCCCAAGACCAGATGGGAGATTCCACAGAAGGTTGTGGAGAATAAAAGGGCTAAGATTCTGTGGGACTTCCAGATCCAGACAGACAGGCAGGTACTGGCCAATCAACCAGACATCGTGGTAATAGACAAGGACCAGAAGACAGCGGTGGTGATAGATGTAGCAGTGCCAAGTGACAGCAACATCAGGAAGAAGGAGTATGAGAAGCTGGAGAATTACCAGGGCCTGAAAGAGGAACTAGAGCGGATGTGGAAAGTGAAGGCCAAAGTGGTCTCAGTGGTGGTAGGAGCACTTGGGGCTGTGAGTCCTAAGCTGGGAGAGTGGCTCCAACAGATCCCAGGAACAACATCAGAGCTCTCTGTCCAGAAGAGTGCAGTGCTAGGAACAGCTAAGATACTGCGCAGAACCCTCAAACTCCCAGGCCTCTGGTAGAGGACCCGAGGTTGAGGAAAACACATACCACCCACAGGGGTGAGAGGGGAATTTATATATATTTTATTTATTTCACACACACACACACACACACACACACACACACACACACACTTGCTGAATATCAAAGCACCTAGCACAGAATGACAGGAATGGGCAAAAATACTGTCTCCAGTAAAGTAACAAATTTGAGAGGGGTAGCTGTGTTAGTCTATTTCAGCAAAACAAAGGGGGAGTCCCCTTGCATTCCTAAAGACTAAAATTTATTTATACCATGAGCTTTAATGCTACCATGGTTTCTATTTCATGCATCTGATGAAGTGGATTATACCCACAAAAGCTCAGGTAATAAAATAATTTTTTAATCATTAAAAGTGCCACAGCAGTCCTTGTTTGTTTTGTTTCCTGTAAGTGTACCCATACTCAGAAATGGCACAAATTTCCAGTGAAATGAAAGTCTCATTTAGCATGGTGAAGCACAGAACATGCATTCAAGTAAAAACTCTTAAGTCAGGAGAATGGAAAATCTTCACATATACTGCTTGAAGGAATATTGTGAACCAATGTGCTGCACATCCAATGATTATCAAAGACTAAGAGTAGCAAACAAAAATTAATCTATGTTCTTTAGTGTACACCATCTCTGAGAGTCTGGATCTGAAAAGCAAGCATTAACATCAGCTAGTATGTAGGGCAAAGATATGTTGAGCTCTGTTGCCATAAAAGACTCTGATGATGTACATTACCATAAAAATTACAGAGCAGCAAATCCTGCACCTCTGTCAAAGCATATATTCAGGTTATAGTTTGTCCCTTACAAACACAAGGGGAAATGGTCTCCATTGCCAGGTGATCTCATTTAAAGGATTACCTGATTTAGGTTCATTTTGCTGCGGTACATCTAATTAGAAAGGGTTTTCTTTTAATGAATTGAAAGATTGACTGTGTTACATGCAAGATTGTTTTGGACTTACATCAAATGCAGATTAAGCTCCTTCATGTCTTTGGGGATTGTGAAATTTTAAACTAATCTGAAAATTCTTCAGAAGTCTTTAAATGTATTTTGGTAATGTTATTAATAGAGTGCCTCTAATTACAGTCTGCTTTCAATGTAATTATAGAAATGCTACTAGTATACGGTATTAATTTCTTACAGTACTTGTGAGTTTGTGCCCTGATGTGTAAAATGTTCCAGTGCGATCCATAAACTCAGCCAAAAAATTGATTTAAAAACTGTTATGTGCTTCATGGAGAGAGGTGTAGGAATGAAGGCTTTTTGTTTGTTTGTTTTAACTGTGCAATCTTCTCCAGCTAAAAAGACATCCAATTTATTCAGTTGCATTACTGTATTAGTCTTCAATTATATGGCAGTTGTTGTCAAGCCTACCTGAGCTTCCCAGCATCTGCTATTGGAAAATATAGGAAAGATTCAATTAACTCTAAAGACAAACAGAGCCCACTCATAACTATATGCGTTCCTATAGATCGGGGTGGGCAAAGTATGGAACTCAAGAGCCACACAAGTTGATTATTAAACCTTTGAAAGCCGCACTGAGGCATATAGCCATATACTTTTACCTACTCCAGAATTACTCAGTTTAAAATTCATTGCACACTTTAATTTTATCATAAAAAGAGGACAAACATTGACCCTACGAATGTGAGATTCTAATAATTACTTACGGTTACCATGAAAATTAGGCCTACACAGTAAAAACTTAGCTGCTGCTCGATGTAGACGACTGCAGGCTAGTGGCAATTTTCTTAAAATCCCAACCATACAGCACTTCTCCCTGCCATCCCTGACCATGCCGTGCTTCTCCCCACCATCCCAACCCCCTTCTGAACTCTTAGGCTGGGGCAGCTTTCCTAAACTGATTTGCTGACATTCTTCCAGTAGCCACAATTTTTCATTCAAGAGCCACATGTGGCTTCCGAGCTGCAATCTGGCCATGCCTGCTACAGATATCTGAGAATCTGTCCTTAGTGTTCATAAATCTGATACATATGTAAGTACCAATTTTCAAGGTAAGCCTGTCCCATATATAGCAATATATATTTTACAGCAATCTACACTGTTTTATGTTATGAAAAAGGAAGGGGAGAAGGACCAAGGATACACCTTTAAAACTGATACATTTCTGAAAAAAGCCAAACTAGATAAAGCAATAATGTAAGTGAGGCAATATTTCTTATTGGACCAACTTCTGTTAGTGGAAAGAAGATACAAGCTGTCAAACTACACAGAACTCTTCTTCAGTTCTGGGGATTGTTCTGTCTTTTCAATTCTTGAAGGAGAGTTCTGTGCAACCGAACAGCTTGTACCTTCCACCAACACAAGTTAGTCCAATAAAAGATATTACATCACTTTGGAATCAACACAACTACAACCCTGGGGAAAAACAAAACTATAGTTGAACACAATCAGTTTAACCACCAAAAGAAATTGTTGATATTCTTCCTTTATTATTTCCATATGTATTGAGTTTCAGCACAGAAAAAAAATGGTCAAGTTTGCCAGTGTTTGTCCTATTTGGGGGAAAGGAAGTCTGGAATGAGAAAGCATACCAGCTTTAAATAAATAACCCACATAGGATTTTTGCCATAATCATCTTGGGAGTTATGTCTTTTGTGCACAAAGGGCAAAGCATGCTTTCTTAGATTGGAAGATTTATTTCAGATTAAGTGAAATAAATAAAGAACAAATAGAAATTTCTCTGAGATGGAGGGAAAAATTAGTCACTCTATAATATCCATCTAGATTTGACTTTCAAAACTAACCCCAAACCTTATATATAGAAAGACTCCAGTATTAAAAAGTGCAGCACAAATCATATTTCCCTATGTTTATAAAGTTATGTGTGCACTCTACAGGAGATTTGTGAGGGCACAGAGGGCATTTAGGAGTCTCATAGACTCATAGGTCAGAAGGGACTAGTATGATCATCTAGTCTGACCTCCTGCACAATTCAGGCCTCAAAACCTCATCCACCTACTCCAGCAATAAGCCTTTAAACTATAACTGAGTTATTTACCTCCTCACATAATGATTTAAGGACTTTAAGATCCAGAGAATTCACCAGCAGGTGAGCCATTCCCTGTGCTAGAGAGGAAGGCGAAGCCCTCCGAGAGCTCTAGCAAATCTGCCGGGGGGGAAAATTCCTTCCTGACCCCAAATATGGTGATCAGTTAAACCCTGAGCATGTGGGCAAGTCTCAATAGCCAGTCATCCAAGAAACAATTCTCTGCAATAACTCAGAACCCACCCCATCTACCCTACCTGCTTAGGCCCCTGGCATATCCACCACCAGTAGTCAAAGATCAGTCAATTTCCAAAGTAGGCCATCCCATCATACCATCCCCTCCATAAACTTATCGAGCTCAGATTTGAAAGCAGTTATGTTTTTTGCCCCCACATCTCCCCTTGGAAGGCTGTTTCAGAACTTTACTCTAGCTCCTACTGAAAATCCTTGAGCAATGGTTGCTTAGTCACCTTTGTGAATATGTGGTTTTCAACATTTAAATATAGGGTGATATTTGGATGAATGGATACAATAGACCAGGCATGGCCAAACTGCAGCTTGCGAACCGCATGTAGCTCTTGTAAGAGAAAGTGTGACTTGCAGAAGAGCACAGCAGGGGGAAGCGGTGCCATTTTTACTGTAGGCCTAGTTTTCATGGTCACCTTAAGTAATTATTAGAATCTGACATTAGTAGGATCAATATTTGCCCTCTTTTAATGACAAAATTCAGGTGCAGTGAATTTTAAACTTAGTAATTTTGGAGAAGGTAAAAGTATATGGCTATTTGCCTCAGCGCAGCTCATGAAGATTTAATAATCAATTTGTGTGGCTCTTGAGTTCTCTAAGTCTGGCTGCCCCTGCATAGACTTTTGAACACACATCAGTGGTTACTGATGAGATTCACAGGCTGTATGGGAAACAAATGAGGAAATATCAGACTAGTGAGATTTAAGGGAGAATTTGAATTCCTCAGTAAACTATGTGGGTGCCTTATCCTTTTCAAGGTTGATTATTAGAGGTGGGGAAACAATATAAAAGATGTTCTGAAATTTTTTAATGATTTCCCTCCCCTCTTTACACCTCTTTTGCATTGATTTTTTCATACACATTTGCATGATCAAGTTTTTCTAGAATTAATGCAATAATAATACAGAGTGTGGCATAATGCCATCCTATGGTGACTGCAGGGATCTAACAGGAAGTAGGACAGAGAGAAACACACAGATAGATGGTTTAAGTTTTTTTGTGTCAGCCATCAACTCCAGTTTCACAAAGTAAATTGATGTAATTGTTAAATAAAATATTTCACTGAAGGATTCTCAGGTGAAATAGTAAAGCGACAGTTAGGTGAGGCAATATCTTTTATTGGACCAACAATGTCACTTTAGTATTTTACTTGTGAATCCTTGCTTCCTAAAAAATACCACACATAGTATGTGTAGACCATATAAGTTGTGATCAGTCAAAGTCAAACTTTCTTAAAGTCACAATTCATATCATCATCATAGTGGCAAAAAAAAATTTGCACAAATTTTTATTCAGTACATTTGAACTGTTAGCAAAACTGGTCTTTTTCTAAGATGTTTCACGAACTTGAAAACAATCAATATTTGATTCTAAAAAATCTACTATGACTATTTGTCCCAACATTGCTTGTATTAGTTTTATTCCTTTGAACACTGCTTAGCAGAAATGTCATAGTTCTTTCATATACTGTGACATGGACAGACAGGTTCCAGAGGATTTCAAAAGGGATAGCCATGTTAGTCTAGTCCAGTAAAAAAACAACAAGGAGTTGTGTGGCACTTTAAGACTAACAGATTTATTTTTTGCATGAGCTTTCATGGGAGAAAATCCCACTTCCTCAGATGCTTCAAAGATGGGTGAACTTACAGAAAGGAATGAAACTAAGTGCAAGCGGCTGTAAAACACAGGATCAGGTCATAAAGTAACAGCAAATCAGAGCAGTTTACAGGCTCAAACCATGGGAAGCCTGAAGTCAAATTACCCTTTGTAATGGGAAGAGAACTCAATTAAGTCCTGTTTTCACAGAATTTAGCTTGCATATTAATTCAAGTTCAGCTGTTTCTCTTTGAAGTCTTGATGTCCCAGGCACATCTCTAACGACAGTCGTTAACAAATCCGTCATCGAGTGATTAGGAAGATGGAAGTGCTCAGCAACTGGTTTCTTTGTTCTTTGATTTCTGATATCAGCTCTGTGCTCGTTCAGTCTCTTACGGAGCGATCATCCTGTTTGCCAATATATAAGGTGTTGGGGCATTTCTTGCACATGATGGCATAGACCACATTAGTAGATGAGCAGGTAAATGAGCCTTTGATGGTGTAGCAGGCTTGATTAGAACCTTTGATGGTATCTGTTGTGTAGATATGTGGGCAGACTTGGCAGCATGGTTTTTTGCAGGGGTGTGTGCCTGCTTCAATGTTCCTGTTGTTAGATCTGTAGTTGCTGGTGAGTATCTGTTTAAGATGGGGGCTGCCTATAAGCAAGGAGTGGTCTGTCTCCTAATGCTTGAGAGAGAGAGGGATCATCTTTTAGAATAGGCTGTAGGTCGTTAATGATCTTTTGCAGAGGTCTGACTTGAGGATTGTATGTGGTGACTAGTGGTGTTCTGTTGCTTTCTTTCTTGAGTCTCTCCTGTAGTAGATGACTTTGGGGAACCCGTCTAGCTCTGTCAATTTGTTTTTTTACTTCCCCAGGTAGGTACTGTAGTTTCAAAAATGCTTGATAGAGATCCTCAAGATGTCTGTCTCTGTCTGAGGGATCAGAGCAGATGCGGTTATATCTTAGGGCTTGGCTGTAGACAATAGATCGTGTGGTGTGTTTACGATGGAAGCTCGAAGGATGTAGGTCACTATACTGATCAGTAGGTTTTCGGTATAAGTGGTGGTGATGCGTCTATTCCTGATTTGTACTGTAGTGTCAAGAAAGTGGATCTCCTGTGAGGAGTGTTCCAGGCTCAATTTGATGGTGTCATGTACTGAAATCTCTGTGAAAATCTTCAAGAGCATCCCCGCCATGTGTCCAGATAATAAAGATGTCATCAATGTAGCGCAGGTAAAGAAGAGGTGTCTTGGGATGAGACTTGAGGAAACGTTGTTCTATGTCACCCATAAAGATGTTGGCATATTGTGGGGCCATGCGGGTGCCCATAGCAGTGCCACTGATTTGGAGATATAAATGATCTTCAAATCTGAAGTGGTTCTGGGTGAGTAAAAAGTCGCAAAGTTCAGTCACGAGCTGCGCTGTGTCATCATCTGGGATAGTTCTTCTAATAGCTTGTAATCCATCCTTGTGTGGGATGTTGGTGTAAAGAGCTCTACATCCATAGTGGCCAGAATGGTGTTTTCAGGAAGTTCTCCAATGGACTGTATTTTCCTCAGGAAGTCTGTGGTGTCTTGAAGATAGCTGGGGATGTTGATAACATAGGGTCTGAGGAGGGAGTCCACATAGCCACATAGGCCGGCAGTAAGAGTGCCAATGCCTGAGATGATAGGGCATCCAGGGTTTCCTTCTTTATGGATTTTGGGTAGTAGATAGAACATCCCTGGCCGTGGTTCTGGTGGTGTTTCTGTCTCTATACGTTCTTGTGCTGTCTTAGGGAGTTTCTTGAGTAGGCTTTGTAATTCCTTTTGGTATTCCTCAGTGGGGTCAGAGGAAAGTGGTCTGTAGAAGGTTGTGTTGGAGAGTTGTTTATAAGCCTCCCGGTCATAATCTAATTTGTTCATGATGACAACTGCACGTCCTTTGTCAGCCTCCTCAATGATAATGTCAGAGTTGTTTTTGAGGCTGTGGATGGCATTGCGTTCTGCAGGGCTGAGGTTATGATGTAAAGGATGTTGTTTGTCACGATTTCAGCCTTGGTACGGTGGCGGAAGCAATCAATATAGAAGTCAAGTCTCTCATTTCGGCCTTCTGGAGGAGTCCATGAAGAATATTTCTTCTTGTAGTGTTTGGAGGGAGGCATCTGTGTGTCAGTGCGTTGATCTGTGGTGTTATGGAAATATTCTTTGAGTCTTAGATGACAAAAGTAGGCCTCTAGGTCACCTCAGAATTTTATCTTATGCGTAGCAATTGTGGGGCAGAAGGAAAGTCCTCGAGATAGAACAGATTCCTCTGCAGGAGTAAGTGTATAGCCTGAGAGATTAACAATGTAGCTGGCTGGGTTATAGGACAGCCCTGTTAGTCTAGCTGAGTAAAACAAATAAGGAATCCTACAGTACTTTTTAAAACTAACACATTTATTTATCACATGAGCTTTTATGGGTTTAATCCCACTTCATCAGATGAATGAAATGGAAACTGTAGTCAATAAGGGTATGGCTACACTTGTAAGTTACTTCAAATTAAGGAGGCTTGATTCAAACTAACTTAGTACCTATCTGCACTAGGCGTTCATTAGCTCAAAGTAAGGAATTCCTTAATTCAAACTAAAGAAAGGTTAGTTCAAACTAGTTAGACTTGCCGATTAGTTTGAACTAAGCCCTTAGTTCGATTGTTAGTTCAAACTAAGGATGACGTAGAAGAGGATTAACCTTTGTTCAAATTTAATAAATTGAAATTAAGGGCAGTTAGTTTGAATTAACAAAGTGGACTAATTCAAACTAACATCAGGTTGAATTAGTCCACACTGTTAATTCGAACTAATAAATTTGAGTTTAGTTCAAACTAAACTCAAATTTACTAGCTCGAATTAACAAATTTGAAGTAACTTTTCCTACTGTAGACATAGCCTAAGTAAACACACACACACAAGTTGCAAGATCAGTTCAGTCTTTTTCTGCAAACCAAACAAGTTGCTTTGATTAAAACACTGTGGAACAACAGATGAGAAGGCGAAGATGTTATCACCTTTAGCAATGACTAGGGCAGCCCAACTCCCTGTTCAGATCCAGTAATGGTGTCAAATTTGAATATGAATCCAATTTTGCAGTTTCACATTCCAGGTTTTACTGAAGCATTGTAGCTCTCATTTATTTCACTTAACATCCAGCGAGGTTGAAGTATTCCCCTATTGGGTTTTGAATGTTACCATTCGTGATGTCTGACTTGTGTCCATTTACTCTTTTGTGCAGAGACGGTCCAGTTTGGCCAATGTATAAGGCAGAGGGGTATTTTTGGCACATGATGGCCTATATCACAGTGGTAGATGAGCAGATAAATGAGCCCCTGATTGAGTAGCTGATTTATTTAGGTCCTATAATGGTGTCACTTGAATAGATATGTGGGCAGAGTTGGCAGTGGGACTTGTTACAGGGATAGGTGCCTGCCTTCGTGTTTCCATCATATGGCATGCAGTTGCTGGTAAGTATTTACTTACATGGTGGGGGTGCTGTTTGCAAGCTATAATGTCTGTAAGCAAAGAGTAGTATACCTCCCAAGGCTTTAGAACTGTTTCCACACTGTTTGACTCAAAACAACTTCTTTAGTTTGTTGAAAAACACTGAAATGACTATGTGACGTACCCGTCTCTGCGTATGTGTGTGTATCTCTCTCTCTCTCTCTCTAATCTTCAGTTTCCATTTCATTCATCTGATGAAGTTGGATGAAACCCATGAAACCTTGTGTGATAAATAAATTTGTTAGTCTTTAAAAGTGCCACAGGACTCCTTGTTTGGTTTTGCAGGAGGATAGGCTTCCCTATCCTTCTTGTCCATTCAGAAGAAATTCTCCTATAATCACAGATTAACTTTTAACTGCCCCTTGCTTCTCTATCTGCACACCAGACTTCAGAGAACAATAATAGTTCCTGATTTGTTGAACAGTTCTATTCATAGGCAGCGTTAATTTGAAAAGGCAATTTGAAATTGTCACTCAGTTTTAGGGTGGATATGAAAGAAAGATATGGTAGAGTTTAGTGATCATATAACAAAACACTTTTAAAATGAGAACCATTGAACAAACTACTCATGGAAGATTAATCATGAAGATGTGAAGTCATGAGTGAGAGAAGCTATTATAATAGCACCGCCTCTATTTTTATTCTATGAAAAAATGTTTTCACTGTCTAAGGCTTCCTGCTGTGCAAGATTTTATAAAAATGAAGAACTACACAGTGATATGCCTAAAGGAACCGTATTTCTCAGGAATAGCAGGAAGGGAATCCTTAAGTATGTTGATAAGAAACTGATGATTAATACATTAAAGGTTCTGAAACTTGAGGCATCACATCCAGATAAAGCATACCGAAAACAATTTAAAAAGGAAAGGATATGGAAAACTGCATTTTGCCAGTTTAATGGAAAATTTCAAAGGTCTAAAGTTTCTAGTGTTTAGAAGAAATTGCCAAGATGTACAAGATGTTTGATAAGACAGAATCAAGACTCAAAATAAAAAGTGTTTGAGAAAAGTGGAATCAGATACCATGCTGTTCCTTTAGCCTATTTCTCCCCGCCATATATCAATCAGTAATGCACACAAACAGAACAAATCCAGCCCCACTTTTCATGACTGTGGAAGGCACATTGCCAATGTGCAAAGAGGGGCTGTCCAATCTCATGGAACAAAGACCCAACATGCATAAGATCCTTGCAAGGCAGACCACAGGATCTGAACTGGGGTAGAAGTTGCTACGTGGATAGTGTTGCCCAGCTATTTAGCTTAAGTGTACTATAAGCTAAGGCCTGGTCTATCCTGCCATGCTGGGTTGACAGGAGATACACAATGCATCTCTCCCAGTGACTTACTTACCCTCCCTTACCACTGCGTCTTCACTGGGCTCCACTGATGGGAGATGCTTTCTGTTCGATGCAACATTACTCTTTTCTGGGGAGTGGAATTACTGCGTCAAATGGGGAATATTTCCAGGATCAATTGAGCGGGTCTCCACTGGCTGCTCAATCATTCCTGCTACACTGACTGTAGAGATTGATGGAGACAAGCCCTAAGTGTCATTTTAAGTTGAAGTGTGGCCATTGTAGATAAGCTGCCCACCCTCCCAAGGGGGAGGGGCAGCTGGTTCAGGTCCCCGGCCCCTTTTGGGGCAGGACCGTCAAGTCTTTAGCCCCTTGGCAGGGCAAAAGTTTCACAGTTCCAGTCACAAGGGTGAGGGGAAAATACAAGGCTGCCTTTCGGGGTTACAAGGGTTTTGGGTCGCACAGATCCACTGTGTCCCAGCCAAGGTTCCCAACAGGGGCTGAGGCCTCTGGACAGGGGTCAGCGAGGCCCGAGCTGCAACACGCCAACCCTGAGGTAGGCCCTATGGGACCTGAGGCCTTGGTGCAGGGCCAGTGGGATCCAAACCGCAACACAATGCCCCCGAGATGTGACACCCCATCAAGGGCTGAGACCCACACTCCCCTGAGCTACCCCTGGCCTCATGCTCCTGCTGTACCTCATCCATTAGTTCTTCGGGGTAATCACTCAGGGGTAGATTCTAAAAGCCTTCCATCTCATCAGGCGGCAGCAGGTCGGGGAGTCCATCAAGCTCGTCCGCAGGTGATAACTGCTCCAGGTTGCATGAGGTGGGCAGCGTCTTGGGGCTCCCAGGAGCCAGGGGCAGCTCCTCCAAGTTGCAGGAAAGCGGCAGCATTTCAGGGAGCCCCGTAGGGAACAGCTCGGGAGTGCCCACCTGCCTCACAGGTGGCGACTCTCCCTGCGGGCCTGTTGTGGACTCGGATCTGAGCGGCAGCTCCCAGTTCTCGGCCATGGGTGGGCCCCACCAGACATGTGGACCCGGATCTGGTAGCTAGAGTCCAGCTTCCCCGCAGGGCGGCCCGGGGTCAGGAGCGAGCTAAGGTGCATCCTTCCCCTTTGGCGGCTGGTGCTCAACTGAGCTGACTGCCTCCCTTTTTATCTTTCCTGTTCCTGTCCCGCCCCTCTGCTTCCGTCCTGATTGACAGGCCGGCTCTGGCTCCGCTCCTCTGCTGACAGGAAGAACTCTCTGGCCTGTCTCCAAGGGGGGCCAAGCCTTCCTGCTACACCATGCTTACCTTAAATTTAGAAAAGAGGGAAGACCACTCAGATCAATAAAGATCAGAGCAAAGTACAAAAAAATACATGCCACTGCAGGTCTCAACTGCACCACAGAATAGCTCTGTAAGTCTGAATTTATGAGTCAACCTAGGGATGTCTCCAGCAGAAGTTAAAGTAACATATCATGAGAATAGCCCTTTTAAAAAATTAAATAAAATTATATTTTGAAGGGGAGAACAGTGGGAAAAAGAAGTGACTTTCACACCAGTCATGTGAGATCTTTCATGTTAAGTACCACTTTAAAAATCCTTTTTAATATCTAATCCACCCACTCTGTTACTCATGTGCAGTGAGTGACGCTACAGTCTTCAGACTAAACTTTGTTCCCATGGAAGTCAACAGCACGGTTCTGAATGGGAATTGAACTACAACCCTTTTCCCTGTGGAAAAATTGAAATATCAGTTCAGTTTAGGGGTGAGTCTCCCATAGCAACTGGCAGCCCTGGTATTTCAGAGGCTTCAAACTTGGGAGAGTATAAGGGACTAGTGGCAAAGGATTTGTCCTAATTCAGATTTCACTAATCACACAAATTTCCCTTCCTTTTCCTTCCTTCAGAATTTGTTGCATCAGAATAAACCCTTAATTTGAGGGAATATTGTGATGTTGAATAAATCTCAAGTCCACTTTAGTCCTGCTGCTTTAACCAGTGCTAGGTAATACAGAAAAGACATGAACTAGAAGTTCCAAAACACATAAAAACTTCTTCCCATTCGTGACTTAATGTCACTGACATTTTTATGTTGATTTACTGTTGATGCAATCCATAAATGCAATCATAAACTTCAGGTGTTTGGATGTGTCAGTTCAGTTCAGTTCATGCACAGCCTTAATGTTCAACCTACTGTATTTATGTAAAAAGAGGGGCCAAGAGACATTTTCATTTACAGAAAATATTATCAAAGCTTTGCTGTACCGTAAATAGAGGAGGGAAGGCAAACACAGCAGTAAACTATAAACTGGAATTGCAAACTCCAGTTAAATAGGACCTCAAAGCCAATTCTTTTATTCACCACAAACTTGAATAAGTTTGTTAAGCCTAATATAAAACAGAACTTATAGGATGAAGGGGAAAGCTTTTTAATAATTCTAGAAAACATATTCAAAATGCTTAATCAGAAATAAACTATGCATGCAGACTCAAGACCCACACAATGATTTACATTTTTAAACCATCCTTCTCCTCTTCATTTCCTCTATTTTTCTTTCCCCATCTTCTATAATTTCTTCCCATTTTTCACTACCAGTGTTTTCTTGGGCTCATGCTTCCTTTGCCCTATTTCTTTGCCATACCCTGCCCCTACTACCAGTTCTCTCTCCACCTTAGCTCATTGTTATTCTCTCACCAATCATTTGAAGCATTTCTCAGAACAGTGAGCAGCACATAAGTCCCCCCAAAATTTAACGTTAAGTGATCACCTACCCCTAAATCTAGACCTGTCTGTCAGTTAAAGATGCAGCACAGGTGCTGAAAAAAGACAACATTTAGAATGAACTGTGCTAAAGAAACAAGGTATTTAAAAGTGAGAAAAAACTGTAGTTCATTTAAGCAAACAATGGGCTCATTAATGGTCATTTACCAAGCCATAATAATTATTTGACCATACCATTTGGGTTCATTCCTATAAACACAGAAATAAAACCACTGGGGGTGTTAAGTTTCCGAAGACAGTGATCGCTCAAGTCAGCTGAAGATAACTTCAAAGGGGAGCAACCTCCTTATTTAAGAAAGTGGAAAACAGCCACTATTGTGTTATTTGACCTTTCAGAGACCATTAACCTTTCTGGTTCTCAGTATAAACATCTATTCAACAGCTGTAATCTGGATTTGCCAACCACCCCAGCAATGTTGTGAGACTTACTTGATTTAAAAGCAGTATCAGAGGCTCAGAAGAGAGGTGTTATAAAAGAGCAAAGCATTATTAGAAGCACGGCTTCAGTACAAATTGATAAAAGCAGTCACAAAAAGCATAGCCATTTAATGAGACAGATCTTCTGCTGCACTAGCAGACAATCCACCCCCCTCTGTCTGTACACTTCCGAGGTACTAGGGTAGTTCAGATTACTCTTTAAACTTAATAACCTATGAAAGAAATGTCCTACAGAACCTTCTAGTCTTTATACGTAGAATACACACATCAAAGTTTATGATAGATTTCAAGGCCAGGACAGGCCTCCAGGACCATCTGTCTGATCTTCTACATAATACATGCTACAGGATCTCCCCTGGTAATTTCCGCATTAAGCTCATGGCTTCTGTTTGAACTATAGGGTACCTTTTAGAAAAATAGTTAGTTTTGCTTTAAAGATTTCAAGTAATGGAGAATCTGCCACATTCCTGAGTAAATTGTTAGAAGAATTAATTACACCTTATTGTTAAAATTCAAACCTTAGCTAGAGTCTAAATTTCTCCAGTTTCAACTACCAATCTTTCGATTTCATTACACTATCTCTTCTAGACTAAAGAACCATCTATTGTTAGAAATGACTCTCTCAGGACTTGGGAAGTAGGCCAGTCCTCACTTACAGACAGTCCCCTCATCCAGAAGCAAATACTCCCCATCAACCACACACCATACAACAGAATCACTAACCCAGGAACCTGCAACAAACCTCATTGCCAACTCTGCCCTACCTATTCAAGTGACACACAGTACCTAACCAAACTAGCCATTCTATCAGAGGCTCATTCACCTGCAGATCTACCAACATGATATATGCCAGGGGTCAGGAACCTTTGTCAACCCCCCATGCCAGCCCTGCCCACCACACCCCCAGTGGGTGCTGGGGGCAAGGCCAGGCTGCCGCTTCAGGGCCAGGGCCGGGGCCAACTCTTGCCCTTGCCAGCAGGCAGCCTCCGGGTTCTGGCTGGGGCTACCTCTATCCCTGTGGCCTCCGGGTCCAGGCTAGAGCTGCCTCTCACCCCCTGCTGACAGGCAGCTATGGCTCTGCATTCAGAGCCGGAAGCAGGAAGGTGCTGACCTGCCCTGCTCCCCTCCAGCCCTGCCCAGCAGGGGGTGGGGCCAGCAGGGGCCTGGGAGCCGTACACTGTGTCTTCTGCTGGCTGCACTCCCTAGCAGGGAAGCACGGCCAGTGGGGGCCTGGAGCTGCGGCATGTGGCTCATTCCATCCAGCCGCACAGCGCTTGGGGAGCAGGGCCAGCAGGGAAGCTTGAGTGGAACTGCGTGCCACTCAGGCTTGGCTCCTGTGCCATTTTTGGCACAGGTGCCGACAGTTGCCAACCACTGATATATGCCATCATGTGGTCACAATGCCCCTGTTCCACATACATTGACCAAACTCGATTGTCTACACAAAAGAATAAATGGGCACAAATCAGACATCAAGAATGCTAACATTCAAAAACCAGTCGGGAACACTCTAGTCTCCCTAGGCACACAGTAACAAACTTGAAAGTTACTATACTTCAAAACTAGACTTTAGGGTGAAACTGTAGACCTGGAATTCATATGCAAATTGATACAACTGGACTGAGTCTGAATAGGGTCTAGGAGTGGCTAGCTCACTACAAAGAGTAATTTTCCATATTCAGACATTCTCACCTTCTCATCAACTGTTGTGGATGGCTGCAACCACACTGACCTTTGATTAAAATTGACCTTTTTAACACTGTTCCCACCAGTAATGTGACTCACCCTTCTTTGCATGTGTATATATACCTAACAAACTGCAGTTTTCACTTCATGCGTCTGACAAAGTGGGTTCTAGTCCACGAAAGCTTATTACACCTCAATAAATTTGTTAGTGTGTAAAGTGTCACTCCTTGTTTGGTCATATTACAAATGTGACCTTCATTTTTTTCTATTATGTATGACCTTGTATTTGGCTGCATTAAGAGATATACCTTGTTCAAATGACCCCTACCTCACCAAGCAATCCAGATGGGATTGTATAATTGACCTATTTCAGTTATTATTTATGACTCCACCAATGTTTATGTTATCTTGAAATTTCACCAGCAATGGTTTTGTATTTTTCTCTGATAAATATTGATTAAAAATTGATAAACATTTTGAATATCACTGGGCCAAAGCCATATCTCTGCAAGACCTCATTAAACGATGATTCTCTGTTTACAACTGATTTTGCAAACTATCAGTTTAGCATTTTGGGATTTTTAATCCATATAATACAGGTTACATTAATTTTGTTTAATGATGTTTTTTCTTATTAATCAAAATGTTCAGTACATTGTCTTTTGGTGGATAAACCTCACAGTCCTGTTTCTGCATTGTGCATATTCCAGTAGTTACTAATAAATAGCTAACCACAGTATGTACATGGGTACATGCACAAAGAACACAGCTGATTTTGCAAAGAATTCATAAGAGTCATCCTACCATTCACAACTATATTTTTATCAGCTCATAGGGTTGCCACCTGGTACGCTTTTACCCTGACAGTCTGTTTTAATGTTGCATTTGGTGTAAGGGTGAAGAAGACGCTATTCAAAATTTTCAGGTGGGCTTTAAAAAAAGGTAGTTAAAATATAAATAAATTATACTCTTAAAAATTAACATTTTCACCATTGCCATTCTCCTTCAACTTTAATCTTCCTCCAGACTTGAAACCTATACTAAACTTCACAATTTTACACTGTTTAGTGTCTGTTCTTCATATCTCTTACTTTTTTATAAGAAACAAAAAATTAAAATAATTGATTTGGAAACCTCTGTGCAGCCAAGGCAAAAGGACAAAACAAAGCTGTAAATGCTGCTCAATAGATTGACTGTTCCAATGAAAAAGCAGGTGAGCATTAGGGGTCTCAAAGCTACACTGAATTCTACAAAAAAAAGTCTTGGAAAATAATACTGAGTTCCTGAGATGCAGTGGCAGATTCAGTGGCAGAAAAAGTAGATAACTATACCTCTACATGACAATAACTATACCTCTACATGACACAGGGTGAATACCCACTGCTTGCATGGAACGCTTCTGGCTCTGGAAGAATGCCAAAAGGGAATTAACGAACAATGGTCAAAAGCTTGAATAAGAGAGAGAGCTGCTGTGGCTGGTAAATTGTATGAAACTTTCACTGATTATAGAAATGTTTAAAAACAAAAAGGAGGAAGATTTAGAAAAGCAGATCTGTTAGTTGGAAATAGACTATTAACAACATAATATTGCTGGAGTAAACCTTACTAAATTTGGCTTTTAATGCTTACTAAATAAACTAGTTTTGATGCTTATTAAGTTTAGATTTAATTCAAATCACTATGGATGAAGTTCACTGCTGCATCATCTTCTGTGGTTCTCCAACTGGGGCAAATCTTGGAGTCCTAGCTCAGGGTCAGATACTGCATTCCCCAGCTGAGAAAACTCCTTTAGTCTGGCTAGGAGGAGGCAGAGGAGGCATGAGGAATTTGACCCTTAATTTTGCTCTGTCCTTAAGCAGACAAGGATTCTAAATGGTTTCACTGCATGATACTTGGGCTTTACCCTCACCAGGAAGAATGGTGAATTGAAAGCTTGCTGTGCTTTTCACTAGCCCATCGGGTCTTGTTAAAAGTGTTACAAGACTATGCTGCTCATTATTTTCACTGCAACAAGGATACCACTGACATAGCAGACTGTCATCTGGGCTCCACAAATACAGAAGTCTTTCAAAGATTGCACTCTTCTACTGTAGAATCCATCATGTTTTATAACTGAAGGGACTGTTACTTGGGTTCAGAACAGCTACACTTAGCAACATCAAATTGGTGAGTGGAACATTGACTCAAAGCCACCTTGCCACCTCCCAAATTCCAGGGCCAGCTATAACACGCAACTGCACTAATAACACATTCAGGACCATTTTACTGAGTATTGCCAAGATCACAGTGCACTCTGAACATGTCCTGATTCCCAATTCAACATGTACTTTATGACGGAACAGCAAGGAGCAGCTATGCCAGCTCAGTGCCACCTTGGATCTGGAGTACTTAGCTGCAATGTTCCCTCTAATTACTCGTAGATTGTGCGCGCAAACAGTTTCTTTGGGTGCGCAAAAGCATTTCTTTGTGAGCGCCAATATTAGCACTATTGAATTTTTTCTGTGCACTTTATTTTGTTGTGTGCACAGGTTTCATGACCTGTGTGCGCGCGCACACGTGCACAGCTTAGACGGAACAGTGCTTAGCTGCCCCATTTAGTTTCAAGGCCTGAACAGTGCAAAACAGCTAGAAGGAGAAATAAACACCTGGGCTTTAATTAAAGGTATGTCTAAACAGTAGCAAAAAACATAGGAGGAAAAATGGCCATTCCATTCTTGGTGCACATAAGCCCCACAAACAATAGATTGAAACTTTTCCCCTCAGTGGTATCCTTCAGGGTGGCTTGAGTGCCCACTGCTGCCATGCTGCTCTATACACTGGTATAAAGGTCCCAGTTGTCCCTGAGCTCCCTCATTCCTTCTTGCTGGATCTGATACAGAGGGGTAGGAGGGTGGGTCATGGAACAGGTCTGTGCAAGAAATCTTGAAGACTAGCAGTTATAACCATTTTTCTTCGAGTGATTTCACATGTGTGTTCCACTCTTGGTAATTCACAAAGCATAATGCAGCAGAGGGGATCACAGTTCATGTATACACTGACTGGGATACAACTCATCCAAATTTAACATAATTTCTGAGTACTATGTAATAGCATTGTGATGGGATTCACTCACTGCAGGTGGCATCTCCTTGTGGCTGCTAGAGCAATCAACTCTCCTCTGGTCTGGAACCCTCTTCCACTGGTTACTCAAGCTGTGACCACTCCACCTCTTGAAGACTCAAGGTGTTATTTCCTCATGACTCAGACCTCCAGTCAGGTCACTCTACAGTTGTATCCTTTCCAGGGAAATAAAGCAGTCTGTTTGCCATCTGCAATGCTCCTGTAACACTTCTCACTAGCTGGTAGGGGAACCTAGGTCTGCCTTCGACACTTGTTCCAGCCCAGGAACCAATAACAAGCAAGCAAGCAATGTCTGCACAGTCCTACCTCTTGCTGTTGTTTCTCTGGGCTTCTTCCTACCTAGCCCTCTTAGGCTTTATTTCCCAGCAACTCATCTGGGGCTGACCCCTTTTCCATGGCTAATATCCTGGGGCTTATTCTCCCTCTTGGAACTTCTCCTCTCCTCCTGTCTGTTCTAAGAATAGATTCTGCAGATTCTCTACTTGCAGCCCCTTTCGGCTGCAAAAATGCTGACTTTGCATTCCAGCATACTCCTACCAGCCGGGCTTCTTGTTCAGTTAGACTTGGTTCCCCCTCCAGGTGCAGTCAAGTACCCTAAATGGCCCCTCAGGCCAACATTAACACATTCAGGGCCTATGGGGGTACCTACCACATCACATCCATTATGGGATTGAAAGATATGACGAGTTACTCAGCTTGAGCAGTAATTGAGGGTGTTCCACCGCAGATGTATGACACATCCTTGCATCTTGGTTCAGAGATTTCCATCCACAATGCCTGTCTGGGTTCTGCATGTCTTCTTTTTCTTCTCTATCTTAGAGTGATATTATTAGATTCCAAAGTAGACAGGAAGAAGGTGGTAGTGGAACACCCACAGGGACAGACATTCAAAGAATCTCAGTTACTGCATAAGCTGAGTAACCTTCTCTTCTTCTTCAAGTGAATGCTCCACACCAAGTGACTCTAGAGTAATGTCCCTCACTTGATGGCATGAACTTTGGCATTCTTACAATTAATGGATGACAGTACTGTCAGGCCTATGGAAGCAACTGATCTGGATGTATGGCTAACAGCGTGATGTTTGGTAAAGATATGTTCTGAGGTCCAGGTAACTGCTTGACATATGTTTGATATGGGGACATTATTGAAGAGTGCCATGGATGTGGACATTGTTCTGATGGAATGTGTTCAGACTCTTTCAGGAGCTTTCATGTTTTTTTAAATTGTAGCAAGAGTGAATGCAACCTGCTATCCACTGAGACAATTTCTGAGTAATGACGGCTGTCCCTTTGGATCAGTCTGTTATGGACACGAGGAGTTTTCATGTCTTTCTGTAAGATTTCATTCTGTTTAGGTAAAATGTTATTGCACATGTAATGTGTGCAATAGTGCAGTTTATATATTACTATGTGGTTTTGGGCAGAAAGTTAAGTGGATTGGTTAGTTTATGTGGAACACCGAAGTAATTTTTGGTAAAAATTTTGGATGAGGCCTTTGGCCTAATCTACATTGCCATACTGGGTCAATAGGAGACACACAAACTACATATAGTTGAATGTGTATCTCAGGTCAACTTACTTACCCTCCCTTATCATAGCATCTTCACTTTACTACACTGATGGGAAATACTCTCATTTCAACACAGTATTAGTCTCTTATGAGGTGGAGTTATTGCATTGAATGGAGAATACTTTGGGGATCAATTGAGTGGGTCCCCAATGGTTCCTCAATTGATCCTGCAGTGTCAGTCTGTGAAGATCAACATTCTAAGGGATTTCTGCATATCTTTTGGTTGACTCTAAATATCACTGGTATAAAACGGAATGCGTATGGGAGGTTGATGTTCCAGTTGAGGAGGAATGAATCTGTCATGAATTGGGTCCCCATGCCTACTCTGGAGCAGAAATGGGAACATTTTTTATTCTATGGTATTGCAAAAAGATTGATGGTTGGATGACCCCATTATTGAAAAATATTTTGCAAAACCATGTATTCACTTCCCACTCATGCTTTTGTACAAATTGTTTGCAGTTGTGTTTTGGCGTCCCAATAAATGTGCTGCTGATATGTTGATCTTGTGATGGAAGCACCAGTTCCATAATCTCATCACTTCTTTGCACAGGGATTTCGATTGGGCTCCTCCCTGCTGATTTATGTAGAACATGAATGCAATATTGTCCGTCATCATTTTCATCAGTTTGTTTTTTATGAGTGGAAGGAAGTGGGAGCATGCATTGCAAATTTATATGTAGACACATGCTTCAGTCATTGACCATCTGCCTTGTGCTGTATGCTTCAGTAGGTGTGTCCCCATCCTATTAGGAATGCATCTGTGAGGATAGTTCCTGTGAGAATGGAATACTTGTCCTCATGTTGCTGGATTGTGGAGAGGTTTTGACTCTCTTGGGCATTGCAATTATCTTATTCAGTTCATACTTGTGGAAGACTGAGGACTGAAGTCAGGAACTGGCTAGGTAAGGACAATGAGACTTGAACAAGGAGCCATCAGTGAGAAAGAAATAAGAATGAGACAGGTTGTAGCGGAAAGGGCAGATGATGTCCTACTTTGGGGGAAATAGACAGAAATGCCTGTTACCACTGAATCAGACACTCCCCAGAGCCTGTAATAGAACCCAAGATACCTGAGACTTATGTCTTTTGTCATCAGCAAATATTTGTGAAACCCTCAGACAAAGTATGTCTCATCTCCCACTAGTGTTGATTCATAAAGAGAATGACAGCTTACTATTGTTACTGAGTCATTTCATTAGCTCAGGTCACTGGTATTTCTACAGTAGAGCTAAAGGTTCCAGATGGGCTGATGACATATTTGGTATTCATAAGATGCCACATGATGGAATTTTTCAGTTTCTTTTTTTAAAAAACCTAATAAATTATACACAAAAGACCACTGTTAAAGTTTGCATAGTCAAGCATACTAAATTAGGAAATACTAGAACTAAGGTTGCCTATCCTTCATTTACTCCCTTACGTGTATGTATTTTGATACAGTTTTTAATTACAAAATTACATACAGTTTTTTCCACAGGGTCCCTGCTTTGTTCATGGCAAAAGATAGGCCTGCTCTGGAAAAGAGTCAAAGTTGTTTGGTAAAGAAGACTGTTGGTTGTAGAATCCAGTCTCAATTGTTGCAGAAACTGGAAGGTGCCCATTGACTGAGGTAGTGTCTTGCAGGAAGAGAAAGGTCATTTTGTTATTAATGAAGTAGAATACTACCCTGAAGAACTGGATTCTATCTTTGCTTCTGCTATAGAGTTCTTATGTGATGACGGATAAATCATTTAAACCAAAGTTTTCACAGGTAGCTATTAAATGTGTGTTCCTCATCTTCTGGGTGTCTAATGAGAGACATGGGAGGTAGAATTTGATTTCAGAAAGGCTGAGTACTCACACCTGCAATTTTAGTCAAAGGAGCTGTATTTTGACCACAACAAGTGTTATATAATTCAAAAAATTTGGAAAAATTAAGTCCTGAGCACCTTAGATTGGGCACCTAAAGTTAGTGGATATTTTTTAAGTTAATTTCTCTCTATCTCAGTTTCCATTCATAAACTGGGAACTCTAATACCCTCTCATCTCACAGGATGTTGTGAAACTAAATTAATGTTTGTAAAGCACTCAGCTACCAGTGTTTAGCATCACACAAAACCCCATAAGAAAGTTAATAATTTTGTCTCCAAGCAAGATTTAAATAGTGTAGGGGATCACCCACTGAACAATAAGAACAAAATGAAATATTGAATAGCTACTCATTAATTGTGCATTGAATGAAGAAAGAGTTTTGTGGAAGAGATAGTATATGATCATGTAATCAAATTGTTTGATAATACAAATACACTAGGAAGATGAATTAAGGTTACACAGGCAACCATAATTCTGAACTTCCTACTTTTGACTTTGTACTTGACTTTGCAACCTTAAAAATATTTTAATCTACTTTTGTAGGTGTACAGTATTATTTATTTGACCTAAAATTGCAATCAGCTCTATTAATCTTTCTATAGTTGTTGCTGAATTGCAATCAGTACTTGCAGGACTTAGGTGTTTCGAGAGTTGATCCTGTGTAATTTCCAGTGTAACGGCAAAGGCATCAGTATGCAATTCAAGCTTAATTGTTAACTTTTTTTTCCTGTGCAGAGTTTGCCATGCAAATAGTCTCCTCAGTCCCTGCAGTGTGTAGCGGCCCTGTGCATACTGCAGCAAAATCAGACTGATTAACACAGCAATTGTTTCTAACAAGATATAATCAGAATGAGAAACTTAACAATGTGGTGCTGTCCTCCATTTTAACAAAGTGCAAGAATAGACAGCCTGAATCAAAAGCATGTCTGGCAACAATCTGTATAGATATGTAGTCCAGTGGATTGTTTATACCACAGAGGCACATTGGCCTAAACAATGGTTTGCTCCCAAACATGCAACACATTTTTAAGCAAAGAACAGTCCATGTTTCTTCTTAGGTAAGAGTCAAGCCAATGATGCATGCCAAAGTTTGAATAATCGGTGTGCTCTATTTTTCCAAAATCCAACACTGAAAATTAGTGATTTTTCATTTTTCAGCACTCCTATAATAAACAGTGCCCCTCAATTCTCATACAATTAAATATACTACAGATTAATTAGTATTAGGGCAGGCTATTTTATATTTTTCCTTGGGATTGTGACCTACTTTATTTTTTAACAGTATCTAGCACACTGTTGGTGCTGCCAACGCTCCTCCATAATTTCAAAGGTTAATTGTTTATTTATAGTAATAAGAGCTATAATAAGGGCATTTTAATTACTTTTCTCTATAACATATAGTATGCTGCTAACCTGGGAATGAGAGATATAGTAAGGTTTTCAAGTCAAGTCTCTGCACAGAAGAATAAACGGACACAAATCAGACATAAACCATGATAACATTAAAAAAAATAGAGGGACACTTCAACCTCCCTGAACAGTCTGTAAAAGATATGACAGTTACAGTACTTCAACAGAAAAACTTTAAAATCAGGCTGAAGCACAAAAATGGAGAACTAGAATTTTTTGCAGATTTGACACCATTCAACTAGATTTAAATAAGGACCTGGAATGGTTAACTCTTGACAACGCTGATTCTCATTCTCACCTCCGCCTCTATTTTTTTCCACACTATTTGAATGTAAACATCTTGCTTGGTTTGCTGCAACAGTCAGAACTGACCTTCTGACTCACCCTTCTCTAAATTTATATATTCACCAAAGTACTATAGTTTCCATTTTATGCATCTGATGAAGTGAGATTATACTAATGAAAGCTCATGAGATAGATAAATTTGTTAGTCTTTAAAAGTGCTACAGGACTTCTTGTTTGTTCTGATATTAAATGCTTCTCTAATTAAACATAGCCCATGATATTTCATCTTAGGACAGTTTGTTGGGTTTTTTTCGGATTTTTTTTTTTTTTTGGTAATGTTGGAAGTACAATTTTGGCTACTGTCAGTATGTTAATAATTGTGTGAAAAGTAATACCTTCACCTACCATGCTCACTCTTCTTTCATGTTTCATATCTATTGTGTTAAGGGTCATATTTTAATTCATTAGATGTTGCTGTCTTTTCTGGTCCTAAGGTCTGGATCCATTCATTCTATAGGTCTGTGCTGCATAGTGATTTTTTACCTTGCATCCTGTCAACCTCTAAGATCAAATTTAAAGACTTTATAATATCATGGACATCATTAAGAATGGGCATTTGGGGCTAAAGAAACCATAGAAAAAAAAGTGTGGTTACCCATAGCAACTACTGCATCATATGATATTTATGCTCTTTCTGAGCTACAGTGCAGCAGTTTCCTCAAGAACTACAAAAACACCTGCTAATATACTACTCTCAATAAGATTTTTTTAAAAATATAACTGCAGAAGAAATGAACTTTCAAGTAATCTAAATTAAAATAGACATGTTCTCTTTCTATTCCTGCTTTCAATTCTGAGATCCATTCCTAGTGTGATTTTGTGTCCACTTTTTTATTATTAAGATATTGTATCAATGGAAAAAAAGAGCCGTTGCTCTAATAAAGGGAGATGCCCTGTGGAGTGCATAGAACTGCCTCAGTCAGTGTGACATATCTGGATGTCTCCATCAGTTGAAAAGTGCAGCTTTCTTTTCTTTTCTTTTCTTTTCCACTCCCTGTGTTTTGTTTATTTTACAGACAAAACATCTCTGAATAGGAAAATGACACAAATCCCATTACCAGCTCTATGTAAAATGGGACTAAACAAAGCATAAGGAAATACAGTGTTTCAAGAAAGAATGCTGCTTTGCTGTTCCTGTTAAGAGGTACAACATGGACTTTTAATAGTTCTTCAAGACATACTGAACTAGCATGGTTACTTTTTTAACAACCTTTTAGAACAATACTGATAAAAGCACTTTACAACTTTTAATCTCCATTCTTTGTAATATCCCACTAAGATCCTGAAAATACCAAATATTTCTGTCTGCCTACTGCCCTTTTTATTTTCTCTGTCATTTGGTAAATCTTGATTTTTGGTTGCCTATACTGCATTAGCCAAGAGAGCTACATTTGGTGCTGTGAGTATCACTAGTATCCATTAAATCAGAGCAACTCTGTATTGTGTTCCCTTCCTCAGGGGCTAACATTGGCACTGGCTATTTTCATCCTGTGAGTGGATACATACAAATGGCTACAAAAACTTTATAATTTTGTCATTTGCCTAACTAATGTTGTGGTATACTCTATACTTTGTCCTTAAATATAAAGGCTAGCAGTTTCAAAGATTTTAATGGCAAACACTGTAAAGAGATAGAGCCATAAGGACATTTCCAAAATATAACAATTTTAGGAAGATGTAAGCTCCCAAATAACATGACACATTACCTTTAAGTAATGTCTTCATTAAGCCTCTTCATGCCAAGGAAGAAATTGCCATTTTAGAGGATACTTAGACCTGCTGCATATTTTTCTGGTGAATCAGCACAAGGTTATATAGCACAGGTGTTTCTGTAATTGTGATACTTTAGAAAAATTCAGCGTTCAATGGCCCTCAAGCACCTCCACCTGTCTGCTGTGTTGCTCCATTATTATTACAATAAACTGAAATATAAAATGTGCAGGAATGTTAGCTGACTAAAACTTGATTATAAAGATTCTGTTTAATGTCTATTTTTCTTGATATTCTTTCTTTCATATTCAACACATCTAAACAAAAACAATAAAGGTTAAAGTTGCTGCTGTTGACATTACACAATGATATATTGATGCCATGTAGAAGATCAAGAGTGGTTCTATTTTTATGTGCTCACTTAAAGTAAAAATTTAGCTTTGAACAAGGCATTCCTCACAGTATAGACAACCATACTGCCACTAACCTGGCAGAGTGGATAAAAATGGAATTGTGAAGGAGTGGGTCACAACTTTGAATCCATCATATGCTTCAGTGTTGCTGCAAACTGTGGCAGTCATACTTCCAGCAGACATCTCTCTGCAGGGGTAAATACTGCAAGCTTTACTCAAGGATAACATGGGTTGTCTAAACAGAGATTGCAGGACGAGTTCAACAATCTCCCATATTTATACCACTTGTAACCCAGTGCAATGAATACCTAAATTATGTTACCACAATTTTGCTGATTCAGTTAAAGGAAAATTCAACACTGGCTTAAATAAACTTATCTACAATAAGGAAAGTTCAACAGGCCTTTTTTACCCAATTATTATCAAGGCGCTATGACCTGCCAAAACACTTTTAGTCAGGACAACAACTTGGCATTCAATTTCTCAGCCTTGACTTTTGCAAGTCAAAACATCAGAAAATTCAGATCATTAATATAAATTACACACCTTTCTGTTATTAAATGCAGCAAAATATGTAATGTTAATATTGACCGTATTTCAAAACAGTAAAAGACAAAAAGACTATTGTTCTGGGCTCTAGCAGAAGATTTCTCTTCTATTAAAAAGCGTTGAGTTATTACCATGATAAAGGAAATTATATTACAAATTAATTCAAAATCATGATTTGCTGAATGATTTAATGAAAATCTTAATACAAAAATGAAAAATATCACCTGCAGAATAAGACAAGCCTGTCCTTTTCTTCACCTGAACCATAAGGGTCTATTGATGTTCTCATTGGCTGTGTCTACATTACAGGGCTCGGTTAAGCCAGCTTAATAAAGTCTGCTTAAAGTAGACATTATTAAGCTAGTTTAGCATGTCCACACTCAAAATGCCAGGACTGCCCACGTCCACAATGGCAGCTGCTCGGTCGCCCTAGGAGTGGTGCATTGTGGGTACCTGGCCCACAGTGCACCACAGCAGAGGTGCCCCTCTCTCCCAGCCACTCCTTCACTACAGGAAGTGAGTGACCACACCAACCTCCATACTGTGTGTGACAACAGGGAGGTCACGGAGCCTGACATGGCCCAGCGATGTGCCAGCGCAGCACCCTCCCTGTATTGCCCAGACTTCTCTGGTTCTGGAACAGGTGCTGCAGGGCTCAGCAGTTGTTTAGACTCAAACACCGGGAAACAGCACATACAGGAATGTGAAGTCAAATCACCTGTTATAATGGGGGAGAAAATATCCACAGTCAGGATTTAATCCTGATTTCACACAATCTAATCTAAAAGAAATAGCAACTTTCTTTCTTTCCATGTGCTGTTTCCCAGTGTTTGAACCCTAACAACTACTTTGATTTGCTGTAAGAGTGTGACCTGATCCTATGTCCTACACTTCCCTGCATTTATTTCCTACCATTCTGTCAGTTCCCAAATCTTCAAACTGCCCGATGAAGTAGGATTTTTATCCCATGAAAGCTCACCCAATAAATAAATTTGTTAGTCTTAAACAGTGCCTCTGGACTCTGTATTTTTTTACAACAATATGGGGGGGGGGTCCTCTGAGAAGGGGATATACACAAGGTTGGGCAGAGAGGGGGAGAGACAGGCAGGGTCAGGCTGAAAAGGGCAAGGGAGAGACAGGTTTGGGCAGAGAACAGGGAGACACTGAGGATTGGGCTGAGAAGGGCAAGGGGACACACACACACGTTTGGGCAGAGGAGAGACACACAGGGTTGGGCAGAGAAGGGCAGTGGGGAGACACCCAGGGTCGGGCAGAGAAGGGCAGTGGGGAGACACACAGGTTTTGGCAGAGAAGGGGGAGACACCTAGGGCTGGGCTGAGAAGGGCAAGGGAGGAGACACCCAGGGTCGGGCAGAGAAGGGGGGAGACATGCTGGGTGGGCTAAGAACAGGGGAGACATGCGGGATCGGGCAAAGAATAGGGGAGACAGGCAGGGTCGGGCTAAGAATGGGGGAGATGTTCGGGTTGGGCGGAGATGCTGAGTGGGGCTGAGCTGTGGGGAGAGATGCCGGGTCAGGCTGTGATGCTGGGGTCGGGCTGACATCCAGCTGCAATAGGGGGAGATGCTGGAGTCCAGCTGAGATGCAGGGGTCAGGCTGAGAACCAGGGAAATGCCCAGTCGGGCTGTGATGCCTGGTCAGGCTCAGAATGGGAGAGATGCTGGATCAGTCAGGGAACATGGGGATTGGGGCTGGTTTGCACACAGATGGGAACACTCCCAGCTGTGTTGTACCTTCTAGCCAGCCCCAATCCCCATGTTTTCCGTGGCTGGGAGGCCAGTAAAGTCGACTTAAGGCAACTCCCCCTCCACATTGCCTTAAGTCAAATTTATAAAGTCGGCTTAACTGTAAAGTCGACTTTATAACTGGGAGTTACAAAGTTGACTTTAACTAATGCTAAGGTTGACTTTACTGCCTTGCAGTGTAGACAGGGCTTTGTTTAAGTCAACTTAAGGGCCCTTAAGTTGACTTAAACACACAATGTAGACATGCCCATTGACATCAATGGGAACAGCACTGGACCCAAGATCGTATAAGAAGGATCCAAGGAAGTAGCTACCAGGCAAAAAATACAAAAGCACCTAAATAATTGGCACTTTAAGTCCCATTTTCAAAAATGATTTGGCACTTAACAGCCTAAGGCCATGTCTACAACTCCCACCTCTGGCAACATATGTGGCAATGCGCACAATGCTATATTGGTGGCAGAACACTTCCCACAAAAAAGATTACTGCTGTTTGTTGATGGTGGTTTAATTATGTCAATGGGAGGCTCCTGTTCGCACAAAGCAACTACATAGGTGATCTTACAATGACACAGCTGCATCTCGCTAATGTGGACAATACCTAAATGTCATGCAAATTTAATCAAAGTTAACTTCTAAGAACCTAAGTCTCTTTCGAAAATGGGAGTTGGGCTCCTAAGAAAATTAATAATTCCTGAATATTTTAATTGCTGGCTTCCTGCATCACTGCTCATTGACAAGTAAATCACCCTCTGATGCTGGCCCATTTTTTCTTTCTCTGGACAAAGGTGTTTTATTCCTAATAACCATGAACAACATTTTAAAATATTAAAGAATTGGACCCAGTCTACAAAGTGTTGCTCTAGACTCAAACTTCCACAGATTTAAGGCTCCTCTTTAGGCCCATCTCTATTTTGAACTATAATGTCTTATATCTGAGTCACCCCAGGAAAGAGCCATAGGAAAGAATTGAGGTTGTCACCGATCATTGCTTTCTCCTGCTTCAGAAGAACAATACTTTGTGACACCTTTTTAGGGTGCAGCTCACTGCCTCATCACCACTGAACAAAAGCCCTGCTCTGCGCATTAGAACACCGATGAGATACACCCATGGCTTCACCCATTTCCAACAGTAAGGGACAAGACAAAGAATATGCTTTGCATGACTGAGCAGAAGGGTGAAAAAAGACTTTTCCTTGCAACCATAACAATATGCTTTCATTTTTAAAAAAGTTTAGATTCTTACATCATTACTCTAGGATCTGGGATTTTAAGAAAAACACCAGATATTGTGAGAGCTAGTAACACTGGAAGCTAATGCTAACTATTTTTAGTGGGATACAGACAACACAGGGAAAAAAAAAAGGTTAGATGTCTGAACATTTCCAGAAAGTGTACAATATGAAGTTATTGTGAGGAACCACAGCTGTTGGGCTGGACTACAGAAAGCAGGGTGTAGCCCCCCCATCCTAAAATAAATCCAGAACTGATTGAAGCACTTGAAATTTCCTTTAAAAACAGTTCAGCTGAAACCTATTTCCTCTTTTGTAGAAAAGGTTATTGTGCACAATGATGTAGGTATACCTGTTGATAATCCAAGAGGAGGGGTTTGTTTTGTTATTTATAAATGCTGTGCATATTATAAGGGCTATTAGAGCATGTAAGCAGCTGTAATGAGTTTTCTAGTGTCTATTAGCAACAAAAACAAAAGCAGTTAAAACTACAAAACAAAACTAGCTGTTCTTCACTTGATCAACATTCACAAAAGAACTCAGCAGGAGATTCAGCTGCAGACTAAGCTACAGATACTAATTACACTGAGACCATAGAAAATGTATGGCAGAAGAAAAAGAAACATGTTGTTGCATCAAGGGCCCTGGAACATTATAATCTCGGAGTTGGAAAGAAAAGAGAAGGAACCAAATTCTGTTTTCAGCTGTGCTGGTGTAAATCCTGAGCAACTCTTATGTACTAAATAAAGTCCATCAGATTCTGAAATTGACACAGCCAGTAAAGTCATATCCAGTTTTAAAACAAAGTAATGGATAGTAGTGTTTGACCCCACAGATAATAAAACTGGACTTTATTTCACTCACTTTTAAAAAAAATATATCTGTCCTACAGAGGAGATGAGAGGTTATTACATGGGGAGGGATGTGCCCTGCCACCATTTTTTAACTACCCAACAGATTCACATTACAGGAAAAACACAAATAAAAATGAGTTGGTTTTACAGATAATCTTGGACATTTGGTCTCAAATCTATAAACAGCTATTATGAGCAGGGGAGGGGAGATGTAGACATAAAAAAATATATAATTGACCATACTGTATAGTAAGAATTCTGTCATGGTTAAATTTTGTTTTCTTAGTCTGTTACTCTATAAAGCACATTCTGTACCATACATTCAACAAATCACATCACTACTCCAACCATACTCAATCTGATGCATGGCTTTTAAAATATAGAAAAAAATGGTGGAAGCACACAGACATATGGTATCTTTTGAAATCCACAGAGATATTTCCTACCAACTGAGGGTCACAGAGCCTGAAAGGAAAAAAACCCTTTGAGCTTTTCTTAAGCTCTGTTTTGATGTCCCCCATCTACTAAATTCATAAGAATTCATAAGGTTCACAAAGGAATAGTAGCTTGTGAAATATCTCAGCAAGTATAAATACTACCCAAAAACACATCTAGAAAGAGGTGTATCAGAACTCTTTGAAACTTCAGTTGTAAGAGGCTTCATTCAATTCTTTTACATGTGATATATAAACATGAGGCAATAAACAAAATCAGTCTCTAGTAAATATTATTCTGAAGAGACAGATTAACCATAATGCACTACTTATGAATGTATATATATATTAATCTCACTGCAGAGATGAAATGCAATGATCACTTTTTAGTTTAAAAGAGTTTTCTATTGTTTTGTAAAAATAGAAGCAAAGAAAGGAAAGGGAAAAGAGACATTTTCCCTGAATGAAAGATACAGACTTTGTGAGTGACCCTTTTCAATTTACATCTACCTAGGATCTGAAAAGTATCAGAATGAAAAGGAAAACATTCCTTGATATTTGCTTTGTAGGAGTTGCTTTTTTTTGCAATCATTCCTAAACTTTTCAGGCAACTCTTCCAGTACACCAGATGGAAAAGGAGCAGTTTAATCCCAGTTGATGGCCCCAATTCAGGAACTCATTTCTGTACATGCCTCAATCCATCCCTATCCAGAACAGCACTTAAGTATATGACTAAATTACATAGAAGTCAATGAGATTCTAGAATATGCTAAAGGTTTACCAAGTACTTCAATCTTGCTCTGACTAGAGGTGGATTTAAAGATGTGCTTAAGTGCTTTCCTGACCTGGGCCTTAAACAGAGAGTAAAGGCCTTTCATGCAAATAAAAAATAAATAAATCCTGATGTAAGAGCACTGCTGTGTACGGGTAGCAATCCAGAATTCACTGAAACCAACAGAAAGGCTGTTAGTGATTTCAGTGAACACTGGATTAGGTCCTACTATTTGTGTTTATGAGGTAACATTCCAATAAGTTTCTGCAGGCATAGTTAGTTTAAACAAGGTAGAAAACATCATGTAACATACATTTCCTTACAGAGAATTTCAGATTTGCACTTTCATCCTTGATTAGATTTTTCTAAATTAAAAAAAAAAAAAATCAAATCCAGTAAACTGGCATATGAGAGGCCCTCATTTCACAGCTAATCAGAATTATGAATTCTGACTGACTACCAGCTGCTAAATCAGTGAAAACTGCCTGTCCAATGATTACCCATTGAGCAACAATGCTATTCAAAGTGGTTTGGATTTCTTCTCTGCAAACTGTTCAATCTATTAAATACCAGCACCGCATTATGAAGACAGAGTAGTTTTCTATTTACCAGATTGCCAGTAGCATTATATTGCTAGCTTCTGAATGCTATCTATATTAACATCCACCTCTGGTATTACATTTCAAGGAAAGAAACATTAACTTCCTTTTCATCCTTTGAAAATAAATCAAATAAAATAACAAACATCAGTGATATGTCTGGAGGGCGTTTAAACTTTTTCTTCTTGCTGTACACAATGAGAAATGACAGGTGGTCTTCTGCCTAAAAACACAGGATTGAGAATAAGACGGCATGGGATTTATTCTAGCTTTGCCACTGACTACCTTCACATCTAAAATGGGGATAATAATTCTTCTCCAATTCACAAGAGTGGAATGATACTTCATTCATTTAAGTTTTTAAAACACCCTGATACACCCTGCTAGATGTTGTGGAAGGGCAAAGGTCTACAATGGAAAACAAAAGTCTATGGTATGGAAGGACAAAAGCCTGCAAAGACTGGCACATGTTTAAAACGTAAGCACATGAAATCCCAATGAAATCAAAGTTAAAACACATGCATAAGTCTTTGCATGATTAGACCTGAAAGTGTACAGTATTCTTATCAGTAAATTTCTGGTGTAAATGAGAAAACACGATATGACAAAAGGTTAGTAATACAATACAGAAGACTTTCACCTCTTGTTTGTGTGTTTATTCAATAGCCTGCTAGAGCATGTGAATCAAGAGTTCGTCTTGCTGCAAGACGAGAAGTGTCACATGCATCCAAAGAAAGTATAATTTCATCAAAACTATTCACAATACTCAGCAGTACTCAGGATTCCATTAACACTACAAACAATGCCTGCGAAATGGCAAAACACATGACAAAAACAAAAGAGGAAAGCCAAAAGTCAATGTGTGCGACCTTTTTAAATAGGTTTTGCCATTAGGAGGGTCAGAATTACATATCCTACAAAGAGGGAAAGAGAGGAAGCACAATGCTTAGCTGTATTAGCGTTATTGATCCTTGCAAGATATTCATGAAACTATCTGAGAAAAAGAACAGAGGACATTTTTATAGTTAATATTTACCTCCAAGGACAAAAATAGGGTAACCTTTAGAAATAGCCCTGAAAAGTCACAGGTGTAAATTATATCAGCACCCTCTAACCAAGAGTAGGTGAACAGTCCTGCATGACACAGAGGGTTATAATGCCAGCAATCTCTCATACGTCCAAGAGTGGTGAGTAGTCTCCTTCTATCCATGAGTAAAGGTAGTGCCAGATACAGAGAGCATACTAGTGAGCATCTGATCTTACAGAATTGTGTGGCAAATGAGCAGTCTCACCAGAACCAGGAACTGAATCAATTATTTATTGTTATGGAGTAGAACCATTCCATGCCCTTAATAAAGAGGTCTGTGAGATTGGCAAGAAGTCTAAAAAACATATCTCCGCTTCCTCCCTCCCTAACATGAACATGGGCACGCACGCGCGCACGCACGCACGCACACAGGGATTGTGGCAGCTGAATTTGTATGTGAACATTTTTTTTTTTAAATGGAGGTTGACATCAGATGAACCAGAAGCACATGCCCTGCTGACCCATACGTTGTACACAACATAATACAATAATAATACTTGACGCTTATAAAATGACTTTCATCTAAAGTCTCCCAGAGCATTTTACAAAAAAGGTAGTCTTGAAACATCTATGTAAGGTCAGTAGTATTGCCTGAATGTTACAGATGGGGAAATTGTAGCACAGACATGCAAAGAACAAATTGTTCAGATTATAGGCACTGAAATGAATACTTAGCCTAAAATGATTTGCTCAAGGTCATTCCATAAGTCAGTTGGGGAACCCAGAATAGAACTCAGTTCTACCAAACAAGTATTGAGTGCTAATCACTAGACAACACAGCATGTAATTTACTGCATATCTCTCAAAAAGTTATTTTGCTGTTGATCTGCTTATCCAAATGCCAGCTTTCTCTGGTAAACTATCAGCTAGCAAAAGCAAGAAAGTAAAATGAAAGTATGTAAGAGAAGAGAAGAAAGCTCAAGAGCTAGCTCTGCCTTTCTTTAGGAATCAGATGTAAATAAATCTATTGCTACCTTCCCACAGGAAGCAGGAAGTTCTTGCTCTTCTCTCAAGGAAAACACATCATGTTCCTCTCCCCTGCCAATGTGATTGGCTGAGTGACTCGTACTACTGACTCATAATAGTAGCAGTCACACTAAGGGCTCTCCCTAGAGTTCCCATGGTCTAAATATTGTAGCATAAATAGAAAACCAACTAGTAGTCTGTTTGCATTCCAGGGATTAACATCACATAGGAGCTTTTATGCTTGGTTGCTTCCTCATTTTGATGTCACAACCACAACAGAGAGAATTTTTATCTGTGTCAGCAAAGAGGCAAAAGACTGAATGCACAGTGAGATCTGGCTACACTCACTTTCAGTGAAAGGCCTACCAGAAAGACTGCTTCAGGAAGTTGCATCTCTCCATGCTGCTGTTGTGCTGGGGTCTTCAGTCTCCAGTGTTATCTATCATCCAGAAGCCTATCATGGGCAAGCATAAGACAATCTGTTCAGAATGTGACAAAATAATAAAATCAGACCCATATGGTGGACCATGTTCTCTCTGGCCCATACTCAGGGGCACAGTGTAGGGAATGGGATGAGGCACCAAATAAGCTTGTTGTCTTTTCTGAGTTTCCTGTGAAAAGATTAGGGACATGTGCAGCCCCTACCATCAGCCAGAGTTCAGAGACATGTCTTAAACAGGAGCCACTTACTCCAAAGAAGCTAAAAGGGAAGACACAAAAAAAATCTCTCTTCATCTTCAACAGCCAGTGACAGGAAAACAAAACAAAATAAAAAACAGGTTCCACCATCTTAAAGGATGAGTGCAGTTTACTTATCCCCTGCCCCCCTCCAAGCTAGGGAGCATCTTAGTTTCTCCCAGTTAAAAAACAACTGATTGCAGACATCTTTGTTAAACATTTTAAAATGCTGCATGTATACCAATAGCCAGAAATCAGTAAGAGAAACTATTGCTTAACCTTACCTTGAAAACAGTCCAATTCTTTGAGGTCAGTAAAAAGGTAATGAGGAGAAGATATGTTGGTTTGTAAACTAAATAATTAACGAAGAATTTTATGTCCTCAGCCTTTTAATTATTTTTTTAAAGAGAAGCAAAGAATGCAAACCAAAAAATATCAGTGATTTGGTAACAATCAGTTTGTAGTGAAATGAACCAGAATTGGCTCCATTATATTTTTTGGCAGCTTGTAACTCAACATATTTTAGTTTTCCTTATTCCCCAAATGCAGATTGCTTGATAGTGTGTAAGAAAGCTAATTAGATATCAATATCAACCAGCACCCAAATAACAAGGATCATGATGATCATACAGCGAACAGCTGTGCCATTCAGTAAATTGGTTTCATTCCTAATAGTGCTGCAATCCAAACATTTTCTATCTCAGAAAAGGCTTCTCTCCTCTTTCCATAGCTAGATTCAATTAAAAAAAACTCTACTCTGCTCCTGAAGGGCCACACAAGGCCAGGAAAAAAACCCCAAGATTTGCTCAGTTTCTTTGTGAGAGCTGAAGGGGGGGGGTGTTTTTGTTTTTTTATTTAATCATGCCATTAGTGACTTCTTTCCTAACAGGAACAGAAGAGACTAGAAGAATGTCATTGATAGAATCCATGCAATAAGGGAGTATTAGATAGCCATGGAGGTTGGAAAGGACATTTCTTTTTTTTTTTTTTCTGTACTACCATGCTTTAAAAAATAGTTTTTGCTTCTTTTTTTCTTTTGTTTGTTTGTTTCTATTGTATTTAAAGCTACTGAAAGACACAGATTGGCATCTTCAGCATCCAAAGCCCTTTGCTTATCTACAGAACAGTCACCAACAGAGCAAGTTTTCTTCACATTGCCTCTTCTGACCTACATATGTGGTCAAATTTTCAAAAGCACCTAAGCCACTTAAGGACCCTAAATCCTATTTTAAAGAGTGACTTGAGCACTCAGGAACCCAAGTCTCATTGAAGTCAATGGGACTTGAGCGCTCTAAGTTACTTAAATGCTTTTAAAAGTTTTTGTCAATTTTTCTTCCATGCCTTTCCACGTCATTGGCCTCTGACCGTGCCAACAAGCATGACCTACTAGGAAGTGCTGGTCTACTCTAGGAAAAAAATTCACCATATTCTGATCAGTTATAAAACTGACTTTAAAATTAGTTTGAGTCATAGTGTAAGCCAGACTACAGGTAGCTTGAACAATTTTCACTTAACTATTTTCAGATCCATGCTCTAGTGTCAAAACGAGTTAAAGGTAGTGTCACAATCCCATGCAGGCTGCCACTTTTGGGAGACTTTTCTAATCCTACGTAAGCACTCCTTTCAAATAGCAGGCCCTTCCACTTCTCTGTGGGATGCCTCTCTTCATTCAACTGGGTCAGGCCCAATAGGCTTAGCACATATAAGAGTTCCCCTCTGGAAACCCAAGCATAGTAACTGTATGAAGTGACACAGAATCATCTTCCCCAAAATGAAGTATGATTTATTTTGCCAAAAAGCATTCAGTGCCTACAGTGGATTTAAAATAACTGTGACACCTACATAAATGTTGTCTGACTCAAACTTCTCCTTCCTCTCAAGCCCCTGGGTATAGATGACTTAGGTTTGGTGGTCTTCTGTTCTCCTGGGGCATGAAGTCACAGCTTGTGTGCTGAAGACCTCTCACTTTAAGTCACAGTCTCTATCTGTGTGGCAACCTCAAGGAAAAGCTGACAACTTCCTCCCTTTCTGCTCTAGGCAGATCTTTTAACAGATCAAGATGTCTTCTGATTTTGAGAGTCCCAGTCCTGTTGCTAGAATTGGGCTGAGGATTTCATCTTCTTAGCTATAAACGCGTCTATTGTGTGGCCTTGCCTGGACCATTATTTTTTTCTCTCCTGAACTGAGCAAAAATACTTGTCTAATATTCTAGGAAAGACCGGGCCTCTCCCTCCAGGATACAGTATCTACCACCACCTCCTGTGGTTTCAAACTTCATATATAGTAACCATAGTGCATAATCAAACATAAATGCTTCACAAAACAGTACAGAACAATTTCAGATCCCTCTCATATATACATAAATCCCTTCATGTGATGGCTCTGAAATCCCTTTGGCCTGGACGTGCTGAGATGAGGCAAGCAACATCTCCTCCCTCACAGTGTCATTTATGTTTTCGGAAACCTTTGAGCAGTCAGGGATTTGGGGGGAGGGAGAAGTTGCCCCCTACTTTTTGCCTGGGGTCACTGTCAAAAGTTGCCATGCTTACAGTTCTCAGGGGAGGTTCTCCTACAACACCTGCACCTTTGGCAGTACTCCTTCCCTGCCTCAGTTTCCTCAGTTTCCAATAAAAGTTGTTTCACAGCATCTCTCCTCTGTGCTTTAGTTTACCCACATTCAGGTAGAGACACATCCACAGCATTGCTCAGCTTTACTCTGTTGCAGTAATGGCAGGCAGTGAGCTGGCTCCCACAGTCACAGAATCAGAGTTCAGGGTATTTACAGCTGAACCAATGTGACACTCCCATCCTTCCTGGGAAGCAGAGTACATACTTTCCCTATCCCTGTCAGCTTCATCACTGGAATGTGTCCTGAGCTTAACACCATCCCCCTTGTCTGGTGTGTAAGGGGAAAATGACCCCCACACACTCACAGTCAGTTACTCAATTGTTACAGCCACTGACACCATTAGTTGCATTCCTACAGATATAAGTCAGCACCTTGACAAGGAGGACTGAATTTGATCTTAAGTCATAAAGATTTCCAAGCAAGAGATCAGAAGGAATATTCTAACTAATAATGCTCCTAATCCAACTTTTGTTCCTGTACAAAACTTGTGCAGCAGACTGTAAATGGTTTCATGCCTGGCACTTCCACTCAGATGATATACCATTTCAGCAATTGATGTGGGTTCCCTTTACCAGGCTTGAATATAGTTTAGGTAGTTCCTGTTTCCCACTACTCCCTGAATTCCTCATTGCAGGAGGGACAGCTTTTTGGTAGCCCAGAACTGACCACAGCCTACAGCTGGAGTATTGATCGTTATGTTAATTACTTCAAGCAGCTAGAAGGGCATTTCTGAAGCCTTCGCACAACTAAGAGACCAAGACAGAAGGAGGCAAGTGAGCAACCATGAGAAGTAAATATGACCCTGTACCCTCCTGACCTGAGTCTTGCTGAAGCATGCAGCTGTGCAAGATGGAAAGTCTAGCAATAGGTAACTATTGCTTTATGAATGACAACTGGTTAACTGACAGAAAATTTCCCAGCCTGACTAGAAAACTCCACACTGCAGGCTGCAGAACTTCACATTTAACTCATCTTCTGCAGCTGTTGGGGCTTTTGGTGAACAAGCTATGTAAATACTAACAAATTTGGTAATAAAAGAGGAAGAAATCTGAGGTTTATATACACTTGAACACCTGAGTTACCTCTGGCATATCTTGAACACCTCTCAAGTTTCCTTGTAGATGGAAAGCTGACCATTTTAAGTCCATAGATATCCACTTCAACCTCCTCAAAATGGATAAATATTAATCTGGGGTTAATGTGGAGTTCTTTACTAACCTGTTGCAGATGTGTACATGCTGGAGACTTAACACATTAGAAGGTTTGAATGAAAGCATTTTTCTTTGCCTGCTTGCATCAGTTATCTGTCAGTGTCCTCATTAATTTATGTTTTGCCACTGTCTTGCAAATAAAGACAACAAGAACTTCAGATTCAGCAAAACCCCAGGTGATATCCTCATTAATTTCCACCTTCTGCTAATGCTAGGAATCTACTAGATTCATACCCAAAAATGTAGCATGATGTCTCTAGTAGTTTGGAGAGTAGACTCAAGTACAGGACCACTGTGTGGCCCAGAGGAGCTGGCTATATAACTCCTTTCCCCTGAAAGCTCAATCACATAATTAAGTCCATAAATTTGAAGTAGAAGTCTCTTTCTTGGAAAACAGGGTAACCTACTCATCCTCTGTCCCAGCTTCCCAGTATCTAAGCCCTGTGGAATTGACAATTTGTATTCAGTCATCTGACAGCAACAACAAAGTAGATCTCAGGAATCTCTATTAAAGGGTTGCTTTGTAGCAGCTGTTCCCTCTCTCTGGGAATTGTACACTTTCAACATTGAGGTGCCTCCACTTGTTCCTCCTCCTGGGAACCACATTTAGGTCAGTCAATCCTGGCTTTTCTTAGTACCCACCTATCATTGCACTCATCTGCCAGTTCTGCCCACAGAACCCAAATTCTGTGGTTTCTAATCTCATACCCATAACCTTAACTCATGCTCACAAACATCATAAAAGTATTCTAGCACCACTAACTTGTATAAAGCATCTGTAGTGGTGGCTCCTGAAGATTTGCCCCATTTACAGAAGTAGTTACCCATCTGGTCTGCCACCTCTTAATAAGTTATACTTGTGCTGTTGTTAAGTCCCGAAACCTTGAAACTTCTGGGGTCATTTCTCTTTATAGATGTGCCCACACTTAAATTTGAGAATGTAAATTCCAGTTCAAGGAGACAAATGTGCACCAATTGTCATCAAGGCAGGAAGCTAAAAATTGAGTGTAGCCACAGTAGTATGAGAAAAAAAGTCCTTTTGCTGCTGTCATCTGGTTCAAATTGCATGCTTTCTCAGTGTATTTTCCAGCTATGATGGTGCCAGGATATAAGAAAGACAAGATAGGTTCTTGAAATAAGCATCTATTTCTCCTTCCTGTTTGAACTTGGGTAAGAATTTAGAAACTATGCCTTCATTGAATTGGCATCATGTATTCCACCCCAGTCTATCTTGTCACTGGGTCCATGGTTCCCCAGTTTACAAATTCCAATTTATACTGTTTGTCCTGATCATCAATCTGCTTGACTTTCATTGCCAGCTGTTCCTCCTACAGGAGCAGTCTTCTACTCCAGACCCTGCTGCATGAGTGAACCCAGTCTAGACAGAGCTATTAGACTCCTCCAGTACCACTGAATCAACCTGGTGTCCAATTCCACTGTTCAATGGTATGTCCACTGACAAGCAGAGCGGGCCACTCATGTCCTATCTTGGTCCTGGATTATCAGGTACTTTCTGATCTGAGTACAGCACATTAAGGCTTTAAGGTTAAGTTTAGTTGTCTTTTTAGTCATTAAGAGTTTCATCATCTCTTTCTGCACTACCTTATCAGATGAATTTTCTTAAGTTGTTCATAATTCCCTTTCTTTCTTTCTTCCTTTCTTTCAAAAAGAAAATAAATGACGTCTCCTCTTACTCTGTCTTTGGCAATGCTTGTTTACATTTGTCACAAATTTAGTGCAAACCAGCACTGCCACAGTCAGCATCCCACTGCCACCACCATGCTGTTAGCAAATTTTTCGTTCTTAACAGACAACAGTGGGTCCCAGAAGGTCTCCCCAAACTTTTGAGTTTCTACCACCTCAGGCCAGCCCGGTTTAAAACAAATAATGGAGGCGGATCAAATTTAATAACACAGGTTTATTAAGGCCATGGGATGGGGTAGAGAAAAACTATCAAATCAGTATGAGAACTTGTGAAGAATAATTTAAACTTAAACCAGGTAAGTACCTTGAGAAGGTCAACATTTGTCCCAATACCTTTTAACTGGAAAGCCCTTGTAACAAGTAAGTACCCCTGAACTCTTGAATTTGCACCCTAGATTCACCCAGGAATGTGGGTCCCTTAAGGGAGGCCACTGCCTCACCTCCACAACCCCGAACCGAACAGACCCAATCCCCAAATTGAACTCAGGCAGGTACCAAGGGTAAGTGCCCCCTCCCTGGTACACCACTCGATTGGGGCCTCACGGTTGTTCTTCACCTGATGGCGCAGACTCCGAAAACCTCGGTGGAGGATCCCACGCAGATCGCTCTGACGCGGTCCAGGCTTGGTTCGGCCACTTCTGGGCCTCCTTCTGGCCTGTCCTATACCAACAGTCTATTCGCCCCACGAGCAAAGTCCTTGGCAGCTGGAGCCTGAATTGCAAGACTCAGTCCCTGCTCCAGATCTTCGGGGACTTCCTGGAGCACCCGTCCTCTTCGGGGCCGCCAAGGGATCTCTAACTGCAGTCTGAATCCCTGATTCAGAAAACCCAGGAATTCAGCCACAATCGCAGTCCTAGAGATCCCGAGGCTCTGCCTCTTCTCCCCTCAGAGCTCAGATTGAGGCTGGCAGCCAGTCACAAGAGATGCAGGCGCCAGCAGAGACAGTGCAGGGAAGCCCCGTCTCCTCAGAGACAGTCCCTTAAAAACAGACCCCCGACCAATCATCAGGGTCCCTTTTTGTGCCTCTGAATTTACCCTCCAATCAGGACATGCCCCTTTCGTGCCGAAAACACTCCCTCCTAGGCTTACATGAGGGAAAGTTCTGGCACTGCCGCACACAGCACTCTGGGCAGCCATCTTGTCTTGTCGCCAGGCGGACTCACACACCTTGACAAGCTGCCAAGTATCCCTATTAGTTACATTTACAGAAACACTCTACTTTACTCTAGTCATAAACAGAATTATGCAAACTCCTTAACTATTCCAGGTCATGCCAGCTCCTGCTGGGGAGGAACAGTATCAAGTAATCCCCGCACATTATAACATACTTCCCATTATATAAAACATATTGTGATCCTAAACAAATAATATACTGTAAAAAACCTCTACAGTGTGACATGTTGCCTCTTTTGATTTAACTCTGTGCGGTCAGATGGGGAACCATTACACCGATATGTTGAGGAATATATGATATTTATAAAAAATACAAATATTTCCAAAGTTCTCCACAAATGATTTTGAAACCTATTTAATAAAGACAGTCCAGGCTGCCTGGCAACAACTATAAACTACATTATTATTTTTTTAACCAAACTAATTTTAAAAGTAGTTAGCCCTGGTATCCATTGGGAAAATGTCCCCATAAAGAGAGAGAAATCAGCTAGGCACCTGACAACATGGAACTGAACTAAGTCCCTGAGTTCATTTCACATTGTTTCATCAAACTTCCATCATCCTTTCAGCCACTAGTATTGGTCTGAACTATGTGTGAATGAAAAACATACATACAGAATGCCCACTGTCCCAGTACCAAATCCCTGTGACAACACTCCACGTCAGATTTCCTACTAACTTTTACTTCACTTGATACCACATTGATTGACTCTGGCAAAGAGATTCCTGAATAAAGGTTTCTTAACTTTGTGGCTTTATTTTCAGGACAGAGTATGGAGATTTACTGTTAAGATTTTGTTAATCATAGTACGGAGATCATCTCCTTGTGCAATGCATTATTTGATGTTTATTATAAACAATCTACCCAACACATTGGTTGATCAAAAAGAAAAAATAAAATTGTGATGAGTTTCTTAATAAAATCGAACACTAGCAAATGCACTGGACTTAACACATCATAACAAACCTGCAGATCAGCCCCATTCACTTGTCAAATATCATGTATTTTTAATAAAAAGAGATCAAGTTGTGGATTTGGGTGGAATATTATTTTGACCCAGAATATCACTCTTATGGCTATATTTTGCTTGGCACAATTTTGCTTATTCAATATTAAGGGGAAAAAATCCCCTTGATTTATGTGCAGCTACTAAGGGCCAATACTCAACTTCTTACTTACATGTTTACCTCCCTCAGATATTTATAGCAGGCAGCATCAGTGTGAGTGACAAAAAATGTGGAGCTAACATAGTTGTGACTTGATAACTAAAATATACAAAGTCTAAAAGGACACTGACATGTTTACATATTGTAATAAAATAGTTACTAGACAGTTCTGTCAGTTCCCTGACACATTTGGTATTTTGATATGAACATTCCATTAGCATTCATGGGAGTTACCCTCAGCTCCCAAAAATGTCAATGAGAGACCATGCCTTTGAGAAAAGATATGATATAGTCAACAAAGGCTAATGTCATCCATATGTGGGATCTTACTGAAACATTCCAAAAACAGTCGGCCAGAAATTTAAATGACAACGCCCTGATCTTTCCCTTGCAGTGTTTTCTTTACTACAATAAATTCATATTCTTCTCCCCACCCCATGCTGTCAAAATAAAAATGGTTTAAGGGGTATTGCCAATTTTTTAAAGTCCCAATCTCAACTTTCCTTAAAGGATGATAAATCACATGCAGCAATCCTGAAGGATGTCATTACATATTTAAAGAGGCTTTTTCGGACACAATTTAGTCATGCAAACAACACTTCATCTTGAAGGTTCTCATAGACAGGATCCTACTATATCATCCTTTTGTCCAATATGATATATACTTATTGTATTAGATGTATGTGGTGAATTAATGCTTAATTTGATCTAAATCTGACTTTTGAATATCAACCCAGAAAAGATGGAAGAATTGTAAACAGGCAAGGGGAACTAAGATGAGGAATGGAGAGCTGTAATCTGTACCTTGTAGTGGTTCCCTACCCCACCCACAAAGTGATGACCTCGTTTGCAGTTTCAGGATCTTACTATGTCACTAAATGCGTCAGAATACTCATGTAGCATCAGCATCCAGTAGGGTCTTCTTTCATGGAGTGTGGTCTTTCCCTCTGCTATGCAACTCACTACTATTATCCACATCTTTACCACAGTAAGACTGGACTATGGCAATACACTTTTTGTGGCTGCTACTGAAAACTACCTGGGGGCTTCAGCTAGTGCAGAATGCAATAGGCTGCTGTGCAATTGGCTGAACAATTGTTACTGAACCTGTCATATTCCCAGATGGAATTGAAAGTGTTGGTTATGATTTTTAAAGGTCTGAGAACCAGTTATTTGTGAGATTTTATCACCTTTGTATCCATCATTAAGATCTGCTGGGGAACACTTGCTGTCTGTTGCTGGAATGCAACTTTCCAGACTAGCAATAAAGATATAAAAAGAGAAGATGCATAAACTCTCTTCTCTGAAATGCTCTGCTGGAGCTAGAATTTGGAAACATCCTGAATAATGTTTAACGTTCACATGTTAACTCAAAATTTTAATAAGTTGTGTATTCTTTACCAGCTGAACAAGCAATGAGTTGTATATAGCTTTACTGATTCACCATTTAAAGTCTCATTTACTGGATTTGCTGATTTTATCAAATCCATGGGAGCTGCCATGGCAATAGGTGCCTTATAACCACCTAATTAAAAAAGCTTCTTTGGGAACATCTATAGTCTTATTGGTAAGGGTGGAACACAACACTAACTACAACTGCAGCAAAAATCAGTTTAAAATAATGTTTTAAAATTGACATTATGATTTTCAAGCTATGTCCTGAAGTCCTTTTTCTGAGTTTAGATTAATTATGGACTAACTATGGGGAGAGTAAAGGCTTCAAGATTTTGCCTTTTTAGATAACATACACATTGTCAGTTTGTATAATTGAGAGAGAGAGAGAGAGATCTAAGATGCCTGATTTTCAGAGGCACAAAACAGCCATAGTTCACTGATGTCAGTGGAAGTCTCTGGATATAGGATAACCTATAAATTAATTGAGAATGTCATAAACTCAGCCATGGTCTATACTGCTGTGTGATTTTGGTGCCTATTGAAAGGAGATATGCTAAGGACTTAAAATACCTTGCGTATCTCTCTACGATTGCCTATCTACTACACTGTGTTCAGTAACCTGAGCCAGAGCGAAACCCCTTCCCTCCAACTCAAGGCTACTCCTTCTGTGGAAGTGGTCTTCCAGCATCAGCTTCTTGATTGGCTAAGGGGGTCGTTATAGATCCGATCAGGGAGATTGATCCGATGAAGCAAATTTTTTGCTATCAGGGAAGACAAGCCCTCAGCTCCCTTTCATTTCAGAAACATTATGGTTTCTCAGTATTTCTGAAATTCAGACTTGCCTGGTGAATCATGAACACTAAATTAGGCAGGAATTGTGTAGAAAACATAAAAGAGTATGTGATCACGTAATCTAAATTCATAATATATATGCACATGGGGGCTGAATTAACATAGCACAGGCAACTATAAATCTGATATAACTTTGAAGTGCTTCACTTTGCAATAAAGAATGAAAAGGAAGTTATTTAAAGTGTAATTTCATAGGTTTTTGGAAGGAAAAAAGAAAAACAAATTTTGGTCTGTACAAATGTAAAACCACCACTATGTAAGGTTTGGACACTGAGCCCAAAGTACAGAGTTCTACCACTTGACACACAGGATTAATTACATTTAGCTGGTTAGAAGCAGAATGTTGTTATCCAGAACTGGGGGATAAGCTGCTAGGAACATGTGGTATGGTCCATGGGGTGATGTGGGAAAATGTGGCCTGGTTCTCTATCTTCCCCAAACCAGAAGGTGAGAACTCCTGTGAGACCATGTGCCAGGCTGAGGGTTTTGTGAAGAGGACTGACATCTCTCTCTTTCTGCCCCTAGCTCTTGCTACAGCTGCTCTGGCAGCTTCTAAATATTCCCAGGGTAGTGTCTGTTGCTGCAGCTACAACGTTGATAATAGCTGGACCAGTTTCTTTACACTGATCACTGGTTTTGGCTTGCTTCCAAAATTTTCCTAAGGAAAACAAGTGACAAAGGGGAATGATGATGTCTAACATTTTTAAAACTATGCCAAACCAGGATGGATTTTTGGGGTACAAAGAAAAGGCACTTCTGTACCTAAGGGTTTCTCCCTGCTGAATATACAGTAACAGAGATGTTAACGCTTCTCAGAGAAAATGTTCCAAGAATTCTTGAACTGACATACATACATTTTCTGTACTGCTGTAACTATTTCAGTTTAGAAACCAATATAGTTAATGCAGTACAGCCACCTAGTGTGGATGCAATTACTGTATACAGGTATAAAGCTAGGTATACCAGCATAATTTATTTATAGGAGTACCACTGCATGCAATTTACTTCCTTCTACAGAAGAAACTTTTAAAAAGTTTAAGTAGATTAACAGTATCCCTTTAAAAAAGAAAATATTTTAAATCAATGCATTTGAAACAGAAATCTGAAGCCTTGAATATTAAATAAGTCCGTTAGATAAGCATCCAAGCAGGCATTTCAGTCTCATTATCTGAAGATACAGAGGCGAGTACTGTCCTGTTTCTGATTACATTAACATATATCAAAACATGCTGCCCACATAACTCAAAATAAATAGAATTTAACATATATTGTATGTTAGGCCTTAGTGACCTCCCATTCCCATTTTCACTGAATTGTTTACAGTTCTCTTTGTCTAAAGAAATTGCAATATTTACTGAAGCTGTGGTAGATGCCAGTACATTGTTTCTTATTTTAACCAACACTCCCAAAATATTTTGCTACAAGTAAAATGAAATGGATTATTTTCTGGGTTTGATCAGTTAGTGGATGAGTAAAACCAAGGGTCTTAGAGCTAGATTTAGAAAATTAACATTGTGGGCTTGAACATTTGCCCTCTCTCAATGTCTTCAACATTGACTCAGTTAACAAGCTGAATGTGTTATTTTTCTAATTCTAATACCACTGATAGCCTAGAAACTTTAAAAAGAAAAATCAAGCTATATTCTTCCTGCCTGTTACATTATTGCACTAGTAATGAAAGGTTCGCAGACAGAACATAGCTGACAATTTGATATGTGAGCTAGAGAAGAACCCTAGCATCTATTTCCACACAACAGCACTAGGTCCACAATGCTAACAGGAATAAAGAAAGCAGTTAGCAGACAGGACTCAGACACAGGAAACATACTATTGTGTAAGTGGATGCCATTTTTATTTTCCTGGCCACAACTGCACTTTACTCTCAGGTATTTTGATAGCTTAGCAGGGAAGAAGAGAAAAAATAAACTGGAGAAAGTTTTGCCTAGAGCCAAACAATTTGACAATTCAGAATCCAGGAGGAGAAGCGAATCAGATTTCTGCCTTCTAAATCATATTTATTACACCAAGGACATAGATTGACCACAGATGGAAAAGGAAATAAGCACCTCTTGCAGACATATGGTATCAAGCTTTTTTGCTATTATACAAACAGTATATACAACATACTAGATAAGAGTCCATTTAGAAATTAAAGCATGTGTAAAAACTAAATTGCTTTATTTTATTTGTTTCCCCAATTCCATCTGCAAAATTGTTATGTGTCTTACCCTCCTGGCATTTACCAAAGTGAGTGAAGGTATGTGCCTAATGTAAATGTTTGTAGAATCAGGCCCTGCAATAGTAAATGTATTGTGACAAAACATTGCAAATTGAGTTTGAAAGTAGTAAGACAATACAATATATTCACTGGTTCAGCTAATCAGAGTCTGAACTCCAGTCAGAGAGATTTTTAAATGAGAATTTATATTATGAAATAAAAGAAATGCATTTTCACTGTGCACTGCTGTGCAATAATAGCAATTGAAAAAGTTATACAAAACTGTTTAAAAAATTGCATGGCAGAATTTAAATAAGATTTCTTTTTTGAAATGCTATGCTGAGTAGTTTTCCAATATCAAATGTATTCATATATCTAAACTGTTTTGTAATTAAATCAATAAGCACTTAGCCAAAGCTCTAGCACCCCAACATAATAAATTATACCATACAATTACATTAAAATCACAGCAGAATTAAAATAATCAGTTTCACAAGACAGTGACTTTATACAGCTGAGGTGCCAACCACAGGACTGAACTAAAAACTGGATCTATTTGAACAGGCTCTTCATCCTCATGCTGAGCCCCCTTGAAGTCAGTAAGCAACTATGGAGGCAAGAGTATCCAGCCATACACACCCAACTGCACAGGGCTGAACCTATTCTGCATGGGAGGCAAGTATTTACTTACCTCCACCATAGCATCAGGAAAGTCACAATTCAATGCACTTTTTTCACATTATGAGAACTTATTCAGCCTCAGCTGCCTGGCTGATATGAATTCCTCCAATTTGGAGGCAGTTTCCTACTTTGTAGATAACAGTCTTCAGATACAGACAGAGACATCTGTCTGTGGGTGAAGAACAACAACTTGAGGGCACAATCACTGAGGGCTTGTCTACACAGTGTGGCAATGAGTACTGGAGGCATGGGAATTAGTATTATATTAACACATGCTAAGGAACTTTTAGTATGTGCCAGCAAGGCCTGTATGGGCCAGTTATTGCATAACACTTTGGTGCACTTTAGAATTCACATCCTGCTAATAAGCATTGCCATATCATGCAGACAAACTCTAAAGCTATCTATCTTCACTGCCCAAAATAGTGCTTGAGTTAGCTCTTATGTAAAATCCTAGTGACACAAGGCCTGTTTACCTTTATGTAACCGGTAGGGGTAAACCCCAGCTATGGCTAGTTGTACAGGTTTTAGTTAAGACCCTAACACTTAACAGATTATTAGGTAGCAACAATACCCTGATACCTTGTAATTATTTACACTGATCCAGAAGATTGTGACTGTTTCAAATGCAAAACCTGGAATTGCCATTCATATCTTTAACATTATTGAAATGCAGTCTGCACAGAGCTACATCTTAACCCATGTGTAAACTGAAGCTGGTACAGAACTCACAGCTCTTGACAAATCTTCCCTCCTTCCTAAATGTATTTGGCATTAGCACATTACATCAGTGCACAGAGCTACCCATTGTGGATTACTGGCATTTGGTTACATTAATGAAGTTAGAGATAACATTTAAAAAAAAAAATTACTGAATCAGTATCAGAGCCATGGATAGGCACTGTTAGTTTTTATATAAATGACCTGTATCCAAATAAAGTTTTAAGTGAGTTAAATACTGAAAGAGACAGAAAATTCCAGAGTTACCATAAGCCTTCCACTTTCCTAAATTTAAAAGCTTTCTGTGCCAAACAGTTTTTTTGTATTACAGCTGTTAAAGTTGGATTTAAGAAAAATGGATAATACTTTTCCATATTCTTTCTTTTTATGTTTCAGAAAAGCAAAACTGTTTTTGCTCAATTTTTTTATTTTTTTTTTTAAATCACCTTCTAAAAGAAACCAAACTTGGAAAATGTGAGAATAAAAGTGAAGGTTTCAGAAACTTGGTAACAGTTGCAAACACGATGCAAACGCAAATATTGATGTAATTTTGCTAATTGTAGTTGCTACTACTGTTGCAACAATATGGGACTAGATCAGAGAGTGCAGACACCCCTAATCCACCTAAAAGAGTTATTACTCATGGTCAACTACCAAAAGAAAAAGCCTTCTAGTATAATCCTGGAATCTGAATGGAGATTGAAATATGTTATGAGAAGGCTTAGAACATTGGGAAGAAGTGATGTATCAGCTGGAGGTGACAGGATTGGCCACTCCCCATTGGATCACTATTCCCTATAGTCCCTCAAAGGATACCTGTGTAAGCAGGTCTGTAACTAGGACAGGGCGACCAGGGCTTTGCCCTGGGCGTGTATCAAGCTGCTCCATTTTATGGTGCTATTTCAGGGTGCATTTTGTGCTTCTTGCTCCAGGCACACTTCAGGCACCAAAATACCTCATTTCAGTGCTGCAAGTAAAACATTGCCAACATGGCTGTTGGCTGATGGAAATACTACCATCCCCCACTTTTCTCCAAGAGTTACCTCTTTCAGGACAGCAGCATAGAGGATGGCACTGGCAGCATGTTTTCTAAAGGAAACATGCTGTCATAGAATGAATGGGACACCATGTGTCAGTGGAGACGGCCAAGCCCTCTGTGACTATTGGCAGATCTTTAGGTTTAGAGGGCCAACCCACTTGTGAGAGGAGCAAGTCCACTTCCTCCCCTTCTAAACAAATACTGAAGTGGCAATTCTGCCAGTAAAAACACATGGAGAGCAAATCTCCAACTCACCTGAGCTTTACTCAGGGACAGTGAAGAAAGGGATCTTGTTGAAACTCAGCGCCCCGTATTTACCACATGTTTAACTCACATAGGAGCAGTAGTAACTTACATAAATGGAAAATCAGGCATATTGGGGCTCTGTAGCGTGAGATCCGGTCCCCATATGTTTCATGGAGCTGGAAAGGCTGGCACAGGAAATGGTGGAGCTGCCTCTGCCAGCCTTCCTCTACCTAGGGAAAATGTTGTATTGACCAACTCTGGCTGGTTTAAAGCCATTTTGCTCTGCTTAAATGCACAGAGAGTTGAAGTCAATGACTCCATTTAGAGTATATAAAGTCTTTGCAGTATCAAAGGCCTTGTTTGGCAATTTGGCCAGTTTTCCTCTAAATCTAGGGTGGAGATTGTATTTCTTTAATGGCTAAGTTTTGCTTTAAAAAATTATAGTAAATTTTTCTATAAAAATAGAGTTTGAGTTACTTAAATCCATAAAATCTGATTTGTATTTCACTATGAATGTTCTGCATACCTGTGGCTAGGATTCTAGAGTTTGGGGAGGAGACTAAGAGTAAACATGATGAAGGTCCACTATTTATAATTGTTATAAAAGTTGGGCACTCTTATTTACCCATAATACAATAACAAGAGTATCCATGAATGAAATTAAAAGGCCATTGAAGTTTGTTAAAACCATAAATTTTCATATTTTACTTATTTTTAACTGTATACAACTGATCAGGTTAATTTTTTTCTCCAGAGCATTATAGAAGAAAATAGCTTAATACAGTTCATAAAGAATAAAATTATCAAAAATACCTACATTCTTTAGGGGTTTAATTCCCAGTTTCTAAAGCAATTTAGCCACTGACAAGCATAAGTCAATTAATGTAAACGTAATTTGGCTCTTATGTGCCCAAGTCACTTTTGAAAATGGGATTTAGATATTTTTAAATTGTACCCAATGTTATTTGACAATTTAATTACTGATTGATATTCAGCTAAGATTAATATTACAAGGACTTTTCTTCTTTAGCATATAAGATAATCACTGGTAGTATCAGGTAGATGTTTTTTCTATGACATTGTATGGCAAACCAAAGGGCCTTCTGAGGATTTCACACTTCACACTGTAGCATCCAGCACTGGCCAGTGTCAGATACATGACACTGAAGCAGACAGCTAAGTGGTTTGTTTCACTGTGGTCATTTCTAGTCTATGTTATTACTATACAGCTGCAGTATAATTCACCATCTGTTGACTTACTTATAGTGAGGTCTGAAAAATAGTCTGTCACTGCTAAACTGAGTCACCTGATTTGTATTTTTACTGCACATTTATTATAAACCTATTTACCAAGAAAAAGCAAAAAAGCTACCTATTATTTTTGTAGCTCAGATTGAAAATATAATTTATGATAAAAGTGTAAATCGATTACATTTCCCTCTACTGCCTTCCCAGTCGAGCAGTAATTTGACAATAAACGAAAAAATATTTTGGTATATGCATCTGCTCTTGTATACCATATGGACATATTAACCATTCCTGGGAAAAAATGAAAACCAGTACTTCCCTGCACTGTAGCTCACACCTGAAGCTGCTCAGCAAATCCAAAACCTCAGGGAGTACAAATGGTCAAAGCTGTTCCAGACACAAGAGGGCATTTATTTTCATTCTGTATGCAAAATGTACCCCAGAAGCAAACCAGTCTGTATCTCCAATCATTTCCTTGAAGAAAGAAAGCAAAAAATTCTGGTCTCCTATATCTATAGATATTTAAAAGCTGATAATTAGAATGTGAAAAGTAACTAATAGGAACACCATGTCTTCATTAAAATATGGGAGGAAATTACCATCTCTCAGGTACCTATAGTAAGTATGTTCAGCATGGATCTCTAGACTGAAACACTGGATTTGCATACTAAAATGTAATACATCACTGAAGGAACAACATTTAAAATCACATCTTGATCTTCCATGCTTATGACAACCACTGACATTTAGTAGGTTGCTTTAAATTAGATGGAAGGACATAAGAATAGCCTACTGGGGCAGACCAGTGGTTCATCCAGCTCAGTATCCTGATGTCTCACAATGTCCAGTGACAGATGCTTGAAAGGGAATGAACAGAGCAAGACAATTATCAAATGATCCTTCTCCCTCCCATACAGTCCCAGTATCTGGCAGTCAGAAGCTTAGGAACATCCACAGCATGGAGTTGCATGCCTAATAGCCATTTATGGACTATCCTCCATGAATGTTTCTAATATTTTTAAATCCACTTATAGTTTTGACCTTCAAAACATCATCTGGCAATGAGTTCCACAAGCTGACTGTGTGTTATGTGAGGTACTGTTTCCTCTTCTTTGCTTTAAACCTGCTGTCTATTAAGTTTATTGGATGACCTCTGATTCTTGTGTTATGCAAAGGGGGTATATGCCACTTCCTTGTTCACTTCCTCCACAACATTGATGATGTGCATCTTGTGACAGCAGAGGGTCCAGAGCTCAGGCTCTAGCCAAAGCCCTAAACATCTACACTGAGATTTTTTTACCCCCCCACAACGTGACCATCACCAGTCTGAGTCAGTTGACCCAAGTGAGCTGAACCAGCTTTAAGCTGAGTTAGTTTAAAACTGATGATCATTTCAGGATTAATATATATCTGTAAAGCATAAAAATTAAAAATGCTTTCTTGATGTAAGGCAGGCTTAGAAGCTGTGCTTAACAGCTTCAGGGGGGGGGCACTAATATGCATGGGTCCTGTATTAGCATGGATACAAAGAGCACAATTAGCTGATTAGCATACTGGGTGCAGGGCATAGTGGGTAAGGGTATTTGAGGATGATCTGATCACAAATCTGTGAATATCTGTAATTCTACTAAAGGGAAATATAAAATACTATCTTTTTGTGAATTGCTAATCCCTGTTTGTTTCAAATCTATCTGAATTAGTTAAAGGGTAAAAACTACCCTTAATTAAGAAGAGGCTTGTAGGAAAGGTGACTGCATGTTTCAGCCTGAAACAATTTGAAAGAGACAGGGGTGGGGGTTTGCGACTATTCTGGCTTCTTCCTCTATTGCTTCCCCTGTCTTTCTATGGCTAAGCCTCCTGTGAGGCCTTTGTCAGTTAGATAGAGATAGCAGTTCACAGCTATTTAAGAGCTGGAATCACCAGGGAGAGAAGCAAATTCTCTCTCTGACCAAAAATCAGTAGAGAGAAATTTCTCTCTCTGAGCTGAGATGACTGGAGGGCGGAGCTGGTGGACAGCAGATGGTGAGAGCGGCCAGCAGTGAGCTGGGCGATGTGAGTGACTGGAGGGTGGGGCTGGTAGAGAGTGGGCGGAGCCAGTGGATGGTGAGAGCGGCCAGTGGTGAGCTGGGTGGTGCAAGTGTCCGGAGGGCAGAGCTGGTAGACAGTGGGTGGAGCCAAGGAACAGTTCTAGAGGAGTGAATGACTAGTATATGGGGGTTGGTGGACAACTGGCATGAAACATTCCCTACGTACACTAGGGTTGGTTGGGAGCCTAGTTAGCACTGATTTTCCAGATCATTGCCAGTTTTGCCATTAAGTTCGTATGTTCTGTTGTGCAGAGTAGGGTTATTGGAAACTTTGCTCTATACTATTTTTTCTAGATTAGTGCTGATCTGTTATTTGTCCTTTTGCATTTTGTTTTACTACTAGTAAAAGTTCTGTTTACTACACTCAGTTTCACGCTTGCGAATGGGGAAGCCGTACCCCTTTGGAGTTCCCAGGGACCAGTGCAGGACTCCCCAGAAATCTGGGTAGGGGCTCAAGCCAGCTGGTGGTGTTACATTATTGGGAAACCCCTAGATATAGAACCTGGCCCTTGATCTGCCAGCCCACCCTGGCAGAAGAGTTACATTTATAAAATTCAGATCTGGGAATCCCAGCATTCAGAAAGCATGCCACAATTTATCAGAATTTAAAATTCTAAGATTATAATTCATTTCAGATTTGGATTTAAACATTTAAGAATTTTTAAATGTTTATTGAGCTCTAACTCAACTCTTGCACTGCAGCGGTTGCACAGTTTGTTTGGTGTCAGAATTATGGTCATGATAGTTTTAGTTTGTAGAAGAAGGGATATAAAATAAAAAATATTAATCAATCAATCAATCAAAAAAAGACCTAAAATGAATTTCTATTCAAAATATTTGGCATAAAATATCTGATATGATATAAAGATTTTTAATGGCACTTATTTGGACTGAACTCACTCATGGCTGCATGATGGAGGAGTCTGAGTCAATCCCCTGCTCTCCGTACAGTCATTTCACAGTGCTGCCACAGGAGTACAAATTGGGAATAAATGGTATGTAGACAAATAGTAATGATTTGCATACATTTTTCATTCATGTAAATGACTAAAAAAGGTGCAAGGCATTGAAGAGTTGGACCTTATGTGTTTAATGAGTATAGAACTGAAAGACAGGCTTTCAGATCTGCTGCTCATTTGACTTATTTCTTATGGACATCACTGAAACTCCTTGTTTTTCACATTTTTGCTCTCCTGGTACAAGTCTTAACTCCTTTTTCCTTCTCCTTTGATCTCCTCAATGCTTCCAGAATCCCTCATCTCTGTTGGGTCTTGCTCCACACACCAACCACTTATTTTTTTGTGTGCCCAGCAGTTGCTGACCCTGCTCTGCCCTGTGACTATTCTGATATGGACCTGCTGGGACCAGACTAGCTGCTCGTCTCTCCCGTGGCAGCATCCTTAGGCCTCTTTTAATTCCTTACATGACAGTGTGGGATGGATACCCCATCACAAGCAATAGGAAATAACTAAATAAACTAATAATGAAATAAATAGAAGTTATTCTCTAACACTTTCAAGGAGAGATCAGTGGAAGAGAGAAATTTGAACAGAAATAGAAAAATGAAGTTAATGATGGTAAAACACTACACATAATCCATACTGTACATCTATAAAAGTATCCATTCGGCAGACTACAGGCTTCCCTCATGCAGGTAAGCCCAGAAAAGGTTGCAGAAGTCTCAGAAAATTGTTTATATTTCTTGTTCAGTTGTCCAGAACTTGGGCTTCTGAGAAAGAACACAAATTCCATGCTATCCGACTTTGTAATTACTAGGATGCCAACAGGATCAACATGAGACAGACTTTTAAAATGTGAACAATCCAAAATACAATTTAGGTTAATTAATATGAATGAAAGTTTTTCTTGAGTTTCAGCACAAAGTGGGACCCACAGAGTGTTAATGCAGGCAGAGATGCTATTAAAAGGTGACTTACAAAGAGGAAAATATATTTTGTCCCTACTTCATTATTAGTTTGCTTCTATGGCATATACAAAGCAAGACTGAAAGTTGAAGGACCTTTGTTCCTAGCCTTCTTCATCTTAACACTTAAGACATGACTTAATATTTCTATGTGGTGGTGGAGTGTTTTTTTTTTCTCCTTTGGCTGAAGGACTCCTTGAAGGAGTGGTGGAAAATCTGAGTGTGAGATTTCTTAATTCAGTTTTTCACAAATAGATTTTTCATCTTAAGCCTTTATAGTAAATAGGCGTTATCAAAAATAAACAAACAAATAAAAGCCAAGTTGTACACAGTCTGGAAAAAATGTCTTCCCTTCTGAGTCATTCAAGTTTCAGTCTTCTGTGATATCATTAATTCTCTCTCCATCTCTCCAAGGAGTCTTCCAAAAAAAAAAAAAAAAAAAAGCCTAATATTTTTAAGTGTAGAAAAAAAAAATCTCCAAAGAATGACATGTTCAAAAGTAGCAAAAAATGAAAGACACACGCATCCTTTCCCTACTACCCCTACCACAACCTCCTTTCCTGTACCCCTAGCCACATTTCAGGTCATCCATAAACAAGAATGCTTTAACCAAAGTGAAGCAAAATGGACAGTTACAAACATTCATATAAGACCTTAATAAAATCCAAAACAAAAATATAAAAATCAAAATCAAAAAGGTTCTTTGTTCAGCTATGCAAATATGACCCATATTCCTTCCTTCAAAACCTTCTGATCATTTAATAGTCATTCTATGGTACTCTCATTGGGAATCTGTGAGAAAATAAACACTTACAAACACTGATACAATAGATAGGTCTTTTATTAGGGCTGAACTGGCTCCATTAGACCTGAACCGAGGTCACTGAAAATGGATGGGGAAACTCCACTATAAGAGAGTTTCTTCTATTACTGTCATCAGTTACAATGAACTCTTGATCTACCAAAATGCGAAAGGAAAGCAGGAACAGCGCACATACTACAGCTACCTGGGAAATGCAAACAATGTCTCAACTGAATCAAAACAGTTTGTATTTCTTTCACCAGATCAAAGGCCTTGGTATAAGCAGTGACTACTGGCCACATTTTTCATCTTTACAACATTCTCAAGATTTGGGAAAATAAAAACAAACAGTGAAATTATTTTTTTCTTTTTACTCTTCATTTAAAAAAGTTTAATTTTAAATATGGATTTAAATCCACTGATTGCAATAGGAAGTAAGCACATACTTAGGTGCTTTGCTGAATAGGGATTGATTCAAGCATGTGCTTAGTGTGAAACACGTTCACATTTTGCTAAATCAGAGACCCTAATATACAAGGTAATATTTTTCAATTTATGCAAAAATATGTATTCAAGTCAAGAATTTGGATGTCAAGTTACAGGAAAGTATAATTTTTCCTCTCCTCCTAAAATTATAAACTCCTGAAATTCTAGCTATATGCTGGAAATGCTGTCAGTCTCTAAAATATAGTGTTACAAATTGACAGTATAATAACTTGTAAAACAATGGGCACAATGCAGAGAATCCAGAAAGTGAGCATGTATTGTAATGAAATAATAGAACATAATCAGATGAGATTTAAAAGAATCTCTGGTTTTATTCATTCCTTGATTTTTTTTTAAACTTATACAATGAAAGTGCATCTATAACAGAATATGTAGGTTTTTCAGAAATATAAATTTCCACATCACAGGTTCTTGTTTCAAATGCTGAATAAATGATTCCTAGGGTAGATTATGACTACAAATTAAAGTCTATTTTAAAGAAAAATAAAATATCACTTACAATGTATGGAAGGAGAGCATTCTTCTTATTTTAAGTCTGCATCAATACTTTATTAATTAGATTTGACACTTTAAGGAGAAAGCAACACATGACATTTTATTAGCTACTGCAATATATTTATTCAGGAAAAAAATCAAGTATTTATGTAGCTACTTATGATTTGTTTTTACTGTGGCAGCCCCATTCTGATTTGCAATCCATTGTCTCTCTTTATTCTAAACTAAAATAGCTAGAAAATGAAGACAAATTTCATACTGTTTCCCCAAATTCTTTTTCTTCAAAGTTCTGCTTCAAGGAATTCTCTGAGAAACTATAAACCTGAACAGCAAAAAAAGCAAGGAGTCCTGTGGCATTTAAAGACTAAGGGTATGTCCATGCAGGCTTCTTATTTTGAAACAACAGATGTTGTTTCGAAGTAAGAAGCAGCACGTCCACACGACGCACCACGGTCTCGTTGTTTCGAAATAATGGCCGTTACTTTGAAACCGTTAAACCTCGCATCTAATTGAAATAGCCGCTGTTTCAAAATGGTTGTTTCGAAACAGCGGCGTTCGGACACTTTGTTTCAAAACAACACCATTGTTTCAAAACAACATGTCCAAATGGCCTTGTTTCAAAATAACCATTTTGAAACAACGGCTATTTCGAAAGCAGGCTTTCCCTTAATTCAAATTAACTTATTTAGAAATAAAGACTTTATTTTGAAATAACTCATTTCAAAATGGGTTATTTTGAAATAATGATGTATGTGTGGACATAGCCTAACAGATTTATTTATCATGTGAGCTCTTGTGGGAGAAAATCCCACTTCATCAGATGCTTTGAAGATGGGGGAACATAGAGAATAGGATGAAAATAAATGCAAGGGAGTGTAAAACATGGAATCATCAGGTAACATCAAATCAGAGCAGTTGTTAGGATTCAAACACTGGGAAACAGCACATAGAAGAGTCCACTGCCTCCAGGACTGCCTACAAAGATATCTTCACAATGGTCTTGCCTTCCTCTGAAAGTGTCATGAACTGCTGCAGTAGTAACTCCTTACATTTTTGCATGGAGTCCCAGGAGTTAAAATTGTACCCTCTCAGGAGTGCCTGATGATGGGCAACCCCGAGTCTGAAACTTAATTACTATATGCAATCAGTTATATACTGTAAGTCGCAGGTTGTCGGCGGCCAAGCGATCCACCCAACGGGCAACCTCCAGCTCCGCTGTTGGGCAGGGCCATGCCCAAGTTCCCATCCGCGAGCCCCCCTTTCGCGGTGAGGCAGCCAAACCAAGTCTAGGCCTCTGGCGCTTCCTCCAGGCAAGGCTGTATAAGAGGATTTATGGTGGGGGTTTAAAGCAGGGTTCAATATTGCAGGGTTGACAGGCGATTAGGTGCAGGGGAGGGAGATGCAGGCCCAGCCACTCCACTGCGTCTCAGCCCAGGACCCTATCTGGTGGTTGCAAGGCCACCAGTAAGCCGGCGGTGCTCCCGCTGAAACACACTGGCTTTAACCACACCCAGCGGGACAGGCCCACTCTTCCCTGGGATACTTCATCCAGGGTTCCCCCTTTTCCTCCCCTACCAAGTCCTCAGGATAAAGTGCCAGAGGGATCCCCATCAAACCTTCTTCCCCCAGGGGCAGCAGGGCTGGTAGGTCCTCTGCATTTTCCGCGAGGGGTAGCTCCTCCAGGTCATTGTTGGCAGGGCCTGCCCACTCCAGGAGGTCTTCTGCAGAAGGCAGCTCCTCCAGATCATTCGGGGATAAGGCCTCTGGACCCATGATGTCTTTGGCAGAAGGCAGTTCTTCCAAATCCTCCCCTTGGGGTGGGGAGTAGACCAGGAAGTCCTGCCAATGCTCAGGCCACTTATCCGCAGAGGGGGGTTGAGTGCTCTCAGGGACTGCAGTGTCTCTCCCTCTCTGTCTCCCCTTACTCTGCCTGGTCCATCTCCTTATATTGCCCTCCCCTTCCCTGGACTCGCCTTCTGTGTTCCGGGTCCTGGTCCAGGTCCCTGCAGAGCCCTCCTCTGGCCAGCAGGGGGAGCGCTCAATCACTGGGACAACTGCTCTGGAGGAGGGAGGCACGTCCTGACTGCCCTCCCTCCTACATATACAACAAGACAGAAAAAAGTCCACTGGGATGTACTTGCTGAAGTAAGAACAAGTTGCAGTTCCAATGCCTGTCAGAGGCAGCAAAAAGGAACTGAGGAGATGGTGGATCAGCCCTTTATGCTGGCACTGTGAGAGTGTGACTCCAGGGGCACATAGCCCACCCAACAGATATTACCAAGGGAAAAACTTTTTGGCAGTGGTTGTCTGGGGAAGAACACGTCTACATTGGAATGGAGATGAGAAAGAACTATGTGTTAATATATTGAATATATTGAATAGCTTTGTCAGAAAATTCATTTGCATCTGTGAAAACAACCATTTTGAAACTTTTTGTTTCAAAATGGCTAATATATTTTGAAAATTAGGTAATTTTTTCAAAACAAAACAAAATGGGGTGAAAAGCTCTTGCAATCCAACCAAAACAAAAATATATATTATATTGAGTTAAATGAAAAGTTGTGTTTGATGCAACTCAAAAAGTTTCTTCATTTCTCATATCAGAGAGTGCTATGTTTGAAAGGAAGGATTTGTTTACCCCAGTTAAGTTAATAAACTATAGTGTACTGAGATGGGGACACATATAGATTTCAGAAATGAAGGGCATTAATGTACAGTAGAATGAGGCTGATTAGAACTGTGAACTAACAAAGAATATCTCTTTGATAGTGATCACTTAGTGCTGCAGTGTAATTAGGAATATGGGGGCTGAGGCTGAGATGGTGTTAGTTTATAGAAGACTATAATGAGATTTTAAAAGTCTCCAATGAGAAGTGTCTCAGACTAGTTTGTTCAGATGTATTTTCCTTACATTTTAAGTTTATTTTTCACCTTCAAATAAGAAATGGTAGAAAGATAGGTAATACAACTGAAGTCAGTACTAAAATGAAATGATTGAGGAAAGGATGAAACTCCCACCCTTAAACACAAATAAAAACATCATGAAGAGATTTAGCTGCAACACAATGTATACAGGGCAAGATTCTGATTCACTTGTGATGGTGAATAAGGGTATTACTCCACAAATTGTGCTACTGAAGCCAATGGAGCCACTCATGGAATGAAGTTATTAACTATTGACATGAACGATAACATCATGTGGCCACACCTGAGCTGCTGATGTGTTTAGTAAGGCTATTCCTTTCTCTCTTTCCCTTCCTCCTTTTCCTTATAGTCTGCTAGAGCATCTTAGAACTAGAGATTCCAAGAATCACATTAGGGCCTTTAGTGGGTTCAAAACCAAAGAAAATCTTTCTGAGCACCACATTAAATGAAGGATGATAGAAACTGGGAACAGCAGGAGAGTTTCTTGGGGCCAACCTGAATGTTCTGTTGGTTGCCCTGAAGAATATTTAGATGATTTAGTTTTCAAAGCTCTAAAACAGAGATTGGACTGTCTTCAGAAGACTTCATGAGGAAAAGAAAGAGGAGTTGCCTGTCTGCCAGTTCATGAACTGATAGATCAGCTATGGCTGTTAGCTGTGGAGCCATACAGTTCTTTGAGATCATAGCTTATCAGAATACATAGAAACAAAACTTCTTATTGCAAAACAATTAGAAATGACAACTGTGTTAAAAAGTTTTTTTTTAATCTTACAGAACTAAGCACAGGCATAAACTACAATATAGAGGGTTCACTCCTACATACTGAAAACTCTTGTCATTTCTGTCAATGGGAATTTTCAATGAAAAATTAATAAAGAATCAGTCCCACTGAATTTTTAACTCTTATTTTGAAAAATGGAATAGATGTGACTTTCCCTTGCAGTCACACTTCATCTTGACATAAGTCTTTTCCTTTACTTTTGAATTAGTCTTATCATCACACCTAGTGAGTAGAACTGTATTGACTCTCTCTTTAAGGTATATATTTCAATAATAATCAACACCATGTAATATTCATTTTCTTTTCAACCTTCCAGACAAGCTTTACTTAGGTGACATTTAGGGGATGAGCAGCTGATTAGGAAGCTAACAATTTAAACTTAGGTATGACCTATGTATGGCATGTGGTAAATTTTTTACTTTTTTGCATACTTGATATGTAGAGTGATGCATAATTATTGTTTACTGTATACTTTTCTATTTTCTTGGACTGTCTGGTATATAAAGAGTAGTACATACCACTTCAAGATGCTGCACATGTAGAAAAGGTTGAATATGAAATGGTAAGTCAGCATATTATACTATTTGAGGAATGTATATGGTTATAATATAATCATAACATTATGTACAGTAAATAAAAACTGAAACATGATGCTAATGCACAAGGGACAGAGTGTCAGTTGTGAGTGAAATCTAAGGCATTTCTGTACTATTCACACCTTAACTATGTTAGTTTAACCTTCTCTTTAAAAGATTTATGGCTTTCTAAATATGAAATTATTTGGATTTTGTACATAAAAAGCAAAAAACTTAATACTCCAAAAATTCAATGATCTGCTGGGTGACAATAAAATTTTGCATTCACATTTTCAGTTACACAATTACATATGTCCTAATCTGAAAATATTTAGCTAGATAACACTTCCCAGTCCCCAAAGTTCTTAAGCCCTATAACCTTTAGGAAATATGCATCTGAAGAAGTTACTTTTCTACTAACACATACAATTGCAGGACATTGTCCAGTGCACCTTAAAATGGAAATCTGCCCTCCCAATTTCCTGTGAAAGAGACATGGTCAGGCATATTTGAAAAATATGGGGTCAAAACAAATACCTGGTCTACCATAGTCATTGCTTCTCTCATTATTATATTGCTCAAGTGTTCCATCCTCTACTTTAAATAATCAAAATAGTGAAGCTTGACACACCCACCCTCCTCACTGCTTCCAATAAACCCAAATAGAAGCAAAGACAAGCTGGAGAACTCGTGCAAATTCTGTAGTCTACAATTCCTCTGAGTCTGATCTCATTTCTTTTTGTGTTATATTTTATGTTCTGAGTATATATTATATGACCTTCATTGCACACCATAATTTTAACGCGAGAACACTGAATTAACACTGTTTCATTACTGGTATTCTCAACAAAATGCACAAAAATGTAACTCACACACTTCAAAACTGATGGCTAATCAGTCCTGTCGTTTTGAAATGTGTTTAGAACATAATGCAGATGAATTGTTTATCATTCCTAATAAACATTTTTCCCCTGAAAAAATATCATTTTCAAAGCAATGCAATAGGTTTCGTTTAGCTATCTTTTGTGAAGAAATCACTTTAATTAAGGACATACTGTTCAGCAGTCTATTTTGCATGGCTTTCTTACAGTCTAACTAAGGACCCAATCCATTCACCACCACCACCTCCCTTGGGCAGGATGATAAACAAGAACATTATCTTTTTGCAGGGCAAGCCATGTCCCGCTTTAAAAATAACTATAAATTATTGAGTAGCTCTTGTACAGCATATGTCGTTGTCTGAGCCTGGCTCCAACTTACCTTAAATAAATTTTAAATAAACATGCCAACCAATAGATCTATGAACATAAAGTGTAAATCTCTTATTTTAAGAGTCTCTCTTTCTTGCCTTAACAATGCTGAGGTTATTGCCTGTGTTACTGTAATCACTTCAGAAAACTGTATTCAGTTAGCATAACAATTCCATATTTCAACTGCAACTGCAGGTAACACTAATTATACAGCGAATGCTATTTGGCATGTGCATTGAACATATCTTTAAGCATAAAGCATAATTATCCTTGAATGTTAAATAGTTGGTGCTTATTCGTGAATGCAATACACACTCTGGTCAATATTTTGGACATGTTTCAATACTGCTTTAAGCAAAGCACCATATATTTCTCCCATTTTAATGCTGCCCGTCTCACAACCGATCATGTCACCTAGCAGAGTTGGCAAGGAATGGAAGTGGAGCTGGTAAAAACAAATTGCATTTCTAATACAAAACTAGACACAAAACCATCATTCAGTGCTGTGTTATTTATTCTTTTGGAGAAGAGCAAAACCTTTCAGCCAATGACCAAGTTATATGTAGTAGTTACTGCTTCCCCTCCCACTGACAGATTAGTGAAAACAATTTCTCTCCATTAAAGATTTTCCACTTGACACTCTAACTTAGCCACTGTTAGAATTACTCTTTAGGGGATCACTTTTTAAATTCAAGATAAGAAAAGGATTTGTATTTATCATTTGGGCTAAATATAATGGGCTCACTCCCTACACCCTTCATTTGCTCAGCACCTCACCCCAACTTACAATACAAATCCTTGCAGCAAAGATGAGAGTGATGATTTTATCTGTAATTGACCTGCTACCTGTAGACAATATAAGTAAACAATATTTTAAAGGCAGATTGTTTGAAAAGCATTGTATCTAGAAAATGAAGGCTAAGTATAGGTCTTTTGTTGCATGGTCTCATTATGAAAGGTAAAAATAATCAAATTACATCAGTGTTTGACACAGGACACACAGTATAAGACAAATACAATTCATGATGACTACTGTTAAAATAATGTCAAGAGCCTGCTAAGTACCATAGTGTGACCAAAGACCTGATTTTCCAGAAAAGCTGACCAATTGTTGCAGCTCCCATCAATTTCCACTGAAGCTGGAAGAACTCAGCATCTATAAAAAAAACAGGCTTGTAATATTCCAACTTCAGACATTTGGCCAGGACAGTTAAAACCTTGCCACTTTAAAGACAATAGCAAGCTTTTGCTTTCCACTGGTATTTTAAAGAAATTAAACTGGGGTGGGGGAGGCCATGAGAATGTAAGTATGAGGTGGAAAGGCACAAGAATGGGTATTGTTTAGGTAGATGAAATGAAATAGGAATGGACTCACCATGACAGTATTTGAATACAAAGTCAGAAGCCTTACTTTGCATTTAAAGACTACTGCTGCCAGAATCTTATTTCATGTTCATTGTCTGAACTCTGGCTAGAAGAATGCATTTTATTGGCTTTATCTTTGGCCAAGAGATGTCTCATTTTAGAGGAACAGTTATAATGGACCTATTGGTTCCTCTTGGGCAGGGGTCTTAAACTCAAATCACCACAAGGGCCATATGAGGACTAGTACGTTAGCCCGAGGGCCACATCACTGAAACCTCTTCATACAATAATATTGCAAATATCAGTAAAAATAGTGTCATTGTGAGCCACAGGGAATAGCTTTAGGGGATGCATGCGGCCCACAGGCCATGTGTTTGAGACCCCTGCTCTTGGGACTAAATAGCAGACTAACCAAGGTGCAAAATATGGTTTGCTTTTCCTTAAAAATTTACCTTGCAATTTGTATCTTTAAAAAATCATGGATCATACATGATAAATATCATCCATTAGAAGTTTTTGAATGCTGATGGAATGTATGGCTAGAAAAGTTTAGTCATTAATATGAAGGTATTACTTTAAGTGAAACACCATTATGCCTTTTAGAATTAATTCACATCATTTGTCAATGACTAGGTAATTTTGAAATGAGAGGGGTTTTTTTTATTTATAAGCAGGTAGACAGTGTTAGGATAAGATTATAGAAGAAGCAGCATCCTTCTACTTTCAACTACGAATTATAGTATATACATGGTGTACATATTGTAAATTGTATTTGCTATGCTTGTTAATAAAATGGTAAAGCATTAGCCTAGGATTTAAAATTCGGAGTTAAAGAACCAGCCTGATACTTTGGAGGCCTGGGTTCAATCTTCTGCTCTGCCAAAGATTTATTATTGTTTGGTTTGGTTTGTTTGACCTTAGGCAAGTTATTCTCAATGACTTAGTTTCCCATCTGTAAAACACACTCCATCCTTGGAGAAGTGAACATGTACCTGCTTCTCTATAAAAAGACCATCGCTGCCTGCTCTTATTGCAATGATCTGCAAGAAAGTAGGAGAGGGTCAGCTGTGGAGAAGAACAGGGACTCTCTACAGTCTCCTTCAAGAGGTAGCTCAGAAAAAGAAAGTAAAGGATACTCTTTGGTAGACAGCTGAAATGGTGAAAGCACCAAATAGGCTGCATAGGCTGAAATAAATCTTGTTCCTTTTCCTATCATCTGTGAAGGATTTTGTTTGGCTTGGCATGAATGTATATTCTCACAGTTTCAAAGATAAAGATTTTGTCTATAAATTAGTTTTTAATTACACCAAACATTTGTTTAAATGAGTTCATCATAAAAAGCAAGTTATCAATTAACACAAAGGGTAGAGATTATGTCTTTGGTGTCTTGTGCAACAGTGATATGTAAGAAACAATTAACAATGATAGTCATTTTGGAACAGTCCCTAAAATATGGGAGTGTTCTTATTATATAGTAACACATTTAATACTGCTATTGTGAAATAAGTATTGATAATTGTAAAGAAAGAAAACCTGCAAAAATACTTGAGTGGTTCTATATAGCTGTCATAAAGCATTTTAAAAGAAAATATGATGTTTAAAAACTAAGAATTTCAGTGTGACATAGTCTGCCAGAAGATGGGATTAAAACAAGAGGTGGATCAGAAACACAGTTACACATTTGAGGCTAACAGAGAGTTAGCTATGCAACATAAACTAAAGGTCACAAATAAGATAAGAAATGTACATCTGGCTACTGGACCACCTTTTTTTTCCCCCTCACATCCAACCTGAGTTCTCTTCTGATCCTCTTTGCAATTTCTATATAGTATCATTGGTAAAAAAAAAAAAAAATCTTTAAAATACAGATATAAAAAAATGAGACAAGTACATCTCTAGTTAAAAAATTACAAGAATAGACAAATTAATTCCTAGTAACACTGCTGAATTAATGGAGCTTTGCCCTGTATGCCTGCAGTGGGCATTTCACCAGTATTTTAAAAGTTATACTAAAATGATGATTCTATAAATGGAATGATGTTCCTGCATACTAATTAATTGAGAGTAGGATTAGAAATTACAACGGGCTTTGGAGCATTAGCAACTTGTCAGTTTGGGTCTGGCATAAAGTTTTTCTGCCATTCAATATAGTACAAGTTATTATAGATACATGTACTGGAAAACTTTACATTTTTACAATATTTTGTGTTCAGATCACAGCCAGACTCAAGATCCCTAGCAAACATTCCTGTTGAAATTTTTCAGCTAGTCCTGAATTTTTCCAGTTGATAAATTAGATTCTGGAGCTGACTAATAAATCCATTAGTCTACTGGCTTTCTTGGCTTTTGATTCTTCAGTAGAAATCAGCAAAACAGTAGAAAGCAAATGAACTCTACCAGAGATCTCTGTGGCATTTGTTTTATTTGAACATAGAAAGTTCAATTACATGATTTTTGGACTAGAGCGTCATTTTCAAAAATAAGGCTCTGATTCAGCAAGGTGTGTAAATGTGGTTAACTTTCATCAGCAGCCCCACTGATTTAGCTATGCACATGCACAAGTAGCTTCCTAACTCATGACCTTACAAAGGCAATAAGCCAAAATCCAAGTATGTCAAGCTCACACTAGGAGCACTTAATGTGTTTAAAAAGTCAAGAATATGCTCAAGAGATTTCCTTAATTAGGATCTAAATATTTTGTTATTTCAAATCAGTTCAGTTACTGAAAATAAAATGTTAGGTGTTTTTTGATAGTTTGTCTTGGAGTTTTATTTACAGAAAAACAATTAGTTCACAGTTTACCCATATATTTTGAGGAGAAGGATGTCTTTGTGATATCTTGCTTTCTTCCTTGTAAATACCTTTACTGACTGTTTCAAATATCTAGCCTTTTTTTATTATTATGGCATTTTAGAGAAGGATGTGAGGAAAAGAGACTAAGCGACTTGCCCTATATCAGATCCAATGTCTGAAATAAAGTAAGATATTCATCTGGAGTTACCCAAATCCCAGGCTAAGGTCCTAACCACAGACTTCCCTCTTCTTTTCCTTTTGAAACCTGAGCCAGAAGCTAAAGCTAACATCGATGGAAATTTTGCAACAGTCTCAGTGGGAGTTTTGAATGCCAGATAAGATTCTGAGGGTACATCTGGACTGGAGCTGGAGGAGTAATTTCAGCTCAGGAAAATGCACATGCACTAGCTTTGACCTAGTAAAAACATGAAAAATGAATGACAGGCTTGCTGAGACCCTAAGCACTTACTCAAGTGTCTAGCCTCTCCTCCATTGCTGGGGCTCAGGTGCTATTTTTAGTATGCTATGTCAATCAAAGCTGGTGCACATACATCTTCCCAATTACACTTCCAGCTCCATTGGTAGCTGTTAATGTAAAGGAAACAAGAAAAAAAAATGGAAATATAGGGTCAGATCATCAGCTGGTGTACATCAGTGTGGTCCAGTTGAAATCGATGGAACTATACAGATACATATCAGTAGAGGACCTGGCCCTCATTCTTAATACTAAAATGCAAAGTGTGAGTTCAAGATGGTGTCTTCTACGGAAAGTGATGTGTTCCACTTTCAAGAAGTAGGAAGGATTGTTCCAAGAAGCAGAAATTTCTTAAATTCTTTTATAAAAGGTACATCTTGAAGAAAACATGTCATCCTTGTACAAAATAGTGGCATGGCAGCAAAAAATATTTGTCTGGCCAAAAAAACTATTAGCACCCTAATGTTCAAAAACAAGTGCAAGCTCTCTAGCAATGAACATTCCTTCAGTCTGTTTCCTGAATCCCTTTAATTTTAATTCATCCCACAGTGAAAATAAAACTATAATATCAGTGGTACTAAGCTGTAACTCTTATTCACCACTATGGCCAGAAAGATTTCATCATAAATACACAAAAAGGCAAAACATGCCAATAACAGTAACAAAACAAAATTAAAACATAGCCTTTTCCCAGAATTGATTGAGAATCTCAGGACATCAAATTGTGAAGTTCCAAATTATGGGTGATCTTTAAAGCAGCTACTATCCCTTGTATATGTACGCACACAGAGAACTTAATACTGTATGAAACAGCCATCTTTCAGCAAGCTTTCTCATAAATTACATCCATTGCTTACAGTTTACATTTGTTAAGCATGTTACACATCAAAGTAAATCTGCAACCAGAGGGAGCTTGTGAACAGGGGGACAGAAAACAGGGGAGTTTGAGAGGGAAGGAGTTGGTGAAGCCCTGAGAAGGAGGCGAAGGCGATCCCCTAGCTGAAGAACCTATTGAAGATACCTGGGTGGTGGGTGGGCAGAAGCCCACCCACTTCTAAAGCCGTTCCCCCAGCCTAAGGGGAGCGGCACAGAGCAGGTCCTCAACTAATTACTTGGGACAACGAAAAAGAAAACAGGGATGGGTGTGAGGGTTACAGGTACAAAACTAGAGTTTCGGAATGGGATACCGAGCAGAGAACCCCGGATAGCTCCCACTGCTCCTGGAAGGTGTCAAGGGAGCCAGTGGACGGCACCCAGAGGAACTCTGCCCTGATGCGTGCACAGACGAGGGACCGGAAATAAGCCCCACAGTCGCAGGCCCCTCCCTCAGCCAACCTCCTCTCCCGAATTTTATAAGTGGCTACTTTTGCGTAAGCAAAGAGGAGGTTGGCGAGGAGGTCCCGCAACTTTGTGGGGCCACAGATGGGGAGTGCGTAAAGATACAGGTGTGGGGAGAAGTGCAGCCAGAACCTCAAGAGGAGGTTCTGGAGGAGCCAGAAGAGGGGCTGCAGCCTGGCACAGTCTAGATAGACATGCGCCAGGGTTTCCCTCTCACCGCAGAACGAGCAGGTGTCGGGACAAAGGGTGAACAGCGCCAAGTACATGCCCGTGCTCACAGCTCCATGTAGGAGCCGCCAACTGATGTCCCTGGCAGGCCTTGGAGTGAGGGTGGCATACAGACTGGCCCACCAGGGATCCTTGCCCTCTGTAGATGGAATGAGGTCCCGCCACTTTGTATCCAGGCGGGACGCAAGGGCGAGGAAGTGGATGGTATGTAGCACGAGCGTGTACAGATATTTACGACGCGCGGTTCAGAAAGAGACCGGCTGCAAGTCTAGCAACCGGCTCGAGGCATGGGGCGGTGATGGCCGGGGGGGCTGATGGGGCCGAGGCCCGATCAAAAGTTCCAGTGGGCCAGGACTGGGAGGGGGGCGGGGAGTACCCTCTCGCAGGACCCGTTTGAGGTAAACCCAGGCAGTGGGAGGCAAGGCTGCCCTCACCTCCTGGAGTAGGCGCTGGGGGGTGCGAAGGGTGGAGAGCCCCATGAGCCGAGCCAGCTCATGGAGATCGACCCAGTCCCCCCCAGGCATAATCCAGGAGGTCTCCGACCCGGGTGATACCTGCCATGACCAACCTCCGCCTCACGGAGGGTGCCTCCACCACCTGCACACGGAGATGGCGATTGTGTAGCAGGGGCTCCGCGAGGAGGTCCTCCCTGTTGGTGGGTAGAACTGACCTGGAGGCCACAATGAGCCTCCAGGTCCGGAGGAGGTCATGGTAGAAGGCCAGAAGCTCGGAGACGTCTCGCGGAACACGTCTCGAGATAAAAGAGCTGCCGGTCATATCGGAACCCTTGGTAGCGGTGGAGGAAGATGCATGCCAAATGGCTCCATGCTGGACTACCTGCACCATAAAGGAGTCTCTGCAGGGCCTGGAGGCGGAAGGTGTGGACCTGGCTGCGGAGGCAACACAGGCCCTGCCCCCCATCCTCCAGGGGAAGGCTCAGAACCCCTGCAGAGACCCAGTACAGTCCTGGCCAGAACCACCTCAGGATTGTCTCCTGGAGGCTGGCCAGAAAACCCGAGTGTGGGGTCAGGGTGTTGAGCCGGTGCCAGAGCACGGGCAGGACGAGCTGGTTGATGACCAGTGCCTGTCCCCGAAGGGAGAGGCACCACAGCAGTCCCGTCCACCTCCGCAGCCGATCAACAACCCTGCCCTCTAATTCGTGCCAGTTGTCCTCCGGGGAGGGATGGGTGGCAGAGAGGTAAACGCCCAGATAGAGCAGTGGACCCGCGCCCCACCGGATGGCCTGAAGTGCGGGTGGGAGGGAGCTGACCAGCCACCCGGCCCCTACCATCAGGCCAGAGCTCTTGACCCAGTTGACCCGGGCGGAGGAGGCTGGGTCCTGGACCACGAGGAGTATGTCATCAGCGTACACCGACAAGACCAGCTGCAGCCCTGACTCAGGGAGCACCAACCCCATCAACCTCCGACGGAGGAGACAAAGGAAGGGCTCGATGGCCAGAGCGTACAGCTGGCCCGACAGCGGACAGCCTTGACGCACTCCTCGCCCGAAGCTGACCGGCTCGGTCAGGGTCCAGTTGAGCTTGACCAGACACTCTGCGGAGGCGTACAGCACCTGGAGAAACCCCACAAACCGGGGCCCGAAGCCAAACGCCCACAGTGTGCCCAGGAGATACCCGTGATCCATCCTGTCGAACACTTTCTCCTGGTCCAGGGCCAGGAGGGCGAACGACAGACCATCCCTACACCCAAGCTCTAAGAGATCCCGGACCAGGTAGAGATTGTCGAAGATGGAAAGGCCCGGGACGGTGTAGGTCTGGTTGGGATGGATCACGTCCTGCAGCACGGACCCCAGGCGCAGCGAGATGGCCTTGGCTACTATTTTATAGTCCGTGCTGAGGAGCGAGATGGGACGCCAATTCCGGAGGTCACGGAGGTCCCCCTTCTTGGGCAGCAGGGCCAGCACCACCCGCCAGCAAGAAAGGGGGAGCTCTCCGCTCTCCTTGGACTCGGCCCAGACGATGGCGAGGTCCGGGCCGAGGACGTCCCAGAAGACGCAGTAGAACTCCACGGTCAGCCCGTCCATGCCGGGAGATTTGTTGGTGGGCATGAGATGTAGGGCCTCCGAGAACACAACCAGAGTGAGAGGCGACTCCAGCCGGTCCTGGGTGCCCTCACTGACCGTGGGAAGTTCATTCCAGAGCACCCTGCAGGTGTTAGGGTCGGTCGGATCCGGGGAGAAAAGACTGGCGTAGAAGGCCCTGGCCCTTCCACACATCTCCTCTGGATCTGTGAGGGGGGTGCCGTCCTCTGCCAAAAGGCAGGTGACGTGCCCTTTTAGCCCCCCTCCATTTCTCCAGGGCATAGAAGAAGCAGGAGCCGCGATCCATCTCCCAAAGGAGCTGGATGCGAGAGCGAACAAAGGCACCCTGGGCTCGGAGGTCCTCGAGGGTCTGCAGCTCCTCCCGCTTCTCCCGGTGCGCCTCACAGAGGGATGGATCCCCGGGGCTGGTGGCCAGGTGCCTCTCAAGCTCCAAAACCTCCCGCTCCAGCTGCTCTATCCCCGCATCCCTCCGCCGGCTGGCCCGCCGAGTGTAGTCATGGCAGAAGAGCCGGGCATGCACCTTCCCCACATCCCACCAGCGCCGCGCCAAGGGAAAGGCAGCCCTCTGCCACCTCCAGGCCAGCCAAAACTCCCGGAAGGACGCTATGAAGCCCACATCCTCCAGCAGGCTATTATTAAAATGCCAATAGGCCGGCCCCGGCCTCTCCGCCGAGAGAGAGGCTGTCACGGTCACCAGATGGTGATCCGAGAAGGGGGCTGGCTGAACGCTAGAGGAGTGGGCCCGTGCCAGATGCTGTTGAGACAGATAAATACGGTTCAGCCGGGAGTGGCACGACCGATGGTCCCCCACCCGGACAGAGGTGAAGTTCACCTCATCGTCCTGGTGGTGGTCGCGCCAGACGTCCACCAGGGAGTGATGGTCAATCACCTCCCGGAGGCCGTCTGTGGTGGCCTGGCACGGCTCGGTCCCCATGCGGTCCTGTTCCTCAAGGATGGCGTTAAAGTCCCCGCCGAGGACCAGGCACTCTCGAGGATCCAAGGTGCCGAGGAAGGCGGCTGCCTGCTGAAAGAATTGCAGCCGCTCCGGGCCCGATGTTGGGCCATAGACGTTGACCAAATTCAACGCCAGCCCCTCCATACGGACCTGGAGGTGCAGCAGGCAGCCCGGCACAGCCTCGGCGACCCCCAGCACCTCAGGCTGTAGGCCGGGGGAGAACAGGGTGGCCACACCGCCGGAGGGGGTGGACAGATGGCTTAAGTACACCCCGTTCCCCCACTCCAGCCGCCAACTGGCCTCGGCAGCTGGATCCGTGTGGGTCTCCTGCAAGAAAACCACAGAGTACCCCCCCTCCCGAAGGAAGGAGAGCACCTGGGTCCTGCGGAGACCCCACCTACAGCCTCTAGCATTTAATGTGGCAAAGGTGACGGGTGCCATGAGGAGGGCTGGGGAGGATCCTCAAAGGTGATGGGAACGCCAGCAGCCTCTGTCGGGCCACGCAGCAATCCGTGACTGACCCCAAATGTCATAAGGGAGTCATGGAAGCTGCGGGCCCTTTGGTAGGCTGCGGCATCCCATTTCCCGGTCCCTTTGCCCTCCTTCAGTATGGCCCACACGGTCTGGAGGACAAGATGGAAATTCCCCCAGCGCTGCAGGGCGAGCTGCACCCGGCTCCTGGCCCCACGAGTGTTCTCCAGGAACGTACGCAGCTCTTCCTGCAGCGCCTGGGGGTCCGGGGTTAGAGGCTCCTGGCCGTCCTCCGGTCAGGTCCCAGTGTTGGCCCCGCAGTCAGCCGGGAGCATAAGACAGGGCGCAGAGCCCCGTCTCGGTGCCGATGGTGTGGGCACCATAGCTCCCGGCTGAACCCCCAGCACCAGGAAGGGTGGCGGTGGAGGGAAGACAGCAGCCCCAGAGATGGAGGCGGCCACAAATACCACCTCCCGGGAAGTGGTTGATGGAAGGGGGAAAGCCACCATCCCGGGGGTGGCAGTAATAGGGGATGGGGTTGGGGCTAGGGTAGGTAAAGGGGGGACAGTAAAGGGAGGGATGGGATTTAGGCCAGGAAAAGAAGTGATGGAAAGAAAGGGAGGAGTGGTTGTGGGAACAGGGGCCCCGGTAGTCGAACCACCAGGGTGTGGCTCCCCTTGACCGGGCACGGGATTTTCCAACAAGGAGTGAGGAACGGGATCCGTGCTGACGCTGGGTGTGGGAGTTGAGTAAGTTTGGTTCACCACATCCTCAGCATCAGACACGGGGGAATAGACAAGTGAGGGAAGGGGCAGCTGTCCCCCCAGGGACAACATCCCGGGCCCCGGCTGCTCAGGGCAGGCCGTCGCCTCGAGGGGCTCGGCGGCCGCCACAGGAAGATCTATAGCAGCCGGGCAGGTGAAGCAACCTGGGGGTGTCCCCGGGATAGAAGCAGGGACAGCAGACAGGGGTTCGCATTCGGGTTGGGTCTGGGGCACGGGAGGGGGTGACAAGATGTCATTGCCACCCAGATCAAGGCCCGCTGATAGAGGGTCATCCTCCTTTGGGGCTACCAAGGTCAGACCCAGGGCCTTGATCTCCGCAAAGATGGAGTCCATTTCTCCCCCCGCCTCAGCTGCTGATGGTTCTGGAGGGACAGGGGTGGCTCCATCCGCGGCCTCCCCAGGAAAGGGATCAACAGTGGCCTCCTGTACGGGGGCAGCGCTGCTCCCCTCCTCTACTGCGCCCATCTCCTCAGCCGGAGCCTCCTGCTGGACCTCACCAGAGGGCACAGCAAGTGGCTCAGCATCGTTGGTGCTAACTGCAGTATTGTTATTATCAGCCCCCCGCAAGGACTTCCGGGGGGCCTCCTCCCCATCTAAGGTACTGGGGAGGGACAGAGCCTTCTTGCGCTTGCTGCGTACCCTCTGGGGGAGAGCCCGGCCCTCTAAGATGGAGTCTGAGGGCCGGCCAGCAGGGGCGGGAACAGGCGGCAAGGGCGAAGGCTCTTGGGGAGAAGGAACCAGGGGAGGGACAACAAGGGGATGGGAACCCTCCCCCTGGGGTGCGCCCTCTCCCATATCTGGGGTCACCACCTCGGCCGCTGCCCTCTCCTTTCTGGGCCCCGTCGCAGATGGTTCAGTGTGGGCGGCGACGGGGCCTGGCCGCTCCTCTGGGCATAGTGGGGCTGTGGACCCCACGTCCTGAGAGGCAGCGGCAGCTGTGTTCCTCGATGGAGGAGAGGCAGCTTGAGTGGCCGGGTGGGCGGGGTCGCCGGCGGTGGTGTGGCCGGCGCCCGTATCAGCTCCAGGGGGCCCAGTTGCTCCCTCCTCATGCTGGGCCAAGGGGCAGTCCCTCCGGAAGTGCCCTGTAGCCCTACAGAGGAAGCACCGGGCCTCCCCCGAAGAATAAAAGATCTTATAGTGGGCCCCTTGATGGGGCACCAAGAAGGACCCCTCCAGCGCCACCCCGCCATGCGCCCCCGCCGGCGGCAGTTGCATTTGCACCTGCCGGCGGAAGGACAAAACGTGACGGAGGGCGGGGTCCTTGCAGCCCAGTGGGAGAGGGCTGATGATAGATATCGGCTTCCCCAGGGTGGAGAGAAGGGGAAGCAGGGCGGCATTGGGGAGGAAGGGAGGAACGGAAGTAAGGACCACCCGTACGCCCAGGTCCTCCAAGGGTTCCACTGGCACGTGGACACCCCCCACCGCCAAGCCCCTGACCACCGCCTGCTGTGCGGTGGCCTCCGATGCCAGGAAGAATACCATCTTCCTGAACATCTTGGAGGCCGCCACAATGGCCGAGGGCCCCACCACCCTCGCCATCGCCCGCACGTAAGTTTCTACGTGGGGCGAGGCAGCCACCAGGAGGCAGCAGACACCGTGCCTCCTGGTCAAAGAGGGGAAGGGGCCCCAGCCCCCTGAGCTCGAATTAGAGGAGGCGGCGCGGGCTGATGTTGTGGCAGTGGGTGCAGGGGTGGCAGCCGCCTGGGCGTACGCTCTGGGGGCAGAAGGACCCCCAGAACTGGTGGAGGGAACAGCAGAGGAAGAAGGGGCTGCAGCTGGTGGTGGGGCTGCGGGAGCAACAGGGCCCTTGCTCGCCTTCTTTCCCTTGCTCTTTTTTCCGGCCGAGGAGGTTGGGGCAGCAGTAGTAGAGGCCCCTCCCATGCCCACTGCCACAGGTGCCCTAGTAGGGGCACCAGAGGTGGTAGGAATGGCAGCAGTGGTCAAAGGGGCAGCCGCAGGGAGGGAGGGGGGAACAGGCTGTGGGAGAGGTTCAGAGAGAGCTGGGGAAGTCTCCATGTTCCCAAAATGGAGGGAACAGGAGGAGGTACCTGGGGGTGGGTAGGCTGGGGTAAGGGAGAGAAAAGGGGGGGGGGCAGGCAATGAAAGAGGGGTGGATAAGGGATGGATTATATGGGAGTTAAGGGGTGGCAACCACTCCTCCCTGCTAGGCTGCAGGCAAGGGAGGAGGGTGCCAGGGAAGGAAGGACAAGGGGCTTACGTGGGCTTAGAGGGGCCAGCTCCTCTGGCTGCACTGGGTGGGGCGGGGATCACAGGTGTATCGGGGGGGTGCAGTGCATGGGGAATAAACAAAAGGAATCAGGGACCTATGGCCTGGCCAACTCTGGTTGGGGGTGGATGGTGCAAGGGTGGGGCTGATGGGTGTGGCAGGGAATGCAAAAAAAAAGGGGAACAAACTCTCAGGGCTAGGGTGGGGCAGTAAAATTAAATCAAATTCTAAGGCTTAGGGAGGGATCTGTGAGGGATAGGGAGCACTGAGCTAGCTGGAGGGCAAGGGAAAGGAGGGGAGGTCCTCCAGCCACTGGGGGTGAGGGGAGGAGAAAAGAAAAAAAGGGGGGGGGATTAAACTATAGGAAGGGGAGCTGCTACTGCTGGGAAAGGAGTGGTTCTTTGGTCCCTGCTGCTGCAAAAACCCCAAAGGTGTTGAAGGTGGAAAATTGGGAGCCTGCTGCCTTCTTGGTGGTGGGAGGGGAGGCCAGGGAAGCAGCAGCTGGGGGTGATAGTGGGGGTATTAGTAGCCTACCCCCAGCTGCAAGCAGCAGAATCTTAGTCCTTGGAGGCCTCCCCTCAGTGGTGGTGGTACCTTTTTTTGAAGAGGCAGCAGGCTCCAGGAGCAGCAACAGCAGCAGTAGGGACTGAGTGGCTGGCTGGCTGGCAGGAGAGGTGGTTTTCTCCAGGTCTTGGTGGTGGTGGAAGTTGTCTTTCTCTAACTCTCCCCCCCTCCCTACAGAGCAGCGGGGTGGGAAGGAGAGAGGCCAGCCAGCCACAGCAGCAGCAGCAGCAGCAGAAGCAGGAGCAGGAGCAGGGGAGGAAAAGGCAGCAGAGGTGGTTGCGGTGGTGGAAGTAGGAGCAGGGCCAGGAGCTGGTCAGGCAGGGTGTGTGTCCTCTGCTCTCCCTCTCCCCAGCTGAAGAATCAAGGGAGAGAGAGAAGCTTGGGTGAGTGAGTTGCTAACTGTGTGCTTGTGTCTTTCCCTACAGGTGATTTCTGTTAGTTGTCAGTTACTGTGGGAATTGGGACTCTAATTGTGTGATTGTCTGGGGGCTCTTTGGACCATTGTTCCCTGCTCACCTTTGATCACTAGCTTCAGTCAGCCTTGTGATCACCCTTCCCCTGTGTGTTTAACAAGGGGCAAAGGCTGACCTTGGCAAAAAAGGCTTTCAAAGCCAATGGCTGAGCGACCAGGCGGACTGAAAACAGGGGAGTTTGAGAGGGAGTTTGGGGAGGAGTTGGTGAGGCCACAATGGTGAAGAGGAGCCATGCTGCTTGCGCCAGCACCCCTTCTGTCTTCTCCACCTGTGCCTGTAGCCAGACAGACATCCTGAGCATGGATATCTCTACCCAGATCCTGCTATGGACTTGCAGGGACTGTGGCCTGCACTTCCCAGTCACAGATGATCAGGCTGGGGAGAAGAATCAATGTGGCAAAGGTCTTCTGGTGGAATCTCTCAGGAGGCAGGTGGGAGAGTTACAGGAGGAGGTGTCTAGACTAAGGAGTATCCATACCCTGGGGAACTTCCTCGATAGCATCCATGAGGAAACATGGAAGGAGGAGGATACTATCCAGGTGCCAAAGACTTCTGCCACACCACTGGAGAAGGATGGGATGCCTATGCCAAAGCGAGGACTGGCAGCTGGTTACCTCTGGTAGCTGACAGTGCTCCACCCCAAAGGCAATTGTCTCTACCCCACAAGCTGGGCTGGAAAGAGTTACTGTTCTTGGCCCCGCGGACAAGTCACAATAGTTCTATGAGTGAGATTTGGAAAGAGACCAACAAGGTTCTAGGGGTGGGGAAAGAAAAGCTTCCATCACAAGTGGGAAGCAGGGAGCTGGGTGGCTATTGCCGGACCCAACTCCACTGTTTCTCAGCCCAGGTCCTGAGCTGGTGTTGGCTCACCTGAGACTTGGCCGGTAGGGTCCCAACTGCAACATGCTGGTGTAGGCTTTGAGTCAACCTCCCCCGTGTAGGTCCTCTAGGTCATTGGTGATGGAAGGGTAAATGGGTGCCATCTCTAGGTCTGGGCCAGGTGCAGGGCTGCAGAGCTCTTGATACTCGGCTGAGTCTGCTCCCTGGGTGGACTGCTTCGGTATTTCTGGCGCTGGCAGCTCCATCTGGCCGTCCTACTCCCTGGGCACGGCAGGGCTTCTGTTGGGCCAGGCCATCCATCGGGTTCTGCTGGTCTGTCTAGGTGGGCGCCTGGTCACCAGGGTGCTGGCAGGCTCTTGACAGGCCAGGCCTTCCACTGGGGCTCCTTTGGTACATCCACACGGCCGTCTAGTCCCCACGATGTTGGCAGATTCTCCACTGGGCCAGTCTCCTTCTGCGCCTGTGGAGAGAGTAAAGGTAGCTCCTTCCCCTTTGGCCACTAAGCCCTCACTGAGCTCCATGGCTTGCCTCTTATACTTCCTATCCCGCCCCCTCATCTCCTATCTGACTGAAAAGTCATCTCTAGCTCCACCCCCGGAACAGTGGAGCAGCCCTGCCTGTCTGTTGTTGTGGGAGGCCATTTTGTCTCTGTATATAAGGGTGGCCATCTTGCCTCCTTATATACAGGATCCCATCTCTCTCTCTCTTATAGGCTGCATCAGAAGAAGTGTTGCCAGCAGATCAAGGGATGTGATCATTCCCCTCTGTTCGGCACTGGTGAGGCCACATCTGGAATCCTGTGTCCAGTTTTGGGCTCCCTGCTACAAAGAGGACGTGGACAAATTAAAGAGTCCAGCGGAGGACAACAAAAATGATCAAGGGGCTGGAGCACAAGCCCTATGAAGAAAGACTGAAGGAACTAGGCTTATTTAGCCTGCAGAAGAGAAGACTGAGGGGGGATTTGATAGCAACCTTCAACTACTGGAAGGGATGCTCCAAGGAGGATGGAGCTTGACTGTTCTCAGCAGTAACAGAGGACAGAACAAGGAGCAATGGTTTCAAGTTGCAGCTGGGGAGGTCGAGGCTGGATATTAGGAAAAACTTTCTTATTAGGTGAGTGGTGAAGCACTGGAATAGGCTACCTAGGGAGGTGGTGGAATCTCTGTCTTTGGAGATGTTTAAGGCCTGGCTGGACAAAACCCTGGCTGGGATAATTTAATGGGAGTGGTCCTGTTTTTATGGCAGGGGGTTGGACTAGATGACCTCATGAGGTCCCTTCCAAACCTATGATTCTATGACCAAACAACAAGAGAACTAAAATTCAGAGCTAATTTATTTTAGCAGATATATGAGATAAGTAAAAATTCTTGCTAAACACAGAAAGATTTCTCTATGATCTGATAAGACAAACACTTCTGATGGAACTTTTTTTAAAAGGATGTCAGGAAAACAAATAAACCCATCCCACAAGGGGTGAATTCTGCATTTGTTACAGATCTATTTTCTATGTTTTGTGAGAGCTCATCTGAACTACGATGTTTTGATTTTTCACTTTCACTTACTTTCCTCAGGAATGTGTGAACTCACATTGCCTCATTTTGCTTCTCCATCCAAGGAAGAAAATTACTGAGTTTTTATTTTGTAATTGTTACTTAAATAAATTGCTGTGTTATTTAGCTACAAGAGTATTAAGGGAGTGGTTTTCCCACCTTTCTCTTAACAGCATTCTACACACATTTGCCCAGATTCACAACTTGTATAAATTGGTGTAGCTCCAGTAATGTTAAAGAAGCTATGTCTATTTACACTGATTGAAGATCCAGCCCACTGTATGCAAGCCCAATGTTATGTCCTTTCCGAGTTTTGCCTTTCTCTGCAACTCGTAAGTAAACAATCTACAGCCTAAGACTGGCTTTCTCTAGGAAGTCTTCCATAAAAATACTTTTTTCTTTCTTCCAGGTCCCAGCTCCCTCTGTCCAAGGAGCCACTCCTATCCTCTGTAACCAGGATGAAGTGAACAAGCTACATTAGTCAAAGAATCACTTCAGCAAACACCTGTAGGATTCTAACAGCAGAAGAAGCCTACCCTAAAACAAAGAAGGAAATAAATGTTGAACCCAAACATTTTGGAATTTAAAGGGTCTCTGATATGAGGACCTTCAAGCACTTAAGAAAACAAATTAGGCTCCACAACATCTATATGGAATCAGACATATTGGAAATTATATAATATAAACGTACATAGTAGTTAAAGAAAAGAAAAGAATCCAAATTAAATTGCAGGCATAATTTAAGCAGGCAACATAAACATAAAAATTTCCTAACTTGGAATCTGGCTAGGACAGTGGCACTGATATTCATCCTTTCAACATAAGTAATATGGGATTATTAATATGGTCTGGATTTTTTTTAATCCTATCCAAAGACAGTAACTCCACCAATAACATCACTGAACACAATGTTGGGTATAGTTTCATTATGGACTCTGAAGAAAGAGTCCCACTTAATGAACCACAAATACCACAGGCTGCAGATCACACGTATGTGTGATGGTCTCCTCTCCAAGTATAAATCCAGACCAACCTCACTTGTGTAGTGGCAAGTGAAAGTGCCACAGCACAAGGCAGTAAGGTTTATGATCAAAACAAAGAAGTTGTATATAATCAATGCTATGGAATCTCTTGCCATCTGAACCTCTTTGCAGTACATCATAGAAGTGAAACAATTAACTTATCACATTGCACATCTAGTAATTGAGACCTAGCATTGTGATTTTTATATTATCTAGACAATCAGATTATTTTAGAATCCAAGAAAATGGGAAGAAGTAGTAGTTGCTCACTGCTAGTAACTCCGTTCTTCAAGATGTGCATCCTGTGGCTGCTCCTCCATAGGTGTTGACGTGTTCCCGCACCACTGCAATGGATATTTCATAGCAGTCATCCCCCAAGCCACATCTGCGCAGAAGCTGCCTCACACTGGCTTCAGAGGGCTTTGGCGCGAATGTAGCTGCCTCCCCTCAGTTCCTTTTCTATGTCTTGGCCATCTGAAAAATAGACTTAGAAAGAGGGAAGGTTGGGTGGATGGTGGAGCAGCCACAAGACACACATCTTGAAGAACAGACTTTCTACAGGTGAGCAACTACTTGTTCTTCTTCGAGTGCTGTCCTGTGGCTGCTCCACCATAGGTGACTGTGTAGCAGTTTCCCCTCAATAGGAGGAGGGTTTCCATGTACTGTTGATAGTATTTCTCTTCCCACTTGAGCATCATTCGCAGAGTTTAAATCAAATGCTTAATGTAATATGAAGGTATGTGCAGATGACTATTGTCGCTCTACAGACATCCCTAATGGGAACGTTCTTAAGGAATGCAGTGGTAGATGCCAGAGCCCTCATGGAATGTGATCGTATCTGCTAGAGAAGAGTTCGGTTAGATAATTCATAGCAGGTTTGTATGCAATTTCTTATCCATTTGAGAGTCTCTGAGTAGAGACTGCTGAACCTTTAGAGTGGTCTGCAATCGAGGTGACTAGGTATTAGTTTTCCTGAATTGCTTAGTCCTGTCCAAATGGAATGAGAATGAACATTTGACGTCTAGAGTATGTAGGGCTGCTTGCTGTTGGTTATGGTGAGGCTTAGGGTAAAATGTAGGTAAGTGAATGAACTGATTTAAATGGAAAGCAGAGACCATCTTAGAGAGCAACGTAAGGTCAGGTTGAAGAGTCACCTTGTCTCTATGGAAAGTGACATAAGGCAGATTGGATCTAAGCTAATTCATTTTGGTTACCCTTCTTGCTGAGATAATGGCTATGAGAAATACTACTTTAAATGATAGGTGGTATAAAAAACAAGTTGTCATAGGTTCAAAGGGTTCCTTCATAAGAGCCCGAACTACTGAATTTAGGTCCCAAGGTGATGCTATGGGGTGTGTGGCCAGGTACAGTTTCTGGAGCCCAGCAGGAAAATGCTTTAATGTAGGATGACTAAATATGGAGGTATTAGATAGTTGTCCATGAAATGCCAGAAGTGCTGTCTAGTGTACCTTTGTGGAGTTATTTGACAGATGCAAACTTTTCAGTTCTAATAAGTAGTCCAAAATCCACAGAACAGATGTGGAGGATGGCAGAATTCTTCTATCTAGACACCAAAATTGGAACCCGTGCCATTTCTGGGTATATGATTTCCTCGTAGCCAGTCTTCTACTATTTAGCAAAACAAACTGTACCACCTCTGAATAGTTCAATTCTGTACCATGGAACCACTGAGGAACCATGCTGTTAAGTGCAATTTCTGTAGATATGGATGCTGAGTCACTATCTTGCACTGGAAGAGTAACACTGGAATATTCAGAAGATGAATCGGTTTGTGTACTGATAGATCAAGTAGCTGGGTGTACTACATCTATCTGGGCCATGCCGAGTGCTACAACAATCATCATGGCTCCATCCTGTAATAGTTTTTGAATGACCCTCTGTACAAGGGGAATGGGAGGAAGGGCGTGTTAGAGGTTTTTCAACCAATCTATGAGAAAGGCATCCCCCATGGATTTCAGGTCATTTCCAACTCTGGAGCAGAAAGGCAGACATTTGTCGTTGCAGAAGGTTGTAAACAAATCTATGGATGGAAATCCCCATGTTCAAAAGATCTGCAGGAGTACCCTTTTGTTCAATTTCCACTCATGTGTGAGAGGGAAGTTTCTGCTTAAGGCATCTGCAGTCACATTTTGGATGCCTGGCAGATAGGAGGCTGATATCACTATGGAGTGGGATACACACCAATTCCACAGCTTTACCGCTTCTGCACAGAGAGATAGAGACCTCACTCTCCCTTGCCGGTTTATATGAAACATGGCACTATGCTGTCTTTCATGATAGCTACTGCTTTCCCTCCTATCTTTGGAAGGAAGTGCTGGCAGGCATATCTGATCGCTCTTAGCTCTAGTACGTTTATGTGAAATGATGCCTCTGCTTTCAACCACTTGCCTTGAATTGCATTTGATTTGATGTTTGCTCCCCATCCTGTAAGAGAAGCATCCATTGTTGTTATTACTTATGGTTGTGGACGTGTGAACGGAATACCTTGTAGTAGGCTGTCAGGGTTTTTCCACCAGCTTAAAGTCAATTTGCAGGCATAGTGAGAGTCCTGTGTAGGGAGTGAAGATGAGGCATGTGCACTGTTGAGAGCCATGACTGAAGGGGCCTTATTCGTAGCCTTGCATAGAGAACAAACACTGTGTAAGCTGCCATATGGCCTAGAAGCTGGAGTACTGTCCTCATGGATTGTTGGTGCTAGCTGTGCGTGGTTTACAAGACTGATGACAGATGTGATGTAGGAAGCAGGGAGAAATGCTTTGTTGGAGATCAAGTCTGGGAGAGCTCCTCTGAACTCTATTTTCTGTGTAGTTACTAAAGTGGACTTTTCTTTGTTTATTCTCAGTCCTAGTTTTCTGAACTGACACAGTGAATCTTGTGGCAGATGCAGTTTCATTGAACGACCTTGCTGTGATTAAGCAATCACCAAAGTAAAGGTAAATTGCTATGCCCTGTGTTCTGAGGAAAGCAACAACTGTTGCCAGTAGTTTCAAAAGATGCAAGGAGCTGTAGAAAGGCCACAAGGCAGCACTCTGGACTAGTAATATTGATTGTCAGCTATGAATCTGAGGAATATCCTGTAGGAAGGATGAATAATAATGTGAAAATATGCATCCTTAAGGTTGAGGGCTGAGAAACAATCCCCTTGCCGCAGCATTGGTACAATTGCATTAAGAGTTACCATCTTAAATCTTTCCTTTTTGATAAACCTGTTCAATGGTCTTAGATCTAATATGGGTCTCCAACCACCTGATTTCTTTTGGACAACAAAATATCGGGAGTAGAACCCCAATCTTTGGAATGGGGAGTGCATGGTTTCAATGGCCCCCATGAGCAACAATTACTGTTCTTCCTCCCTCAGGACTTGTACATGAGTGGGAAGGGGTGATGTTGTGGGGGTATATATGTGAGAGGTATAGTATAACCCTGTTTGACTATCTCTCAGACCCACCTATCAGAGTGATACTAACCGTATTATTGTAAAATTTACGTAGATGGAACTCAAGATTGGTGGTTGGAATGGTTGTGCTGCAATGAATGGCTAATGTCCAGGCCCTTGACCAACCTAACAGTATTGAGTTTTTAGACCTGCAGGCTGATTATTTAAAGATGTTTGAGTAGACTGTTTCTTCTTGTATGATCTCTGTTTACCTCTCTGTTGATGACTGTAAGATCTAACATGGTATTGGGACTTGAACTGTGATTGGTATCATCATTTAAATGGTTGGGATCAAAATGGTCTTCTCTTGAGGTTGGAGCATATATGCCCAGAGTACGCAAGGTAGCCCTTAAATCTTTCCTAGAATGAAATACCTGGCCTGTTTTTTTTTCTGAGAACAGTTTATTCTTTTGAAAAGGTAAGTCCTCTATTTTATTGTGCAGGTCCCAAAGAAACGCAGCTGTATGGAGCCAGGATGCCCTTCTTAGGACTACTGCTGTGGCAGTTGTTCTAGTCACTGTGTCAGCAACATCCATGGATGCCTGCAAAGAAGCACGGGCTAGTTGTTGGTCTTCCGTAAGTAGTGATTTAAATTGCTCCCTTTTAGCTTCCATTACCTCTGTCACTAATTTCTCCAGTTTCTGAAATATGGAGTTGTTATAATTAGATAAGAGGATGGAGTAGTTCACAACCCTCATTATTAAAGTGGAAGAGGAACATACCTTTCCTCCAAGAATATCTACACACTTCCAGTTTCTTTCAGCTGGTGTGGATCTAAAATTTGGGTTTTCATTTCTTTGGTTTGTGGCCTCAATTACCAGAGAGTTAGGTATGTGATGTATAAAGAGGAATTCCAGCCCTTTGGATGGCATATAATATTTTTTATCTGTTCACTTACTGGTTGGTGGTATTAAAGCTGGTGTCTGCCAGATGGTGTTGGCCTGTTCCATTATAGCTTCATTCATAGGGAGTGCTATCTTTGATGAAGTCATTGGATGGAAAAATTTTAAAAGTTTATGTTGTGCCTCCATAACCTCTTCCAAAGGTACTTTTAACTCTTGTGCCACTCATCTGAAAAGATCATTAAACTGCTTGTGATCACCTGGATGACTAGGTGTTGAAGTTGTGATTATGTCATCTGAAGGGGGTGATGAGTCTTGAGTTATTGGTTGTGATTCATGTGATCTCATTATAACAATCAATGGATCTCTTTCAGATCATTTTGGGATTTGCGAAATGCATGAGTACTAGACTTCAGGTACTAGACCTGGGGGTATCATGCTTGTCAGAGTGTGATTGATGATGATGATAGTGCATTTGTCGCTCATGTTTCCTGCTGCAGTGGTGATGTCTAGAATAACAACAGGGTGAGTCATAACAAGAATGATGGGATCGACTACAATTTCGGAGCAGACAGCAAGATCTAGTATATTTAGAAGCTCTAGTTGGTGATGAGTAGTGAGAAGATAAATGGTAATCTTCTAGCCTGGCGTGTGTATAGTGAGAATGGTGAGCTGAAGAACAAAGACTGTGTAACCATGAAGTAAAAACACTTGGTAGGCATGGAGGTGATATGCAGTTATGTTTTCGTGTTCTTTTCCATGGCAGGGAATTAAGCAGGGCATCAGAGGAAGTGATCATGTCTCCTCTGCTCTTTTGTGTGAGCTCCAGTGCCGGTGTGTTTTGATTGGACAGTGCCAAGCCCACAGACTTAAAGGCTGTTGGGTCCAATGATGTATCATTTTGCGGAGCCAAGTCAGAGGAATTTATCATGTTCGGCACCACAGGTGGTGGTGCTCCTGGTTCCACTGTTGGAGTTAAAACCACTGGTTGTGCTGGGGAGTTATTTACAGACTGCGCCACCATCTTTGATGTTGCCAGTGCCTGAGAATAATGAGACAGTCTCTCATCTTCTTCTCTCATTTGTGACTGTTGGACATTGGTAGTGGTGCCACCCAAGGAACCTAGAGTCTGTGGGATGGACTTTTTAGTAGATTTCTTGTGCGGCAAAGGGTCCCTTCTGGAGGTCACCATCACTTTGTCTGAGGATGTTCGCCTTACTTGGCTAGCAGACAACTGACCCCTGTGTGAGTGGTCGGGACCCGGATCAGAAGCCAGGTGAAAGAATTTCTCTATCAGAGGTAATCTGAGATGTAGTTACCTGTCTTTACATGCTCTTGATGACAGATTTGCGCAGTAATTACATTTCTGTGGTACATGCGATTTGCCTAGGTAGCAAATGCATTGAGAGTGGCCGTCAGAGGTGGGCATTGCTTCATTGCATTTGCCCCACCGCTTAAATCCTGGAGTTAATGACATTATGAATTTCTTTCTTCTTTTTCTTTTCTTTCTCTTGTCTTTTCTTTCTTTCTTCTTCTCTTTCTTTTTCTTTTTTCTTTTTTCAGTATAGCCAAGGTGGCTGAATGATTGAAGGAAAGAAATTGGGTGTGGCGAGGAATGAATGGAAAAAATTCTTCTCTCTCTCTTCTCTTTTTTTTAATCTACAAAACTATAGATAAAGAAATAATATGAGGAAAAGTAGTAATTAAACCTCTTCTTCTTGTGAGAAACAGGAATTGCTGTCAGGAGCGGGAGAAAGAGAGGAGCTGCGATGCACAGCTGAGGACTGTTGAAAAGGAACTGAGGGGAGGCAGCCACATTCACACCAAAGCCCTCTGAAGCCAGCGCAAGGCAGCTTCTGCACAGACGCAGCTTCAGGGATGACTGCTATAAACTCTCCATTGCAGTGGCTCAGTAATGCCACAACACCTACAGTGGAGCAACCCCAGGACAGCACTCGAAGAAGAAACACCCATAAATGATTTGTTGGGTATCGATCATCCAAGCTATAAATTGAGTCAGACAAATATTATCTGGAAAATTTAAATAACCATATTTTAATCAAATTAAATGACACCCAGTTTACAGCCCTAGAAACAGAGTTGCACTATGTAAGCACAGAACACTTATGGCACTTACAAGAACTAACTTCCTCTACCAGTATTGCTCAAATCTTAGAGTGATCAGCTTTCAGTGTGTTATGAGATTTGTATGAGACCACAAACTTGTGAGCATAAGTGACTCCATCTTAGCACTGTTCCCTTAATATTATGTTAACCTCTAGCCTGACTAACAAAAGTATAGAGCCCCTCTCATCCTTGAACAGTCTATAAGCAGAAGATTAGGGAAACTGCACCAGTCTCAAGGTCACCTATTAATCAACAATTTCTCCTGTTTATTACATTCCCAGGCTCTGAGGAGCCTGCTTGACCTTCTTTACTAATTCTCCTATCTTATATGAATATGTATGAAAACTATCCCTATATGGTACTAATAAATGTATTAATTTTGTTTACATTGAATATATTAACCATTTTTAGGTTTCCTTGAATTAAGTTGTTGTACCTGGGTATAAAACCCTTTTAGCACTGGTCCTTCGGGGCCGGCCACACTCAGTAGCTCTGGGTGTCAATAAACTTGTGATTCTTCCTCCTGTTGTCCGGCTCCTTCATTGACCAGAGCAGAGAACGAGCTTTTCTCTCAACAAGTGATAATATGTAGATCAGTCTCTATGTTCACTGAACTGGCTACTTTGCAGAGAATGCCTCCCAAAATGTCGGTCATGGGGATAGTTTGGGAGTTGTAGAGAGTGAATGAACTGAGACCACAACATCATTTCACTTAGCTTAATCAACCCTCAAGTAAAAGTGATACTCCATTATTCTGCCAAATTGGACAAGATTTAACTTGTGACTTCATGTGAGCATTCCTTCATCATTATACTTACAAATAAAATGACACAAATATTCTTATCTTTGGCTGCAATGTGCCTTTCCATCTTTAAAAATTTCTTGCAGCACTGAACTTGTACTTTGATATCTGTTCTTGGATGGTGGAGGACTCAAGTGGAGAGTAGTAATTTTTGCAACATTTATTCACAGCCAGATTCTCACTTTCCATGTCAGTAAAGCAATGCCACCACAACCCCCCACTTCCAGACATTTCATCATGGAAAGTGGAGAAAGACACAGTTTGCCTAAATGGACCTAGAATTCTCATTACAGAATAAGATCAGCAGCACCAAAGAACTCAGAAGAGGTATTGATGAATTCTTGCTGAAACAAATGCAAGACAATGTCTTCTAACCAAATTGCAGTTCTTGACTAATCTGGAAGCTTCTAGCTTTGGAGCTGAAAAGAAGGTGGAACAATTTTGCTTGTGATAACATTCTTCCTGTGACCTGTCTTTCTGTTAATTAATTATAGTGGCCTTGATAAATATGAGGCAATGTTGCCATGCCAACAAACGTCCTTTCTTTTCAAGCGTATTACTAGTTACAGAGACTGTATCTTAGAAAAAGTTTTCTTCCAGTGGAATTGCTGCAGGGCTTCCTTTGATTTCAGAATTAAGCTTAATGCCTTGTGTTAAGGGCTATAAATACCATGGATTTCTCCTAAAACCAAATACGATTACCATGGAGGTATTATAGCTGTTTTTATTTATCATGTAAATCCACTGGTTATGCATAGCGTCTATGATCAATATTTCTGGTGTCCAGTAATAAAATGCCCATAATTTTTCCAGTAAAATACATCAATAAATGCTGAGAGGAAGTCCAATGCTTTATATTCATATGTCCATTGCTATGGTGGAAAACACAAAAAGGAACAGGAAGAATAAATTAAATTAACAAGATTTCCATGAGTGATGCTGACTTCAATCTTTCTGCTCTAGGGATTGCTAGCATTTGTTTTTGGCTACCTAGAAACCTTTTGGGTATAGAGAATCTGTAGCTCCTAGAACTTCACTTTTTTTGTTTATACAGCATCTGACACAAAGGACCCATAATCCCTGTTCACTTTGTTTAGCTGTTGCTACAAGCAATAATTATCAATGATTTGGAATGTCCAGCTCTAGTTATTTTGGTAAGTTAGCTTCCCGCATCCGTATAAGCCAGGGGTAGGCAACCCCTGGCACATCTGCCAACAGTGACACGAGAGCCCATTCAGAGCAGCACATGGCACCCTCTACAATGCCACAGAAATTGTGGCTCTTGCCACTGAAAGCCACACCAGGCAGCTGTGGCACGCAGGGTCCCACCATGCGCATGTTGATCAGAATCGCCATGATGATCAGAGTTGCCAACTGCTAACATCTGGGTCCCACGAAAATCACTGGAGATTCACAAAGCATGCAGTGTAGTAGCTTTACAAATCCCATCCTCAGACAGCTGTCTCCTTGCATGTCTTGCATAGGAAGCTGGAGTCCCGAATGCATGCATGGTGTGGAAAGAAGATGCCTGGAAAAGCTTGTCTCCATGGTGTGCAGCCGCCAAGGAGCCACTCTGGGGAGCTTCTTTCCTCAGCATGCCTGGGGACCCCCCCAAGAGGAACCACTGCAGGCAGCTTCTTTCTGCAAGTGGCTCCTTTCAGAGTAAAATTGAGATGCAGGAAAAACTGAGATGTAGACTCATTTAATCAAGGGAAAATTAATAAAACTGAATAGTGAAGATATTTCACCGTGCCTCTTGTTTTGGTGATGTTTTTTCTATAAATCCCTTTCAGCGGCATGCCAGAGAAGTGCACCCCCTCCCAACCTCCAGTCATGGCTGCCACCAAATTTTCTGGCAGCCGCTGCTTTTATTTCTGTGGAGGGAGCCTCTGGCACTGACTGACAGTAGAGGAGGAGGGGCCAGCACAGGGGTCAGCATAGGTTGCTGACCCCTGGTATAAGCAGTGTACTATTCAGGACTACCAGTAACAAAAAGAAAAAAGATTTGACTATAATATTTTCTGAAGCTGAAAAATAGATTTTATTTAACTATAAAGTTATCTCTCTAGAACAAAATATACACAATCTCATTTCTGTGCAGGCTTTAAGGGAAATAAGACTAAGAAAATATCAGAATTAATCCATTTACACATAAGAAAATACAATTAATATATGATGGCCTGTAAGTGATAAACAGAGGACATGAGCAAATACTTTTTGCTTCTTCTGTTACCCAACAAACCTTATATACAGCACCTCTAAAACCCACAGGTATGGTTTGTCTTAATCATACAATCAAGACTCAGAATTGCATGGTAACCTTCACATTACAGTAAAAACAAAGAAAATATCACCTAAAACAACAGGACAATTAGGATGTGCTTGTTTCTGAAGAGATACTGTTCTGAATTTTTTAAAAATTAGTTAAAATAAAAATAGCAGTGACCTCTTATCAATACTTAATCACACTTTGAGAGCATGGGCTGAAAGGTGCTCTGTAAATAAACATAGGCTGAAATACAGAAACAAGTATAGAACAAAGTAAAGTAAATATAAAAAATTAGAATTTTTAACAGCACCTTAAATACTTGGTTACATTTGGGTGAAAGTGAAAAAAGTCAACAGCTGACAAAATGTTTTCGTTCATTTCAGAGATATCAAAATAAAGAAGCATGGGTAAAACACTCCAGGTCAGTCATGAAATTACTGCAAATACGTACATAGACACAATAACAGGCACGATTAAAAGCAAAAGCAATTGGATAAATAGATCCCAATATTACATATTGTGGAAGGAAAACCTCTTGACTTCAGAAGCACTTTACCTGGATCCAGAAGCTCACCCATATGCAGATCCTTGCTGTAGCAGGAGTCCACTAATGTGACAAACTGAAAGAAGAAGCCATTCTTATTACAAAGAGAATATTTGCATTTATTCTGTTTCCTAGTATCTTAGCAGTACAACTACCATAACCCCTGACCCAGTCTTAGTGTGGAAATATTATACTAGAAGAAAAGGCCTTTATATGAGTATGGTTAGTCTCTTATCAGAAAGAAAACAAGCTACATGGGTATAAGGCAAATTTATAGCAACTTAACTGTGTTCAAGTTAGAGGTTGTAAAAGCCATAACAGTTTTAAAAAAAATCCACTCAAATGAAATAGCTATGTCAGTACCAAAACTGAGTGCAGACCAGGCCCTGAGAAGTAATGTTTTTTGTTTTGTTTTTTTTTGCTGTCATACTGGGAACAGATCAAGAGTACAGCGCTGAAAAAGAAAGTGACGGGATGAGTTTAGGTCTTATGGGACTATGTAGTTTTAATACAGTTGATTCCTGTAGGAAGTAAAAGAAGACTTGTAAATTGATGCAATGAAGCTGAAACAATTTCTACAGAAGCAATCACATCTGAATCTCCTGTTTGTTTATTAAAGTGATGATAACATTATCCCTTGGGAACAAATATACTAGATAACATATTTTCAACAATTCTTGTGACAATGTTTAAAAATATATTTTAACAATGAGCTGTGTATTTAGGAAATATAATATGTAAAATAATCAAATACATTCCCATATATTTTAGTCGATATGATTACAATGACAAAATTCATATTTCTAGACAACCCCAGTATTATTCCATTTCAATAAAATAGTTATATCCAAATATATCACACAATCAGAAACTAAAGGAATGAGCACATCAAAACTAGGAAACTTTAGTTTAGTTTAAAGATGTTTTAGATATTTCCCTAAGGGAACCTAATGAGTTTGATAGACCAAATTGATATCTGACCCCTTGTTTTAGTCCTGCTACAGCAGTGATGACCCAAAGTAACTGGGCTTGCCACTGAAAGCCACACCAGGCAGCTGTGGCGCAGAGGCTCCTACCATGCTCATGTTGATCAGAATCGCCAACTACTAATATCTAGGTCCCCTGAAAATCACTGAGATTCACAAGGCATGCAGTGTAGTGGCTTTAGAAATCCCATCCTCAGACAGCTATCTCCTTAGATTTCTTGCATGGGAAGCTGGAGTCCCGAATGCATGCATGGTGTGGAAAGAAGATGCCTGGAACGGCTTCTCTCCATGGTGTGCAGCAGCTAAGGAGCCACTCTGGGTAGCATCTTTCCTCAGCTTCTTTCCTAAAGAGACAGAAAGTTAACTTTTATTTTGACTTCTTGAACTAGAAGTGGAGAAGTGACAAATAAAGGATCAAAACCTGACTAACTTTCTCAAACAAGCAGTCATTTTGCAATCAATGGGAATAACAACATGAGAAAAGTGAGTAGGATTCAGTCTTTAGTGTGGAAGACTTGTATGACTTCATTGAAATTGAATTAACAGCCAATAGTGGAGAAAGTTAATGAAGGCTGGAAGCTGATGAATATAGTTTCTACATAGTAACAATAGACCTTTACTTTTGACTCAAGCTGTGAAAATACAGAAAACACTGATAAGGGTCAAGCATACAACATTAAGCTAATATTGACTTTTGTTGCAGTCAACATCACAATGCATTGAACAAAAAAGGAAATATTGATTGAGGCAAAGACCAATGTTTACCTCATCCTGATGCTGACCAAAGCAAAAAGTCAATACATGCATTTTTATACACAATCTTTTATAAACAACTATTTTGCAGACTCTCTATTGTGTCATGGATTTCTGTATGTCTAATTATGTCCAGATTCACAAGTGGTTTTATATTCTTGCATCCAGGTAAATAATGCATTTTAGTTCGATACAACAGCTTATTTCTTAGCAATGCTGATGTGTTTGTTTTATCAAATAAAATAAAATAAAATACAGTTTAAAAATGCTTTTATAAAACTTATTCTAAATAGAGAAAGTTTGCTAATTTTTGCAATGTTTCCAAGTGTTTTGGGTCTGTCAATTTCCCCCAGAATTCAAAGGAAACAATTTTTCAAACATCAATACAAACCTATTTTTACTCTTCACCATAATTTACCTGAAAAGAAATATAGAGAATTAGGAAATCAAACAGATCTACAAACTCTATTTATTTGTAACAGTCAACTATTCCTAGATCCGCACACACTTCTACATTATTAAACACAATCAATACATAATAATGAAAATTGGAAGTCTTGATAGGTACATCCTAAACGTACCTAGAAAACCCCAACAATAACAAGGAAAACGAAGCATCTAGGTAACAGAATTCTAGAAATACCATCCCAAACACCTGATTGCCATTCAACACTCAAGACCACAGATGAACACTAAAGCATATCTTGAAGGTCAACAAATGCATACTTCTTTGAAACGGCAGGTAAGTCTTCTCTTTGAAAGAGATCTTATACCAGACACCTTCCCCTTTTAAGTGAAGGTGCTGACAACTTTAACATCTCTACTGACTGCAACTATCACTCTATGTGGCTTGTTTCACTGCTAAGAAAACTAATAGCTAGAGATATAAACACTATGTAGAGAATAGAGCTGATCTGTGAGAATTAACCTTGTGGTATAACTAAAGTGCCTTGCCTCCACTGTGTTTTTAACTTGGGATAGCCTATAGACATTAGTTAACCAGTGGTTAATAATCGGTTAAGACAAACCTTGGGGGAGAGAAAGTCTTTCTGGTAGGCAGGCCTCAAAACATACAGGCCTTTAAGATCAAAACCAATCTCTTTAGGAAATTAATGGACAGTCAATGAAGATTGTAAAATATTCATATAAAAATTCATTCTTAAAAAATACATGATTATGGAAGGAGTACTGCAGAAAGGGACCCAGGTTTCATAATGAACCGCAAGCTAAATAGGAGTCACCAGTGTAATGCTCTTGCAGAAATACCAAATAACATTCTGGGATGTATTAACAGGAGCATTGTGAGTAAGACACAAGAAGTAATTATTCTGCTGTACTCCACCCTGATTAGGCCTCAACTGGAGTACTGTATCCACTTCTGAGAGCCACATTTCAGAAAAGATGTGCACAATTGGAGAACGTTCAGAGAAGAGCAACACGAATGATTAGAGGTCTGAAATACATTGAGTCCAGACCCCTGCACATATCGGAGGACCAAGTACTCTCTTAACTATCTCTGACTGGTGCTTATCTAACATGCTCTTAAAAACTTCCAATGATGGAGATTTCATAACCTGCCTAGGCAACTTATTCCAGTGGTTAATCACTCTGGCTGTGTCTATACTTACAAAGTTAATTCAAAACAACTATTTTGAATTAACTACTTCAACTTTAAATTGAAGTTATTATTTCGAATTAGAGAGTCTTTACTAGACTCCTAATTCAAATAAAGTAGGCTTTATTAATTCAAATTAGAGTCTTCACTAAACTCTCTAATTTGAACTAGGGGAAGGAAGGAAAGTCAATAGGGCAACTCTTTTGAATTAAGCGTACTTCCTGGCTAACAGGGCTTAATTGGAATTAATAACGTCAAAATAAGCATTAATTCAAAGTTAAAGGAAGTTTTATTATATAAAATTAGCCTTTCCTTACTTTGACTTAAGGAAGGACTTAATTCAACATAATAAATGCCAGTGTGGCCATGGAGTAAGTTATTTTGAATTAAGCCTCCTTAATTCGAAATAACTCATAGGTGTAGATGCACCCCCGACAGTTAGGAATTTTTTTCTAATTTCTAACCTAAACCTCCCTTGCTGTAATTTAAGCCCACTGCTTCGTCCTATCATCACCAGTTAAGGAGAACAATTTTTCTCCTTCCTCCTTGTGACAACCTTTTAGGTAATTGAAAACTGTTACCATTGTCCCCTCTCAGTATGCTCTTTTCCAGACTAAAGAAACCCACCTCTTTCAATCTTCCCTCATAAGTCAAGTGTTCCAGACTGCTAATCATTTGTGTTGCTTTTTTTCTGGACTTTCTCCAATTTGTACACATCCTTCCTGAAATGAGGCACTCAGAACTGGACACAATGATCCAGTTGAAGCCTAATCAGGGCCAAGTACAGTGTAAGAATTACTTCTCATGTCTTACTTGCAATATTCTTGTTTATACACCCGAATGGTGTTCGCTTTTTTAGCAACAGTGTTACACTGTTGACTCATATTTAGCTTATGGTCCACTATGACACCCAGATCTCTTTCCATATACTCCTTCCTAGGCAGTCATTGCCCATTTAGTATGTGTGCTATGGATTTCTTTTTCCTAAGTGGAGTACTTTGCACTTGTCTTTATTGAATTTCTTTAGTGTGTTTGTGTTGTTAATGGCACATTTTATCAATTTATTTTAAAAATATTTTCACGTGAATACATTGCTTTAAAAGTTGCCAGACTGAAATCCCTAGGCACCGATTAGTTTTGTTTAGCTACAGAAGAGAGAAAATAGCAGTATCTGTCCTGAACCGAAGGAATCATTCAGCGGGTACAGAAGGCAATTTATTTAATTACCATGACAGTTCATTTGCCTCCATCTCCTCAGACAGAAAGGGAATGAGAGCCAACAAATAATTTCACACAGGCTTCCAAACAGCCATCTTATATTCATAACGTATACTTCTAATGTAATGGTGTCTTGAATCACAAATAAAATTTATTCAAGGAGAAAACATTATACGGCTAAGTAAAAAGACTACAACTATCCAGAAAATAAAATCTCTATACTACAGGACTTCTGTTATTTCCACATAAGTTTATCCTAAAACAAGATAAAATCTGTGGAAAAAAGATCTAAAAGGAAGTATTCAATTTAAAATTGGTATTTAAAGTGAAAATGAAATTTCACAAGTAAACATTGCAGGTCACACCAAATGTTGCTTCCGAAAAAATTAGTCCCCTAAAACCCAAACTCCTCCCATCACTTTCTTTTTCAACACGCTCTTGGTCTGTTCACAGCATGATGGGGGTGGGGAGGGGGGACACCTATTACATTTCAGGGCCAGATCTGCACACAGTCTGCATTTGTAGATACAATGGGGATATCCACAGCCATTTCTTGTGGATGCAGATCGGATTCAGGTCTACATATTTGTATCTTTACAGAGTTATAGCTCTGCACACATGCAGATATCCATGGATATCCTCATTATATCCACATCCACAGATACAACATGGATATCCGCAGACCATTTCTTGCAGATGCAGATTGGATATGGATCCACATATTTGTATCTTTGCAGGGCTCTAGGCATAACCATTTCATTTGAGTGGTTTTTTTTAACTGTTATGTGTTTTACAACTTCTAATGTGAATAGAGCTAAGTTCCAAAAGGGAACCTCCTGCCATGTTCTTTGATCTGTAAACTCAGCCAATGGAAGAAATCCACTTGCATGATTAATCTTCCCAGAAAGGAGTGAAGAACAAAGGTTTTTTGTCCTCTTGTTGATAGCACATAAGGAAGTTTCTGCTACAATGACCATCAATACCAGAAGGATTATTTTGGGACCTTTTCTTCTGGGAAGGACATAATACTTTCTGTTGAAAATCAGCCCATCACACTAATTAATGCCTCTCTCCTATCTGAAAATTTACACAGTCAGAGATTCACAATATAACTGCTCAGATATTACCTTACAATATGGGAAGCAAATGTTACAAGTGCAATTAACAGAGGCAGAAACTCACAGCCATTCAATGATGTTGAAAAATTCTCATAATTCTAATACCAGTTTTAACAACAGTAACACAAAGGTGAGCCAGACTGATTCCAGCTATGTACATACTAGTAAGCATGAAGCTGAGACATAAGGGCCTTGGTATGTCTTAGGATCTGGTCCTCCAGACTCACAATGCTACTCTATTATTAAGTGTTATTAGGAATTGACATGTCCTAATAAATAATGTACATCAACAAAAAGACACACACACATATCTGAGCATTCAATTGGGTTTATAGAAGAAATAACTCTTTCATATTAAAGGTATAGTTGGGGGGGCAAAATTTCATAACGCTAAAAAGATAAAATAGCATTTTTGGCAGGTGAGGTAGACTTGCTAGTACTAAGACATTACATTTGGCCTTTTAAAGTACAGTGAACCTGAAAGCAAAGTATGGGAGTTCAATTCAGACTGTATAACCATAAAACTCTAAAATACTTGCAATAAGAGATAACCTTTCACTGCAGTGCTGCTGATGGAGATGATGCAAAAACAGTTCTGAGTTTTAGGAGAAAGACATTTCACAATTTGATTTCATCTCTCTTTCTAATTAACTGAATTCACTTTGTATGCAAATACAATGCAAAGTCTGAGGAATGATATTCCCAAGGAAGAATAACTGATCTTTCTACCTTATGATATCAAGATCCATAACAGAAAATTCCTCCGATGTCTCAAGGCAGTGCCTGTCAATTTAATTTAATGACTGTAAAGATCTTTTGGCTGATTCAGAAGTCCATGGGTCCATTCAAAGAGACATCACATTCAGAGATTTCTGATTGGGAGTGGTTTATATGTGATCCCAGAAGCATATTTAATACACAGAGCTAATGCCTCTTATTTGGAGTCTTTGGTTCTATCAAAGAAACATAATTTTCAGTTTTGGTGAACTAAGCTAAAGTGATGTTAAAACCACTGTCACAAACTCCCAGCTCTCCTGTGGTAGGTCTCGCACTTTTCTTATGCCTAGGGTAGCCCCAATCACCTAAATTCTGCCCCGGGGGGGGGGGGGCGCTTGCATAAGCACAACTCCAGGGAAGAGAGAAGGGATTTGGGACTTGGGCTCACCCTCTACTCCAGGTCCCAGCACAGGGGCCTGATGAGGTGCAGCTATGTGCCGCTGACAGTGTCAGTTCCTTGTGCCTGGCCTCCCCCTAGGCCAGGTTTCCTTTCTCAGGTCTCAGTCTCTGCCTGTCCATCTCTTCTCAAGCTCAATTACCTTCCACAAACTTGTCTGCTTCTTCACTTATGAACAGCACCACTCTCCTGCTCCAGCTTGTGCCCTGTCTGCTTGGAGCAGGAAGGCATTTATCAGGCACCTGGCTACTGCTTAATTGATCTCAGGTGCTTCTAATTAACGTGTAGTAACCCTGGCTAGCCGCTGGGAAACAAAACCTTCAGCATTCTGAGCCTTATGTATCTCCTACTTTCTAATCTCAGACTGCCTGCTGGCCTTGATATCTCACACAACTTACATAGTGTAGATACATACTTTATTTATGGCAATCCAAACAGGAATGTAGGAAGAGGGAAAGTGTAGTTCTTTTGGATTTGTAGCATTGATTAGTCTCAGTTTCTTGAAAAAAACTAAGATCCATTGGTAATCTCCCAGAAAACACCATCCTAGCCACTATGGATTTAAAAGCTCTATATAACTATAAGCCATCAGGAACAATTTCCCTGATGATTACATCTGGTAGCCAAACTTTGTGACTTTTCCCTGACTCACAACTACTTCAGATTTGGAGATGACCTATCCCTTCAATTCAGTGGCATGTCTACTGGTAGCTGAATGGCCCCACCCTATGCCAACATTTTTATGGCTGACCTAGGACATTGCTTCATCAGTTCTTGTTCCCAACTATGTCTCCTTTAGCTATGCAACACTGATGGCATTTTTGTCATCTGAACCCAGGGGAAAGAATTCCACTGGGATTTCAACAATTTCTACCCCACCAGCAATCTCAGCCTGGACCAGTCCACACAAGAAATCTACTTCCTGGACACTACAATACAAATAAGGGATGGTCATATTAACACTACCCTATATTGAAAAGAAATTGACAACCATACCTACCTCCATGCCTCCAGCTTCCACCCTGGGCACTTTACACAATCCATCGTCTATAGCAGGGGTCTCAAACATGCAGCGTGAGGGCCACATGCAGCCCCTAAAGCTATTTCCTGCAGCTTGCAAAGACACTGTTGTTACCAATATTTACAATATCACTGTATGAAAAGGTTTCAGTGGTGCAGCCCTCAGGCTAATGTACTAGGTTAATGTTCTAGTCCTCATGCGGCCCTCATGATGATTTGAGTTTGAGACCCCTGGTCTATAGCCAAGTCGTAAAGTACAAGATCCTTCAGACAGAGAAAACACCTAGAGGATCTTTATCAAGCATTCTTAAAACAACAGTATTCACCTGGGAAGTGAAGAAACAGACGGGTATCCAGAAGTCACCTATTACAGGACAGATCCAAGAAAGAAAAGAACAAAACACCACTGGCCCCAGCTAAGATCTCTCCAACACATCATATCGTTAAGGATCTACAATCTATCCTAGAGGATGATCGTTCATTCTCTCAAGCCTTGGGAGGCAGGTTAGTCCTTGGTTACAGAAAGCCCTCCATCCTGAAACACACTCACCAGCAACTACACGCCATACAAAAAGAACACTAACCCAGTGTAACCTGAGATTTTTGCCACTTCTTTAGCTTGAAAATGAATTTATTTTGAAAAAGGAACATAAGAGTGGGTAATAGCGTAAAGCAATCAGTCTGTAAAAATCCTCATTAGAATAAGTTAGACTATAGCATAATACACATACAACTACCACTGCTTAGTTAGCAATAAGTGTTATCTACTAGTGCAGGCATGGCCAAACTGTGGCTCAGGCGCCACATGTGGGTCTCGAATGAAAAATTGTGGCACCTGGTAAAATGTCAGCAAATCAGCTAGGAAAGCAGCCCCAGCCTAGGAGTTCAGGCGGGGATCAGGACAGTGGAGAGAAGTGCGGCATGGTCAGGATTTTAAAAAACTCACCACCAGCCTGCAGTCTTCTACGTCAAGCAGCAGCTAAGCTTTTCCTGTACAGGCCTAATTTTCATGGTAACCTTAAGTAATTGTTACAATCTGACATTAGTAGGATTGATATTTGTTCTCTTTTTACAGTAAAATTAAAGTATGCAATGAATTTTAAACGTAGTAATTTTGGAGTAGGTAAAAATATATGGCTATATGCCTCAATGCAGCTCTCAAAGGTTTAATAATCAACTTGTGTGGCTCCTGAGTTCCATAAGTTTGGCCACCCCTGTACTAGTGTGTCAGTATTCAAATGCTGTCAGTAAGCTAAGTATGATCTCCCTCCATCTGGATCGTAAGAGATACACTGTATGACCAAAAAAGGGCAAACCAGAAAGATTTGTCCTTATAAGGCAATGCAGAGCGTTTTAAACTTTTGACCTCCCTCGGTCCCCCTCCCATCAGACACTCTTAGCTCTCCTCCCACTAATTAGCTATTCATGCACACTTTTGATCTCCCCTTGCAGGTGGCTGATCAAAGTCAGCTAGGAGTAAGGGTAGAAGGATGAAATCATCCTTTTTGTGATTGGTAGGAGATGAAATCACCTTTTTTGGTATTGGTCAAGGGGATGTGAGTGAGGGTATGAAGTGTGTAAAAGGAGCAGCATTTTAGCAGAACTTCGGAGATCTCTCCCACTCCTAACAGGTTCCACTGGCCTCTAGCTATGTTCCCACTGCATTAGGAGTCATATTTTCAGCCGACCACAGAGAAAGTGACAACGTCTCTGGTGGACGAAGGGTACCCTAGCAGCAGTCTTGGCTGATGGCCTTGAGCTCTGCTTGAAAGTCATGGGTAACATTCTCGCACACAAGGGACATACTAACATTACGTTTGTCCTGAGCTCCGAGCACAGCTCTCTGTCAGATGGTACAGCAGAGTGAAGTCTCTGCTGGGGGACTTTCAGGTCTCACCGTCTCTGTCTGGAGTTTCCAGAGTGTACAGCAGAGTGAAGTCTCTCTGCTGGGGGACCTTTGTGTCTGACCATCTCCAGCCAGAGTTTCCAGAGACTACAACTGGGACTCCTTCCCAGTTGGGGGACTTCGTGTATCACCATCTCTGGCACTGGTTGAGTGAAGGTTTCAGTTCCAAAAGGAGCTGCACCACTCAGCTAACTGAGTCTCAACTCAAGGTGCATGCTTCTTCATTCCAGAGAGGCTGCATCATTCAGCTAACTGAGTCCCAACTCAAGGTGCATGCTTCTAAGGCTAAAGGATCTGAGTCACATTGCCAACTGAGTTCCATCGTAAGGTTCAGATTCCTGAAGCTCTCACTCTTCACTCATGCTGGAAGACCATCTCCAAGACCACCAGCACAGCAGAGAACCCTGCACAACAGAGATGCAAAGCGGTAACTGCAGATGCAAGCCTAATAGAACCTTTGGAGGTGTAGTGACCCTGCAGAGCCACCATTTTGTCAGTTGCTGAGGAGAGTTGTGGTGAGGCAGTTGTGATCAGACAGATAAGGCGAGAGCAAGATCAGTGAAAAAAGCAGAGACCAAAGACAGGGATTATATCTGACAGTGGTAAGGGAAAATTGTCCCCGGGAAGGGTAAGAAGCCAAAAGATCATTAGTAAGAGTCCTGAGTTAAAAGCTGCAGTTAGAAATGAACAAGCCACTTATAAGCGCTAACCACCAACAGGGACCTGATCCGTATGAAAGTAGCCCTTGACTCTAGGTAAAACAGCAGAGAAGAGCTTATAGTAAGCAACCCTCAGTGTGTTAGAGAAGGAAATAGATGTAAGAGCTGAGATCTCCCCATTCTGTAAGTGACTGATCCCCACTTACTGAATGTTATAGCTTATAAATCCTTGTATGTATAACTGTCATAGGAGTGTAACTGTTACAGTGTAAGTGTATTACTGCTAAGCTTTGTACATTGCTTTCAAGTCTAAGTGACATAGTCTCTGTTAAATCTCAGAATGAGAGGTATTAGTCTCTAATATTTTAATATGTTTTGTTTTATTGTTAAGTCTGTAATTGCATGTCTGTAACTTTAAGAAATGTAACCCAGCAAAGCAGGATTCCATTCTAAATTGTCACTCTGTACTGCTTGTTGTAATATACAGGTACTGATTTTAATGCATATTTTCTATCTTTAAATCTCCTTGTAAGTCTGTAAGATCTTAAATAAATGGTCATACTTGTTTCTGAAGAATTCCTAGCTCTAAGTCTCTTCATTGCTCTGAATCTGTTCTTGATCGGCAGGCTGTAGCCGTGTTTTCCACTAGGGGTTTTACCTGTTTAGGCAGCATTGATCCCTGACCCTCCATCTCAGAACTAGTCCGGTTTGGAGGCGAAGAAATATTTGTTGCTTTCAGGAGGCTTAAAACCCCACATTTGAGTTATGAGGTAACACCAGGAACCTATCCCTGAAACAAACTTTGTTTCCAATTCTGCCTGCACATGAACTCCAGTGACATCATCACTGGTCCTAACCACATCAGCCATACCATTAGGAGCTCATTTACCTGCACATCAACTAATGTGATATATGCCATCACATGCCAGCAATGCCCCTCTGCCATGTACTTTGGGCAAACTGGAGTGTCCCTATGCAAAAAACAAACAAAAAAAAGGGACACAAAAAACAAACAAAAAAAAGGGACACAAATCAGATATCAAAAATGGTAATGTACATAAATTGGTAGGAGAGCACCCTGGATACACTGTAGCAGACTTGAAAGTTGCTGTACTTCAACAAAAGAACTTCAAAAACAAACTTCTGTGTGAGATTGCAGAACTGGAACTCATATGTAAACTTGACACCATCAGACTGGGTCTGAATAAAAACTTGGAATGGTTTTCTCATTACAAAGAATAACTGTCCCTGTGTATGCACATATTCTCACCTTTTAATCAACTGTTGTGAACAACCTTATCTACTCTACCTTAATTGACTTTGTTAGCAATTGCACTCCCCATTGTAATTTTTTTCATCTTTGCAAGTGTCTATGTACCTCCTAACTTAGTTTCTGTTCATGCATCTGACAAAGTGGGATCCAGCACACAAAAGCATATGCCTGAAGAAATTTGTTAGTCTTTAAAGAGCTACAGGACTCTTGTTATTTTTGTTGGTATTACCTCTATGTAAACACCACAATTCTATTGTAATATCTATGCTACATCTTTTGAATAGAAGTTTTCATTAAGTTAGCATTCTGCCTCTGCAATTACAGCATTAACAACAACAACAGCAACAGACTCTGTGTGGCACCTACATCACTACAACATACTCCAAAACTTTTCATTATTAAATCATTTATGAAAGAGAAAACCAATTCTCACTATAAATGAACAATAAAGTAGTGGAAGACACATCAGCACCCAACTCATCATGAGCAACAGTTATGAATATCAGTCAAGGATTTAACTAGTCTATAACTAAAAAGATCAAGGGATAATGCCTCAGCTTACTTTGTAATGCAAGTTTCACATCTTTGCTGATAGACATTTACAAAGCCATCAAACAAAAAGGCAGCACACTCCACTGGACTCATATACTAGCAAGCATTATTTTATATAATACCAACTTTTCCACTGGAAAGCCATAGATTCAATTTAAAAGAAATTATGATTCTCTTTTACTTAAAAAGTTTTATTTAACTTAGTGCTGCTTCCTTGGCCTGTATTGCTTGAGACTTCCTCTTCCTAGGAGTCCTTTCATGCAACTGAGCTATAATGGCCTTTGATCAAGCCCAGCTGCTCATTATTCAATTAACTGGCTAGATGGCTCATTTCCTTTAAATTACCCATCCCACGTAACAAACTTTCCTTAAAGGTGCCAGCTACCCAGTGACAGCTTGGAACTTGGCTTCTAGATAAAAGGGAGACAAGCTGGATGAAATAATATTTTTTATTGGACCAACTATTGTTGGTAATATAGACCCACTTTCAAACTACACAGAGCTTTTCTTCAGGTCTAAGAAAGGTACAAATACAAGATCAAACACAACCATAACACCACTGCATAGGTCACAGGGACATAGACTTGGTGACCTGACTATAGTCACAATAGAGTTTGGTGCTTCTTGAACTCTTCCTATGAGCTGTACAGGCACAATCTATTATTCATTATTAGATTTTGGGGTGAAAAAATAAAAAAAAAATATTTCACTGTGATGCAGCACTTCAGTTAGGAGGTGTAAAAATCATTTTTTAAAAAATACATTTAAAAAATGACACTAAAAATTAGCAATGACCCAAGGAAATGTTTTGGTTTTGATTTTAAAAATTTTGTCCATCAATCTGGTTTTACAAGTGTTAAAGAAGTAGTGATAAAGATACAAATTCACCTTTATTCAAACCAAAAGTTAAGGAGAGAGAGATTCAGATAAACCATTCTCCTTTTGGTCTCTCTCTCCACAGATCTTGCATATGTTACCACTGATATAGTCCAGAGAACAATTAAAATTCAACTAAAATTGACAGATTCAAGCTCTGGTGGAACAACTATGCAGCCAAATAGCATGAGGAAATTTCTCTCCACAGAAGATATCTTTGCAAAGCTTAGTCCCATATTGATTTTGTTCTGGAACAGACTGCAGTAACTCTTCTTCACTGAATAGTGAGGTTTGTTCCCTTTAGATTTTTTCTTGTATTTTATTTTCTGTAGCATCATAAAAATACAAGACTAGAAGGGATCTTGATAAGTCATATGGTCCCACCCCCTGTTCTGAGGCAGAATTAAGTATTATCAAGAATCATCCTTGACAGATGTTTGTCTAACATGTTCTTAAAATGCTCCAGTGATGGAGATTCCACAGCCTCCCTAGATAATATATCCAAATGCATAGCTACTCCTACAAATTGGAAGTTTTTCCTACTGTCCAACTTAAATCTTGTTATAATTTAAGTTCATTACTACTTATTTACTTTTCATTAGTAAGGAGAACAATTCATCACCCTCTGCTTTATAACAACCTTTTACAAATTAATATATTTGAAGACCATTATGACCGCTTCAATCTTCTCTTTTCAACTAAACAAACATAATTTTTTGCAGTTTTTCCTTGTAGGTCATGTTTTCTGAATCATTAACAGTTGGACTTTTTCCAATTTGTCCACATCTTTTCCAAAGTGTGGAGTCCAGAACTGGACACAATATTCCACCTGAAGTCTTATCAGTGCTGTGTGGAGTGAAAGAATTACTTCTTGTGTCTTGATTACAGCACTGCTGCTAGACCATTCCAGAATTATGTTAGCTCTTTTTTACAACACTATTACATTGTCAGCTCCTATTTAGTTTGTGATACATTATAATCCCCAGACGCTGTTCTGCAGTACTCATTCCTAGGCAGTCATTTCCCATTTTGTATTTGTGTAAGTGATTATTCCTTCCTAAGTGTAGTACTTTGCATTTGTCCTTATTGAATGTCAATGCTGTTTGTTTCAGGCCATTTCTTCACTTTGTTAAGATTCTTTTGAATTCTAATCCTGTCCTCCAGAGTGCTTGTAACTGTTTCCAGCTTGGTGTCATGTACAAATTTGATAAGTGTAATCTGTATTCCATTATCCAAATCATTTATGAAGATATGAAATAGAATCAGCCCTAGGACAAGTTCCCTTTGAGATCCCAGCCAATATGCCCTTTTGATACAACTGCAAACCATTGGTAGCTAATATACAAGTATGGTTTTCCAATCAGATATGTACCCATCTTATAGTAGATTCTTCTAGACTACATTTCTCTAGTTTATTTATGAGAAGCTCACTTGAAATGGCATCAAAAACATTAGTAAAGTTCAGATATGACTTACACTGCTTACACACATCAATGTGACTTGTTATCCTGTCAAATAAAGATATTAGATTAGTTTGATATCATCTGTTCTTGAAAATACATGCTGACTGATACTTATCACATTATTTTCTTCTAGGTGATTACAAACTGATTGATTATGTTCGTGAACACCAAAGTTAAACTGACCAGTCTATAACTCTCTAGTTCATTCTCTTTTTACAAATGTGTTCTATAGTTCCCCTTTTCCAATACTCTGGGATCTCTCACATCGTCCACAAGTTCACAAAGAGATATATTTCATGAGGTCCTACCAATCTGAAAACATCTAAAATGTCTAAGTAATTAACTCCCCCCCCCTTTATTTTATCTTCAGATCCTACCCTATTTTCACTATGTTTGTCATCCAATCATTAGTAACTTTTTTGGTGAAAAAAAGAAACCAAATAAAAAAGGCATTTAACAATTTAGCCATTGCTGTGTTTTCTGTTGTTTGTCTATCCTTATTGAGTATGGGGGCTACCTGTCCTTGGTCTTCCTCTTGCTTTCAACATGCTTGTAAAATGTTACAGACATTTATTACGCTCTATGTCCCTAGCTAGAAAGTTTCAAAGGTTGTGTCAGTCAAGTTCAGCAAAACAACCAACGAGCCTTGTGGCATTTTTAATGACTAAAAAATTTATTGCATGAACTTTCATGGGAGAAAATCTTACTTCATCGGATGCTTACAAAGTAAGATTTTCCCCATGAAAGCTCATGTGATAAATAATTTTTTTAATCTTTAAAAGTGCCACAGGGCTCCTTGGTTGTTTTGCTATCCCTATCTTGTTGAATCTCAATTTTTTCTTTAACTTGGCATGTCTAATTTTGCTCCTACATGCCTAGTTTTTTTAAAATATATATTCATCTTTCATTTGATCTAATTTTCATTTTTGTACAACTCTTTTTGAGTTTCAGGTGACTGAAAAGTTCCAGGTTAAGCCTGCATGGTCTCTCAACATACTTCCTGTCTTTCTCATGCATTGGGATAGCAAGATCACGTGTTGTTATAGTTTAATGCCTCTTTAAAAATCAGCCAGCTCTTCTGAATTCTTTTTACCTTGTAGACTTACTTCTAACAGGATTTTACCAACCAATTCTTTGAGTTTTCTAAAGTCTGTCCTCCTGAAGTCCATTGTCTTTATTCTATTGTTTTCCCTCCTACTCATCCTTAGAATCATGAACTCTATTGTTTTATGATGACTTTCAGCCAAGGTGCCTTCCACCTTCAAATTCTCAATCTGGTCTTAGTTTGATATCCTCACCCTTAGTCCCTTTGTCCTTTCTGTAACAGAAAGTTGTCTCCAGTGCAGAAGAGACTCTTTTTACCATGGTCTTTAGGATGGACACCCACAAGACAACAGGCCTAGTACATTCTCTCTTTTGGTTGGCCCCAGGAAATCTAACAGCCTATGCTGCCTCAGCCTAGGTCCAATCCTGCAAACATCGGTTTACTTTGTTAACTTTACACACCTTAACAGTACCACTGGCTTCAGTCCGACTTCTCACCTCCATGAAGTTAAACATGTGTGAGTGTTTACAGAATTAGGGCCTAATGGAGCTCACCTTCAGTTCAAGACCACAAGGAGCATTTGATGTTGAAATCCCAGGATTTTACTTCTGCTGCATCTCTGGTGTCTATCTGTTTATGCAGCACTGAAGATCTCTGTCTAAAAAGTCCAACATATTACAGTAATGAATTGGAAATGATGATGATAATTATTGTAATTTATCCACATATCCCCCATAGTCAGGACATAGTAACTTTGGTACAAAGGTGTTTAACAGCAACATAGCAATTGCAGTATGGGAAAAGGAATAACCAAACTGCTATAAACCGTCTTTATATTTGATCCAACTTCTCCTACATTAAGGTTTGTATGACTGTTACTATACCAATAAAAATAAATCTCACCCCAAACCAATATAGTTACACCAGTGGAAGTTTTAAGTGTAGACCTGATCTAAATGATTGTTGTGCACTCAACCATGACTTCATTTTAATGTATCTTATGTTAACTGGAAAGCTATTAGTTCCTTATTAGTGCTAGCACTCAAATCCTACATAAAGAAGAAATGAGAAGCCTGACAGAAATTAATAAAATGTAGTTTCCTCCTTTATGCTAATACTTTTCAGTAAACTTACATGTTCCTTATTATTTGAGAAAAGAGAACAAAAACGAGCACAGACCTCCCCTAAATTAAACATTTCTTAAGAGAATTACATAGTTATTAGGGTAAAAATAGATGTTCAGTATTTTGTGTCTTTTTATCACAGAGGATAAAAAGATAGGGAAGGAAAAAATGACATAATGGAGCTTCTTTCTGTGAAATGCCAGAAGATTTTCTGTCTTTCTGTCTTGTAAATCCCATGCTGATAAGATAGGTTTTATAAACAAACAAGCAAACAAACAAACAAAAAACAAAACAAAACACCTTACTATCCTAAAGTAATCAGAATTTAATTATTCCAGACTATGGTAGCCATACCGTGAATCAACCATCATTAAGTACAGTGGCTATATAATAATCAGGAAGCAAATCAGGCTTCTGGCTGTAAAGGATTCTTACTGCCTGACTTACAAGCATTTCTTATAGTGCATATCTAACACATCTACTAACAGCTGTAGAGAAGCCTTCAGAAAGGGTTCTGTGATCACTTCTTGTTTTCGCCCATTTAAAATGTTTCTCTAAAACTTTCACTTGTTGGGCTGAAATGTTCCATCCTTGTTGTATGTCAGGGCCAATAAGAGAACAAAGTTGCATAGGTCTAGAAATGTTGAGTCTTCTATTGTGAAGTTCTTAGACATCCCCAAACGAAGAGACTTCAATTTAAAGAGTATGTTTTGATGGTAAACTAATGCCTTTTTTAAAACTGAGTCTGATTTAATGAAAAACTCTGCAGAATATCATTTTACCTGTTGGAAATCTGAAATTTATTATATTCAGTGTTACAATGTAAAACAAAATTCTGCAATATATTACAGATGGTCCCCAATTTGCGGAAGTATTCAGTGAAGCATGAACTTCCAATCCACTGAAATTCTACTGCCCATGTGCTCAAGAGATTCCTGGAATAATACAAAGCGACAGTAAGCATGAGTATGCAGATAAACACATGATGCATACAGCATATGTTATACTTCACCTTTCTTTTCTAAATGAAGGAAATCAAGGAAAAATGAATCTTTGAGGGAAAGACCTTTCCACCATCAATTGATCATCTCATTTCCAGTGATAATCTTAGACTGATTTAAATACTCCCCTGCACTGACGGAGGGCTTAGCATTAAGATACCTGTGCTGTAATTTTTTACTTTTAGTGACTTTTTCTATTGCTTTCACATGGATAACAAGTCCAAAAGGCACTTCTCCATTCATTACATCATAGTATAATTATGTGAGTCTATCATTTTACTTTAAAATACATACAAATATAAATATGTATTCTCAAAACTTCTATCTATATATTAAAACATACATTGGAGTTGATCGTAGATTGGATTTTGAAGGAAAATATGTGGGTTTGTAGTTGATATGGAAAAGAAAACTTGTTCTTTATTCAATGGCAAAATACCATGCAAATCTATGCACATAGTGAACCCATGAACTTGACTGTGATGTAGAACATAAGAAATAGTACCTATACCCTCAGCACTGGAATTCTTTAGTATTTATACTCAGAAGCAAAGGCTCACATTTGTACATTGTGTGGTGAATTGAACTGGAATAGTTTCAAAGGCTTATTCTTTATTCTCAGAAATAGGGTGCTGTGGGGTATGCCCCTCTAGTGCCGCAAGGTGGAAAAATACGAAGGTGCCACAATTAGCAGGTAGGGTACCCTTGCGACACTTTTTAATCTACTGTGCCAGAGTAATATGGCTTAGCGGCTGGATCCAAGCAAAGCCCTAGGTTCAGGGCAGTGTGGCCTAGCAACCAGAGTCAGTGCAAGACCTTCAGGTACTGGGCAGTGTGGCCTAGTGGCCAGAGTCAGTACAAGGCCCTCAGGTACAGGGCAGTGTGGCCTAGCACCCACAAAGTCAATACAGTAGTCCATGAGCAGCCCTCTTCTCAGAGCAGTGCAGCTTAGCAGCCAGAGTCAATAGAACAGTCTATGATGGGGAACAAGTGCCCACGTAGGGGGGGCTCAGACCCTCCCGCCCCACTGAGCCCTAGCCCAGGGCCCTATGGGTGTCAAGGGTATGGCCCCAAGTCAGCAGGGATCCAGACCAAAACACACTGACTGGGCTTTCAATACGTCCTAAATTCACCCTCTGGACCCCCTGGGCTACTTCCTACCTGGGCTGACCAAAGTCCTTCTTGAGCACTAGGCTGTGGCTTTCTCTGTCCTGGGTTTCTCTGTCCTGGGTACCTTGTGGCTGAAACCCAGGACCTGTAAGAAAGCTGTTGTCAGCTTTCTTACAGGTCCTGGGTTTCAGCCACAAGGCACTCCTTGCAGGGTAACCACTCTGTAAAATCTCCTCTGGCCATGGAGTCTTCCTCAGGTTGGGGCTGATGCAGCTCTGGTGCAGGAGCTCCTAGCATATGTCCTTCCTCTTCCTCTCTGCTGGCCAACCCAGACTGAACTGAGTTGCTTCCTTTTATACTAGGGCAGAAGTCTGAGCATGCCCAGCAGAGTCTAGGGGGTGGGGCTTCCACTGCCCATAGTATGTGCTGGGCTCTTAAAGTTTGGGGTGGGCTTACCCCGTCACATGGGGTTTAACTAGAAATTTTGACACAGAGTTGAAGGTTCAATATTTTATGACCTTAACCATCTGTATTTTTAAATGCATCTCATTTTATAACAGAGAACACCAAGTTGTTTTCCCAGTGGTAGTTATTTCATTATAGCAGTACTGATGTTTGAAAGAGAAAATGTCACACAACATGATTTACTGTCTAAACATCCAAAACTCAGAGTATGAGGTACCATTTGAATATTTTATATGTTATGGTTTTTGAAAAATTTTGTTTTTAATATCTATTTTATATAAATGTGGTCAAATCAAAGATGGAGTAAAAGGAGACTAAATGTCATCAGAAAACTTTAAATCATAAAATTGTAGATGTCATATCTGCAACTTTTTTTTTTCAGTCCTTCAGGAAAATAAGAGACTCAAAAAAAATGAAAACCCTGGTAGGAATGGACATGAGAGAAAAAAATATTAAGGACCATATTTTGTCTTTGGTTTACGCATACTCCCTCTAGTTTACTCAACTGTAGTTTTGAATATGCCTCAAAAACAAAATATGGTTTGTAGCAGGGATGAAAGTTTGACCAGGAAATGAAATTCACTGCAGGAGACAGGAAGAAGGTGGAGAGTCAAGAATGGAAGGACTAGAAAATAATATTATTGAAAGAATCTCTTCCCCTTTAAGAGATTCTGTCTAGCTTACCTTTTTAAACGGTAGCTGTTAAGTTAATTATGTATGAGGAACTGCATAGCTCAGGGTATTTCATCTAAAGGTTATAGTTTCAAATCTGTATCAGCTAAGTAGTGACCAAAGTCACTACTTTTGAAAAACTGTTTGATATCATGAGCATCTGTCCAGTTTCTAGCAGAAGAGTGTCCACTTACCAAAGGTACAGCCAATAGTATTTGCCAACAAGTGTTCAGATTAGTGCTTTGTTGGAGAAGCTGACAACTGAGCAGATACAGGGACTAGGATACTATAGCAATATATTTTTTCTGAACTGTCTGCAGAAGCTTTTACTGCACCCTGTGTATCTAGCCTAAAGAAAGTGCTGATATATGTCAAGTTTATACAAAAATGAAATCTACTGAAAGTGGTGTTCTGTTCTGAACAGTGACAATGGCATTTTTTAAAAGGACATATTCCTCAGCCCAAATATTTATAGCCAGTTCCACAAAGCTTAGTGACACAGAAGTCTGTCTGTACTTCAAGGTTAGCATAACTATGGGGAGCGTGAACTGGGGCCCATTCATTTGACATTTTCAACAGTTTGAAGTTCAGCTGCACAGGCAGATATTGTCTCTGGATACTCTTGTGTAACCCCATTCTGTTATCTTCAAGGAAATTGCAAAGTACAACTGAAGACAGAATTTGGCTCTCAGACTATTTGATACAAATGATGATGCATCAGTCAGAAAAAGCACAGTTTGACTTTCAGATTCCTTATTTTAAAACAGCTAAGGAAAAATTTGATTTGTCACTTAGACCCAATAAACATAGAAGTCCAGAATGCCATTTTTACCAAGTCTCTTTTCAGAGCAGAAACATACTTAATGTAGTTTGAGATCACAAAATTTCTGATCTACATAAAAAGGCATGTGTGTGATCCAAGAAAGAGTTTCAGTTTTATTACAGAACTTTTCAGCTGTCCCTATCTATCTATCTATCTAATCCGTATATGCAGACTTCTGAATTGATCTGTATATTTGCCACTGGAAAAAAATCTCAGCAGCTTAAAGATTTGTGAAAAAAGGGAAAGTGCAAATTTATAGAAAACAAAGCAAGTGTTAAAATTGTCAAGTACTGTAACGATTAATAAAAAAAAGTTTTAGAACAGCAAAATAATCCAATGAACATTTTCTTCCTGCAAGTTTTTGCAAATAACTGAGATGAAATCTTACAAGCACATCTAAGCACATCTTTCTACAACTTCTTTTTGTGCTATATCCCAAAATATGCATTCATAAGAGAATTGAATTCTAAGTAGCCTCAGCTTTTGAAAAGATCCCTAGCTTCTTCAATTGCTCCTCAGAAGTTTCAAAATTGTTGTCCATGTTAAGCAAACACTACTGTGTCTAATATTTTAAAATACTTTCTGAAGAGATGGAGAAGATAAAATATTAAGTTGTTATCATGATCCTAGACAGAGTGGCAACATCTGTGAGGTGAAAAACAGCTAGACAATTAAGACAAACCTAACAAACATCCAGTTTCCTATGAGTGACTTAAGTTGTCATTAGAACTATTTATATAAAAAATAGAGAAAAACAAAACAAAATAAGTTTTATTTGAAATTTAAATAACTGTTTTTAGAATTAATGTCAGGTTGGTCCATAATAACTAACAAATGACTAAATGGCAATAAAGAGTACATCGTGTGCAGGCACAGGCTTGTTACAACATCAATACTTGATCTTCAGCTAAAGGGTTAATGATTAATCTCTGTGGAATTAGTACTCTTTTGGAACATCTGCATTCTAGGAACAGTGCAGCTGGGGCCTTCCTTCTCAGGAGAATGCAGTGAAATACCCCTGTGCTGGACTCAGCTGGCCAGAGGTCTTTAAAACAATGCACACCCATACTCAGGTCTCCCAATTGCCAGAACAATTCTTTCTGAAGCCATCTTGAACCAGCTGGAATTTGTTCAGCATTTTAGATGAGCTAATAAATTGGCTTAATAGAGTTTTCAATGTATGTCACTCCTGAAAAAAGAAATGGAAGTCTTCAACGTCACACTTAAAAGCATAAGACATTTTAAACGTTTAAAAAGCCAGTGATTTTATAGACTCATGGACTGTAAGGTCAGAAGGGACTAATATGATCATCTAGTCTGACCACCTGCATAATGCCGGCCACAGAACCTCACTTACCTCCTCCTGCAGTAAACCTCTAATCTATGACTAAATTATTAAAGTCCTCAAATCATGATTATAGAGAATATTGAAGATCTATACCAGAATAGTGAAATCAGTATAACTTTTTCTTGTCAGCAAGTCCTTAGGAAGACTCAAAGAACTAAAATGAAGAGGAAGAACACTGAGTCTTTAACAGAATATCTTCCCTTTTAACTGTTTAAATCAAGCACACAGAGCAGTATTATTCAAAGCAAAGATGTTTCAGATGCTCTGAATAGTAATCACTTTGTCAGTTCACCATGTGTCAGTTCCACTGTATTGGATACCCTATTAATTTGCCAGCACCTACAGCACCTTCCAAGAATCTATCTATCTATAGCATCTATAGCAGAATCTAGAGTACCTTACAAGAAAAACAGTACAGAGAAGACCTGAACTCCTTATTTTAAAAAGGAAGCAGAATAACAAAAAAGCAGAACAGGGAACTACCCATTCTTCGTTTTTGCATGTCCTCTTTAATAAACGGGATGCTCTCGGCAAGTCACTTAAATTCTATGCTTTAGTTTACTCAGCTCTAAAATGGAAATATCATCACATACTCCATGTAGGTATAACATAACTGCTTTTTAAAGGGTAAATTATCATGTCATCCTATTGCAAGTGAGAGGGATTTCTAGATTCACTTTTCTCCTCAAACCCTGTCTCTTTTTATTTCTAGTGAGGTTTCTTGTTTTTAGAAAAAGCTCCCATTAGCAAAAAAGACAGTTATAATTTGGTAAGGTGACTTCTAACAACTCCTTATATTATCATTATGTAGGCAAAGAAGTGGAGACAACTCAAAGAGGTGGAAAAGAAATACTCTGTCAGTGGAAAGTATGCTATATGGTTTCTTGTTTAGCTAAGAACAGAGAGGAATAGTAAATCAGATTTTTTTTCCTTTCACTCCAGCAGCTGCACTGAATTTTAACTGAATGTCAAACCATTAAAGGTAACGTGGATGAAGTATATTGTGCAGTACTTTGGATAAAGTCATGATAGACTAAGTAATCCAATTTACTTTTAAATAAATAAATTTACCTGTAATTTTTTTTTATTAAGATTCCATGTCCTATTTTAGGACAACCATATAATCCCTATCACTTTGTCATTTTAGTCCCAAGAAAAGGCTGGCATATTTTCAGCTATACAAGAACTGAAGAAGAAATCTATCTCAGCAAAGATCTGGTTTTGAAAAAGCACTATTAGAACTTTATAATTCAGGGAGTTAAGCAAAAAAAATCATTTATTTGTATAAGTGACAATGGATTTAACAGACATGCATTAGCCAAAGCCATAGGAGTTCTAGTATAATTCTAGTTATACTAATCAGACCTAGTAGCTGTGGTGGTACGCCAGGCAGAGTGCAGTCAGGCACGTCAGGCAAGATGTGTTCTGATCAGTGTTGTTCTGTGTCCGGCGCTGATATCTGTTTGGTTGCGTGTGTGAATGCGTGCATGAGTAAACTGAGACTACACTCATGATCAAGGAAACCAACACGACCATGGATCTTTGTAGAAACGAAGGTGCCAGGCTAGGCTTTATTGCAACGTAGCACTATAGCAAACAATCCATATTGACAGATTTGTTGGCAGCATTGGTGCTCTCAATGCAATGGAACAGCTCAACTGACAGCAGGACTGGCTGTCACCCTCTTGGCTGCACGAAGTTTGGGCTCTGGGGCTCCTACTTTTACACCTTATCTGAATTGACTTGTACATCCCTCCTTTGATGCCACCCCTTAATTTGATAGGTCCCTGGTTAACTCAAGTATCCTATGCATCCCTCCTTTGATGCCACTCCTTAGTTTGATAGGTCCCTGGGCATCAACATCCATCAAGGTGTCATGACTTGGCCAAGCCTCTCCTTTGTACAGGTCACTTCAACCCAGCATACCTCCTTATCTCTTCTGGCATGAGACCGAACTAGCACCCCCTTTCTCCAATTCTTTATTCAAGTACATTCTCATCTGTGTCTTAGTACTTTCTCATATTTAGCTTATGCCAGTTTCAATGAGGTTATCATGGTCCCATGCTCTATGTGCATGCCATTCAGACCCACTTTCTTGGACTGCTTCACTAGGCCTTGAGCCAATACCTAGGCACTTCTACTTATCTTACTTAACCTTTTACTTTCTCCTACAGTAGTGAGTGAGCCACAGAAAGTTGAGACATTTGATTTGCAGCAACTGATTTGAACCTGACAATACCTTCTTTCTTCTGAACTTTAGTCTATTTAGAATTTTATTTAGGAAGTTCCTTGGGGACTTCAACAAGTTTGCAGAGCCAAAATCTTCTTTGTACAAGTCCCCTAAATCCTTCTCCTGCTACAAAACAGTCAGAGACCACATAACAGAGCACAAAGAGCAGAGAAGAGGGGGAAAAAAAAAAAAACAAAAAAACCTGGGCAGAATGGGAACCAGAGACACTTTCCATGGTCTCATCTACTTGGAATATGTTAATTTAAGAGACTTCTTTTCCCATTAAGAGTTTTATAGTACATATAATTATTGGCAACTAGTGCTATTGGGATCTTAGAAGTTTCCAAGGCTTTGCTTGGACAAATTATCCGATAGGCCAGATCTAACTCAGACTTAACTCTTGAGATCTGCAGAAGTGGAATTACTAATTAAAAACTAAATCATAATATCTACTAATTATCATGCATCCTCGGATGACTGCAAAAACAAGCTCTCAGTTGGCAAGTCAGCACTACTCTGTTTATCCCATGCAGACCCAGAAAATTTGGAAGCACCATTCTTTTAAGAGTAATCAAGCGTCTTGTTGTTGTTCCTAAACACAAACAACAAAAAACTTCTTAAAAGTTTTTGTTTAGTTTCATTGATTTCCAGGAGAAGATTTGGCTCAGTTCTTTAAGATGAAAAGTTATGTAAGTTCTTAACTGGACCTTCTCCCCCATCCTAACAAAGACAATAGTACGACTACTGTGCTCAAACACATATGCACATGTGTAAATGTTTTATGAGATCAGGACCTTTATGTAGTTATTGTTGTAGTAATTATAATTTGTTAGCAGGGGACTGTTGTTGATTGGCAATTAAAAACAAAATTGAAATTTTAGACGTATATATTACTATGCATATCCATATTACAAGCCCTATGTTAAAATAATGGTAAAGTTACCAAGTTAAATATTCAAACGTTTGGAAGTGCCATACTTTTGGTTGCATGTACAAACTCAGCCTGTCTCCCCTAATGTATATATATTATGATACAGTCTTTAACTGCAAGATCACTTACTATTTCTTTCACGAAACCCCTGCTTCCTTCAGTGAATGGAGGAGTCATTCAATATTCATTTTTATCCATCTACTTAAATATATGGCCCCAAGCTTTATTTAAAACACACAATTCAAACCCTGCAATGACTACAAGAAAAGAAAAGAAAAGAAAAGAAAAGAAAAGAAAAGAAAAGAAAAGAAAAGAAAAGAAAAGAAAAGAAAAGAAAAGAAAAAACTAAGTTGCCTCATAGAACTTTTATGGTACTCTCGACATCACACATGAGTGTTTCAAATATTAAGAAACAACAAGCAGTTGTGTGGCACTTTAAGACTAACAGATTTATTTTTTGCATGAGCTTTTGTGGGAGAAGATCCCACTTCCTCAGATGCTTCGAAGATGGGTGAACTTACAGGAAGGAATGAAACTAAATGCAAGGGGGTGTAAAACATAGGATCAGGTCATAAAGTAACAGCAAATCAGAGCAGTTTACAGGCTTAAAGAATGGGAAGCCTGAAGTCAAATTACCCTTTGTAATGTGAAAAGAACCCATAATCTCGATTGAGTCCTGCTTTCACAGAATTTAGTTTGCATATTAATTCGAGTTAATACAGTCCATTGGAGAACTTCCAGAAAACACCATTCTGGCCACTATGGATGTAGAAGCTCTTTACACCAACATCCCACACAAGGATGGATTACAAGCTATTAGAAGAACTATCCCAGATGATGACACAGCACAGCTTGTGACTGAACTTTGCGACTTTGTGCTCACCCACAACCACTTCAGATTTGAGGATCATTTATATCTCCAAATCAGTGGCACTGCTATGGGCACCCGCATGGCCCCACAATATGCCAACATCTTTATGGGTGACTTAGAACAACGTTTCCTCAAGTCTCATCCCAAGACACCTCTTCTTTACCTGCGCTACATCGATGACATCTTTATCATCTGGACACACGGCAGGGATGCTCTTGAAGATTTTCACAGAGATTTCAATAATTTCCACGACACCATCAAATTGAGCCTGGAACACTCCACACAGGAGATCCACTTTCTTGACACTACAGTACAAATCAGGGATAGACATATCACCACCACCCTATACCGAAAACCTACTGATCGGTATAGTTACCTACATCCTTTGAGCTTCCATCCTAAACACACCACACGATCCATTGTCTACAGCCAAGCCCTAAGATATAACCGCATCTGCTCTGATCCCTCAGACAGAGACAGACATCTTGAGGATCTCTATCAAGCATTCTTGAAACTACAGTACCCAGCTGGGGAAGTAAGAAAACAAATTGACAGAGCTAGACGGGTTCCCCGAAGTCATCTACTACAGGAGAGACCCAAGAAAGAAAGCAACAGAACACCACTAGTCACCACATACAATCCTCAAGTCAGACCTCTGCAAAAGATCATTAATGACCTACAGCCTATTCTAAAAGATGATCCCTCTCTCTCTCAAGCATTAGGAGACAGACCACTCCTTGCCTATAGGCAGCCCCCTAATCTTAAACAGATACTCACCAGCAACTACAGATCTAACAACAAGAACATTGAAGCAGGCACACACCCTTGCAAAAAACCACGCTGCCAAGTCTGCCCACATATCTACACAACAAACACCATCATAGGTCCTAATCAAGCCTGCTACTCCATCAAAGGCTCATTTACCTGCTCGTCTACTAATGTGGTCTATGCCATCATGTGCAAGAAATGCCCCAACACCTTATATATTGGACAAACAGGACGATCGCTCCGTAAGAGATTGAATGAGCACAGAGCTGATATCAGAAATCAAAGAACAAAGAAACCAGTTGCTGAGCACTTCCATCTTCCTAATCACTCGATGATGGATTTGTTAACGACTGTCGTTAGAGATGTACCTGGGACATCAAGACTCCAAAGAGAAACAGCTGAACTCGAATTAATATGCAAACTAAATTCTGTGAAAGCAGGACTCAATCGAGATTATGGGTTCTTTTCACATTACAAAGGGTAATTTGACTTCAGGCTTCCCATGGTTTGAGCCTGTAAACTGCTCTGATTTGCTGTTACTTTATGACCTGATCCTATGTTTTACATCCCCTTGCATTTAGTTTCATTCCTTTCTGTAAGTTCACCCATCTTCGAAGCATCTGAGGAAGTGGGATCTTCTCCCACGAAAGCTCATGCAAAAAATAAATCTGTTAGTCTTAAAGTGCCACACAACTGCTTGTTGTTTTTTTTACTGGACTAGACTAACACGGCTATCCCTTTGGAATCAAATATTAAGGAATGTCAAGTTTTTCCCAACTGTAAAATGGGGATAACAAACATGGTGTGAACACTACTCAGTTCTACCCCTTATCTAACAACAAGAACATTTTAGGTCTGAAGGGGGAAGGAGACCAAAGCCCACAGGTAAGTGACTACGTGGGAGACCAGGGGGATGGGATGGAACTTGGGGGGTGCCGGGACTGTAACTACAGGGATAGAAGAGAGGATAATTGGAACATGCGGGGGGAATCAAATAACTTTCTTAGATGCTCTAATGAAGCCCTAATGCCTGAGGCAGGTGGGGGAGGTCAACACCAAAAGAAAATCCAGGGAGGTAGATACAATAGAATTGAATGTCAAAATGGGAAAGTAGGGCAATCAGCTGGGTATCTTAGGTGCCTATACACAAATGCAAGGAGCCTGGGAAACAAGCAGGAGGAATTGGTAGCACTAGCGCAGACAAAGAACTATGACATGATTGGGATAACAGAGACGTGGTGGAATAGTTTGCATGACTGGAGCTCTGCAATAGATGGGTATAGACTGTTCAGGAAGGACAGGCAGGGAAGGAAAGGGGGAGGAGTAGCACTATATGTAAAGGAGCTCTATGACTGCTCAGAGCTCCATTATGAAAGTGGAAACAAGCCAGTTGAAAGTCTGTGGGTTAAGTTTAGAGGGGAGAGCAACAAGGGGGATGTTGTGGTAGGTGTCTGCTACAGACCACCAGATCAGAAGGAGGAAGTGGATGAGGCATTCTGTGTACAACTAACAGAAGTTTCTAGAGCACAGGCCCTGGTTCTCATGGGGGACTTCAATTACCCTGACATCTGCTGGAAGGCCAATACAGCAGTGCACAGGCAATCCAGGAAGTTTCTGGAGAGTGTTGAGGACAACTTCCTGGTACAAATGCTGGAGCAACCGACGAGGGGCCTTGCGCCTCTCGATCTGCTGCTCACAAATAGAGAAGAATTTATCAGGGAAGTAGAGGTCAATGGCAGCCTGGGTAGCAGTGACCATGAAATGATTGAGTTCAAGTTGATGATTAAAGGAAAGAAGGAAAGAAGCAAAACACAGACCCTGGACTTCAGAAAAGCAGATTTTGTCTCCCTCAGGGAACTGATGGGCAGGATCCCTTGGGAGGCTGATCTGAAGGGGAAAGGTGTCCAAGAGAGTTGGGTGCATTTTAAAGAAACCCTGCTAAGGGCACAGCAAGATACAATTCCGATAAGGAGAAAGCACAGCAAATGTGGAAGGCGCCCACTGTGGCTTAACAGAGAGCTCTGTACTGAGCTGAAGCATAAAAAGGACGCTTATAGGAAGTGGAAGCTAGGACAGATGACTAAGGAGGCATATAAAGACATTGCTCGGGACTGCAGGGATAAAATCAGAAAGGCCAAAGGACAAATGGAGTTGCGACTAGCAAGGGATGTGAAGGATAACAGGAAGGGGTTCTACAAGTATATCAATAACAAGAAGAGGATCAGGGATGGTGTAGGTCCCTTACTGAATGGGGCAGGCATCCTCGTGACAGAGGATGAGGAAAAAGCTGAAGTCCTCAATGCTTTTTTTACTTCAGTTTTCACAAGCAAGGTCAGCTCCCAGCCCACTACACTAGGTACGGGGGACTGGGGAGAAGAAGAGAGGCCCTTGGTGACAGTAGGTCAGGTTAGGGACTGCTTAAAGAAACTAGATGTGCACAAGTCCATGGGGCCGGATGAACTGCATCCGAGGGTGCTGAGGGAGCTGGCTGATGAGATAGCAGTACCGTTGGCCATTATATTTGAAAACTCGTGGCGAACAGGGGAGGTGCCAGAGGACTGGAAAAAAGCAAATATAGTACCTATCTTCAAGAAAGGCAAAAAGGACGATCCAGGGAATTACAGACCTGTCAGCCTCACCTCAATCCCTGGAAAAATCATGGAGCAGCTTCTCAAAGAATCCATCCTGAAACACTTGGAGGAAAATAGAGTAATCAGGAATAGTCAGCATGGATTTACCAAGGGTAAATCATGCCTGACCAACCTCATTGCCTTCTATGATGAGATGACTGGATTTGTGGATGCGGGAAGAGCCGTTGATGTCATATACCTTGACTTTAGCAAGGCTTTTGATACGGTTTCCCACAGCATTCTCATTGGCAAATTAAGGAAGTATGGGTTAGATGCATGGACTGTAAGGTGGATAGAAAACTGGCTAGAACAACGGTTTCAGCGTGTAGGAATCAATGGCTCCATGTCAAGTTGGCAGGCAGTAACGAGTGGTGTGCCCCAGGGGTCGGTCCTGGGGCCAGTTCTGTTCAATGTTTTCATTAATGATCTGGATGATGGGATAGATTGCACACTTAGTAAGTTTGCAGATGATACCAAACTGGGGGGAACGGTAGACACCCTAGAGGGCAGAGACAGGATTCAGGGAGACCTAGACAAACTGGAGCAGTGGGCCAAGAGGAATCTCATGAGGTTCAACAAGGATAAGTGTAAAATCCTGCACTTGGGACGAAAAAACCCCATGTACTGCTACAGGCTGGGGAGTGATCAGCTAAATAGCAGCACTGGAGAAAAGGACCTGGGAGTCATGGTGGATGGGAAGCTGGATATGAATCAGCAGTGTGCTCTTGCTGCCAAAAAGGCCAATGGCATACTGGGCTGCATCAGAAGAAGTGTTACCAGCAGATCGAGGGATGTGATCATTCCCCTCTATTCTGCACTAGTGAGGCCACATCTGGAATACTGTGTCCAGTTTTGGGCTCCCCACTACAAAAAGGACATGGACAAATTAGAGAGAGTCCAGAGGAGGGCAACCAAAATGATCAAAGGGCTGGAGCACAAGCCCTATGAAGAAAGACTGAAGGAACTAGGCTTATTTAGCCTGCAGAAGAGAAGACTGAGGGGGGATTTGATAGCAACCTTCAACTACTTGAAGGGTTGCTCCAAGGAGGAGGGAGCTCGACTGTTCTCGGTAGTAACAGAGGGCAGAACGAGAAGCAATGGTTTCAAGTTACAGCTGGGGCGGTCCAGGCTGGATATTAGGAAAAACTTCCTTACTAGGCGAGTGGTGAAGCATTGGAATAAGTTGCCTAGGGAGGTGGTGGAATCTCCATCTCTGGAGGTGTTCAAGTCCCAGCTGGACAAAACACTGACTGGGATGATCTAATGGGAGTGGTCCTGCTTCTTTTGGCAGGGGGTTGGACTAGATGACCTTGTGGGGTCCCTTCCAACCCTATGATTCTATGATTCTATGATTACCTATGGGAATAGTTCCATTTAAGTAAATCAGACTACTCATGCTAATAATGAGGGCTAGCTTTGGCCCTTCAGTGTCAAAACTCACTGGTCACTGTAAAAGTTAAAACTATCTTTGTTCACATCACTATAAAGACCATGTAAAATGTATGATCAGGTCTCTAAACATGTATGCAGCAGAAAATGACTATGGAAAGAAATTTAGAGAGGTTTTTAGTAGTTAATGATAAACCAAAGAATTCCTGGGATTTCACCATATGAAAGGATGGTTAGCATCACTGAGAGCTGACTAGATTCCTAGATTTCTTAAGTAGCAGAAAATAACTCTTTTTTTATTCTTTGACTTCAATTGTATGCTGTCTCACAACCCTTCATTCCCCAATCCTTTCCAAACTGCTCTAACTTGAAGTTTTCTCAAGATGTGTCTCAAATTGAAGCGGGAAGAATTGACTGATTGAAAATAAGAGAAATGTATTATTCCAATTCACATGTGTCATCAAGTAAGTTGATCTGCAATGAAAATTAAGGAAGTATGGGTTGGATGCGTGGACTGTAAGGTGGATAGAAAACTGGCCAGATCAATGGTTTCAGTGTGTAGGAATCAATGGCTCCATGTCAAGTTGGCAACCAGTAACGAGTGGTGTGCCCCAGGGGTTGGTCCTGGGGCCAGTTTTGTTCAATATCTTCATTAATGATCTGGATGATGGGATAGATTGCACACTTAGTAAGTCTGAGGATGATACCAAACTGGGAGAAATGGCAGATACCCTGGAGGGCAGGGACAAGATTCAGGGAGACCTAGACAAATTGGAGCAGTGGGCCAATAGAAATCTCATGAGGTTCAACAAGGACAAGTGCAAACTCCTGCACTTGGGACGAAAAAACCCCATGTACTGCTACAGGCTGGGGAGCGATCAGCTAAATAGCAGTACTGGAGAAAAGGACCTGGGAGTCATGGTAGATGGGAAGCTGGATATGAGTCAGCAGTGTGCTCTTGCTGTCAAAAAGGCCAATGGCATACTCGGCTACATCAGAAGAAGTGTTGCCAGCAGATCAAGGGATGTGGTCATTCCCCTCTATTCTACACTGGTGAGGCCACATCTGGAATCCTGTGTCCAGTTTTGGGCTCCCCACTACAAAAAGGACATGGGCAAATTAGAGAGAGTCCAGCGGAGGGCAACAGAAATGACCAAAGGGCTGGAGCACAAGCCCTATGAAGAAAGACTGAAGGAACTAAGTTTATTTAGCCTGCAGAAGAGAAGACTGAGGGGGGATTTGATAGCAACCTTCAAATACTTGAAGGGCTGCTCCAAGGAGGATGGAGCTTGACTGTTCTCAGTAGTAACAGAGGACAGAATGAGGAGCAATGGTTTCAAGTTACAGCTGGGGAGGTCGAGGCTGGATATTAGGAAAAACTTTCTTACCAGGCAAGTGGTGAAGCATTGGAATAAGCTACCTAGGGAGGTGGTGGAATCTCTGTCTTTGGAGGTGTTTTAAGGCCCACCTGGACAAAACCCTGGCTGGGATAATCTAGTGGAAGTGGTCCTGCTTTTTTGGCCGGGGGTTGGACTAGATGACCTCGTGGGGTCCCTTGCAACCCTATATTTCTATGATTCTATGAATAATAGCAGACCAGGGATCTATTATCTCAGTACAGCAATATTAGGAGCATAGCATAAAAAGACCACAATCAACCTAACCATAAGTTTGCAGTCAAATGTGAATTTTACACTACTATATACTTCATAATGTTAATGTAAACAAACATAACGGTAAACTAGGAGTGGAAGCACAGGCTTGGAGGAAAAATGGAAGCAACTACATTTTAAAGTGCCATTATCTACACTGATAAAATGTAAAACTGTATGTACCGGTACATCATTGTTCTCAATCAGCTAACATTAAAGGATTGTATTAACAATTAACATAAAGAAAAGATCCTGTCTATTTTGAAAGCAACTTTAAAGCAAATTACTATAAAGAGAAATAAAGACTTTTGTTAAAGTATTTCTCATTTGAACTGATGTCTCACCAATGTGTAAGACTCCTCTGAAAACAAGGATCTATTTGCACTTAAACCTTAAAAATAAAAGTATGTAGATTAGAGCACATTATTTCACAACACCAAAAAGTTACAATATTTTTCATAATGTTCATTTTAATTATGATACAGACAGCTGTTCTATCCCAAACACAAACTTCAAGAATGCGGTAAAATTATGAGGCTGGTTTTTAGCAAGTATTGTCAAAGTGGAAGACAACTCTAAAATAATTGTGACACTTAAAACTAACGATGGTAATATTTTAAACTCACCAAAGGAAATCAATATATTCTGGGGTTGTTATTTTCAGCTTTAATCAGCAAGGCCGAGGTCTGATAGTGACAAAGTGAGATCCTTCCATGAACACTGTCAGCTAGAGAAAAAAAAATACCTAACAGGCTAAATATTTCTATATTAGAAATTGACAAGGAGATAAAAACCTTGACAGTGTGGGCAATACTGGCTAGTCTGCTAGCTTATTGCTAACAACACATACAGAACTCTAAACTCTTTAGGAAATTTCTGTTGTAATGTGCTTAAATCCTCATTTTATACAGAATCATCCAAACCATAGTTACGATAGTTTCCTTAGAACAGGGTAGGTGTGTCCACACAAGAGTTTTATTTTGAAACAACACCCATTGTTTCTAAATAAAACTTGCCAGTTCCAGATGACATTTTCTTATCTCAAAATAAGGAGCTTCCTTATTTCAAAATAAGGAAAGTCATTTTGATATAATAAAACCTAGTTATATATTAAAATGACCGGTTATTTTGAAACTATGGTTTCAAAATAACCCATCTGCCTCTGTTATATCGATATGCCCAGCATATCGATATAGCAATTGACCTTCATCCTGGCCAGGGTGCTGAGGGGAGGTGCAGGGGCACGCACCAGGCAGCCTCTGTGCGGTGGCCAGAGCCACCGTGGCTCACCCCGTGGCCAGCTCCAGGGGGCTGCAGCCCCCGCAGCATGGCCAGAGCTGTGGCTTACCCTGCGGCCATCTCTGGGGGCCTGCAGCTCCCACCACCCTGCAGGGGCTGCAGCCCACTGGAGCTGGCCACAGGGCAGAGCCGGGAGCAGGGCTCCCCTGACCGCTCCCACCGAGGTGGTGGGGCAGTCAAGGGGGACCGCAGCTCCCAGCCAGCTTTTGTGGCGGAAGCTGCAAGTGGGTGCCATGGCTCCCCAAGCTGCTTGCCCCGCCGCAGGGGTGGCAGAGGAAGTGGAGAGAGAGGGGGGACCCTGGCTCCCCACCCGTGCTTTTAGCCAGAGCTGCAAGCCTGGAGCCTGGGGGACCCGTGGCACTCCCAGGCACCTGGCTTGCAGCTCCCGCTGCGAGTGCAGATGGGGGAGCCGCAGTCCCCTCCGTCTCCCTGTCTGGACTTGCTATTTCAATTTGTTATTTTTCCTTAATTCGATTTAAGTTAAATCGAATTAAGGGTTTTATTTCAAATTTGCTTATTTCGAAATTAACATATTTCAAAATAAGCATGCAGGTGTGGACATAGCCGGTAAGAAGAGGACCCTCTGTAAGGTGCCTCAAGCAGATAAACAACAATTAGGCCAGAATGTGGTTTTATTTTTGAAAAACTCAGATCTCATAGCTGGGTCAGATTTTTATAAGCACTCTGCACCTCAGCATGTGCATGAGGGCTAGCTCCATGTTCATGAATCATTGAACTTTCCTCATCTTTGACTTCTCTTTCCTTCAGCTTTCAGACTAATGGGTAGCCCAGGCTCATCCATTCACCCACCAAGCCACACACAAAAAATCAATAGGAAACATTTACCAATTTTATTTTTTGTACAGATGAAAAGAAGGAAAGAAGAACTGGTGATTTTGGCCAGCTTTATTAAGTATTTTTACTCACCTCATTTCCTCACTTTTATCCATGCTGGTACTGTTCCCCAAGGCACCAAGTTCTCCTCAGTATTAGAGTGACTGCTAATGAAAATGCCCATCACCATTGTTATATCTCAGCTACAGAATTCTTAATTACCACTGTCCTCTCAAGATAATTATTTTTTATCAGAAGAGCTCTGAAAGGATCATTTGACGTTCCTGTGGTGCATTCCTGTGGGTCAATAGGGTATTTAAAAAATAGGAAACTGACTTGGGACAGATATTGTCAGTGAGATATGGGAGCTGATTCTTACAGTTTCAGTAATTCTAGGTACATATTGTTCAGTTTAATTATTTGCAAAGAGACCACATCTCTCCTTGAAAAAACTGAATGGACTAAACCCTGATAGTTCTTCCAGTTACTGTGTGCTATTAAACTTTTATGTAAATGATTTGGAATAGCAGATAACATTAACTTATGACTTGCAGACTGTAGTTTTACATTTATATCCTGTATTCTGTACTTATATAGGAATCAGAGTGAGAGTTGCTTATTATAACATATAATGCAGTGAAGATTCTACCAGCAACAGCTCATGTTTGAGTTCTGTAGTAACCATGGAAAAACTATGGAGAGAGAATCAGAAACTAATGGCACCTATTATAATGAAAAACTAGATGGAACTCTGATATAGACAAATGTGTCTGAAGTAGGATGGAAAAGGTGCAACGTTTCAGTACTCTCCCTTATTTGTAGACAGAAAATCCCAACAGAGTTTTCCATTCAATATCTGCAAAGCACTGTACTGGAAATAATATGGGATTTTCTTTTCAAGTAACATAATTTAGATTTATTGTATGCCTATATTGTATGCACTTATGAATATGTAAAACTTTGCCCACCCTACATATTACTTGCTTTTTCACACTGGTAATGGGGAGAGGATATAGAACTGAGGATATTCTAGTTTATCAAAATGATACATAAAAATGATTACATTTGGTGTAGTCAATGTATAGAGAGGAGGGCTGGGACCAGAGGAACAATTTTTGTTATGTTTCATTCATATACGTAAGATGACCTTAAAAGGAGGATTATGCAAGTTTAATGGTGTTTTTAGTTTAATTTTGATTCAACTGTAATTTCAAATGAATTTCTTGTGCTGCTTTCACTGCATAATACATTATGTATTCATTTTCCTCAGAGGGATGAAAGGGGCCTAGAGGAGTCTCTAAATTATGCACCTAAAAATGAAGAAAATTCATGGAATTTCGTAATCTAGACAAGTTATTTTTACATCTCCCACTTTTAGACCTTTCCTGCTTCCTTGTCATGGTATGCATCCTATTTGCAAGCCAGTCTGGAGCAGAAGAATATTAATCCTGTGTAATTTGAATGGAGGAGGAGAGGGACAAAGAACTGCATTAACACAGCTTTCTTGTTCAAATCATACCACAAGCAGAAATGCACAGGGTTTAAGGATCAGGAGAAAGATCTCCTCTCTCCCTCCCACAATGCTGCTATCACAATCTTTTTGTTTGTTTGTTTGTTTGTTTGTTTGTTTGTTTGTTTGTTTGGTTTTAACACAAAACCCCTAAGAAAATCTTAAACAAATCTTTATCAAGAGATGATGTATCAAGACTAGATGCATGTAAGATGTTGGCTGGAAAAGCAACACACAACTGTAGATGTTACTAGTACAGGGATTCTGGAACAATTTGTAGAGTGGGGGTGCTGAAAGCAATTGAACCAAAATGAAAACCAGCTATGTGATGGAAACCACTCCAAGCAAGGAGGGGCAGGAGCACCCACAAGAATTCCAGTTCCAGCACTTATGTGCTAGCACCAAGAGTAATCTTATTTTTTAAAAAATCTTATGTCAAGTTGGCGCAAGCAAAGGGAACTTCATTCAGTGGATTTGAACCAGTGATGGCTTCATGTGTTTATTATACTATGAGTTAGTACTAATGGAACTTAGATATCAGCAAAATGCTTAGGTGCTAAGGTGTTAGGTCCAAGCTGTCATGTGATCAGATGAACACCCAAATTTTACTGGAAGTAGAAGACCCTCTACCCAGTGACAGTACCTGGTAAGTAAAAAATACATATGTCCAATTCATAAGATAGTGGAGGCTGATTGCTGGTTATGTGCCTTAATATAGTACAGACTTTCAATCTGGTCTTAGCAGCTGAGGAACTCAGTTTCTTCGTTGTGTGTTGCCCTTGTCAGAAGCCACTGATGCGACAGATCTAGCTGGGAACAGCATTTTGGGGGTTTGTGCCTCAGGAGTTGGAAAGGGCGTTGTTTTCTTCTTAAACTCAGCCTAGCCAAAGGATGTTTATCCGTTACTTGGATGTGGAGAATGAAAGATGGTAGTTGATCATGACGATTGTGAGGATCTTTCTGAGGAGGAGTATGTGTGGGGATCTGAAGCTGGACAAAGGTATTTCTCCATCAGAAGCAATTTAAGTGTGATATCCCTGTTCTTTCTTGCTCTAGGGTTCAAATCAAGGTAGTCATAGCACTTCCGAGGAATGCATTCCTCTCCCAAACAGCAAATGCACTCGGCATGACTGTCCATTATTAGCAAGGTGGCACCAAAGGAGACAGACTTCTTAAACCCAGAAAAACGAGGCATAAGGGTGAGATGATGATTTCCATATTGGGAAGGGAGGGATGCAGGAAAACAGAAACTTAAACTATGCTAAAAACTGTAGGTTCACAGAAATTAAAATAAAATAGTAGGAAGAAAGTAATACTAATGGTTGAACTTTTTTTTTTTTGAAGGAAGAAAGAGGAAAAACCAAAGAATTATCTAAAGGAGTGTTTACTACAGAATTTTCTAAAACAACAATGAAAAATGGGCTCTGCCAAGGGTTCAATTCCAGCCCACAGGCAGTAGAGAAGGAACTGAGGGCAGTTGGACCAAACAGTGTTATATGTACTTCCCATGCACTGCATGAAGCAGGAGAGGTGTGCATGCACTGTGTGACAGGCAATGTTAGTAAAGATCTCCAACTTCAGACACAAAGCCACTGCCACACTTTGCAGTACCACACTCCCTCACACCTCAATAATCTGTGTATCTTTCTTATCCACATCTGTAATGCAATAATGTGGTTTAATTTAAAATATTTCATGCTCGATATTTTCTGAATGCTCATATGTGCTCTACAATGTGTCCAAGGTGCCAAACTCATTCAATGTGGGTGGCCACACTGGAGGGCAGGACACCTAACATGGACCATGTGTCTGCACAAGCCCCCGAACCATTTTCCCTGCCACGTTCAGAGTGGCATGGGCTCCCGTTTCCCTCTCCTACCCTGTAGACTCTCCAACACCTTTCCTTTTCCCTACTCTGTGGTTTCCCCTTCCCCACACTGGCTCCTGGACTCCCCTTCCCTTGTTGTGCAGTTCCCAGACCCCCTCTATCTTCACTTTGCACTTCTCCTACAGCATGGTAGCAGGTAATCAGTCTCAGTCACAGCCACAGGCTGGCTGGGCACCTGCCTGTCCCCTTCTTCCTCCTAACTCACTGTTAATCATTCAGCATGCTGGCCTTTGGGTGGGCTTAGGCCCAGCTGGCCTTTGACTGGCCCATTCCCACATGGGCCCGAGCCACCGTTTCCCTTGTATTTGTGATTTGTGCAATGTGCTGTCAATCAAATTAGCATGTTGACTGACTGACAGTGAACAGGTGGGTGGGGGCAGTGTGGTGGCTTTCCAGGAGCCAAGCCTCGCCTGCTGTGACTGAGAATCTGATTGGGTGGCAGACCACAGTAGAGCTGAGCCAGGATTGACTGGGGTGCTTTCTTTGTTCCTCTGTACTATGACTCAGATCATGTTAGACGCTTGAGCTACATTACTATGGTAGCATATTTCCTGCAATATCATACATGTCTATAGATATGAAACATGTTCCCAAAGGTATTTCACATGGCTCAAGTAGGAGCAAGTAATCAGGACTGCAAACACACATCAAGAGAAAATATGCATGACACTGGGCTAACTAAATGTTTGCAACACCTTGATTGGAGGGGGAAATCACACACCCTTTCTGAACACCCCCTTGCAGAGCCCTAAAGAGTTTAATGGAGGCCCACTGCCTGGACCCAACTGCAGTACTGGCAAGCACATGATTTTCCTCACACAAGACTTGATCCTCCACTCCCTTTCACCTTGTGCAGTCATTTATGCCTGTGCAGAGTGAGTGCAATGTCAGAACAGAAGCATTTAGCACTCACTTTGGGTAATCACTTATAGCCGTGTAAGGTACAAAGCACTGGAGAATCAAGCCTGCAATGTCCATTTTATTGATTCAGACTTGTTTTCTGGATCAGTACACTTAAAAAGCACAAACAAACCCATGCCAGATCCTGCTTCCATGCAAGGCCACAAATGCATATTGGAATCAATCCTACTCCCACTGAAATCAGTGCTAAAGTTCATATTAGTTTCAATAAGAGAAGGTGCAGAACTCAAACCTCCACAACACTGACCCCACAAGTATTTTGGCCTGAGATCACAGCCTTTTATTATTGATATAAAGTGAGAACAAATAAAGTAGTGTTAAATGAGGCCCTTGCCCAAGAATCTGTACCATAAGAATGATAATCAGTACAATAAATTGGGGTTTCTACTTCATACTTCTACTGCCTGGAACCAATTACATGTGCGGGGCTGGTGTGGACTGACCCAGAAGTGGGGACCTGCCTAGGAAAGTGGAGTAAGTCAGTGATTGGCAGGGTCAGATTATTGCAGGGGCTTCAGGAGCTTAAGTCCTGCGCTCTTGGCCCTAAAATTGCTATGATAATTTGGCAGCCCCTGGTCCGGTCAGTCTTGCGAAGGCATGAGTGCTGAGAACTAATTCGCCCTCAGTGCCAGGACAGGGTGGACTCCTCCGAGCAATGGGAAGAGAGGGGCCCATAGTTAGGGGGCAGCCTGGGGCCCCTGGGCCAGTTAATTCAGCCCTGGTGATTGGGGAGGCACAATGGGACACCACACCATTACGCAGGAAGCGAATGTCCCCCACTCACCAAAAGGGGAGCACCCATGGTGCTATCACTTGAAGAAAATCTGGTAACCTACCAGAAGCTGGTGTCCACCACTGGAAGAGTAGCAGGTGCTGAACAAAGCGATGACTCCAGGCTCCAGATCTGCTGCTCTTCCCATTCCCCAGTCTGACGGAGAACTCACTGGCACTCAGATTGGGCTGCAAACCAAATAATGGCATAGGGGCTGGAATCCTGCTGTACCCCATTTTCCCTATCCTAGCTCCTCACACCATGGATGGAACTTCTCTTGCCCTGCTGTGCCTCAGTGTCCCCATCCCAGCCCTTCACTCTAGGGAATGAACTTACCTTCCACCCCCGCCCCCAGCCCTTGCTCCAGAACCATCTGCCTAGTCAGATTTTCCATTCTTAGCCCCTCTGCCTCACTGTGCCCCAGTTTCCTTGTCCTGGCCTCTCACTCTAAGGACTGACCCCCTCCCTACCGTATTATGGCCCAATTTCCCCATCTTGGCCACTAACTCCAGAGACCAACTCCACACTCCATTCCAGTTCCTTGCTCCAGTGACCATTTCCCCACCCCACTGTGCCCTGATTTTCCCATTCCAGCACCTTGCTCTGGTGACTGACCTCTGCTGTGGCCCACTGATTGGGAAGGTAGGCATAAACCGCATCAGTTCCTCCCAGCCTGCCTCAGCAACGAAGCAGGTGAATCCCAGGAAAGGGAAGAGCAAGCAATGGGGGTGTGCTGGAGGATGAGTGGTGGGGATGGGGGACAAGCAAGGCAGATGACTGGGCTTTGAGGGAAGGTGTGAGGCCTTAGAAAAGAGGCAGGACCTCAGCATGAACTGAATATTAACAAACCCAGGTGCTGTGAAATAATTGGGGGGAGTAAATTCCAAAGTGATAGAACTTTGGAGCCCCAATCATGCACCAGCAATGAGAAAGCTAGCTATCCTAGACCAACGAATAACAAATATATGCTAGTTGTGATAAGTTCTTTCCCATAGGGGGTGAAGGTTTTTCTCGTTAAAAATATGACTCCCCTAACAACAGAAAAAAATGGTATACAATCAGTTCCATAGACAGGCAGTGCCCTAAATTATTGACTGAGACAAAGGGAGAAAATTGTGGGGTCAGTTGTCAAAAAAATGTGCTCCCTGCTGTACATCAATCAGAAGTTTCACATTCATCATCTAGCAGCAGGAGGACAGGTTAAGCAAATAAATAACACAATCAAATCCTAACTAAGAAAAGATGATGTGCAACAAGCAACAATTAAAATAAAGGGTTACTGCTGGTATTCATGGACACAGATTCATAGAAACTGGAAGGGCCCATCAGAGGTCATTGAGTCCAGTTCTCTGCACTCATGGCAGGACCAAGTACATCAAAGCTATGGAATGGAAGTAAACAGGCTGCTCCTCTCCCTCCAGCAACAAAGCCTTAATTTAAAAAAAAAAAAAAAAAAAACAATAAAAGTGTGGGAGAATTAACCTGTTTACAGCCCATCTGGCTACAGTGGCCTTTGTTCAAAGCCTGGGTACAAAACTTGGAAACACAAATTCTGTAAGCACACAAAAGCATAGCAGCAACAGGTGATGCAACAGTACAGTTACCAAGACATGGTTCAGTGCCAAAGAAAACCATTAAGCATCAAGTAGGATGTGAAGTCATAATCCAAAATCAAATTCCCTATCACCTTTTCCAAAAGGCAAAGTGTATGAGCCATGCTTATTGTTACATAAACTTGGCTTCTCTGTATACCGGTTATACCTGGGAAGTAAAGATCAAATCAGAGTCCATGCAAGTCACCTCATAACACAAAGAAGTAAGTAAACAGCTGCTTCCCTTTTTGTATTGTAAATCTGCAAACATGAAATAGTGGAGGCTTATAATATATTGTTTTCTCAGGTGGAGGTTGTTGAAAGAGTTCCAAAATTTAAAAAAAAAAACAAAAAACTCTCCAGTCAGTAATTCTGCAGTCCCAAAACTGCAACAAAAGTACACCAGGCACCAGCTGCACAATGAGAACAGATAGAAAAATAGTCTTCACACTACCATCTGGGGTTGAACAAATCAACCAATTTTCCCTTTTTTTTTCCTGTTCTAACACTGGAGTTGTCTCTGATAAAGCCCAAGAACTACAAAAACAAAAACAAAAACAAAAAAACATGTTCAAATAGCAACTATGATCCAAAATACCCAACTGAGGAAGGGGCAGTATTGTTTAAAGTCTGTAAGACATTCCAGAAAAATACTTGCAAACAACTTTAAAATGTAATAGCATATATATGTTTGGCATTTTAAAATGAAGCTTTAAAATACTGTTATGCATAAACAAGACTGGGGGCTTTCTAAAGCAAAACAAATTGTACTTGAGTAAGCCTAAAATAATTGGTGGGTATATTAATAAATAGAATCAAGCTATATTATTAGTGTATAATAAATACACAACACCTCTTTCCCCAAGCCAAAGTACTTCATTAACATTTTTAAAAATTATGTTCCTCTTCTATTTTCTGTAACAACACCATAGCCAGACAATACTATTATGCAATCCACTCATGAAACTATGGCAAATGAAAACAATGGCATCAGAATATACCTCTCACTCATTTTAAATTTTGCAAAATGCAAATTGCCTAAAACCTGTCCAGCCCCTTGAAAAAATGGTTTAGCAGCAGCATTAGGGCACATATTCAATCAAGGCACGACACAGTAAAAGGTATTCCAAAAGCACAGAAATTTTAAATGTCAAAAAAAGACATGTTGGCAACCATACTGGGTGGCTCTGGACTTGGGGTCTCCCTATAAAATTTTGTAAACATAAAAGAATTAAACCGAAAATTAACTCATTAATTAAAATTAAGAGAAGGAATTAGTACTTAAATTTTGCAGCAGGAGGAACTGACTATTAATAATATGCACTCCAACTTTAAAAATGAATTAATATATCTGTAAATACTGACATTCATTAAATAATAATGTTTCTCAAGTAATTTTAGTCAGCATTTAGAATACTAACCTTGTCATGAATTAAACTAAAATTTTTTTAAAAAGCAGGGGAATGGTCAAGATTGTTACATATATGTGGACCACAGTGGAGGAAAAGGGAATTTATACAACTGGGAAATAAAATCTGTAATTTGCTAGGAAGGCTAGAAAGCCCTGAACCTAAAAAACCACACAAAATTAATAATTCAACTGTGCTACTTATGATTGCTATTTCTAGATGGACAAGAAATCCCAAATAATTGGTATATGTTAACAGCATAGGTATGAGACAGAATGGGACTTATAAACAACATCATCCCAGTGGGAAAATGGCAACACATGGAGGAGATAAAGCAGAGCATGCTGTAAACAAATCAAGCACAGATGGTTGTGTGAGTATTCAGCACAAATGAACATGACCACAAGCAGGCGGCGGGGGCGGGGGAGAAGGGGTTGGGCCTGACTAGATACTAAAAAGAGAACGAAGGAGGTGGTACAGCACAGGGAGAAAGTAGGTGCAGGGGGCATACGAAAACTACTCAGTGGGGACAACTCCATGCCAAGAGAGCCTGGATAGATTTTACTTGAACCTCACCGCTTTGAATCCTATTGAGATCCATGCCCTATTTCAAGTTTGCAGATTAAGATGAATGTAACAGAGGACACAACAGAGAACACTGAATCAAGGTCACTGGTGACCATTCTCTTTGCAATCATACCTCCCTTGTCCATTAACACCACTGATACATCACAAAAGAAAATAGAGTAATTGGTACCCATTGCCAAAGTAATAGTTACGCAACAGAAAACTAGAGCAATAGTGTACAAGCAATGAAAACCCCCTGATGGCCTTTACCAGAGAAGGTGAGCTCCCACCTCCCGGTTCACATTTTAAGCCTGATATTAATGGTTGTTTAAATGAGTACAGTTCCTACGGTCTTGGGAATATATTGCTAGGGCATACATTTAGAAGAGAAAGCACAAGACAGTAAGATGGTTCAAATGAAACAAATGCTAATATAAAAAAGAAAAACAAAGATAGGGGAGTATAGGCCAAACATGAAGGAGGATTTGTAATGTAAATGCAATGAGATGCATAAATGTGTAGAAAGGATTAGGATTTCTGTTTAACTGTGGATCTGTGGTGTACCCTTCCTTAGTCCCCTGTATTCAAGTCTAGTCAACTCAACTTAGCATAGCTGTATGCCAAATAAAGATATCTGAGTCATGATGTCTGAAGCTGAACTGAGTTCTTGGGAAGCCAAGTGCTAAGAGATCTCAGCGGGAATCCAAAAATATAGAAGCAGGAGCTTTCTCATCTGCAGATTAAACCTGCTTTATTCCTAGCCACCCATCTAATTCTTCCTCTCCTATTAATATTAACCTCTTCTATCAACGTTATAAATCCTCTTGTTACTCTTGTGGCACTATTGTTCACTTCTTTCTTCTTAGATTGAACTAGCAAATAGTAATTTATCTGGTAGAATATAAACTTCAAGTCTTTGTCACACCAAATACGATTAGGTTAAAGAATGTGCCATCATTAAATTACAGAATCCCTGATTTTTTCTGAGGTAGCTCTTTCTCCAGGTATAAACCATAGCTAGAAAGTAAAACTTGCTACTCAGCATCTGACATATTAAACATGATGTCCCAAAATACAGGTCAGGAAGAAATAAGCAACACATGTTCTGATCCACGGACAGTAAGGAAGCAGTGCTTTCACTCCATACTCAGAGACTGAGACTCTCATTTTGTAACCCAACTTAAGGCTGAGACAAATCCTCTTAACAGTGACAGATTGTGAACTACACTAAAAATTTTAGAGGTGAAACATAATTCTACAAAGCTAGTGACTTTTTCCAGACCTTTTCCTTTTGGATGACTGGGGAAAAAGATGTATTTAGTCCTGGAACAGAAGATTCAGTATTGTAAGTTCCTGGATCTAAGCATGGAACATCTTCCAGAATAAAGGTGTGCCCTTTCCATTGCCTCCTGATCACTCCCAGTCACCTCCACTCCAATGTATGGATCAGAGAGAGTTGGTCTGTCAGGGACTCACCAATTGTCATTGCCCACAGAACTCATTCTTGTTGGGTCCATGTTGCAGAAGGAGAATGCAAGCTTATGTTGACTGAGATCTTTGTATTTGTCCTTGTAGTGCTTAGATATTGATTAGTCCTTTTCTTCAGGAGAACGGTCTTCAGGCTGGAATTCTATTCTGGACCTTGCAATAACAAGTTTACTTGTGCAGCACTTAGATATTATAGTGATGTGGATGGTAAACAATTCTCTAGATTAGCTAACTAGACATGATCATGGAAATATGGGTTTTGTAACAAATTAACAGTATAGAATGACTCCAAAGGTAGTTCACTGTTAGAGATAATCAGAAAAAAACTATGATGGAAAAACTTTCTATCAGACAATGCAGTTCCATTGAAATTAAAATGCTTTGTGAAATTATGTCAATTTGCCAAAATGGTTAAAGAAAAAATGCAAATAAGTTGAAATATGCTAATTTGACATTTTCTAAATTAAATATTTTGATTTTTCTATTTATAACAACTTTGTTTCAAATTAATTATATATCACAAAACTTGAGAAATCTACATTAAAATATGTCAAATGAGCTGAATTTTCTTTCATTCCTAATTGCTACTTCCATTGCTAAACTTCATTCCTAAATGAAATTTTTAACAAATTTCAAAATCTCTATAGTTGCAAGAATTACCATTCTCTATAAAAATCCTATCACAGTGGACACTCATTCACAAGTTCATGCTTTTTAATACTTTTGACAAATACATTTAAAAACTTCTGCAGGTCACTTCTCTATTCCAACCACCAAGAACTAACATTCTCCTTATGGGGGATCATGGATTTACAGAATCTGTATTATGCCTTAGCCTACAGATGATCTCCTCGGTTATCCCTTTAACATTCCAGGCCTGTCAAAGAGGCCAAACTTTTCCACAAGGCCATAGCTTCAATGCCTCCAAGACTGCACTTCTGTTTCTCACTGTGATTCTGACCAGCTGAGTCCAGCTAAGGAAGAATTCAGTTCAGAGACTTTTAATCCTTTTTGGAAATCAGTACTCTTCCGCAAAAACCTGCAGCCTTTCCAAAATAATGTAGGATTATTAGTCAACTGGAATACAGAATCAGGAAGTCTTGGATTATCACAGAGAAGGAAAAGTTAAGACAAAGTTCAGACTGACCACAGCTAAGGCCCCAATGAAGCCGCACTGCTGTAAAATCCATTTTGGTTCTGTCCGCCTCTCTCTCTCTTCACTTCTCTTCTATCATCCTCCTGCTCCATGCTTTCACATGTTCTGCCTGCCAAGAGCCTCCATTGTTCAGTCACTGGAGTTCCCATTGTCTTTCTAGAGCCTCCATGGAGAAGTGTTACTTCGAACCAGTCTTTAATAACTCACTCATACCAACCTGGAGAGTAATGTGGCACAGACAACACGTGTCTTCTTCTCTACTCCAGAAACATTTTAACCTTTCTGCACCCTAGACAGTACTCACAAGTCAAATGAATCACAGGCAGCCATATCGTTCATAACTGAATTAGACAATTCCCAGCACCTCTTGTAGTAACTTGAAACAAATACAACTAAAATCCCTCTATGACAGAGTCAAGCCACAAGTTCCCTGAAATATATGCATATAGATAGCAGTGCAGTAGATCCATACAAATCCCTAACAGGATGGTTGGCAATAATCATGGTGGAGCTCAGGACACTGCGGGATCCCTCCAGAAACAAAGGAGAAACTATAATGGATTTTCCATGGTAACAGGGACTTTGCTTAACTGTTAACCTCCGTTTGGCATGCATTCTAGACCAACATAGGAAGTTAATAATGTAGCATACCAATGCTCATGAAGGTAACGGACAGGGCAAAAGAAGAGTTGAGAGCAACACTGAGGAATGGAACATTTGACATTTATGCCCTGGGCTCATCAGGAGGTTGGAAAGCTTTACCCTGGTATCTGTGCATTATGCACAATTTAGAGACCATACCCATGATTCCTTCTGACAAGTTGTCCATGCCACAGAATTACTGTGACAATGCTCTTGTGACTTTCAAAAGCTTCAAGTAAGTTCTTCTTTTTTCTCCCACCTCTGTAAGATAGAAACATACAACCAAAGTGACTACACAGTACTTTATACACAAGTAAAAATGATTTCCCTCACATCATAAATATCTTGATTTAGAATTATTAATCAACAGTACTTCAAAACAACCTGAAAGTTGATCATAGACTAATAAAAAATGAAGAGTTTAGTATGAGTTTTATAGAGGATAGGTGGTCATTTGTTATTAGGATGGGTTGAAAGCATTTAAGATAGATATGGCAGCAGAGCAAACAAGTAGCCCCCAATCATGTATACATGGACATAAGCACACTCGCAGCACAATGAAATCTTGATAACAACTACCCATACAGAAAATTTACATCACAATTTAAGAAAGAAATCAAATTAACAGAAGAAAACTATAGTAGCTACAGCACCCAAGGAGAACAGTTAAAAACAAAAAGAAATGACCTATGAAAGTCAAACAATTTTTGTTTATTTAGTGTCCAGAATATTGGTAATCAAAGCAACAAATTAATAAACTGTATTCTGTTTCTGTATGGATCTCCTGGTCCAGATCTTGCAACTGTACTGACTTGTTCATTTTGTGAAATACAGTAGCATGAAAAACTCACTAAACTTAGAAAATAAAGAAAGATAAAGTAGTATTAAACTCCACAATTTGCAAAAATAAGCCCCATACTTGCATGGTACTGAGTGAACTATATTTACATAGATGGAGTGGAGGGCACTCAGTTTTTGAAAAGAGGGTTAGAAGGACTTGTGTTCTAGAGGACTACTAAAAATTCTGATACGTTTGTCACGAGCACAAGACAATGAGAAGAGAAAATGGCACAATCTTACTTCATTCTGATTAAGACCATGAAAATGACAGAAAAGGCACTAGTGGCACAATGTGAATCCTCTCTTCTTGACTTTGTTTATTACCAAGATGAGAAATAATATACTCAGTCTTCACTGAGACTTGCTAGGAGTCCCACAGTTCATTCACAATCATTTAGCCAATTTAACATAATTCCTATACATTCACAGAAAGAATTGAACATGCTTTTCCACAGAAAAGCATGTTCAATAGCTGCTCTGAATGTGTTTCACACAAAAATGTGTTATTCCGATACATTAAACTCTTCTCCTAATTTGTTAAACTCTTCTCCCATCCAAGTGTGTTCACACACACCCTTTAACTATGCAAAAAATGTTGTGTGAATTTTTTCTTAAGACCAGCCTTCAAAAGTTCTTAAAATTATCAGCATCAAAGAAAGTCAAGTTAACTAGAATTCACTAAGTGACAGTATATCCCTAGAAAGACAACACAGAGATTTCCCCCACTCCAAAGAAGTCAGCAAGTGCAAATATGAAACAGTAGAGAAGGTTGAACAGTTTTATGAATAAACATGGCATTTTCACTTTTCTGTTTTTAAAAGGATATATTTGTTATTAGTGAGCTTCCTTTATGAATAATAATTCATCCAAAAAATCATTTTCAACTATTTGCTATTCTTTATTCTTTCTTCAGTCACCTATTCAGCTACCCAATGAGAGACCAGAAACAATGAAAGAATCATATTTAGGAGACCCTTCATATTGTATAAATAATAAAATGGACAGTCTGTAACCAGAGCCAGAGAAGAAATCTGATTGCTCAAGCTATGTAATAATTACCAATTAACAGTCAATACATAAGTAGAATTAAAGGTTGATTGGAGAATGATTCACAAACAAAAAAAGTCTAAATCTGTCAAAATTTGTTTGCAATAAATAATTCAACAAACTCTATAAAATACCTATTTTAAACATGTTAGAATGTTCATCCCGTGTTCCATATATCATAACATTAAGAAAAGCTAGGGTTCATCAGAAGAAGACAATATCAGAACTTCATTTGCTAGATAAAATGCTGCCTTTACATCATTGAGTCATGGTTGAGTTGATAAGTAAATAGACTGTATCTCTTCATCTTTAAACAATGCATGGGGGAAAATCTCTGCCAGTATACTATAGTTCAAATCTTTGGGGAGTTACTACAAACTGGAAAGCAGTGGACTGTTTCTAAATCCAATATGTCTGTCCTATTGCTGTCAGCTGTTTTCAGCTCATCAATAAAAAGAGGACAACATTAATCATTTTCCTTAATTCCTAAAATATTAAATGCCAAATTCTCAGTGCATGTAAGTCAGCCTAGCTTAACCAAAGCCAATAGGACTAGGTTAATATACTCCCATTAACAATTTCTCCTTCATATTTATACCAGAATGATAACCAAAAGCTGAATCCAAAAAGTTCTCTTTCCAGCAAGCTCATCAGAAATATTTAACCTTCCAAAAACAGCACACATTCCAAATCACTGGAATACCAAATGAACCATTTTCACTACTCAGAAATACAGTACGGTCCACTTTTACTAACACTATCTTTGAGAGGAGGAAAACAAAATGCTTGTGCACCATATGCATGTAGAAAATGGCCAATAATGTTTTTCTTAATATGGTATGAAATTTACTAATAGCATTATGACAGGCATCTATGGGTGGCACTATTACACGTAGCCAATCAAGTTCTATTTCTCAGCAAACGATCAAAATTTCAATCTTGAAAGAAATGCTTGTGGTGGTCACTCTTGGTTACACAAAATTCTAGGTACAGAAAGCTGAGTGAGGGATGGAGAGTTTGCTTTCTGCCTTAGTCTCTAGCACGAATCGTGAGGCAAAATTACTCTCCGAGAACTAGGCACTACAGGGCACCTCAGATTTCTGAAAAAGGGAGTTGCTTTTATTTCAGGAATGGTTTATACAGTGTAAATAAAGCATTTTATGCTTAGACTATACACAACCATTCCACATCACTGATGTTCCCTCTATTGGGAAGCTAACCTGTAAGATCCCCAGCTACAGCTCAGTATTGCTGGCAGATTTGGACACTGTTGTCTGAAGCTGTATGAGGTGCCAGGGCACAAAATACAGAGGCGTTGGCCTAAGTTTTCCAAAAGTAATGAGTGATGGGTTCTTGAATCCTTTAAATGGTCCAGTTGTCAGATGATGGGTTCTTAGCAGAGCTGGAACAATACTTGATTTTTAAGTTCAATGGCAATTGAAAAAAGATTGGTGCAAATGAAACAAAATGGGAAAATTTCAAACAATATTGGTGACTCAAAATAGTCTGTTTCAGTTTGAACAAAACATCAGATTTGACACAAAATGTTTAAATTCCCAGCATTTTAAAGGTTTATATCACAAAGTGGCAGGAAGAGGAGGAGTGGGAAGTGGTGTTGCTGTTGCTACCCACCTCACAACTTCTACCTATTGTTAAAGTACTCATTGGATATGTAAAAGACCCAGGTTTGAATTCCCAGTCTAGAAAAAGAGTTTGAATCTCCATTTCCCCACTTCCCAGAAAAGTTACTTAATTATTGGGTTATATGTTATTCTAGAATGTGTTTCAATTTCACCTATTGAAGCTGTTCCATTCTGTATCAAATACTCGAGAGGTCACTGAAGCATACTTTTTGGGTCTCTCCAATCCCATTTGAGTGCAACAGAGGTTGTTTCGAAATAAGAAACGCCACGTTCACACGACGCACTGCTGTTTCGAAACAATGGGTTCTGTTGTTTTGAAACAATGGTGTTGTTTCAAAACAACTTAAACCCCATTTGGTGACGGAACAATGTTGTTTCAAAACGATTGTTTCAAAACAATCCCGTCAGAACATGTTGTTTCAAAACAACGGTGACTCATTTCGAAATAACTGTTGTCCGAACATGCTATTTCACTTTGAGCTTTTTTCCTTAATTCGAATTAACTTATTTCGAAATAAGGCGTTATTTCGATAGAAGTTGTTTTGAAACAACTTGTATCGAAATAATCCCCTGTGCGTGAATGTAGCCTAAGACATCTCTCCCACCACCCAACACATTTGTTTTGTTAATCTCTGTTCTGTGCATCAGTGACAGTCTTGTTCAAGACTTTGGCTATGTTCACACATAAATGTTATTTCGAAATGAGTTATTTTGAAATAAAGTCCTTATTTCGAAATAAGTTAATTCGAATTAAGAAAATGTTGATTCAAATTAAGGGAAAGCTTGCTATTGAAATGGCTGTTATTTTGAAATGGTTATTTGGAAATAAGGCCATTTGGACATGCTGTTTCAAAACAATGGTGTTGTTTTGAAACAACGTGTCTGAACGCCGCTGTTTCAAAATAACGGCTATTTCAATTTCAAGCAAGGTTTTACTGTTTTGAAATAACAGAACGTCGTGTGGACATAAGAAATTTTATTTCAGAACAATGGCTGTTGTTTCAAAATAAAACTCTCGTCTGAACACAGCCTTTGTTTCTGAGCCTTACATTCCCAGTGAAAGAGCAGTTAGCTGTCATCATTAACTTGTAGCATTCAGAGTTTACTATCTCAGACTTCACTCCTTTCCCTCATCCTTTACAGGGCCACATACTTCATGACCATTCACCTAGATGTATGCATCCCTACCATGATACTTCATGCTGCAGAACAGCAAGCTCAGACCATTCCACTGTGCAGGATGTAGAGCTCTCTCCTTTGTTATTAGCTTTTACATGGTAAGTAGTTAAGTCTAGGAGCCCAATCAAATTCCACAGTAAGGCTAGTGCTAAGAGATTTACTGGATACTCAGTCAGGGAAATGTTAAAAAAGGGTTACAATGAAAATGGTGTTTTTATGTCAGTTGTCTTTGCAGCATACCTTAAGCAGTAACTAAAGGAAAGAAGTCTGAAAATGAATGATAAAATTTGAAGAAATTTCAGGGTGGATATTCATGAAGATGAAGAGTAAGCAATCTACTCCTTTCAACTGCAATGTATCTAATAGCTATGTGGTTTGAATCCCCATGTTGAATAAATATGCACTTCTAAACTAGCACTTTAGGGGTGTTTGATTCATAGCACTTATATTTTCATCTGGTTCATTAAACACATAATTTATTGGTTATTAGAATTCCCTGCAGTATTTTTTTCCATTATAGAAAATATTCAAGTAATTTATGCAACTCATGTGTAAATTGATACATATTATAATGACAAAATTTGTAATTTGTTTTAGAACAGTAGATCCTTACCATCAGAAGTAACTAAGAAACAGTCTCAGTTATCTGAAGCATAATCACTGTTAAAACGGAGTATTACAATAGATTGCTTTAGACATCAAGAGCTCTATTCTCAAAATATACTGATCTGGAAAAAATAGCCTATTTTAGCCCTTGCTCAGGGTTCATACTTATTCAGATTGACACACAAAAAAACAGACAGATCAGAGAAAGATTTCAGCCTATGTGATGCCACCTATTTCACGCTTTATTCCCCAATAGTCATTTCAAGTGGAAGTTAAGACAACACTCCACTTTTATCTGTGGAACAGTCAGAAATGAAGGACAAAATTAAATGAAAATAAAGGACAAAAATGACACTATATTTAAGAGGAAACTCTTCTATAATGTACGTATTGATCACAAACAAATTCAAAGCCCACTCTAGTTACTCATAACATAGTCTTGAATCCTTGGGTTTGACTTGCTCTGTTGCACAAACCCCCTAAACTGTACTGCCAGTCCTTTTAACTGTTATTTAACTGGCTCTTCCTCATTTTAAAATCTTCTATACTGGAATCACTGAAAAGACCAAATATTGTTACAAATTCCATTAACTATTAATGACTTTTTGAACCTTATTATCACTTTTTCCCCCAGGACATCCTAAGTTTTAGCATTTTTATTTCTTGTCTTGTTGAGATTAGTGAAACACAGTGATTACAAAAATAAAGTATGGATACTGTCATTTCTAAAAGTGACTAAGAGCACAGTATTCATGATTTTAATCTATTCGGCTGTACAATTCAGCAATTTGTTGTTTTTTCACAGTAGAGAAGCTTTATAGGGATAATTTAACATAGTTTGCTTCATTATCACCAAGAAATGCTAATTATGTTATAGAAATCACAAATTCAACTATATAAATTTCCATGGAATGGATTCATAACACTATTCACCTTGCCCATGTTAACTGGGTTGAATTAATGAAGCTTTGGCACTAAGTAAAATACAAAAATACACTGTGAGGTAGTAAAAAATTCAATAGCAAATTATTTTGGCTGATCTGTATCTGTTTCAAACGTCATATATTCCCCAGACCAGCTTTATTTTCAAAAGCACCATTTTATGCAGCCAAGAACTCTTCTCAACATTTAGGTTTTGGGAAATCTTCAAAGATTTGCAGTGAGCAGCTACCCTCAGTTTCATAATAAAGTCAGTTGCTTTTCTCTGAATTCTCTCTCACTATTGTTTTACAGCATACCTTCACTGTATTACTCAGGTAATAAGACAAATAATGCAAAATAGGAAGAAATACAGACAATACAAACATCTGGTTTAAGAGACTCTAAGGGTATGTCCACGTGTACCTTTAAATCAAAATAATGGTGGTTATTTCGATTTAAAAAATATTAGGTCCACACAACATTCTTTTGAATCAAAATGATGAGCTCTGTCATTTCGATTCAAGAGATGGAGAAGTCAAATAGGTTAAGCCTACTTTAAAGTGAAACGTCTCTTAAATTGAAATGGTTATTTCAAAGTAACGCCGTTCAGACATGTTACTTTGAAATAACCATTATTTCGATTTAACGCAATTTGCCCTTCTCCTTCCCAAGGTGCTGTCCTTTTTCTATATATTGGGTGGGGGCATGGCCATTCTAGGGGGCCATCTTGCCACACCTCCCATGGTGCCCCTCTCCTGAATCGAAATAGGAAGTCCTATGTCTGGACTTGCTATTTCTGTTTGGGCTTTTTTTGGTGTAGACATGTTAAATCAATTTAATGATTTTTATTTCAATTTTATTAAACTGATTTAAGTTAAATTGATTTAACCATGCACATATGGAAATAGCCTAAGGGGAGTTAAGCAAGAAGAAAACATTTTAAACTTTGTGTATGGTCAGTAAGCATTTCCCATGAATAATTATAATTTATGTCAAGGGACACAACTTATGGGAGATGTCCACTTAGTCCATACTTATTTATTGCATGAGCTTTCGTGGGAGAATATCCCGCTTCGTCAGATGCTTTGAAGAGGGAGAACTTACAGAATTAGATGAAAATAAATGCAGGGAAGTGTAAGACATGGGATCAGGTCACACTACAACAGCAAATCAGAGCATTTGTAAGGATTCAAACACAAGGAAACAGCACACGGAGGGAGGATGAAGTCAAACTACCTGTTATAATGTGAAAAGAATCCATAGTCACAATTCAGCCCTTCTTTCACACAATTTAAATTGCATATTAGTTCAATTTCGGCTGTTTCTCTTTGAAGTCTAGATGGCCCATCGATTTTCTTGATGACCATCGTTAACAAATCATCAATGGAGTGATTAGGAAGATGGAAGTGCTCAGCAACTGTTTTGTTTTGTTTTGTTTTTTGGTGTGTGTTGTGATTTCTAATGTCAGTTTTGTGTTCATTTATTCTTCTGCATAGAGATTCTCCTGTTTGTCCAATGTATAAGGCTTGGGAGCATTTCCAGCATATGATGGCATATATCACATTAGTGGATGAGCTGATGAAGGACCCTTTGATGGAGTGGCTGGCCTCTGATTTGCTGTCGCAGTGCGACCTGATCCTGTGTTTTACACTCCCCTGCATTTATTTTCATCCAATTCTGTAAGTTCTCCCTCTTCAAAGCATCTGACGAAGTGGGATATTCTCCCACGAAAGCTCATGCAATAAATAAATCTGTTAGTCTTTAAGTGCCACAAGACTCCTTGCTTTTTTTTTTGCTTTACTAGTCTAACACGGATGCCCCTTTGGAACTTAGTCCATACTAATTTTTTCCTAAAAGGACCAAGACTTTGAATCCAAACACCTTTCTTCATTACATTTCCGTAAAGGTAAATTGTTTCAAAGAGAAGAAAAACTTGTGTGAACCTCCCAGATAAAGGGTTGGGCTTCAAAGAGCTGCAAAAGGATGAAAGGTTCATGGGAGACAAACACAACTTAAGCACATAATGTTGGCTTCTCACCTCATTTTATACATTTCTGCTTCTTACATCTGTGCCTTTTTTGCCACGTATCTTGCTGATTATGAAATGGTTTCTGTTTTTTCTTATGTCACTTTTATAAATTAGAGTCTTTTATAAAGTGAACACCATACACAAATAGTTCTCTCATTTCTAGGTAAGCATCACCTCTTTAAAAGATCACCTGTTCTGTTCCACTTAAAGAAATCTTGGTTTTTGAGTTTTAATTATCCATGTTGGAGGTAACCACCTAAATCCAACTCACTGTCTTTAAAAAGGCAGGGCTCACTTTTTACTTCATGAATTCTCTCAACTTCCTGTTGCAGAAGTATTTAATCATCTCCGTCCCTCCTCCAAACAAGTTTCAGAGATCACAACCATCTTCTCTTTCTCAAATGACTAAATGGGCCAGGGTCCTAAAGCTGTTCTCTGTTGTACAATAAGATCATGGTATAGGAAAAGGTTGAGAATCACTTTTCTATTGTAATATCAAAACCAGTCTGACCAGTTTGTTACGTCTGAATAGAACTGTGTATTTTACTGAAAAATGATAGCAGCAAATGGTCCTATGAAGGTCCTACATTTGTACCATAATGTTTTGTGAAACAGTTTGTTTTCTAACTTCCATTCTTGCAAACTCAACCAGGAAGCTGGAAATTAATCTGGAGTCTTCCCATTTTGGGTATTTCAAAGGTAGTGTATGCTTAACTATGCTTTTAGTGAGACCTGCGTAACTTCATTGCCTTCCTTGATCTTACACAAAAGTAGCTGAAAACCATTTAGTAACCAATTCTTTTGATGCAAAAGAAAGAACAAATTCCCAAGATCCCACATTTTCAGATGTTTTGGCTTCCCTGTTCCAACAGAGAAAACAAGTCCATGTGCTCCACAGGAATAGGAACCATTTTTATTTAGTCATTTTCCAAATAAGAAATGGATTTCAAATACGTTTTATCAAGTTTGCTTTCAATTATATACTATTTAAGGTGTCATGGAAATAATCAGTTTCTTTTATGTATATGAGTAATATTGCCATGATCAAAAAAATCAGAATATGGCATTCCAATCACCAACTCATTTCATTTAAAAGGAAATTAATGATTTTCCAATCCTGACATGTTTATCAGTGTGATGAAGCTGACTCATATAATGTGGGTTCACTTAAGCACCAGTAAATGGGATAGCATATTGTGAACATCTTTGTTGCTTTATTCTTACAGAAGTAAAAACATATAGGGCCTGGTTTTGCATAAGTTGCTTTCTATGAGCTGATAATGTGTTCAATGAGCCCATTGTCTAACAGATTATAAATTACAACATTTTTGCCATTAGTTAACAAAGATCTTCATGTATTTGACTTATCAAAATGTCCTCAGGGATTAGAAAGTGATTTGTTTGTCACACATTTATCTTTTTTTTTTTTTCTCCTGAACCGAGCCAATGTGTGAAACTACTGTCTGTGAATGTGTCACTTTGTTTCATGGAAAGCCCTGTTCCTACCTTTGAATGTTTGTTTAATTCTAAACCCATGGGAATAATTTTGCAGCTAATGTGGTTGATTACATATATTAATTAAAAAAAAAATCTCATTTGTTGTGGGTTTCAACCACTTACTGTAATCCAATTGCAGTAGAATTTAAGGCTGTGTCCACATGAGGCTTTTATTTTGAAACAACCACAGTTGTTCCAAAATAAAAGTTGTCATGTCTGAACGACGTTTCTTTATTTCGAAATGACAGGACCCCATCATTTCAAAACAACGTCTGTCGTTTCAGAACAATAAAACCAAGGTTCTAATGGAAATAGCCCTTGTTTCAAAACGGTTGTTTTGAAACAACTCATTGGGACACGTAGTGAAACAATGGCTGTTTCGAATAAGGGCTTTGACCTTCCTCCCAGAGTGCTGAGGTGAGGTGCAGGGGGACACCGGGGGGGGGGAGCGGCCTGTGCAGGAGCTGGCTTGCCCACTGCCCCTGCTTACTGGCAGCAGGGGGGGCAGCGTGTGCCAGAGCCAGCTAGACCCGCTGCCCAGGCTCAATGGCTGCCCGCTGGATGGCCGGGGCCCCCCCCGCCGCCCGAGGGGGGGGGGGGGGGTGCCAGCTCCCCCAGCCCCGGGCAGGCTCTGCAATCTTTGGTCAATTTCACAGACATGAAATTAACCAGACTGCTGGACTCCACAACCTCATCATTTCCACCTCTGTGAAATTGACCAGAGGTTGCAGAGCCTGCCCCGGGCTGGCAGAGCTGGCACCCCTCCTGGCTGCTTGCAAGCAGCCAGGGGTGCCAGATCCAGCATTTGCCTTGGCCACTTGTAGGTGGCCAGGGCCTGGGGGACTGAGGTACCCGGCTAGCTCTGCTCCTGCTGCCTGCTCGCCCCTCAGCCCGGGCTCTGGCAGCAGCTGGAGGGGTGGCCAGTGGGGGCACCGGCTCTGCCTGCCACCCGGGCTCAGTGGCAGCCACCGGGCCTGGGTGGTGGGCAGAGCCAGAGCCTGCAGCCTCTGCCCAGGCAGCTGCCCCCAAGCCCTGGCAGCAGGCAGAGCTGGCGCCCATGACCCCTGCCTGGGCGGCAGCTCCTGAGTTCAGGCTGCTGGGGTGAGGTGGCTCCCCACTGGCAGCCCCCCCAGCAGCTGGCACTCCAGTGAGCCAGCTCTGGTACCCCCCATGGGGCTGGCAGTGGGCAAGCCCCGCAAGCCAGCTCTGAGACCCCTGGCCAGGCGGTGCCCCATGGTCCTTCCCCCGCTGCCCCAACAGCAGCGGGGGAGTCAGGGCATGGGGACCCCTGCCATGGGGGCTGTTTTCCCATGTTGCCACACCTCCCATGCTGCCCCTCTCCTGAAGCGAAATAGCATATCCACACACAGTGCATGCTATTTTGCTTTAAGGGTTTCCCTTATTTCAATTTAAGTTATTTCAAAATAAGGATCTTTTTTTCAAAATAACTCATTTTGAAATAACTTATTTCGATATAACAGTTTATGTGTGAACACAGCCAAAGATTTTAGGCTATATTCAGGCTGAGGCAAGACTGGCTTCAGACAGGATGATTTAAGAAGCAGAATTGCTAGTGGCAACAAGTCCATGAGGAGGATGAACTGCAGGCATACAAGTTACCTGGTAACCACCATCTCATCCAGGAGCCCCACAGCCCACCCACTAAAGCTGGGCAGGAAGTGTTTTTTCATCCCACAACACTTGGAGATTTCAATATTTTCTCCATTTTGCATCTAGACAAAACCAAGACCTTCTGAAGTTTTTCAATGAAAACCAGAGACATGCACAGAATCATCAATGGCCTAGTGGTTAGGACACTCACCTAGACTGTGGGAGATCTAGACTGAAATGCCTCTTCTAGATCAATGATTTGAATCTAAATCTCCCACATTTCAGGCACTAATCACAGGCCATGGGACATTCTAGATTCCAGCAAATGCTTCTCCAACCCAAGAAACCTCTTCTGTTGAAAGTTTGATCAAAAATAATCTTTCCATAGGAAAAGTTTTTCCAACTAAAATGATAATCAAATTTCTTGGCCAGCTAATGAAAGAAATTGAACTCATTGTCCACAGAAGGGGGTGTGACTAGGATTTTGCACTGGCAGAGCTACTACAGCAGGAGTGGCCAAAGTTATGGAACTCAAGAGCCACACAAGCTGATTATTAAACCTTTGAGAGGCGCACTGAGCCATATATTTTTACCTACTCCCAGGGGCATCGCTGGGCTGGGCACCTGGGGCACATGTCCTGAATCCTGGCACCAATGCCCCGGGTCTGGCAGGGGTCCCCCTCCCAGTCTCTGGCCCAATTGGGCCGGAGATCTGGGGCCCAGCCACCCACGGCCGCGGCACCCCTGTCCCCAGCTGGGGATCGGGGGCTCGGCTGTGGAGGTTGCTCCTGACCCCACCCCCAAGCCCTGATGCTGGATCCCCCAGGCATGCTCAGGGCAAGAGCTTTAAAGCTCCTAGCCTGGGGCTGCTTTCCTAAATTGATTTGCTGATGTTTTTCCAGGAGCCACACTTTTTCATTCAAGAGCCTCATGTGGCTCCCAAACCACAATTTGGCCACACCTGTAATATAGAGTACTAACTATAAGAAAAGGCTGACCTCCATGAACTGGAAATCCCAGAGGGGAAGGTTATTGTGTAAATAACTGTCCACCCTATCTTGCTTCTGAATTCCTCCTGGCTCAGAGCAAGCCCCATTGGCTCAGAAAGGTTATCCCTATTCCCAAAATTAGAATATACTCTTTGTTTACATACTTAGTCACTTCATCTTTTTAAAAAGCAAGGAGTCCTGTGGTTCTTAAAGACTAACAGATTTATTTATCACATGAGCTTTCATGTGAGAAAATAAGCATCTGATGAAGTGGGATCTTCTCCCACAAAAGTCCATGTGATAAATAAATCTGTTAGTCTTTAAAGTGCCACAGGACTCCCTGCTTTTTTTTGCTGGACTAGACTAACACGGCTGCCCCTTTGGAATTTCGCTTTTTTAGTTTGTTTTTTGACTTTCCAATCTCCCATTTTTGCACTGTACAAGCTTCATGGTATTTGCCCCATCAATCTTGCTTGCTAATGGTGGAAACAAGCTGTCAGGAATCTCCTAGATTATGCTTTTTTTCTGAGCTCACATTACCATCATGCTCAAAGGGAGAGTATAGCAAGGAAGGAGGAAGCACAAAGTTAACAATGAGTCCATATTAATTGGTGTATGCCTTCCCACTGAGGGTGTATAGGAGAAAGACGTGTATCCTGGCCAGCATCTTTCTCAGGCAGTTTCCCCAAATCCTTGAAGAAGTATTGTTTGTGAACTGACAGAAACTAAGCCCAGCAGCACTCCTCATTTCCATAACCCAGGTGGGCATGGGGTTTTATTCTCTTTTTTCCACAGACTATGAACTGAGCCATTATGAGATGGGCAAAGTCAAGCTTTTAAAGCATGCAAATAGAGTCCTGAATATGTGGACTATGTTACTAACAGACAGATGTCATATATAAATTGAACTGGTGTTCTTGCTGAAGAGATTTTTTCTTACAGTAAAGTCTGATTTCTTTTTTCTATTTATTGACATAATAATGACCTTGAACATCATTGGCAGAGTACGCACATCTGTGCTCCTCCTGGGTTGAGATCTATATGATTTTTCTGTTTGCTTGTACACTGAGATTGAATGATTTGATGCCAGTTGTGCTATGCAAGGTTTCCTTTTGAATGCTCCACTACATAGTTAGGTATTATGTCTTCTGCAGCATCATTTACGTGTGCCAATGTACATGTGCCCAGGTGAAGCATGTTACATAGCACAGACTCTCAGGACTATCTCTAGCACAGAGGCTGGAAAATTACATGACAAAGGGAATGAAAATGCTCTCCCTTTCTCAGGAAGAAGAGCATCACTTGGCAGCATAGAAAGGGAGGGGTCAAAGAGGCTTGAAAACAAAGAGAGACTCTCTGAGGAGGTTGAGGCTTTTTTGCCTGGGAAACTCCATCTTGAAACTTAGAATCATAGGGATGGAAGGGCCCTCATGAGGTCATCTAGTCCAACCCCCAGCTAAAATCAGGACCACCCTCACTAAATCATCCCAGGCAGGGTTTTGTCTAACTGGGCCTTAAATGTTTCTGAAGACGGAGATTCCACCACCTCCCTAGGCAACCCATTCCAATGCTTCACCACCCTTCTAGTGAGAAAGTTTTTCCTAATATTCAACCTCAATCACTCCAGCCACACCCTGAAAGCAGTGCTCCTTTTTCTGTCCTCTGTTACTACTGAGAACACCCTGGCTCCCTCCTCTTTGGAGCACCCCTTTCCAAGTAGTTGAAGGTTGCTATCAAATCCCCCTCAGTCTTCACTTCTGCACACTAAATAAGCATAATTCTTTCAGTCTCTCCTCAAAAGTCATGTGCCCCAACCCCCTAATCATTTTCATTGCCCTCCACTGGACTCTTTCTAATTTGTCCACTTCCTTTCTGTTCTGCAGAGCCCAAAACTGGACACAGTATTCCAGATGTGGCCTCACCAGTGCTAAATAGAGGGGAATAATCACATCCCTCAATCTGCTGGCAACACTCCTGCTGACGCAGCCTTTTGTTATCAGCCTTTTGGGCAACAAGAGCACATTACTGACTCACACCCAGCTTCCCATCTACCATAACTCCCAGGTCATTTTCTACAATGCTGCTACTTAGCTGATCAGTCCCCAGCCTGTAGCACTACATGGGATTTTTCCATCCTAAGTGCAGGCCTTTACACTTGTCCTTGTTGAATCTCATGAGATTTCATTTGGCCCAAAGCTCCAATTTGTCTAGGTCTCCCTGAGTCCTATCCCTGCCCTCCAGCTTGTTTACCATTCCCCGCAGCTTGGTGTCATCCGTGAATTTACTGAGGATGACATCTATCCCATCATCCAGATCATTAATTAACATCTACAGTAAGAATTGGGCCCTGCCTTGAAAGAAGCAGAGGACAGCTATAAACCATCACAGCTGTACTTGAGGGGTGAGGTGAGCATGTTCGTAACAGTGTTATTCGTTTATTATGCGTGGTTTATCTTTCATTTTCCCATGGTCACTTCTGACTCATGTACATTATGATTCTGCATTGATTTGCTAATATTCTCCTTAGAATAGTACTCTAATCAATAAACTAGTAGTTGTTTTATCTAAACCTCTGCAGACATTAGAAGGTATGAGTGAGGAAGGCTGGGCATGATCCATTTCTGTGTTAAATGGACAGACATGAATGTATGGTGGTGGGAGTCGCTCCCAATTCCTGTAAGACGAAAGTTCCCATTGTGGTATCTGGGGCTAGGGATGTTTGCTTGGGACCATCTGTTGAGTAGCCAGAGGCCACACCCACTGCTTGGGACCAATTACACATGAGAGGCTGGTGTGGACTAACTCAGGAGAGAGTGGTCACCTGCCAAAGTGGGATGAATGGGGGTTCACGAGTAGGAAGAGGGAAGTCACAGTGGCACACTGGACCGGGGGAGCAGCCTGTCACAATCACCAATTTCTTTTTGATGACTTCTTAAATAAGACAACCATTAGTACGTGATATGATTACCTTTCTCCATTGAAAGTATGTCACAGGAAGTGTCCTGGATGACCATTAACATTTCTTATTTCTAAATCACAAACAAAAGTTTCAGGATTTTGTTGTTACTGTTGTTTCCCTCCCTAAGCTTGTGTAGTGAGTCTTTCTGCTCTCCTGATATATGTGAACAAATACAATCTCCACTGAGCAAGACCCATGGATTAATGTCACATGAAACATCTACTCACTTCAGTTTTGTAACTGGTATTCCAACCTCAAGTAAAATTTCAGAATCTAAACATATGAGCTTGGGAGATGTCTGTTTCTGGACTAAATAGATTCAGGTATTGTAGAGCTGAAAGTTAAATAACAGTAACCAAAAGAAAATAAAGCTAGCAATAATATTTTGACTATCAGCCCTCCAGCAATCAGCTCTAAAGGAAGGAGTAGATTTGGCTTTACAGATTTTATCTACTCCCCTCCCCCGTGCCTTCACAGAGTAAACCTAAAAAAATTCATGGTCAAACACCGCACACTATTTTTGTTTTTCACCAGAAACTAGTCCTTTTTCACCCCATTTCCAGCCTACAAGTTGGTAACACAGCTTACTTCCAACAAAAAGCTTCAGATTTTGTTATACAGAATGCAACTTCTCCCTATGTTTTGGCTATTAGTCTAAAGACTGGCAATAATGGGAATTTCCTCCTCCCATCACAAAAAACCCTGCAACCTACATGGAGCCAATGACGTATCAAAGCTGTCTGGCACCCAGGGGGCCAAGCCAAATTTGCATACACACCCTGGTGCCTTGTGTCCCCTGCACTTCTAGCCCCTTGTGCATGGCAGGAGTCCCGGACTCAACCCCCGCTGCCCCAAGGAGAGTGGTCTGTATGGGCCAGGCCCATGGGCATTGCTGCTGGGCAGCATTGGGCTGGTCCCATGCCAGAACCAGCTTAAGGGAACCCAGGGCCCCAGATTGCTCACCTTCAGTGCTCCATCCCCCACTGCACAGGCCACCATGGTGGCAGGGTGGCCCCTAGTGCTGGAGTGGGCTCAACTAGAGTCCTGGGGCCTGAGGCTGAAGTCCATAATGTTTCCACCCTTACCCTGGGCTGGTCTGTGGCCATTCCACTGCAGATGAGTTGCCAGTTGGCATACGAGGTGGTGTATGGTGGTGGTACTCAACGGCCTGGAATGCTGTCAAGCCACCATCCCAGGGCTGCTGGGGGAATCAACCGGGCCAACCTGAGTCATACGGTTCCTGGCATGGTGACCCAAAAGCACTCTGGGCCCTGGAGCACCACTGATGGAGGCTGCCCTGCCCTTTTGCCTTATAGAAGAGCATCCATGTGTTGGCTAACTCTGCCACAACCCCAGAGCAGACCAGCCAGCCTAGGGACAGAATGGGAACACCACAGATGGTAGTCCCTGACCCCACGGCCTTGGCCCCTCCAGCGCCAACCAGGGCCCCTCCAGCAACAGGAACCACACCACTGCCAGGCTCAGGGCCAGCCTGGAGCCCCCCTGCAGCCTGATACTCAGAGGCTAGCCCTCCTGCATCACCCCTCACTACACTACTGCATGAGCACTTTTTGTTACATTGCACCCTTACTACTGGACTACCATTGCAAAATGACGTCTAACGGAATAAACCAGATGCAATGTAGAAGCAGCCGCTACTGGCTGAGAGAACTGAGAAAATCCCTAGGTTCTCTTCTCATTTCTGCAATGATATGATCTTGAGCAGGGATTTCAAACTCAAATCACCATGAGGGCCGCATCAGGACTAGTATGTTAGTCCGAGGGCCACACCCCTGAAACTTTTTCATACAATGATATTGCAAATATTGGTAACAATAGTGTCATTGCAGGCCACAGGAAATAGCTTTAGGGGCCACATGAGGCCTGCGGGCTGCGTGTTTGAGACCCTTAATCTTGAGGAAGTTTCTTGGGGCCTGATTTCTAGAGGTACTAAGTACCTGCAGCTTCTACCAACTTCAGCTCGAGTTGAGTGTTCAGCTACCCACTACCTCCCTCAGTGTCATCATATGTAACTTTTATTATACCCACAGGTATAATAAATATATTATACCCACAGGTATGGTGTGAGATTGGCCAGTTTCAGTGTTACAAGTCACAAACATTCTAAAAATATTTTTAAAATTAAAATGTTGGCGGTTTTCTGGCCTTTTGGAATTTTAGGGTTCATACTTATGTTTCTCTGGAGCATTGAGGGCATTTTTCTTTTAATTGGAAACAGATTCTGTTATTGTCTGGCAAAGCCAGGAGCTGGGCATTTAAGAAAGGCAGTGCTAACTGCTTTAATAAAAAGTAATCTGAAAAAAGTAAATTTCACCTTAAATCCTCTTTGAGTCACCAACTCCCCCCCCCCCCCCCAAAACAAAGCAAAACAAAAACCCTCTGAAATCCTTTCTATGTTTTCTACACTCCTCTTTTGTACTTATTTTCTGGAAAAATACTTTCACCTATGTGACTTAGTAGAATTCTAGCAGAGTCTGTCCAACAGACAAAACCACTGATCCCAAATACATATCATTGTAGTAAGAGTCTTAATTGCAGCTCCAGGAAGAGCAAAGCTAGAGTATCATATATATTAACTTATTGGGGAAAAAGACAAAGGCAACTATCCCAATAAAAAATGAGCTAAAAAGTGAGCTGCACTCTCCAAGAATGAGTTAATATTGTACTTTCACCTTCGAATATTGAAACTGTATTAGCTATTGTCACTAGTAAAATTATCTTATTATCTGCATAGCACAAAATACAGATATAAGGCATTAAATCAATTTTCAGAATGTTATAGTGAACCTAATCACTTACAGTGTATTTTATTGAACCATATTGTAGTAGGTAACATATGAGGGAAAAAATGCTCTGAATAGACCTGGTGTTAATTTTAGTTTTCCAAGCAAAATGAGCAGATAACAAGAAAATACTGCCACAATTAAGCAACAGGTCTACTGAAGGAAAATTTGGGCCAAAATAAACTATTATGTTAAGCATAAAGAAAAACCTTTGAAGGGTACTCATTAATATGACTTTTCAGTACCATCAAAATTGTCTTATGTTCACACACACAATTAAATATAAACTGCAGTTTTGCAATACAATAACTAAAGGTGGGAGCTAGTTATTGGAACCAGATTACTAAGTAATTATCACAAGCTGCTCTGTTTAATGGAGATTTAGCAGCCTATTAAGTAATTGTTTTCCACTCACTAAAGAATGTTTGTTTTGTCTAAGCATTTAGGAAGAAGGGAGAGAAACAAAAATATTGATATAATATAATTAAACATTAAGACTATTTTCTATAATTTGTATATTTTTATGAGCTATGCCTAGATGGGTCAGTCTTTTAAAATGTATGGTGTGCATTCAGACAAAAACCACAATTAATAATCCTTGGCTTTTAGAGTAGATTATGGAAACGTTTGAAACAAGACAGCTATTTATTTTCCTGTGGCGTTTAAAGCCAGGAGACCAATATTTCTGTTTGAGCTATATGCCATTTAATAGCCAATTCTGTGTTTGAGGACTGCTGCTTAAATTGTGCCAAAAACCAGGAAACGATGAGGCGTTAGGATGTTAATGATAAGTGAACGACTCAAAATTATTTCTAGAGTACTGGGTTCTTGAGTCTACACACTGAGTTTTAACCGTCAGTTTCCTCGCATTTGCAGACACTACATCATTTGTAAAACAACCAAGGAGTCCTGTGGCACTGAAAGACTAACAAATACATTTATCACATCAGCTTTCGAGGGAGAAAATCCCACTTCGTTGGACACTTTGAAGATGGGGGAATTTACAGAATGGGAGGAAAATAAAGTCAGGGGAGTGTAAGTCATGGGATCAGGTCATACTGTAACAGCAAATCAAAGCAGTTGTTAAGATTCAAACACTGGGGAACAGCAAACTGAGGCAGGTGAAGTCAAATCACCTGTTGAAATGGGAAAATAATCCATAATCACAATTTAATCCTGCTTTCACACAATTGAATCTGCATATCTGTTCTAGTTCAGCTGTTTCTCTCTGAAGTCTTGATTTCCTATGGACTTGCCTGAGCATTTATTATGCAGAACTATCCTAATATAGCTGCCCCTTTGTAACGTCATCATTTGTGTATGTTATTTCAGACCAGCTTCTTAAAGCTGGTTTAATAAGAAGTTTATATTAAAATTAGTTTTGTCTATCCCAAATATTAATTCATATATAACAAACAAATAAATACCACCAAATCCCTTAGTCATCTAATGTATTTAATAGCTTTAATTTATGCTGCAGATTATCTGAACTTGAGCCTGGTTGAATAACAGACACGCTAACAACTTTTATATTTTATTCACATACAGAACTGTATATTAGTTAGATACAAGCTATGACATAAAAGGTTAACAGTTAATGTAGCTTGTCTCCCTTTATATTTCTGCTGATAAATAAGCCACATGTAATGCATTTGTTTAAATAAAAAAGGCAAACATTGTGCTGCTCTGTGAGAGAGATCTGAGTAAGTTTTCAGACGCCCTTTCCCTCATCAACATGGTAAAATCTAGAAATGCCAAATTAGGATAGAGAAAGGAAGTCTTTCTGATGATTCAGTTGGGAAAGACACCAAAATAAGTACCCTCCTTTCCTTTTAAAATGAAATGAGTTGGGGACTGGAATGGAAGTTCCCTGCTCCAGGTCACTTATTGTTTCCATATATCTAAGGGAGTTGGGGGAGGTCAGCATACAGAATGCAGTGGTACAGAAGGACACTCAGAAAAGTCAGTTTCTGCATAGGATTTCTTGGAACTAAGTCTTTTTTAGATGCTATTAGCATTGAAAATATCTCTGCTTCACAGAGCCAGACAATTTAAAAGGAAAAGAAGATTTGTGCTCCCCTGAAAGAGAACAGAACAGCTGTCTAGCTCTGGAAGGCCTAATTATCATGAGTTATAGCTCTGCCTCAGAGTATTTCTGTACAGTATTTTGCCATGTTGTTATTTGGGTTTTCTTTTTGGTAGTTATGTGATAACTTACGAAAGGGTGCAGAAGCTGTCAAATGTTACAGCCGAAGGAAAATGGGTCACTACAAGCAGACATATTGTGGACTCTGATTGGATAGGGAATTCAAAACAAGGAGACCTGAAGATCACTGTTTTGACAGGGCAGGGACCCTATCCTATTATGCTAAATTTCTCTGGATTTCTTATCCAGAGATTCTGAATATCTTAGCGGGCTAACTCTGAGGAACAGAACTGCTAGTCATGCTAGAACTGAATTCAGAAAGAGGCCAAAGACCACCTGTCTAGTGAATAGTATAGCCTCCTGAGAATTATAATTCTTTAGTCTAACTTCGATTGCTGAGTTCTGTGATATAGAGACATTCAGATGAGGAGATCTGGTAGTCCCCTCTGGTCTTAATCTCTGCAAACAGGTTGAATTAGGAGTAGAGTTGTGGATTTTGCTGGATTAGAGCAAGCAGACAGAGAAGAGAGAGTCCCTGTCAACTTTGCCACCACCAAGACTATATGGATTCAGCTTGCAGGTGGATGAGGATTGTATTTTGACTAAGTTCTGAGCTTCTAGAAGCCAAGCAATTATTAATTAGAACTGGGGTGGACCATACGTCAGGATTCTTTTTATGCACTCCTTAATTTTTGTTCTTCCCCAGGAAAGAGACATTTGGGATTTCATATTCCGGATTATTCCTGAATCTTCATGAGTATGTCCACACAGGCTTCTTATTTCGAAACAACAGAGGTTGTTTTGAAATAAGAAGCGGCATGTCCACATGATGCACCGTTATTTTGAAACAACGGGACCCGTTGTTTCAAAATAACAGCTGTTATTTCAAAACCATTAAACCTCGCATCTACTCGAAATAACCATAGTTTCAAAATGGTTATTTCGAAACAACACCATGTCCGAATGGCCTTGTTTTGAAATAACCATTTCGAAACAACAGCTATTTCGAAAGCAGGCTTTCCCTTAATTCGAATTAGCAAACTGTTAATTCGAATTAACTTATTTCGAAATAACTCATTTTGAAATGGGTTATTTCAAAATAATGATGTATGTGTAGACATAGCCCATGAGTGTTGAAGAAACACCTGGAAAAGTGACCAGGATATTTGGACTTTTACATATCTAAAATATAAGAATGGATAACGGTTTGAGCGGGGCCTCAGATCACACATTTATTTTAGAAAGGATATCCCAAATATGAAACTGAACCTAATTCTCACTTCCTGCAATGACCGTATACCAGAAAGGTTATATGTATAACATCATATTACTTTCCTCTGTTAAGGGCTTCTCTACACAATGGGATGTAAATTTTAACTCTCACTAGTATATCATGCACAAACTGAATTGTCTGAATCTAGATAGCCCAATTAGAAGATTTCATAGTTATGATGCTACCATTTGAAACAGTACTAGGGAACATTTAGAACTGGCCTGCAGCATCCACACGGACCAGATAGTGAGTAACATGCTGGTTTATGTTAAAATATATACCCCACTGGTGCAGACTTACACACAATGTCTACAAACCAAAATGTGTTTTGGAAACCATAGATAACTTTATAATTTAACTTTGCAAACAGGTAATGCTGTATTCCCTCAATTTAATACCTAGGGATTATCATATATTTTAAAAAAGTTAGAGTCTTGCAAAGACATCATTATAAAGATTTTAATGATTACCAGTTATCACCATAACCACAGATCCAATGATCTATTAGTATCCATTTAGTCCAGATCTTATCCATAACTTTGGTATTGAAAATATTGTAGAGTACTAGCACAGTGTGCAGTTGGGTTGAAAACAGAAGTCCAAAATTTTCCAAGCTTAGTTGCCTAAAAGCTGGATACAAATTTAAGCATCTAAATGCTTCTGTTTTCCAGAGGTACTGGTGGGCACCTACTTTTTCATGTTGATTTCAGCAGTAGCTTTGGTAGGTCAATAACTCTGAAAAATAAAGGCACTTTTAGGTGTTGAAATCAGAGAACTTGGGTCAAGGTGCCTGATTTGATATCTTGAAAGAGAACTATGTGACAACTTTAATGAAAGTAAAGAGTTCTTTGGCCTCCAGTAAAAACAGTTACAACTACAAAGTCCAATGCTGCTGGAGAAATCTTTTTGGATTTCCTGATGATATTCTCAGTCTACCTTTGCAGAATGTCAATGACTAAATATATTCCATCTCTGGGCCAGTATAGTACAGAGAAATGGACTTTGCCATCTGGCTTTTCAGCATTATCATCAGGTCTTTTTAATTAGGTTCAAATCAGTAGTCTCCACCTTCCCCTTGCTACTACTTTTTTCAGTACCATTATGATTGAACTCATTTCCAGTGCATTGCAGGGTCCTCAAGTGGAACCTAAATAGAATAGGATTTTCCCCACAGGTTTTCACACCTTACATATGCTAGCAAAAGTCATATCATGCTTGCCCAATAGTGCAGATAATTCAATTTTTGTTTTATTAAGATATGAAGATGACCATTCCATTAAAAAACCAAGCAACCTTAAAAACCCTAAATGAAAAATGAGCTCATGATAAAAGAACTTAAAGACCTATGGCAAGAGGGGTGGAAGGTTAAGGGACTGTGATTATGCTCTTTTATATATTTTTTAAAGACCTTAGGCCCCTTTAAATTTATAGTGCAGTCTTATTTGTAAAGAAGTTTGCTTTTTGTAATTGCAATTGCACCAATGTTTAAGGAAACTTTGCAGGGTTCTAGGTCTACAACAGGATAAAAATGTCTAAACACAGCTAAATATTTAAAGACTTAAGGGACAGCAGAGTCAAACTCCAGGCATCTTAAAGCAGAAGTCCCTGCAAAACACACAAAACACCATTTTCATTTTCTTCCCCAGTTTGTACAGCTCAGCAGTGAAATTGTATAATAACTTTGTAAATCTGCTCATGTTAAAAAAAAATCTGCTTAAGTGTTTACTTTATATAAAAGTACATCCAGATTTGTTTTCATAGAAAAATCCGGGCTAATTTAAAACATAATGGAAAAACCCTAAATGGATTGAAAGATCTTTAATTGGGACTTCCCAAAGAATTTAGATCCAGATTTGAGATTCCAAGAAGTTCAAAGGGACATGAAGAGGATTCAGGCTTTCTCTACTTCTGATGAAAAAAAATACTTGATTTTACAAGCCAGAGATATTTAACTCCAAAGTTTTTAATTTTCATTTCAATTCACAAGTGATAGCATACAAGTCTCTACCCCTGAAATGAGTAAACCGTTCAAAATCCTGAAAAGAAGAGGGTCAGGGAGAGATTTCAACTGACTACTTTTGGGCTTCTGCAACAAAAGCTTCGCAAACAGGATATAGACTTGTAGAAAGCTGCATGTACTTTTTGAAACTCCACACACAAGAGATAAAACCCAAGTATGCTGTGTAATCTTTCAAGAAATAATTACATTAGCTGGCTGCACTAAAGTGCAACAAAATCTAGAATACCTTGACACACAAGATATGTCCAGTTTGCAGCAGAGCACACAGAAATTAAATTATAGAGCTGTGGCCAGGTAACTTTTCCATTAAGTGGCTGAAAAGTGAATGGTGTGTAGATGTAAGAACTTCCATTTCATGTCTATCTGGAATGAATTTTTTTCCCTAACTGTCTGGCAAAACAAAAAAGCCTTCTCAAATTGTTTTTGTCAGAGAAAACATTTTTGTTGACCTGAAACAAACTGTTTCATTTTCTTTTGCAGTTATTTAAATCTTTTTAAATGTTTATTACATAAAATTGAAGTATATTTGAAACCCAAACATCTTTCTGAAATGAAAAGCAGAGGCATTTTATAAATGCTGAAACAAAGTTTCGATCTTTCTGAATTTTTTCTGAACAAGTCACACAATTGACCCAAATTTCTCTTTTTTTAAGCGAATAAGTTATTCCCATGAAAAATTGCACCCAGCTCTCCTCAGCTATTATAACTGTTCATACCACTTTGGTATCCATTGAAGTGGTCATAAAACAATGTATGTGTATTTCCAGACTCTGTTCTGGAGCTGGCTGAATGAACATTAAGTTGTATTCTACTTCTCCTTTGAGAAACACAAACTAACACTGCCTCTTCCCCATCCCCATCCCCCAAAATACTTCTCTTGCTTGAGTTCTGCTTAAATCATTCACTGATGATGTAGGTTACCACAGCGTAAGATGGGAGTTTTAGAGCTTTAAGCTTCATTTAGAATGGAGAGGTAAAATAATAATTTAAATACAGAGCATCAGTGTGGTTGTTTTCACCTAATAGCTAGTGGAACAAAACTGGAAAACCAGCATAAGATAGAATTCTTTCTAAAATACTGCTTTTCACCCAGAGATGACCCATTCTTGTCAATAGTGGGATGGCAAATGAAGGCAGCCACTTTCAGCGATGTTAGTGAGCATACTCAGCCATGTGAGCATTCTCAGTACAAGCCAAGCAACAAATGTGGGAGGCCATATGATCCTGCATACCTCCCCAACATGTCACCTCTGCTTTTATGCAAACATTTGAGCATGCTTTACAAAAGACAGTAATAATCAATTGAAGCGATTTTTAGCTGTAAAAAATGAGGTACAGAAAGGTTAAATAACTTGTCAAAGTTGGCAAATCACTGTCAGAGCCATGAATATAACCCTGGTCTTAGGGTCCTATTCTGTGCCCTAGCCATTAATTAGCTTTGCCAATAATAATATCTTAATGCACCCTCTTCCTTTCCTTATGTACATGTACAATATGTATATTGTACAATAAACAAGATAGAAAAGTTAACTTTAATATAATCCAATATCACTTATTTACTGGATTTTCAGCGTTTGTTAGTTTTTAGAACCCCTCTATTGTAAATAGCCTTCTGGCAAGAAACTCTGGTGTATCTTTGTGCATGTGATCACCTAGTTAGACTCTTAGCAATTTGTGACAAGAAGGGTACATCCTTTCAGCTCTACATAGAAATACCAAGCATGTTAAAATGAAAAATAGATATCATTCCTGTCAGTATTTCCCATTCAGCTCAACTAACTTAACCACAATATAACAATAAATGACGTCTGCAATCTGTTCCATATCACAAGTTTATACGTATTTCCTTTTCCTTCATTCATTCAAAAGTGAACTTATCAATAGTGAAAGATACGAACTTAATAGCCCTTGGGACTGAAGTTCCTAATTTATCCATGAAGCAGTTGCAACTAAAAATGTAGCTTACTGCTGTTCTTCACCGAGAAACTCTAAGGTAGTTACATATGCCTATTTAGTGCTTAGTTTCCCTGACGAAACTGCCAATCTTGCCAGTGGTGCTAGCTCTGTCAATAAAGAAATTCAGTCTCTAAAGCTGTTAGGCCACTACCTTTCACCTGAAGAAAAAGAAAGCTCCTGCACAAAGCTGCAAGTTGTTGCAAGCTGTACCAGTCTTTTGTCAGTGGACTACGGCTGAATGAAATAATGCACCGTGACTTGTGTAAAACAGTCTTAGCTTCTTCCCTCAGAGGTGTGCAAAACCATTTTCATGCCTCAAATTCAAGTTTGAACATCAGGATTTGGGATCCTGCTTTCACTTGCAAAATTCGCAGAGTCCAATGATTCAATGTCAAACTGAGTTCAAATTCTGCAACCTCTAATACACTTAATCAACATACAGCAGTATTCATCCTCAGCTGTTTTCATGCCCCAGTACTTCCACCTCCTGCTTCACATGCCCCAAAGTTTCCCTTCGCAGTCTGCATAAGAATCTTTTGCTTTTTTAAATACATTTTTATCATTTGCTTTCTTTAGAAGGTGCTGGAATTACCTGTTTTCTTATTCCTCACTACTTCAAGTACTTTGTAGGCCCTCCCACTGTGACCCAATTCTAATATCAACAACATTTCACACATGATCAGTGAACTCATCCATTGCAGCTTTCCCAGGTAAACATTTATCTCCAAACTACAGTTGGAAACACTGAGGCACAGGAAGGCTAAGGCCAACATTTCAAACTTAACTATTTGAAGCCATATCAATAATCTTCACAACTTTTCTCCATTTTCTTCATCAGAATTTTGATAACATTTCAATAAATCTTCAATGTTTAGATTAGCTGTAGAAAAGACATTGACCAGTGAACTGTCGAATACTATGACAGACTCAGAGGAAAGTTTACTATCTACAGTGTTAGAAGTGATTTGTTTAGAGACTTGTATATACAAAGAAAGAGAAGAAAAATTCGTTAACATATAGTGGCTGTGGAGACCCTGGGCATGAACCTTTTTATCAAGCAAGAGCTCTGGTGCGGGCATATTTCTCCTAAATAGTTGTACTTAGCTTCTTTGTTCCCAGCAGATCTTAAAGCACTCTACAAACACTGAGCATTAAGCATTTGTAGAACTGTGGGAGATAGGAGAGCATGACATCTAGCCTTTCCTTATCTGTTTTCAAACCCTAATAGATTGTTTCCTGCTGGTGAGGTTTGCCAGACTTCAAAGAAATACTTAATATAACTGAATGACCCTCATGGCAGTTGATCTGGGATTTTTCCATTGATTTGTGGTTATGGCAGACTATTTTCTTCCACTTCACTCTGTGGCAATAAAACTAAAATAGACACTGGCTATCCAAACTGCAGTCAGTTGTCTAGGAATTTCTGTCACAGAAGACAGCAATACTATTCTTACAAGTTAGACCCGTGCTACTGGTACAGAGTCAGAGGGCAACAATTTTGCCCATTAGTTAGCCCCTCAAACTAAAAAGGAAGAGTAGTAAGCCATCTCACATGAGGCGAACAGGATGCTGGTATGGGGCAATCTGCTTCCCTAATAAAAGGCTGATGTTCACAAGTCAACTGCATTTAATCAGGCTATCTTTTGAAAATGCTTTATACACAGTACTCAGGATATGCTGATGTACAACCTGCACTGAGATGGGAGAGTGCTTCTGCCAACTGTTTCCTGGGGCTATGGACCTTGTGGAGGTAAGGAATAGCCAAGACGAGACATTGTCTCCAATACACACCTTACTAGACCCAGAATGCTGCCAAAATGCTCCCAGAACTAGAGAATCTTTTGCAAAACTGGTGGATGAAGAACTAGATCCGCACTTAACAGGAGGCACTTTGCAGTGGGGTATTCTCTAGAGTGGCGTGGTGGGGCTTGCTTTGCAGTTGCTTTAGCACAACTTCTACTTTTGCTGTTCTGTAGTCTGATTGACTACTACAACCATTTTTCCACCTAACTTCTGTCTGTCCTCATTCCCCTCCAAGCTTCTCAATGTGTAAAATACAACCTTATTTCTCCAGTTCCCCAGGCTCCTCTGATGCTGACTCTCCCCTAAGATCTAGCCTTCCATCCCCACAAACCACATCCACTCATCCCCTGCCCTGTCCCCAAACTCATCTCATGCTGGCTCACATCATCTCCCCCAAACTACCTCTCAACCCAGTCTTTCTCCTCTCAGATAACTATTTTCTCTTCCCTTTCTACACATAAATCTCAAGCGCTCACCTAATGTCTGTCTTCTCTACCTGCCTACCAGTATTATCATTGTACGGGGAAACGTGCTCCTCCATCTCTGCAGATCCACAGAACCAACAAGAGAACCCATGCAAAGAAAAAGTGGTTGAGGACTAGTGTTATAGCAGGAAAGGGTAGAGTGGAATCTGCTGCCAGAAGTTTAAAATTAAAGCTGCTCCTTTCGTAAAGGGCAGAACAGTTGGATAGTTCATCAACTACTGGTAGCATGGAAAGAACAGACTGCTCCATACTGCAGCACAAATTACCCTTTGTTGCCTCCTCACAGCCAGCCTAAGGTTGGTTGAAAGATGAGGAATAATTGTTGCATCCCCAGCCTCAGTGTGTTGACTGGGGACAAAACACATTCCCCTCCTCCATGTTACTAGGCCCATGCTGACAATAATATAGGAAAGGAACAGTTAAAAAAAAATAATTGCATAGCCACACCTGAAATGCGACAGGCATCAGCTATTTGGTACATCTCTACTTTTATCTGGCATTAATTATCTCACAGAATTATCTAATTAGAATCAAACCCTGTTGTGCTAAGTTCTGTACAAAGACCTAGTAACTGACTCAGCCCTCAAAAAGTTTACAATCCAAGTTTAAGACCACTTATTAAAAGGCTCTGTCCAAAACAATCCTTCAATCAGGCAGTTCAGGGAGGGACAGATTATGGTACTTAACAACATAGAATATGTGCTAACACAGGGATGGTGGAGCCTTGCTTAAGCTCTAAGTGATGTTTGATGGTGAGGGAAGGAGCCTGATTTAAACATGCACTGAAACAAAAAAAGTATCACTGAGATAATTATGCATTTGTATAGGCTACCTAGTGCTATATTTGGTCAGTTGATTTTAGCCTAAGATTATTTACCTTATCTTCTGAGTCTAGCACCTATTGCTAGAAAAAGTAACTAGAGCAGTCACTGACACTAATGGAGATGTGCACCATGCTGTTCCTTCCAGGAAGACCTGGTGCAATACAGAGTGTTGGAAAATGGTAATTTGTCAATAGAGTAACTTTTGGTGGGATAAAATTTTACTCAGGAAAAATTTCCTCAGGTCCAAGATGGAATTTCTGGTCAGAGTTAGAGAGAAAGAGCTCCACTATCCCAGTGATCAGGACATTCTGAGGATGTGGGAAAAGGTTCAAGTCCCTGCTTTACATGATACAGTTCAGAAACCTGAACCTGGATCTTCCACATCTCCAAGCTATGTCTACACTAGCCAATTAGTCTGGGTCTGCACTAGGCTTTGCCTAGTTCAAACTCAGAGATTTCTTAGTTTGAACTAAGCAAAGCTTAGTCTAAACTAATAAGTTCAAATGGTTAGTTTGCACTTAGCGCTTAGTTCAAACTTTAAGTTCAAACTAGTGCAATGTAGACTCAAACTAATGTCTTAGTTCAAACTAAAAAAGTTCAAACTAGGCTACTGGATTGAACTACCTGCAGTTACTAGTTCAAACTAACTTTTTAGTTTGAACTAGTAATCGTGGCTACTTTGAACTAGTAACCTCAGGTTAGTTCAAACTAACTGGAAGCTGCTTTGTTTGGACAAAGGAAGTCCAAACTAAGCTTTGCAATGTAGACATAGCCCTAGTGATTGCCCTAGTCACTAGGGCTATGTCTACACTGGGGAACTATTTTAAGTTGACTTAAAATTGGCCTTGCTAAGTCGACTGGGGCATGATCTGGCTCCAGGGCCCTGATATGGCAGCAGGGGCCCAATCCAGGTCCTGCCACCTCTGGCAAGCAGGAAGGGGCTTGGAGCCGGCTCCTGCCACCAGCAGCAAGGGGCTGGGAACCCAATCCAGCTCCCAGCCCCTTGCTGCAGGTGTCGGAGCTGGGATTCGGCTCCTGGCACTGGCAGTAAGGGGCTGGGAGCCTGATCTGGCTCCCAGCCCACTGCTGCAGGCAGTGGAGGCTGGGAGCTGGCTCCTGCTACTGCCAGCAAGCAGCAGGGAGCTGCATCTGGCTCCAAGTCACTTACCACAAGCAGCAAAGATCCCAATTTGGTGCTTAGCTCTTGCTGATGCCAGCAGGTGGCTTGGCAGCCTGGCCAATTTCACAGGCTACTTCTGATCTCAGGAGTAGCCTGTGAAATTGACCAGGCTGGGTCACTGGGCTGTCTCCCCAGTGGCAGCACCTTCCACTTACATCAAGCAGCTCGGGGCTGGATCAGGCTCTGAGTCGGCTGCCGGCAACAATTGGAGCTGGATCGGGGCTCTAGAGCTGGGGCCGGAGGAGCAGCCTGAGCCCTGGGCCCAGTAACGCTTCTGGGGTATGTCTACACTGGCTCCAGTCTAGACTTACCTTTAAGTCGACTTAACTGACCTTATAAAGTTGACTTAAAAGAGCCCCCTGAGTGTAGACACAGACCATGTGAATATCTGGCTTTATAAATTTAGGATAAGGATAGCCCCCGCACTCCTAAGTGAGATGCTCAAGAACAGTCGTTCCCAACCTGGAGTCCGGGGATGCCCAGGGGTCCGTGGACATGTTGCAGGGGGTTGATGGTGCCTCTCCCTACTGGGCTAGAATACAGCTGCAGCCCCGATGCTCCGCACCAGGGCTGCCCCTCCCTGCCCGTGGCTGGATCCCAGCAGAGGGATGGGGCCGCAGCAGCTCCCCAGGAGGGCAAGGGCAGGGGGCCACAGCCACTGTGGCTCAGCTCCCCAGCAACGTGGGTCATGGTGGTGGCGGTGCCGCTCACTGACTGTCGTAGCGGCACCACCAGAGTGGCACTGGTCAGAGTCTACCTATGTTGGCCAGATTACATAATCAGTCGCAGGGGTGAAAAGATTTTTTTTTGTTGTTGTTAAAAAGGGGTCCCCAGCCTGAAAAAGGTTGGGAACCACTGCTCAAGAGGAATGAACAGATGATCACAAGGATTCCTCTTGCAAAGAGTTTCCTTAACCTTTAAACCATCTGTTTAATCACAGTCTCATTTAAGTTCTCTCTTCTCTAAATCTACAGATTCTTCATTACCTATGAATTTCTATTACAAAAGGCTTGCTTCCTGTTAGAAAATGTAATAAGAAGATGTATCTTTTTCTGCTTTTGGGAAATAGACATATTTGCATAAATACCTTATTGGATACAAAATTACCTCAATCTTCAGATAGGCCTTGATAAACTCTCTTAGGAGAATACTGTGAAAGCTATTTCATTTTTATTTTAATTACAATGAATTACTTGTTAAATGGGGGAAAAAAAAAAACCCTCACAGATACACTTGCATACCAAGCTGTTTCCCTTCAGAAACCATTTTACAGACAATCCAATTTTATACAGTCCAAGTCCATTTTATTAGCATATTATCTATGCAGGTTATTCAGTCAGTCAGCTGTGCACTTTCCAGAGATAAAGTGACATTTTTCCTGTTGTGGATGCTACAGTGCTTCCAATTTATGTACAGATAAAGGCAGGTGGGGGTAGAGAAAGGAAAAAAAAGAGTGATCATGAAGATGTATTTTCATTTTTGACTACATTAATGTCATCTGCTTAGATTCTTAAGATCCTGTATGGGATCGTCTGACAAAGATAGTCAGGAATACGTTATTCATAAAGGCATAGAGTTGAGTTACCAAAATGGATAAGTATTTGAAAAGATTTAGATGCATAATAAACTAACTGAACTAGAACTGCTGAGTATTTTATTACTACTTATGAAGAAAGGTTTTGTTTATTATAAGGATTTTCTTTAATTTATAGCAGTTGAACTTTTTCTGTAGCTTTTCTCATTTAAAGCAAGTAAGCAAAAGTAACTTGTTGCCACAAAGATAATTAAACCACAATATGCTGGAGTTATCAGACTTTGACAGGAGCACAAGGACTTACTGCTGTGAGACAGAGAAAAAAAATGGGGTCACTGTTCCCTTTTCTTTTACACACTGAAATAAGAGACTTAAAATTTTAGCTCTTTCTCATCCCCCAAAGTTCTGAGACACAAAACTCTGCAAATCTAAGACCCATTAAAAAGCGGGGGGGGAAGAGGGGGTTATGTGTGTACCAACCTTTCATAACTAAAATTTCAGACCATTGGAGACAACATTGTTAAATGCTGGATGAGCTTGACTTCCCAATTTCAGCACTGCTTAGGCCCACCTGACATTGAACCAAAAATCAAGAACTAAAAATAGTAGCAAAACTAACAGCTATTTGTCATGCTTTTCTCCCTGCTGTGATCTCCCCTGAAAGTTGGAATCATAATGCATGCTTTAAAACAAAATACAACCTTTTCTTTGGTAATGGAATATGCTCCATCCAGCTCTGAGAATCTCTTGCAATTATCTAACTTTTTTCAGACCATTTTTGTTAACGACGTCAGCAATGGGAAGTCAGTAGGAGGTGGGATTGCTGTTAGAGACTGACAAACGACTAAAACGCTAACCCAAAAATGAAATTGTTATTCTACCTGAAACTTACATGGTTTTATTTTTGCACATCTTTGAACACCCATGTTTGAAAGCAGTTACAAATAGACCATGAGAGGCTTTGGGGAGAATCAATGCAATATTACAGAGTTTGGAAGCTCATATATTCAACAAAGTTATTTGATACTGCTTAATTGTGAAGCTCTGGAGGCTCATCCATCAATCACTAGTGAATAAACAAATCTCAGATACTCTCAGTTATGAAGTTCTCTCTATCCTTTGAGTACTAAAGTTAAGTGGGACTTCTTGTATTCATAGTTCACATGGATTCTCATGTGAACCCCTCCAGCACTAGATACTGAATATTTAATTAATCCCTTTCCCACATCCTGCTAACAGGATTCCCCTTTAATGACTAAATTATTGGCAGCAATTATTTTACTACCTACTTAAAACACTTCTGATTCACTCACAGAATACCTTTGCTATTTTACTTATAAATACTATAAAAGGCACCCATTTTGAGATAGGTTAGAGGTGTTAATCCTTAAGCTGTCATGAATGCTTACAAAGTGCTTTCAATAATATTGATTTGGCTGTCAAAATGGGAAAAGTCAACATCTCAAACTATCCAATTATAATATAGAAAGCACACTATTTGCAGGGGAAACAAAAGATCTATTTCTTACCATCTCCAGCATAACTCACTGAAGTGAATACATTATGATAGAGGTACAGCTCAATCCAATGTCACTTGATTCAGGCCTGTGGATAGTTCTGGGATAGGAGAATGCCTGTGCTATGAATACAACAGAAAGAATTTTCTCTGGCATCTTTGAAGTACATTCAGGTATTGCAACAGATATTATTGTTGAACAGTCTTTGGGAATGTGTCTATACTGCATCTGTGAGAGAGTTAGAGTCTGGTGTTAGGAGGGCTTATAGTAGCATGCTAAAAATAGCTGTGTAGATGCTGTTTAGACATTGCCTTTCAGACTGGAGCTCAGGCTTTCAGACATGAGAGCATGGTAGAGAAGTAGGCTAGCTTCACAACAAGTAGATATGTCAGTGTTTCCCAACCAGTGTGCCACGGCACACAGGTACGCCATCAGGTCTAAGCAGGTGTGCCACAACATTTTTTGAAAAACGACTCAAAGAGCTCTGGATTGGCTCATTGGCTCATGAATATTCATGAATTCATTTGGAAGCTATATGGCGGTGTGCCTCAAATTAATTAAAGGTAGCAAGGTGTGCCATGGCAGAAAAATGTTGGGAACCACTGAGATATGTCACATACTAACAGCTTGGGTCCCAAAGTGAATTGAGTTTACAGTGCTAGGAATGTGGCATTTATGATAAAGTGCCAAAGGGGCAGGCATATTAGTCTAGTCCAGGAAAAAACAAAACAACAAACAAGGAGTCCTGTGGCACCTAAAGACTAAGATTTATTTTTTTGTATGAACTTTCATGGGAGAAAATCCCACTTTGTCAGATGATTTGAAGATGGGGGAACGTACAGAATGGAATGAAAATAAATGCAAGGGAGTATAAAACATGGGATCGGGTCATACAGTAACAGCAAATCAGAGCAGTTGATTTGCTATAACTGTATGACCTGATCCCATGTTTTACACTCCTTTGCATTTATTTTCATTTCATGCTATAAGTTCCCCCAATTTATGATGAAAATTGCTTGACTGCCTTTCCTTGATAGACAAATAGAGTAGTATGGCCAGGGTCCAGAGAAACTGCATACAAACCTCCATCATTAGGAAGGACACTGGGGAGGGGGGTGGCAGTGGGGAAATGAGTTCTTGACTGCTAGTTTCCCTCCAATAAATGCCTTTTGTAACACAAATTTTGTATTCCTTCTGAGCTGCTGGGTCTATGATACATGCAGGCAAACCTGGAGATACTTGGTTTCAGGATTTGTTGGCAAAAATGTTGTAAATGATGGCTGAATTTTTTGTAAATGATAGCTAATGGGATAGTAACTTCATAATATTCACATATCAAAGCAGCACATCCAAATCTCGCAAAATGTAGTAGCTTCTGCCTAGCATGGTATAATCATTTAAATCACTTTAAAACTCTAAAACAACAGTCGGTGCTTAATAGGTATTTTGAACCCATGCTAAGAAAATAACTGCTTGAGTCTATTTATAAGTTTAACGCCATCCCAAGGTCTTTGGCATAGCCTTGGACATCTCTTTTGAGTGGGACTACTCAAACTAGTTATAATTTATTTTGATAACTAACTTGTTCCACATATTCCGTCACTATCATTCTTTGATCAGCTGCTATGATGCATCTACAAAAGTATTCAAAATACCCACTTCCTGTGGTGACTCAAGCAGGAGATAGTCTTTCACGTCTGCTTCTCAACAATAAGGGCTACCCAATGGCTGTTTTGTACCCTCAGTGAAATGAATTGATTATTTCAGTCCACTTCTTAGTGGTTGTGCCCACAATATAAACCTTCAATACAGTTGGCATTATTAATGACAATCCTAGAAGACAATCAAGGAATGATTTGGTACAAAGAATGAATTGTCCTATTGCATCAAGAGTGAGGATAATTGACAGGCTGATACAGAAAAACCTTTCACTGTCCCTTTCTTGTAAGTGCTCTGTGAATAGACTAACAACGGTTTTTAGGCCCATCAAACCAACATTTGTCAGAAGCACTAAATTTCCTTTATTAATTTTAAAAATCCGATCTTTGCTGAGAGTGTCCAAATCTTGATTTATCTCTTCAGTAAGTGAAGATTCATGACTAGCACCTAGAGGAGATCCATAAAGGTGGGAGAAATGCCTACTAGAACAGAAAGACTCCAGATGTATGATCAATAGTGCTATCAGTGAACTGCCTGGCTTGCAGGAAGCGTGTGGCTGATTTGAACAAAGATTTATGCCAGAAAAGCCTATGGTGGTGTCCCACAGGCTCATGCATGAAGCCAGAAACCTGTGGAGGAGGAAAAGCCAAAGAACACAGAAGAATCACCGAATTTTCAGCAGAACACAATGGCTGTTCATCACTTTGATAATTATTGGCAACTGTGAACATTTAAAGCAAGGATTCAAGAGGGAATCCATTATATAATGTTTAGGTTACAGCAATCTGAAACTTCTTTAGTGAAGCTTTCTTGCATGGAGGCAGAATAGTTTAAGTTAGTTCTGGAAACAGACTATTTCTGGAGCTCAGTCCACCCTTCTCCTCTGCCAGCTTTGTTTACCTCAGTGTTGTCCAGCTAGTTTACACCATTCCAATGATGGTGTTTCTATTAGAGTTGTTTAACTCTAAACTGAAGCCTGTATAGACTTCACAAACCTCAAATTAATGAGATTACTTAGGTATCAGTTTCCTCTCAAGCCTCAAACAAACGTTAACTGTTGTATTTTACCCTCAGTATCTACTTTTTGCTTTACAAAGCTTTCTTGAGGGAACTAGTAATCTTCTCCAACCCAGCGCCTCTGTGCTCTTTCTGTAGTTCCCACTGATGGGAGATCATGAAAGCAATAAAATGTGAATAGATCATTGGCCCCAGAAAGCTTTCCTGGCCTCTTGCTTCACTGTAGTTTGAAGGATGGGAGGTGTATAAGGCTTCCAACTACTAGAAAACCTTCATGGGACTTGGTGAATTGGCAGACAGACTCATTAGGTCAGGAGGCAGCAACTTTTGCTGGCCCCCATGCCAGCCTCACCCACTTCACCCCCAGCAGGTGCCAGGGGTGTGGACAAAAGGGGGCAGGGCCAGGCCTTGGATTCCCGGCTGGGAGCCGGACTGGGTTCGGGGCTGGCTCCCACCAGCAGCAGCAGCAGCAGCTCTGGGTGGGCTGACCTACCCTGCTCCCCTCCAGTAGCCCTGCCATCAGGAGGTGGAGCCAGCAGGGTCAGGAACCCCACGCTGCAGCTTCTTTTTCTCTGCTGGCCACACTCCCCAACAGGGAAGCACAGCTAGTGGGAGCCTGGAGCCACAACACATGGCTCTTGTGGCCCCAGGCTGTGCTGGGGGCAGGGCCAGCAGGGACCCTGAGTGGCACCACGTGCCACTCAGGCTCAGCCCACGTGCCACATTTGGCATGCATGCCAGGAGTTGCGACACCTGCATTAGGTTATTCCCGTATCTGAAGATAAGGGTGCATCAGTTCAGCACTGAATGAAGTTTTCAAGAAGACTTGCTTCCCCCTGCTCACCCCCCACCCCAAGACTTTTTAGGATAATAGAAGGTATGAGGAACAAGACGTTGGGAAGATCTTGCTACTGGACATCTGCAAAAAATACTGTATGAAGGTTTAAAATGGACTGAAATACACTGCAGAGAGTATTTTTCAAAAGATTCTTTCATGGAATCACAGGTTTTATTGTGAACATTTTGTAACAGTTTAAGTTTTTGCACCACTTCTCCTGAGAGACTATTCAATACTCCAATAACTCTTTCTGTTGGGAAAATACATCTAAATTGTTCTTAATTTATATCCCTACTATGCCTAGCCCAACACATTTTGGGATGCCTTAAAACAGTTACACTCAATTGTTTTGTTTGATCAGGCTCCGCGTATTAAGACTGAATCTCCTCAAAACTCAACTGTCAGCTCCTTAGTCAAGTTTGTTTCTCGTCTCTGACTTCATATCTTTCAGGTAGTTCCCTCAGCAGCACATAGTGCTCCATATACAGTACTACCATTTCCTTTTTATACTCCTATGACCCCCCAAGCTGATGACATGCCTCTGCAGCACAAAGCATTTTCCCCCCCTAAAGCCACATCACATTATCAAACTTGTTCTCTATTACCACTCCTCAGGTCTGAATCAGCACAACTCTTTTCCAAGCATATCCCTCTCGTTAACAGACTGTTCTAAATTATTTTCTCCCTGGCTATGTCTACACTGGGGCTTTAAGGCAACTTAAGGGCTCCTAATTTGATTTAAATAAAGCCCAGTCCACACTGCAAGCCAACAAAGTTGACTTTCTCCATCGCTAAAGTTCATTTTACAACTTCTATTTTTAAAGTCAAATTTATAGTTAAGTTGACTTTATTAAGTTGACTTAAGGCAATGTGGCCAGGGAGTTGCCTTAAGTCGACTTATTTGGCCTCCTAACTACAGAAAACATGAGGATGAGGGCTGGAAAGAAGGTACAACACAGCTGGGAGCATTCAATGCTGTGTGGACCATATCCAAACTCCTCATGTTCCCCAAAATGATCCAACATCTCTCCCATTCTCTGCCGAACCCAGCATCTCTCCTGTTCTCATTCTGATCCTGCATCTCCCCCACTTCTCAGCCTGACCCGGCATCTCAGCCCGACCCCCACATCTCCCACATTCTTGGCCCAACCCCGCATCACAGTCCCACCCCCGCATCTCCCCAGTTCTCAGCCTGACCCAGCATCTCTCCCTGCATCTCAGACAGACCTGGCATCTCAGCCCGACCCCGCATCTCAGCCTGACCCAGCATCTCTCACCACACTCAGCCCGACCCTGGCATGTCCCTGGTTCTCAGCACAACCCGGCATCAATCCCCACATCTCAGCCTGACCCCCACTACTCCCCCTTTCTCAGGCTGATCGCGCACCTCAGCCCGACCCCTGCATCTCCCCCGTTCTCAGCCGAACCCCACATCTCAGCCTGACCCCAGCATCTCCCTGGTCTTCAGCCTCACCTGGCCTCTCTACCCATTCTTATCTCGACCCTTCTTCTCTGCCCGACCCTGGCACCTCCCTGGTTCTCAGCCCGACCCCTGCATCTCAGCCCAACCCGGCATCTCTCGCCATTCTTCAGCCCAATGCCCCATATTTCCCATTCTCAGCTGGACCCCACTTGTCTCCCCTTCTCAGCTGGACCCACATCTCTCCCATGCTCAGCCTGGCCCCGCATGTCTCCCCCATTCCCTGTCTGACCCTGCCTGTCTCGCCCCTTCTCTACCCAAACCCATGTGTCTCCCCCTGCCCTTCTCAGCTCAACCCTGGGTGTCTCCCCCTTCTCTGTCCAAACCCTTATGTCTCCCCTTCTCAGAGGACCTCCTCCCCCGATATTGTTGTAAAACGAACAAGGAGTCGGGATGCACTGTTTAACACTAACAGATTTATTTATCGGATGACCTTTCATGGGAGAAAATCCCACTTCGTCACTGTTTGAAGATGGGGGAACTTACAGAATGGTAGGAAATAAGTGGAGGGGGGTCTAAGACATAGGATCAGGTCACACTCTAACAGCAAATCAAAGCAGTTGTTAAGATTCAAACACTGGGAAACAGCACAAAGAAAGAAAGAAAGTTGCTATTTCTTTTAGGTTAGATTGTGTGAAAGCTGGATTAAATCATGACTATGGATTTCTTTTCTATTACAAGAGGTGATTTGACTTCACCTTCTTCTATGTGCTGTTTCCTGGTGTTCGAGTCTTAACAACTGCTGTGCCTGCTCCTGCGCTGGCAGTTGCCCTGTGGCACCTCGTCCAGAGCTGGAGGAGTCTGAGCAATGCAGGGAGGGGGTAGAGTGCTGTTCTGGCACATTGCTGGGCCATGTCAGGCTCCCCGACCTCCCTGGGCTCCCTGTTGCCACACAGTATGGAGGGCGGCGTGGCACTCACTTCCTGTAGTAAAGGCGTGGCTTGGAGAGGAGGGCACTTCTGATGTGGTGCACTGTGGGCCAGCTATCCACAATGCACTGCTCCTAGAGGTACCCAGCAACTGCCAGCATGGACATGGGCAGTGTCCGGGCATTTTGAGTGTGGACGCGCTAAGCCAACTTAACAAAGTCTACTTTAAGCCAGCTTAACGGAACCCTGTAGTGTAGACATAGCCAATCTTAGCTTGTATTTTTCCAGGCAGAATCTTTTATTTCCTTCCACTTTAATTAAATTCATAGAAAAGATTTAAAATATGTGCTGTTTACCTCTTCTCCTTCCAGATCATTAATAAAAATGTTAAATAAAACTGGGCCTACCCTGATTTCACATGGAAGAAGGGGTGGACAGCTTCCACGTTTTCAGCTCAGTACATTATCATTAATCATTATTCTTTATAGTTCTTCAGCCTGTTTTCTTTTCATGTAATGATGCCGCGCAATTTTCACTGCCTTCATTTTCATGGTGACTAACAGATGATTCCTGAGTACTTGCTTCTTTGTCAGATTCTACAGCACTGTCATAAGGGCAAAGTAGCAGTTTCTGCTAAGGTGCATTTACTGCAGCTCTTGCCACTTTTGCCACATGCTACTAGTTTGGAAGGCAGTTCTCTGGTCATCCGCTTTCCCTCCAAACATTACTTTATTTCCCATAATGGCTACAATAAAAATTTTCTAAGAAGTCCTTCTCTTTTAATACTAGCAGAATTCGTTTTAAGAAAGTTTGGGGAGGGTTGGGGTTTGTTTTTTACTGGTCTCTCTCTCTGTCTCATATAAAGAGCTGTGTGTATCTCGGTAAGATACTCGCACTTGGGAGGATGCTGAACTGATACCCCCCCCACCACTTGCAAAGATTCAGGTGAGCTTGAATTCTCTCTCCCTCGTAAGTTAAATGTAAAATATGCTATGGGCATATTAAAGTTGTAAAGACTATGCTGGAGGGTGGAGAAGGGCTTGTTTACACCATTCCAGCAGATTCAGGATAAAATGTCTCAGGGAGCCCTTACAGCTGTCCTGTGCTGGGGTGGCAGAAGCCTCTTCAGGGTGGCAGATTTTCAGAGTAATGATGAAAAGGGATCAATTCAGACCTCTAAAATATTGATTCAGGCTGTGCACACACACAGGCAGTTATAATACAGTCACATTTTTATGCTTCTTTTCCAGCCATAAAAGAAAGAAATTATTTTTAAAAAATACAAGTAGAGATGAATTTTTATCACTTGACTCCAGGAGTAGAAGCCTTGGACATAGCTCTATACTGCCTGCACTTTAATCCAATCCTTGCAGGGGTGTAATAAGAGAATTTGGTCAATTTGAAACCTGTGAATTCGTAGTAGCCTTTGAGTGCTTTTAAAATATATTAGCTTGTGTTAAGGTATTTGTAATTGTAGTAGTAGTGAGGTTTTTTATATTCAAATACTTACAGGCTATGCAACAGGAACAGGATTAGCCTTTCATCTTTGTTCATAAAATACTATCTAGAGTAATCTGTGAGGTAAGGTTTGAAACCATTAGAAGGAAAAAGTCTCAGAGGAGATTCTGAGTGCCTGCACTATACCCTTTGGGAAAGATAGTCCATCTTTCTGCCTTGACAGTAGCACTAATTAAAGCATCATGGAAGTGAACTATATGGTTAAGAAGGCATTTTTATTCTAACTCCTAGACTTGTATGCTCAGCTATTAAGATGAATTAGTTCTTGGATTGCAACAGCTCATAACTGTGCCTTTTCAGAAATTTTGTGGTTGAAATCCAGGCCAACTAGGATACATAAGTCTCTCCAGCTGTTTGTGTAAATTTAAAAAAAAAAAAAAAAAGGGGGGGGCGGGGGGGGTTCACACTTCTAGAACCAAATGATGGTCTAAGTTAAAATCAGTGGATAATTCACGGCAGTGGTAATATCCATTCATGATGGTAGATAATTCATGACAGTTGCTAGTTTGCACTCTAATTCAAATACTTTTGTTTTGGAAGCTCAGACCCGGTAAGAGGTCCTCAGTGAGGAATAGGTGTTTTGTACTTGTGTGAAAAGGATGGAGAAAAAAATTGATGGACAGTGAAAGCAATTTAGGGATAAACTGTCTGTGCCGCAATTCCTGCATTTGAGATGGAATAATGCAGCACCTCCCCAGGAACGGTATGTGGGAGAGGGAGGATGTGCCCTTTAAAGACATGTCTTTATTGCAGTTCAAGAAGTGTCAGGAAGAAAACTAGCTCTGTTACCAGAGCAGTGAAACCACAATAGTGCAGATTTCAAGGCAGATTAGCCCTCCAGATAAGTACAAGCCCAACTAGAACCGGTGTACAGCCCATGCTGAACAGTGTACTCCCACAACTGCATGGTTTTGGTATTGAGCTCCTGAGAGTCACGCTAGCTCAGGTCTGTCAGCTCAAGATGCTAATCACACCATAGGACAGCAGTCTGGCTATATCCTTAGCTGAACGGTTACTTTTATCTGCTTCCCCCTTGCTCTAGGAGGGCATGCCTATACTCCCAGTAACATGCCATCACTGCCTCTGCCACTGGCCTAGCTACATCATCATAATGAAAACGGCAGCTCAGGCAAAATCTCGACCTTTGCTTTAGGGTTAACAATTCAATAGCGGGTGCATGTCACTCACATACTGCTGTGCAACCAGTCCTAAGTCCACATAGTCCATGCGCAGACATTGGCACTTACTCCCCCTTATGCCCATTGTACAGATACCACAGCAATGCAATTGCTACCCACAATGCCAGCAAGTTCCGCTAGTAACTCAGCCGTGCAGTAAAGCCTCTCAAACCTCTGATAAAGAAAAGATGAGTCAAAATATTAAACTAATTACCTTGAGAGACTGTTTAAAGAAATCCTTCTGACACTGAACCCATTTCAAGTCCCCCCCGCAAAAAATTATATCACCCGAAAGAGCCAACTCACCTCAAACCCAATCTTCTTCAATCCATGTGACTATATATAGGAACAAGGAGCTTTCCAGTCTTCCTAATTATCTCCATCATGAGATAAATCAAAATGATCAAATTGATGGCGACCAGGGCCAGTTAGTAGGTCACAAGATGTCCACTAAAAGGCTGATTTCTCAGAGCTGTTGTTAGTAGAGACTTTCCTCTCAGACACAGGTCTTGAGGCCCTCCCCAACCCTTACTGATGGTTATTTTCTCCAACTGCCATGGAGTCTTGACTCCAGTCAACTGAATTCACCAATTCTATGGTGCAGGCTCATTATATCGCATGCTGTCCCAGTATCTGACAAGCCCCTTTCCCTACAGCTCAGCAGGGGAAAGGGATTTCACAGACATAATTCCAAGGTACAATCTAGACATTATGGTGTGGGTTTCATATGCTTTTCTTTGTCCACTTAGGAGACATACTGTGGTTTGCCAGAGGGCTTGGGGGAATAAGAGGGCACCAGGCACTGTCCTTTCTACCACTTTGTTTCCCTCTCCACATAACTGGCTAGTTATCTCATGCTAGTGTCCTCAGAGGTGGCTGAGAAATTGCAGCAGTGTCTCTGCTCCTAGCAAGCAAGCAGAAGGAAGTCCACACTACATGTGTAATCTGTCTCTAACTTAGACCACAGCATGGGCCCAAAATGATAGTTGTGTGTTGAGACTTGTGTAGCTTTGAGACTATAGAACTATTTGAGTTTACACTGAAGTCCATGGTTCCTTAAAGCAATCAGTCCATTTTTGAAGCTGTCTGCACTGCTGCATAGCTGTTTAAATGTATTAACATTTCAATCAGATTAATAAAAAATAAATTGCAGGGCTCTTCCACTCAGTTTACTATAGCCCATATGAAAGAACTATTTAAAATGTCTACTGCTACTGGTAGAAAGATAAATGGACATCCTAAAATGTCTAATTGTGCTCTCTTCTATGGGCACTGTGTTAGTTTTCACATTAACAGTAAATGTCCCTGAGTACAGTACTAACTAATTCGTCAGATACTTTTTTGAAAACTAGAAAAAAAAAGTCAAAGCTACAATCACAAAGAGCCTGATACATAGTTTATACATAAACTAAGTTTTAGAAAATAGCATTGAATGTCTATAACGGAATGGTTGTAAACCACTGGTTTCTCAGTTCCTTCAGAGCCCGAATGAAATTGTACCTTGTTGAAATATTAGGAAGTTAATCAATTTGTTTATATGAAAACATAGCAGATACATGCAAGCATTACTATGATATTTAAATCTAATTTAAAAACATGATTTATATGGCAAAACCTGCTATTTCTTAATCAGAGTCACTGTTATGGAACTGCTTTTAATAAAGTATATTTTTATATTATTTCATTTCTCATCTTAGAAGAATTAATTTCCTATTCCAAAGTTACAGTTGTCATTTATAGCTTTTGCTCCCTTTTAGAGCTAGACACAATTTTTTTCTAAAGGGAAGGTGGCTATCCATACTGACTTTTAGTTGCATTTTTGCTTCAGGTATTCTCCTCTATGCATTCTCTAATACCTGTTTTTGACATCATTACAATGCAATGAGCTAAGTGTCAAAAGAAAAGAGTAAAGTTTTTCCAGGTAACTAGTTACCCAATGTGTGTTCATCAGAAAACTCAGCCAACCTCCCCAGCTTCCTACAAAGTCAGTTTCCTTCTCATCACCAAGGAAAGCCTAGGGAAGCATAAGCATAACATGCAACCGTCAGGCTTTTTGAGAGGTCACACAAACGAAACAATTATATGTTGGTATCAATCCTTAACATAAAATTGGATGAATTAACTAAATTAAAATTTATAGTTCTATGAATGAATTTAGGTTAATACGAATGAGCCAAACTTCTTCATTGCAATCATTTAACAGAAATATGTTTCCTTCAACCATCACAAAAATTCAGTCTTAATACACATGCACATGCTTCCTTTTTGTGAAACTTTAGCAAGCAGAATTTTCTTTAGAAGAAGGGCTGAAAAGGTATGCAATTTAAATCCAATAGCTCTGGTATCTTGCTAACATTGGTCTATCTATTTTTTTAAAATAACAAAGATGGGGTGTAGTCAGCTATGCCAAACCAAATTATCTGACCTCTATATTTGCTTAGCATACATTGTGAGTACACAGATTTACTGGACTGGTATGATTCAGCATCAAAATATTCCTAAGTGATAGTTATTATGGTGATATCTCAAGGACACAGTTTAAAGAAGACAAACAATTCAGTAATTCATTTATTTGCATAGATTATGTAAAGATAGATGGGTAAGCATTTTAAGAATAAGATTATTTGTGAAATATGGATGCTACAGAATTGAAACTATTTAATCTTGTCATTTTAACATCTGCTAGCTGACATGGAGAAGGTTTTGAAAATCAGTGAGCTTGATATTAATAGCTATGGATATTAGCAACAACTTGGAAGATAGCAGTGTAAACGCAATCTTGACTTTGAACAGGTAAAGACACTTGCAGCTACTAGTTCCGTTCATGTTTTCATTTAAATGAGTTAACTTAAAACTTCAAAAATCCAATATGCATGTGTACAGTATATGCAGATAGAAAAAGATATATTAGGACTTTATATTGCTGCCCATCAGTGTAGTTATCAAAATGATTTCCATGTAAAATCAGTGATAATACAGAAATCTCTGTGGACTTAATGAAGTCTCTAGCACTTTTCTTTATTTTCAGAGTTAGGTCCCTGAGTAAAAGGATGAAACTGCCAGGACAGGACCATCAAAAAAGCGAAGTTCTGGGATAGCCTTCCAAGGAGAGCAATGGGGGTCAAAAAACCTAGCTTGCTTCAAGACTGAGCTTGATAAATTTATGGAAGGGATGGTATAATAGGACAGCCTAATTTAGCAATTAACTGACATTTGACTCCTAGTGATGGGATGCTAGATGGAATGGATTTTGAGTTACTACTGAGAATTCTTTCTTGGGGGTCTGGCTGGTGAGCCTTGCCCTCACGCTTGGGGTTTAGCTAATCACTATATTTGGGGTCTGGAAGGAATTTTCCCCAGGGGCAGATTGGCAGAGGCACTGGGGATTTTTCACCTTTCTCTGTAGCATGGGGCATGGGTCAATTGTGGTGGATTCCCTACACCTTGAACTCTTTAAATCATGATTTGAGGACTTCAGTAACTCTGCCATAGGTTAGGTGAGGTTGTGTGGACTACAATGTGAAGGTTGTCAAACTAGATGATCATAAAAGTCCCTTCAGAGCTTTGTCTCTAAGGGTTGCCCACCTATTGCAAGATTCATCAGGGGACTTTAAAGGAGTGTGCCCTCTTAGTAGGGTCAGAGAGGCAAGGGGCAATTTCTCTGGGGATTGCAAACCAGAGTCAGTTAAGCAAATCACTTGTTTTTTTGTGTAATTGATGTGTGTGTCTGAACAATAACTGATGCCAAGCAAAGACTTAATACATACACTGGCTTGCCACTGGTTATCTCCTGATCTGATGACAGTCCCATCAGCTTATCCACAGCCAGATTGTGTTCTTCGTAGGCCCTAGGCACTGTCACTCTGAAATGTGCAAAAAGAGGGGTGAATGCCAGTTGAATTATGTCGATTGCCATGATGCACTTTAAACTATTCTAATGCTAAACCACAAGATTTTCCTTATTTTTCCTGCTTTTTCAATTTTTTCACTCCTTCATAGGCCCTAGGCACTGTATCTACAGTGCCTACGGGAAATCTAGCACTGAGCTTACCCTCTGGTTGATAGATATTTTTGTTTTGTTTTGTTTTGTTTTGAATAAAATCTTAAATTCCTGTCATTGTGAGGGGCAGATGTCAGTGCAATAAGTGTTGTTATCTCAAGACTTTGTTATAACAAAGAGGCAACCATCCTATGTTGGGAAGTGGTTAAAGTATAATTTGGTGGGCCCCGGAACTCTCCTAATCGACAGGCCCCCTTCCCATATTGTCTGGCCCCCCTTCACGCATGTGCGGGCCCCAGCCCAGGTAGGCATTTGCAAACACTTCTCAGTACTACAGGCATCAGTTATCGCTCCGCTCCACACCCCCCATACACACCCATCCAGCTACGCGCACACATGCACACACACACACACACACACGGAGCTACATACCCACCCATCCAGCTCCACCCCCAAACCCCCACCCAGGTACACATACCCACACAGCTAAGCACGCACACACACACACACACACACACACACACACACACACACACACA
>ML681991.1:36758442-36780396 GCA_007922195.1 Podocnemis expansa | reverse complement strand
CACACACACACACACACACACACACACACACACACACACACACAGCTACACATGCACCCCTGCCCCACGCAACCCCCAGAAGCACTCCCTCTCCCCTAGCAGCTCTGTGCCTCCTGATCCCAAAGGCCAGTGCCCCTCCCCAAAAGCCCAGCAGTGAGGAAGTTCGTAGGGGAGCGCCCTGGGGCACAGCAGCTCCATCCACAGCATCCACGGGGCGCCAACTGCACCATTTGCCCCAGCCCACCACGGGCTTGCCTGGGATGAACCACCACCTTACCTCTACCTTTTCTACTCCTCATCCCTCCGCCGGTGGCAGCAGCAGCATGTCTGTGCCAGCCTCAGCACCGGGAAGTAGCAGCGCTGGGACAGGCTGGCTGGTGAAGTTTCAGCTGGGGGCTGGCTGCTGGAGAGGCAGGCGTGGGAGTGATGGGGCACTTTTTAGAGCAGGGCAGGTGTGCCTCTACTCTTCTTGTAGTACTGTCTGCCCTGCTGGACCATGCCAGAATGCAGCGTCCTGGCTCGGTTTTCAATTTTTAGGGGCCCCAGAACTCTGGCTCCCTAAAAATAGTGGGCCCCGGAATGGCATTCTGGGACATTCTGACTTACTTTAACCCCTGCTTGGGAAACCAGGAGCTTAGAATTCTTCATTCAGGAAGTGCTCAGTTAGAGAAGAGAGTGCATGTGAAACATTATACAGTGTTTCCTAAAGTGAAAAGACTCTGAATTCACCCAGTTTCTGGAAGTTTGTTTCATATACACTTCTCCTCAACTGAGATTATATTAAAGCCCCTACTTCTATCCCTCTTCATATCTGTGAAACGCACAAATTGACCCAGAATGAAAGTGATATGAAACTCGCACAAAAAAAATCAATATGTGCAAGGGTAATGGCACTCCTTCTTGGCATCCAGCAGGGAAGAGTGGGCTAGTGGTCACACCATTGTCTGTGACTGGCAGAAGGGGAGGGGACACGCCACTACCGCAGCCTCCCTGGTGGGTAAGAGAGAGGGATGCTGTTCCCTTTTCTGGGTATTCTGTGGGTGGACTTTCCTTCCCTCAGGTAGGAGCCCCCTTTTGAGGCGCTTATGCCAGAGTTGAGACTTGCTGCTGCTCTGCACTCCTGGAGCTGTGGCTGCAAGTCTGTCCCTTTCCAGCTCTGCTGCTGAAATGGGCTGCTCCTCTCTCTTTTAAGTTTTCCACCTGATGAAGCATTTGCTGCAGGTATATTGGGGAAATGCTGGCTGGGCCCATGATGAGCTCTTAACCCCTTGTTGCCCAGTGTGAGATTTCTACACCCAATCACAGCAAAGTTCAAAAAGATTAAAATCTTTTATCTGCTCAAATGTTGTAAAATGGGGCAGATGAAAGAAGTAGCACTTTGTACAGAAAAGTCAAGGATTAAATAGGCCATGGTGAATCTCACAGAGCCTGTTCAAAGGCAGTGGGAAGAAATCTTCTTTGATAGCCAATGGCTGGAACAGGAGTGTGTCATAGCACCAAGAACCATTGGATACGGGCAAAGTAAAGGGGTAAAGAAACTGGCACCCTCCTAAGTAATTCTCATATTTGATAGTAATTTTAATACCAGCATTCCTCTCTCTGCCTGTATATGGAGTTCCTTTGTAGCTCCTTCTATATCAGTGCTGAAGTAAATGCTGTTGTGTTTTTCCCTAGACCCAATCCATGTTAATAAATTCAGGATTCAGCAACATATAGAATGGAAAAAAGTTCCATCTGAGAGAAAATAAAAACCACTCAGAGACTCCCTCTGACATGCATTCTGTGTTTAAACTGAAACACAAAATGGCAGCTGCTCCTAAAGCAGTGAGAACAAGAAAAAATACAGAAACTGTGATAGCATTACTTTGAAATTACACAGCAACATACAACCCAACTGGTGTGGGAAGTTTTAATTACCACAGCATTGACTGCAGCAATTTTTATGAATAAATAGAGGATTTCAGTTCTCCAAGTATGTCATTTTCACTCAGTCTGCTATTGTCACTTTTTCATATAAATGTGTTGAACTGAAAATATATATATAAAAAAGGTCATGCAGATGTAGTAATGTAACCAGATGGAAACATTATCTTATTAAATTGTTCCCATTTATAAAAACCACTGAGTGTCTACAGAAAATAAAATTTTTAAGAGACCCTCAGATGCCTTACGCCTTAATTTAAAGTCTGAGATTTGTTACATGACCTGGGATACCATCAGCCTAGTATTATGTTCTCAGCATACATACAGAAAAAGTAGAGCTTTTATCTTTTTGGAGAGTTTCACATAGCAATACTTTATTTCTTAGAATCCCAAACTCTGCCTGATATTCAAGAACCAAAGGGGGAAAAAAATACCAGAAAGCAGGCTTTTTCCTAAGGCAGATGAGCACCACTCTTCCCACCTCACTCAACTCCAGCTTTTTGCAGACTGAAGACATAGATTGCACACTTCTCTTGGAGCCCCCTACCCTGCAATGGAGACACCCCTGAGGTTTGAAAGGGATAGCTTGTTAACAGCCAGGTTAAGGCCAATGGAGGCCTGGCACTGCCAACTTTTATTGGGCACCCCAACGTGGTGGCAACTTTCCTTGGGGCCACAGCCACAGTGCCAGTGCTTGGCACTGGGGGCAGGGCAGCACTAGGAGGGTTGGCAGGGCCAGTGTTCGGTGCTGGGGAGGTCAGGGCAGCCAGCACTGAGGGAGGCATTCCTGTCCCAACCTAAGTTGGCAGATCTGCCCTAGCATGTCCAGGGTGCCCTGGGGGTGGGGTTGACTGGCACGTGATGTGGAGTCCTGTAGCAGCACTCCAGGGCCAAGAGTGCTGTCAGGCCGCTGAACCGAGTCCTCTGGGGGCTTGACTAGGTCAGCCTGAGCCAGTACAATGACCCAACAGCACTCCTGGATCCAGCGTGCAGCTGCAACACGCCAGCCCACCCTGCCCCTTTGCACTGACCAGTCAGCCTGGCAGGAGGGGTAGGGCAGGAGCACCACAGCCCAGCCTGTGGCCCCAGGGTCCCCACTCCTCCAGCACAGCCCCCCAGGCCAGCAGGCATTGTGCCAGCTGAGCAGGGCTGGATCTTGGCAGGACAGCAAGGGCCCAGGGCTCTGCTTGGGCCTGGGACTGCAGCCTCTAAAGCTTCTGCCTTAATCTGGCTCTGAAGTTTTTATTTTAAAGACTTTTCAATACACCACACAACTAACAGCAAATTCCAGATGAAGCAAAAGGGCTTCAATTGTTCAGGTAGTACAGTACACAAAAAGTCAAAGTGAGCCTCTAAAATAAGCAGATTCAGTCTTTGTACAGCTTCAGATATCTAAATCAATGCCTTGGCTTGCCCTCAGTAAGTGCCCTTTTGGCTAAACTTCTTTGACAAGTAAGAAGCCACATTCTGCAGTTGATGTTGCAAGTGATCATGCAGGATTAAAAGAGATTTATCATCTATTGATTAGGTTTTACACATTTATTTCCAGCACAGTCAATTCAATCAAGTCTGTTGCTAGGTTATTGAGCTAGAACACAAATAATTGCACATAGGTAAAAACATATATTTCTCCATTTTCTGATGTCCCACTTTCCCCCATTCAAATTAGAACTGATTACTCTTGTGGCTTAGAGGATTTTAAGCCCATGGAAGAGGCCCTATTCCCAACAACCAGTCATAGTTGTCCCTGTTTGCTTTGCTGGCACTATGTCAGGACACCAGTGCTCTTGATCTTGCCTCTTCTTGTACCAGGTGCCAGTGTTGCTTTATGCAAGAGCAACAGAAGCCAGGACTGTGGTCTTGCTAGCACAGAGCCCAGAACTGGCTTCATGAAGCAAGATTGTGATTCTCTCTGCTGAGAAGAGATCAGTCAAAGGTGAGATTGGGAAGAGTGACCTCATCCTGCAGAATAGTGTGTTTAGAGGAGAGAAGAAAACAACAAGCAGCTGTGTGGCACTTTAAGACTAACAGATTTATTTTTTTTTTGCATGAGCTTTCGTGGGAGAAGATCCCACTTCCTCAGATGCTTCGAAGATGGGTGAACTTACAGAAAGGAATGAAACTAAATGCAAGGGGGTGTAAAACATAGGATCAGGTCATAAAGTAACAGCAAACCAGAGCAGTTTACAGGCTCAAACCATGGGAAGCCTGAAGCCACGAAAGCTCATGCAAAAAATAAATCTGTTAGTCTTAAAGTGCCACACAACTGCTTGTTGTTTTTTTTACTGGACTAGACTAACACGGCTATCCCTTTTGAAATAGAGGAGAGAACGGCTGTCAATGGGTGGTAGGGGAAAAGGGGGTTTGTATCCATGCAAGAACCAATGCATCCATGAAGAAGTATACAGAACAAGAGTTTACTTTTCTCAGTCTCTCTTTAGAATTAAGAGAACGGATGTAATATGAAAGTGTATAAAAGAAAATGGCATTACACACTTTAACAGCCAGTCTTCTCTACTTGGAATGCAAACAAGTGAAAGTGCACAAGGTAGTTATTCCTCTGACCAGAGACTCTATAAAGAAGTGTAGATACATTAAGCAGTATTTGCTTATAGCATCATAAACATGCTTTAAGAACTGAATCTTATGCTAAGTTCACATCTTGATGGGACCATCAGATCTTGGACTTGGTGCTTAACTACATAGAAGAACATGATCCTATTGTCCATATCCACTATCTGCCATGAAGACCTCAATAGGTCATCATACCATCAATGACAATCCCTTTAGAATTTCACTGTTCTTGTCTTGCACTGTCCCCATGTCATTTAGTCTCTTCCTAACTAGAAATTGAACAAAACAACAAATGCTTTTTAATATACATATGCGTCTACATTTTGAAAAGTATCTGGGACCAAAAAAAACCTAGAACGATCCAACCTATTTATGAAACTAGCTATAAACAGAGGCTCCTCTGAGTAGCACTGAGAACATATCATTAAAGACCATATATTTCCATCAAAAATCATTAACAGAAATGTTTTAATTGTACAGTGTTTAGGACACTAACTCATGATCAAGTTTCTGATGATGTTATGATTAAATATATTAAGCATTTCCATATCCCACCCATCCCTTTTTTCTTTTTTTGTTCTACCTCACACTTCACTACTGAAATGTTTTTGGATTCTACTTTGCAAGAAAGAAAAGGAGTCAAGTTCAATAGTTTTTGTTTGTGGACTCTTAGCAGCCTTCTAGAATTTGCCTGCTACAAAACCAAGCCCCAATTCAGGAGGAGCAGATATCTCTTCCACACTATTCCTGTGGCCGAAGGACTCTGGGTTTTGATATAACCACCTGGACTAGTCCAAAGTTGTACCTCTTCAACTCTAATTCAAACTGACAGCAGCCAACTTCTCAAATCAAGTCTTGGGTGATTTAGTTTCTCTTTTGCCACAATGTAAACAGTGTTTTCCTACTGAATATACTGAAAGTTGTCCAAATTTCCAGTAGCAGTACAGCCAGCCCTTTTGGCAGCCAAAATTTCTTGTTTCTTATGTCTTCCTTTGATCTACCTTAAGGGATTTCTCATTTTTTAGAGCACAAATGCCAACAGGTGTACTCTGTTGTTAAAAGGCATGAGGCACCAATGCTCCAACTATCATAGGGAAGAGCATTCCAGGTGCAAATGATGCCACTTATCTGATTATGAGGAGTGCCTATATAAAAGCATCAGTGTTTGGCATCTGTACCCTAATGGAACAGTCCAACAAGCTAACAAGTACAATACCAAACTAAGATGGGCATGAGTTCAGGCAGCTAAGGGGTCATGCATGCACAGTTCATTAAAGTCAGATTTCCCAGCAAGAAGCATTTGACTTTCTTTCCTAAAACTGATGCATTTACTATAGTGCTAAGATATAGTGCTACTATTCAAATACCACAAGTTTCAGTGTGGTAGCCATGTTAGTCAAGTTCAGCAAAAACAAACAAGGAGACCTGTAGCACTTTTAAAAGCTAACATTTATTTATTGCATGGGCTTTCCTGGGTAGAATCCCATTACCCATGAAAGCTCATGCACTAAATAAATGAGTTAGTCTTTAAACGTGCCACAGGACTCTTTGTTAGTTTTATTCACATATGAGTTACAGAAAGGTGAAGATGCATCTTAAATGTTTATTTCTGTCTCCATCAGCTGCTATAAACCAAGCTTAAGTAAGTCGGTCATGTTTCAGAGTAACAGACTGCCAAGCATTAGATGCAAAAGCTTTATGGGGATTTAGCTGTGTGAGAGAAACATGAGTCAAGTTGGGAGACAGTGAAATAATACATTTGCCTTTCACATTTGGAGATGATCCCTCACTAGCTCAGGTCACAAGGGGCAAGGTTTTCATTCGCCTTGTCTAATATCCCATTTTTGTCTGTTAATATTCTGCTTTAAGAACTGTACATTTCATTCAAAATATTTTAAAGGAACATTCCATATGAATCATATATGTGTAAAGATGATATTTTTCCAAAAATAATTTAATGAAAAAAAAGGATTGAGGGGAGAGAGAGGAGAAAGAATGATATTGCATTGCTACTAGTAAAACTGATGAGACGTGCTATAAACCTATTTTTACTTTATCACACTGATGTAAGAATAATTCCACTGAAGTCAATAGTTATATTATGTTAAAGCCACTTCAGGGAGATTTAACCTGTTAACCTAACTAGAGTTGGGGAAATGCAGATTTGGGCAAAAATCCCTAATTTTCTACAAATGTTTTTGGCATATTCAAAAAGGCAAAGAGTCTGACAAAGTGGGATTTTTCCTTCATGAAAGCTCATGTGATAGATTTTTAGTCTTTAAAAGTGCCACAGGACTCCTTCCTTGTTTTGCTGAACTAGGCTAACACATCTACCCCTTTTGACTTAAAAAAGATTTGTTTTTCTAGAACTACCTTGGGGAAAATTTTTCTTTTGAAATTTTTGAAAAGTAAAAAAGTAACCAAAAATGACCTTTTTAATTTTAAAAGGCATTTTAGTAAAGATTTACCAGCTAAAACCATAAAACACACTTCAAATGGTGAGTAGATCTAATTGTGTGTCCCAAATGTGATAGGTACTTCACACACAAGTCTGAAGACAAGGCCCCTGCTTCAAAAAGCTTACTCTCTAAGGGATTTCCCACACAGAGGTGTGATGCATGGCAAGTCAGTGTGAATGTACAGCATTCTAGCTTATTGCATGCTGCATTGCCATGTGGACCATCCTTACTGCACATTAGAAGTCTCATAGCACACTTTGATATATTGAAATCTGAATCAGCCATAAATGAATGCATGTTATCATAAGCAGAACCCACATGGTCAGTTAGTGCACTTCATTTACATCCAAGGGTTCAAGTAAGGGGAATGCACCAGAATGCCATTTCAGGGTCCACAAATTTTGGGAGCCAGTTTTCCAGGGCCCCTAATAATAGAATAATGGGGCAGAACACAGCATTCCAGTGCGTTCTACCTTCCAATGTTCCCTGCAGGCTGCATTGGTGGCTGGGGGCGCAGTGTCGCTCACCCATGCAGGGAACACTGCCAGCCATGCACAGCCAGCAGCCGTGGTCCCTACCTAGCTGGAAAATGCAGTCTTCCAGCCAACAGGGAGCTGCCCCATGCTGGGCCTGGGAGTTTTTAAATCCTCCACCCTGAGCTTGTTCTGAGCATGCTCAGAGCATGCTCAGGGCAGGAGCAGCAGCCTATGGCATGGCTGCTCCAGTGGCCAAGTAAGAGGGCCCAGGGTGTGGGGGTCAGACTCAGGGACAGGTGGGAAGGGTCAGCCTGGTGCAGTGCCAGAAGTCAGCAGCAGGGCAGGAGGGTTAGGGGACCACGGGGAGACAGTGGTAGGATGGAGATGTTAAAGGGGCTTAGGGGAGTGGGGCAGGGGGTCCTAGATTAGGGATGGGGTTGGGGTGACTTGGTGGAGTAGGGGAAGTCAGCAGCAAAGTACAGGGGTTAGGGAGGTGATTGGGGTGACTCGGGGAAGTGTGGGGTGCTAGCAGCAAGGTAGGGGTGTGCTAGGGAGGGGGTTGGGGTGATTCAGCAGAGCAGGAGAAGCCAGCGGCAGGGCAGCAGCATTAGGGAAGAGGTTGGAGACCGCGGGGAGCTAGTAGTGGAACAGGGGGTTGAGGAGACTGGGGGGAGCAGAGGAAGACAGTGACAGGGCAGGGGGTTGGGGGGTGGGGGTGGCTTAGGCACAAGTGTGATAGGTAAATCACAAAGAATCAAAATTCTGGTTTGGTTCATATGCGTCTTAAGTCTGCAACACTGCCTTGAAAAACCTCCTGGTAAATAGAACCCATGAGGCTTCTGGCTATTTTGGTTCCTATCTGCCTTTCTAGATTCTATTATGGTCCCACCCCCATAGTACCTGCATACCTCGCACACAGTAATGAATTATGTTTCAGAACTCCTCCGGGGGTTATGGAGGAATGGAGACAAGGGGACTGAAGGAGGCTGGGGAGGTGAGAAGGGGGTTGGGGGGCTGAAGAGGGGTGAAGTGAAGATGAGGGAGGTGGGGGGTTAGGAGGCTGGAGTGGGGAATTGGGGGCAGGGAGCTTAGGGAATGGGGATGGGGGCTGAGGAGGACATGAGGAAAGAGGGGTCTGATATGGGCACTACTGGACAAAGTCAGGGTGATGTTGTGGATTTGAGGCTCTGCTTCATTTCTGAAGAGCTGGTGGGAATCAAAAATGCCTACCTGGGCTGGGGCTCGCACATGTATGAAGGGGGCCTGGTGATCATGTGGGTGCCCGGGCCTGTCAAATTATACTTCAACAACTGTTTATATCACAGCCTGCTGAGTTAGCCAATGGTATAGGCAAGCTTAGTCCTGTTCCTGCAAAGGCTTAAGGAAAGTTCCTTAGATGGTGAAGACAGTGGCCCAATGACAACTTATACCAACTAAGCAGCTGCCTCTTAAACCTAAAGAAATTCTTATAACCTGAAAGTAGTCTGACTTCTGCATGTGGTTAAGTCTTTGCAGAATCAGGGACTAAATACTGTAATTTAACATTCTAGTTATAGGATGAAATAAATCTGAAAATAAATAAAAATCCACTCCAAACACTCTTTAACTGCTGAAGGCCACTTCTTTTGAAAAGTAAACCTCAATAAAGGCATTATTTCTTACCAGCTCCACTTGCTTCAGTGATTGTATGTGTGCATATCTATTTTTTTTAAGTTGACACTTCTTACTGTAACAGCAAACAAACCTTGTGTTACTCCATTAAGTCTACAGTGCTTTTCTACAGATGGGAGGCAAGATCTATTGTGTGTGTAGGAGGAATGTTCAACTGGGTGTTCATAAACTTCCAGAAAAGGCTATTTCCATATGGAGTTCAGGCAAAATATTTTTAAATCTGAAAGTTGCATCCTATCAAAGGTTAGAATATTTTTTTAAAATTACCTGTGAATATATGCAAACAAGATATTTAAATACTCAGCTGTGGCAAGTACAAAGCATATTCTATTTCACAGCTCCTTTAAAAAGTTGTCTTCCCAATCTCAACCCCATCCTGCAATTTTTTGTTTTTTAAAAAAGTAGCAGTACATATGTAATTTCAGTGAAGAAATAGGTTGCAAAGAGCCAGCTCAGGACGACCAGATTATAGTCTAGAAAGAAAAAAAATGTCAGGATTTATATCTCTTTGTATCCTTGAAGATAGACAGTTTTCAAATAGATTTTTCTCAGCATGTGAAAGGTTGTTAGATACAAGGTCTCTGGGATACCAAATACAGACAAGACAAAACACTGAGTTACCAAAAAAAAAAAGTATTTTCATCTATACTGTGTTCTAGTTATATACAAAGGCTTGTCATTTATCAGTGGTATCACAAGTGGAAACCACCAATGTATTTTGCACTAATTGGCTGGCTGTTGCTGCAGAAAAGTCAACGATTGAATAGGCATGGAAACTGACCTGTGCTCTCCCATCTAGTAGTGACCCCCAGTAAGACAAGTCTCAGGCACATAGTGAGGGCACTGTAGGGAGACTTCCAAAGAACAGGTTTACCACAATTTTGAAAGTTCAGTTGTGTATTGATATCATATAGCACAGGGGTGTCAAACTCATTCTATGTGGGGGCCCACCACTGGAAGGCAGGACACCTGTCGCAGGCCATGTGGCTGCACAGGTTCCCCAACCCTTTCCCATTGCATGTTCAGAGTAGCATAGGTTCCCCTTTCCCCTCACCAACCCCACAAGCTCTCTAACACCTTCCCTCTCCTCTCCCCTTTGGGCTTCCCTTCCCCATGCTGGCTCTCAAACCCCACCCCTCCTTCCCTTCCCTTCTGGTAGCAGGCAAAAAAATCAATCTCAGTCACAGGCAGCCAGCCTGGGCCCCTGCCTCTCCCCCTCCCAGCCCACTCATTGTCAGACATTCAAAATGTTGGCCTTTGGTTGGTTCAGTCCTGGCTGGCCTTTGATTGGCTTGTTTCCACATGGGCCACAGCCACTTTTTCCTTTTTTATTTGTGATTCATTCAATGTTCTGTCAATCAAATTAGCATGCTGATTGACAGTGAACAGTTGCGGTGGAGGGCAGTGCAGTGGCTCTCTGGAGCCCAGCCCAGCCTGCTGTGACAGACTGATCGGTTGACAGATCACAGCAGAGCTGAGCTGGGATTGGCTGGGGTGCTTCCTTTGTTCCCCTGTGCTGTGACTCAGATCATGTGCGTGAGTGAGTCAGAAACACGACCTGCTGTGCCAGAAGCCTGTCTTTGGAGTTCACTGATGCAGACAGATTCCAGGCACAGCCCAGGCAGCCACTCCATGGGCCACATCAGCACCATTGGTGGGCCTGATCTGGCCTGCGGGCTGGGAGTTTGACACCCCTGATATAGGGGCTATAACCATGGAATATGATGCCCATTGTTCTATGCACTGTAAAACCTTGTTACTGGCAGACTGTCCATGCTCTCAAAGAGCTCACAATTTAAGTTTAAGATGAGTCCCAGTTGTGAGTGCTATAAATAGAGGATAGGGGAAAGGGCAAGGTTAACATACTTTTGCTTACCTTATCCCCTACGGAAGCTTGTCATCTTTCTCATTTTTAGTCCTACCATTTTTCCTCTTTGGAGTTTTAAATCAAAAGTTCTCTCTTTTCAAGGTGAAACAATGTCCACTTCTCCATCTTCAAACCCAAAATAGAATTAACTGGCTTCCCCCCCCCCACTTCTCAAGCTGAACAATTCAAGGTTCCTTGGTGCAGAGTATACCATGCTACCTCTATAGGTGGTATTTTAGACCCTTCTACTCCTCTACTATAAACCTCAGGATTTGAAGTTGTGGGCAGTCCTCTTCCCTAAATCAAAAGTTGCTATAACCCACTGTTTCCCAGGGCCTCTTCCTTGGTACTTGTTTCTAATCTGGTTCATCTGGAACCCCAGCAAACAATTGCTCCTAAAGATCTTTCTGTAACTTCTCTCTAGTCCTCCTCTCTCAAGCCTTGCCAGGCTGCTACCTGTAATTATCATCTCATTGGCAAATTTCAAGGTCAACTCAGGGGTCTCTAAACTCTTTCTTGGTTCCCCACCTGGATAAATTACTAACAACTGGCTTTCCCCCAGAGCTTCTGTCCTGACTTACCTAACAGACAAGCTCTCACAAAGATTGCCTAAAAAGCCTGCATTCTCCTACCATAAGCAAGTAGCTTATATATTCCTCCATCACGTGATCTGCCACCTAACCCCTTCAGTCAGCCTTTGCCTATTCTTCACCATATAATTTTGGAATAAAACAGGCACAGGCAAGAAATGGGGCCAAAAGATAACCTCTGTGACAGAGTACATTTTGCAGTGTATGTAACAGCAAAAAATAAAGTTGATCTATTTAACTCCTTTCAGAAAGACTTCAGTTTCTATAACCACTTCTTTTGTTTAAAAGAGCATGCAGCAATTCTGAGAAAATAGGAATGTTTTGAGGATTGGATAATGTGTTTCTGATATTCAGATCAGATCAGCAGTAAAAAAGATGGCTTCTCCTCATGTCCATTTTTTTCAGCAATTTCTACACACACTAATATTTGGAGCTTTCTTTTATTTGTTTTTAGGCATTTTCTACAGTGCTTAGTGCCATAATTCAAATCCCTACTATATTCTCTTCTATAGTATTTCAGTGATAACACATTAGTCGAGGGACAAAAGACAAATGTTGGAAAAGGAAAATCTTTGAAAGAGAAGTAAATTTTCAGCCCTTCAAAGTAGGTCCAATTTAAGTTTGCTCCAGCGGTACTAACAAAATTCTGCCTGTCATTAGGAGCCGAAGAAGCTCAAGGATAAGACATGTAATGTTTAGTGCACTGGACTGGGAACTGCACATGTTCTTGACATTACCACTGATCTGCTGCATTATCTTGAACAACCGCCTATTTCTTTGTGTCTTGATTTGTTCATTTTAGATGGTAAAACCCAGATTTTTAAAGATATTGAGTGTTGTGCTCCTTAGTGTTGCAATATCAAACTGATTTAAGAGCCTAAATCTAATTTTTAAAACGAATTTAGGTACTTAGGAGCCAAAAATCTCATTGACCATCAATTGGAATTAGGATCCCAAGTGCCTAAATCCCTGATGAAAATGAGATTTAAGCTCCTAAATCAGGTGGGCACTGCAACACTGAGTGGTGTAATGCCTAAATACCTTATCAAATGTGGGGCGGAAACTTCTTGGGATGGGAATGTTTCCTGCTATGGGTATATATATTGCAAGGCACAATGGAGCCGTGCCTGCAAGCACCACAATAATAGTAATAATTTACTCATTACAGTAGCAACTCCCAAGAGTTCCCAAAAAGCAAAATCATAATAGTAATAAATTGACATTAGCACTTGGCTGAGATGTTTCCAATTCTCCATAACTTTAATGCTAGGTTACAGCTGCCTACATACAGTAAGTATTTAAAACAGCACTCTATCTGAGATCCCTGCAGCATGGCAATTCAGAACTTAAGCAATGCACAGCACAACATCAACCACAGTGCATCTGTTTGGTAGTTCTCAAAATAAAGCCTGCTTAAGTTTGGATCTTTGCATCTTCTTGTGTATGTTTTTACAGTAGCTAGAACGAAGGAGAACTCATTCCTTGTAGTGGACTCTGGCCACTACTTCAATATAATTAATTACTGATGTCCATACTTAAGGCTGCCTAACATTTTTTCTTATGTCCCTGTTTTACGTTTGTTTGTGTAACTTTGCCAAACTTTTACACTTTGGGCTGAAATTTCCATGCCAAGTACCTTCCTCAGACTGAAATATTTCTAGAAAGTTTTTAGCAAGAACAGTTCAGCTATTTCCAGGAATGACATTTGAAAAATACAATGTTTTGCTAATATATATATATATATATATATACAAGAATATATACTACAGAAGGGTGTAGACATTAAGGATAAGACTCGGCTACTGAAAAAAATACAAGGGCCTGACTCCATCTGAAGCCCTAGAGACTGCTAAACAAAGGCTCACAGCACCGGCTACCAGGCTAAGGAGATACAGTAGAGAAGCAGAGGCCAAAAAGATAAATGCCCTGTTCTCCAAAGAACCGTCCAAGGTGTACTCCCAACTGCAGTGCAACAACACAATAACAGCAGAGCCACCAACAGCAGAAACTGAACAGTAGTGGAAGACCATATGGGAGAAAGAGAAGACTCATAACACCAGTGCAAAGTGGCTGCAGGACCTGAGAAGAGACTACAGCAATCTCCCAGAAGAGGAACCAGTCACCATCACAGTAGCAGACATCCAACAGAGGGTCAAGAACATGAAGAGTGGGACAGCACCTGGCCCGGACATGATCCACACCTACTGGCTAAAGAAACTAAAAGCAGTGCATGAACACCTAGCAGCACAGATGAACCAGCTGCTAGCAGCAGGCTCCAACCCAGACTGGCTAACACAAGGAAGGACAGTGCTGATCATGAAAGACCCCCACAAGGGAACAGCACCATCCAACTACCAGCCAATAACCTGCCTCCCCACAACATGGAAAGTTCTATCAGGCGTCCTAGCTGCCAAGCTACAGGACCACATGGGCCAGTACCTGAGCACAGCTCAGAAGAGCATTGGGAACAACACCAGAGGCTCAAAACACCAGTTGCTCATAGATAGAGCAGTCGCCCAAGACTCAAAGTCTAGACAGACCAATCTGAGCACAGCCTGGATTGACTACAGGAAAGCCTACGACTCAATGCTGCACACAAGGATCTGTGAATGTCTGGCGCTATACAAAGTCAACAGGACACTAAGGACCTTCCTCAAGAACTCAATGGGACTGTGGGAGACAACGCTGGAAGTCAACTCCAGAGAGCTTGCACAAGTGGCGATCAAGTGCGGTATATACCAAGGTGATACGCTGTCCCCGCTGCTGTTCTGCATTGGCTTGAACCCCCTCAGCGAGATAATCACAAGGACTGGCTACGGATACAAGTTCAAGAGTGGAACTACCATTAGCCACCTCCTCTACATGGATGACATCAAGCTGTATGCTAAGAATGAACGAGACATCGACTCGCTCATCCACCTGACACGGATCTACAGTGAGGATATTGGGATGTCACTCGGACTGGAGAAGTGTGGCCAGATGGTAGTAAAGAGAGGGAAGGTAGTCAAGACTGATGGGCTGGAACCCCCAGCAGGCCACATAGCAGACATACAGACCAGCTACAAGTACCTTGGCATCCCACAGTCACATGGGAACCACAGGTCCTGAAGAGCCAGCTCAATGGGAAGAACAAGATCCACGCCATCAACAGGTACGCCCTGCCAGTCATCAGATACCCTGCCGGTATAGTGAGCTGGCCAAAGGAGGACATGGAGGCTGCCGATGTGAAGACCCGGAAGCTCCTCACAATGTACGGAGGTTTCCACCCCAAATCCAACACCCAGAGACTGTACACCAGCCGGAAAGAAGGCGGGCGGGGTTTGGTGAGTGTCAAAGCCACTGTCCTGGATGAAACCCAGAGCATCCAGGAGTATATCAGTAAGCTGGCACCCAAAGATGAGCTGCTGAGAGAATGCCTGAGGCAGCAGCAGCAGACATGGGAGGAAGATCAAGCAGAAGACGTGCCATGGCAAGACAAGACCCGGCATGGGATGTACCATCGACATATAGCTGAGGTGGCTGACATTGGGAAATCCTACCAGTGGCTGGAAAAGGCTGGACTAAAAGACAGCACTGAGGCACTGATCATAGCAGCACAAGAACAGGCACTGAGCATCAGATCTATTGAAGCAGGGATCTACCACACTAGACAGGACCCAAGGTGCAGACTGTGCAGAGAGGCCTCAGAAACAGTCCAACACATAGTGGCAGGTTGTAAGATGCAGGCAGGAACAGCATAGACTGAATGGCACAGCCAAGTAGCTGGCATTGTGTACAGGAACATCTGCACAGTGTATGGGCTAGACCCTCCCAAGACCAGATGGGAGATTCTACAGAAGGTCGTAGAGAATAACAGGGCTAAGATTCTGTGGGACTTCCAGATCCAGACAGACAGGCAGGTACTGGCCAATCAACCAGACATCATGGTAATAGACAAGGACCAGAAGACAGCGGTGGTGATAGATGTAGCAGTGCCAAGTGACAGCAACATCAGGAAGAAGGAGCATGAGAAGCTGAAGAAGTACCAGGGCCTGAAAGAGGAACTAGAGCGGATGTGGAAAGTAAAGGCCAAAGTGGTCCCAGTGGTGTGGATCAGGCTTGCCACTTCCCCCATAGTCCAGTGATTAGAGCATTAACTCACGATGTGAGAAACAATGTTTGAATCCCTTCTCCCCAGCTGATGCAGAGCTAGGAGCTGCAGTCAGGTCTTCGATCTCCAACAGGTGTGCCCCAACTATTGCCCTGTGCAAGTATTCTACAGGGGGCACCTTTCACTGTCCTGCCAAAACTATTTCACTTTACAGGAGAAACTTCTACAATCACTGACTCAGAGATAGAATTATTCCATAGTCCAGGGCAAGAGCACTCACCTGAGAAGTCCCTGCTACAACTCAGGCAGCACAGGGATTTGAATGAAGTTTCCCACTTCCGAGGTGTGCAATGTAACCACTGGACTACTGGCTTTAAAAGGGAAAAGTCACACCTGCTGTTCTTGAGTACCTAGTGGAATTCAATTCATTGCCCAAGTTAGGCAGCAGACACTTAAAAGTTACAGTTAGCTCCCCCCTTGTGAGACTAGCCCAGTGTGTCTGTCTATATTTACTACTCCTCTGAATCACCTGAATGCAGAAAATAGTACTTTTCTAACATTAATTTAAACATTTCTACCATAGAAATGTGATTTATTTTACTAGAATAAACTTCAAATGGTTTTGTGTCATATGATTTATTTTTGAATTAGCTTATTTAATTTTATCTCTAGTTTTATGAATTATATTAAAATAGATTTCTTTTTGATTAGTTCTTCCCATCACTTGTATTTGTGACAGTATCAGAGAAAAATGTGTGGGCCTGTCCATAACAAAACATTGTTAAAAATAAAATAGTAGCAAGTTACTGGTCTTCTTTAAACTATCTTCAGAATATTATGATCACTTGATTGGCAGAATATTTAAGTAATACTCAAGTATGCTGGTCACGCATATGTCCATGAATGTGCTAGCAACAGGGGTTCTGTGATCAGCCTGCTTCCAAACAAATAGGCATGAGCATAGTGATGGATAGGGATGATGACTACACAAGCAATTGCCTACAGCAGCAAAACATCTAGCAGCTGTAGAGTATGAGAAGGAGGACATTTTACACTTTGCCTAGGGCACAGAAAACCCTAGAGACAGCTCTTGGTGGGCAACAGAATCCTACTAAATATTCACAAATCTAGCGATCAGTACACACACAATCCCTAAACTCTGTCAGAAAGATTCACTTATTACTCAGCCAGCCATGCAGGTGCTGTTTTTTAGGCCACTGGCCTGTTTGTATGGGACAGTAGTGCCATGCCATCCATTTTCCATCACCTGTCCTCTCAGGCAAGTTGATCAGGCAACACTTTTCTCAGCCCTCTAACAGGACTGACAAAAAGCTACACCAGCCCCTCGTAGTCTCTCTCTCTTCTACTGAAAAGAAAACATGACACTGCAGATATTGTCCTCTAATGATGCTTGCTTCTGTTCCGTTTCTTCCATCTTTGCTCACCACAGCTGCAGAAGATGCTCCCCATCAGAAGGCTGATTGAGACCTTCTATAAGTCATTTCTAAAGTAGAAATGCTAATATGCTATTATAGCTTTGCAGTGCAATTTAAACACTTCAGTTTAAGTTAGGAAAGAATCTGCAATGAGAGAACTCTTTCTCTGCTAAAATAATTAAAAAAAAATAAATCTGAAATTTAAGTCATAGATTTCCAGACTTAAGTGGCCACCATGAAGCTTTAGCCTGGGGACTACTAAACTATTCAAATATGAATAAAACACAAAACTTCAAGAGCCGGATGGTGCAAAAGCAGGTAGCAATTGTCACAGTTTCTCTCAGTGGCATTAGATCACCAGTAATTGCTCGTCTATCAAACTCATTACACTCTGGAAGAACAGCACAGTCATACAAGCTGTGTGCATTCCTTGCTTCCACCCTTAATCTAAGAAGCACACTGACTCATTCAGAAATACTGGCTTCTAGAACTGAAGATTGTTTGGTTACTCTTCTCTCTGTTTATCAAGCTGAGATGACTCCAGCTGCATGTTGTTTAAGCTCTCCATACCCAGCAACTGCTTTATGGCATATGGCATGTTCTGCAGCATGGACCAGCAAACCAACAGCTGTACATCACTGGCATGCAGATGTTTTGATTTTTTGTTGGCCAAAAGACACCAGGTTTTGGTTGGGGGCCCTGGCTTGATGCTAATCATCACTAATCAATCCAATGCTTTTGAGTGAGGCCAATATTCTCAATTTATATCTCACAGTCAAAGCTGCTATCTGATTTTTCTACAGTTCTCTGCAAAGATGTGCCTAGAATTAGATGAGCGCAGATCATCACATTCAGTCTCAACATGCACCTGCTGCAAGTTCTCCTCCTCTTACCACAGTTCTTGTCTCACAGAGAAGTTCAGAGATGAAGGAAATTGTAGGGGGCTTGTGGGTTTTTCTATAAAATTACTTGTTTAACACATTTTACACCTCTCCTAATGCTAATCCATGGTTTAGATGGGAAGCATGTTTGTATTTTTTCTATGCTGTGTATGCTACAGATACTAGAAAGGGGATGTGATCACAGAGGGTATGTCTACACTTATGATTTAATTTGAATTAATGAGGATTGATTCGAATTAAATTAATTCATGGCTACATTGGCTTTCATTAATTCAAACTAAGGAATTCCTTAGTTTGAATTAATGAAAGCTTACTTTGACATTATAAAACCTAACTTAACTTTGAATTAAGGGTTAATTCAAATTTATTAGTTTGAATTAATCCAGTGTAGCTGTGTTAATTTGAACTAACCATTAATTCAAATTAACACTTCTTGACTCCTTCCTCCCAGGGTGCCTTCCTCTTTCTATATATTGGGTGGGGGCATCACCCTTCTTGGGGGCCATCTTGCCATACCTCCCATGGTGCCCTTCTCCTAATTTGAACTAGCAAGTCCTATCCATGGACATGCTAGTTTGAATTGGTTTTCCTAATGTGGCCATGTAATTCAAATTAACTTAATTCGAACTAATCATTATTAGTTCAAATTAATTAGTTTGAATTAAGTTAATTCAAACTAACTTTCTAAATGTAGACACAGTCAGAGAGAAATGCCCAAAATTATTCTTTCCATTGCCCTGTGTGCAAGTCAGTTGTTGTTCCTCAGTCTTTGAAAGTGACCATGTTCTGCTGCTGTATAGAATCACTGAAAGGGTATTTTGCTCCGTGATCACATTCCCAACAAAAAAAATTAGGCAGCAGACAAGAGTATGAGACATTGTGGTTGACAGGAGGCTCAGCAAAATGCAGTCGGCAAGACATGTAGCCTGACTCAGCGAAAGTCGCTAGACTGCAGCTATATCTGAGTGGTATTCACAACTGAAGTGACCGCCCAGCTGGCCTCCAAAGAGGTGGGATACCTAACAAGCAGATACAGATAAGTGTGGCAAAAGATGGCTAGACCAAGAAAAGAGTGAAGTACATGTTGTGATCGGCACAGTTTCAACTGACAGAGAACCGATTGATCAAATTATCAAGGTCAAAGTACTAGAAATGTTCCCAGAAGATATATTTGAAGTAGCACGTCTGATGCTTGTTTGACTGATATACTACAACCACCTCTGAAATAGGGACTGATGAATAGCTACAGCAACCTTCCTGAGATTGTTTTCCCTCTCTTTGAGGATGCAGTTTTTGTTGCTTTGAGATTTTATACACTTCACTTTTTGATACATAATTTAGGCCTATGGTATTGGGCCGAGCAGATTAGATGCAAACAAAATACACAATATATAAAATGAAACATGTAGGGAAAATTTTAAATGAGGTAGTTGAATAACTTATTGATGTAATCAAGCCAGCTTGGTGGGTCTGTCTGTCATGTAGTCAAGTGAACTCTGTAAGTATAACTAGACAGTATTCAAACAATAGAATAAAATGTATTTTCTTTAGTTTGAATTATAACTTCTTTGCTGGCAGTAAGGTTGGCAATGCTGCAGTAATATGGAAATGAATGTATACCCAATGTTGCTAGAACATAAGAATTTGGGTATTTGATATGAATCAAACTTTGAACTTCTTTAATGCCTTTATCAGAGAATATCAAAAGCATTTTTACAAGCCAAATCAGACTGCCTCATACCCTTTGGAGATAGATAAGTATTATCCTAATATTATAATCAGTAAAAAGATGCAGAAGGAAAAGAGCCTGACCAAACTGACAAAACAAGTCATTGGTTGATATGAGAAAAAAATATGAGCTCTGGTTTTCCAGGCCTGTGGTGAAACTATTGAACATAACCTTTTCCCCAGGTAGGCATGGTTGGTAGAAGACCTTTGGATGTCCAGTCAGTAATTTCCAGTTACCCACTTCACAAGGGTTTGTTTTAAATACTGGAAAGGTACCTAGAATAGGGCTGACTAATACTTTTGTATACACTGAAATAAAATATGCTTAAATGGACAATATACACAAATTGCAACCTAAATTCCCTCATAAAAAAATATATGGCTTGTATAGATATGTTATATTAAGTTCCAGAGGGGCAGTCATGTTAGTCTAGTTCAGCAAAACAAACAAGGAGTCCTGTGGTACTTTTAAAGACTAACAAATGTATTTATCACACAAGCTTTTGTGGGCATAATAAATATATCTATTAGCCTTTGGCTATGTCTACACAGTAACTTTTATTTCAAAAAACCCCTTTCGAAATAACTTATTTCTAAATAAGTTAATTCGGATTAACACTTTGTTAATCCGAATTAAGGAAATCCCTGCAAATCGAAATAGCATGCCCTGTGTGTAGACCTGCCATTTCGATTCCAGGCGAGGGGCAGCATGGGAGGTGTGGCAACATGGCCGGCTCACCGGGCCATGTTGCCAGCCATGTTGCCAGCCAGGTAGCCAGCCAATCATGTACAGGCGGACCGGACAGCCCCTCCCTGTCCACCGTGACCCCCAAGCGCTTGCTAAACAGATGGCTACAGCTGCCCTCTGGCTCCTGTACCATCCTCATGCACTGGGTAGACCCCCCTGGGAGCCTGCAGGGTGCCACCCTGCTGTGGGACACATTTTCCCTGAGCCTGATGAGCCCAGAGCTGAGCCCCGGACCATTATCTCAATGGCCCTCACTGCACTGGAGAAGAAACCCATGGCTGAGGCCTGACAGTGTTGAGACACAGATAGCTCACTATGCCTATGGGGGGGGGGAATAAGTGTGTGCACCTGCTCTGCCCTACCTGAAGGCCTGGAAGAGGGCCAGTAGCAGCCCCTAACAGATAAGGTATGCCAGAGGACCCCTGCTGTGTTTGCCTCCATGGTGCACAGCCAGACCACACATTGGAATTTGGGGACACAAAGGATTAGATGTTGCTGGCAGGGTGCTAAGGTCAGTCAACTTGGATAAAGGGCAAGCTGTTCAGGCCAGACCAACTAAGCCAAAGGCCCCTGGCGCAGATGACTAAGGGTGGGGTGGGTCCAAGGAAGGCGCTGCAATTGGGGGACCTCTCGTGCAGAGGCCAGGCCCAGGACATAATTCCCTATAGCAAGAGCTCATGATTGCGATATGTGTACTTTTTATGCCAGTAGGGAAATACGTACACTCTTCTCAGGGCCGTTGGGTACTTGCCTTCGGGCCTGCAGCTGTGTAGAAATAAAGTGCCACGCTGCATTAGGTTGTGTCCCCCCCCCCCCCACCGATGAGCCCCTCACCGTACCAATAGCGCCTCGTCCCCCGTCTCAGCACCAGACACCAACACAGACCGGTGGAAACGGACTGTCCAGGGGACCTGGAGCAGCAGGCACTGAAGGAAGAACCCCCCAGATTAGCAGGGGGACCATCACCCTCATTACTGAGCCCACCCCAGTCCGACGCTGATGAGGTGATGAGGGCAGGCATCCCTGAGGACAAGAGCGTGGCCATCACTCCCAGGAAGACAGCCACCCCTGGGTCCCACACGTCCGGTGCCCATCTCATCAGCATCAGGAGGTCCACCGTCAGGGAACTGCTGCTGCAGCTCGCCTACGCCATCAGCCAGTCCTGCGGCCATGCCCCGTCAGCTCGGCGTGCTGAAGGACAGCATCGCCGGCCTCACCACTCCGGGCTTTCCAGCATGTGGGGGGATCGTTGATGCCACCCACAGCACCATGGGAGCCCCATCACACCGCCTGCTCCCCCTTTCTCCCCAGCCAGCCACCACCCAACCCAACCACACCCTGAAACGAACCCAATAAAACACGCGACAATGCTGGATATGCGTGAAGTGTTTTTTTTTAATAACGGGATATGGGAAGGCGGAACTGGGGGGCACAGGGATGTGGGGTGGGGGTTTCAAACTGGGGGGCACAGGGATGTGGGGTGGGGGTTT
>ML681991.1:36682860-36758432 GCA_007922195.1 Podocnemis expansa | reverse complement strand
GGTGGGGGTTTCAAACTGGGGGGCACAGGGATGTGGGGTGGGGGTTTGGGGACAACTTGGGGAGCATGTTAGGGGGGAGCTGCCCCTGGGGCCGGGCCCACAGCACCCCGGCCTTCGCCGAGGCCACCCCAGGTCCGGGGCCGCCGGCGGCGAGGGGCAGCAGGGCCCCGGAGTGCTGCAGCGGGTGGAGTCCCGGGTGGGGGGGCAAGGTTTCCCCCAGGCTGCCGCAGCGTGCCCTGGATGCCCTCCAGGGCCGTCGCCTGACGCTCCTGGGCCACTGCCTGGCGCTCCAGAGCAGCCGCCTGGCTCTCCATAGCAGCAGCCTGGCGCTCCAGGGCCACTGCGAGGCAGTCATCAGCCCCAGTGACGCGCTGGACATGCTGGACCAGGGCGACCTGCCGCTGCGCCTGCTCCGTGCACCAGGCCCTGGTGGACTCCTCTGCCTCCTGGCCAAGCTCCAGGAGCGCGGTGAGGAGCTCGGTGCGGGTGGTGGGCCGGGCTCTCCGCCTCCGTCGTGCAGCCACTGGTGGGGGTGGGCTCCCGGGCGCTGGGCAGCGGGTGGACCGATGAGCTGCATGGGCAAAAGAGAGAGCGGTTAGGTGTCAGCCTACTAGTGCTGGTGCGTGCAGCCTGTGAGCTGCAAAAACCGCTGTCCTGACAGCTAGCAGGATTTCGAGGCTGGGTGGGCACTGTACACTGCAACCAGGGGGCACGGGGCCTTGAGGCCCATGGTAGGCAGTGAGCCGTCTCCTGGGCCCATGTGACAGGCACGGTGGCTGCAGGCCTCCTGCTCTGCATGCTGCCAGGTCTGCCTGCTGCCACCCGGTGTTGACAGACCCCCCTCCCTTGGGCATGGGACTCCATCCCCCCATGCCTCCCTGCATCACGCCTGGACAGGAGAGTGACTGCTCCCTCCCCAGGGCCTAAGCCTCACCATCCAGGGGAGGTGCCACCTCCCCCGACCCACGCCTTGCACTCTGGGGCCTCCCTGCCTTGGGTGGGGGGCACTTACCAACTGCGGCGTGCAATGTCCCTTCGGCCTCCGCTCCCCCCTGCTCCTCTCCAGGCTCAGCTGACCTGCCGGGCTGGGGCTCCGCCTCAGGTATCAGCTCCGGGCTGGTGGCTGGTGCCTCGCTGACTGGGAGGCTGCCCTCTCCCACATCCAAAGGCTCTTCGCCCTCTTCAGTGGGGGCCCCCTCCACCTCTGTGGTGCTGCTCTGGGCCTTCCTGGTGTCCTGCAGCTGCCTACGGGGGGTGGGCCACCGGGCTCAGCCCCCAGGAAGCGGTCCAGCTCCTGGAAGTATGGGCAGCTGGTGGCAGCTGCTGCCCCATGGAGCTCCCGAGTGTCCCATGCCTGGCAGTAATCTTGGCGGAGGCCCTTCACCTTTGAGCGCACCTGCTCCGTGGTGCGCTCAAAGCCTTCCTCAGTCAAAGCCTGGGCGATGTCTCTATACACATCCACATTCCGGTGGCTAGCCCTGAACCGGTCCAGAATGTCCTCCTGTGCCCAGATCCGGAGGAGGGCAGAGGTCTCCATGGGAGACCACACGGATCCCCTCCGCCGGCCCTGTGAAGGGGCTGCACGTGCCTCTGCGGCCATGGCACACCTTCACGGGCTGGCAGCAGCAGAAACCATGTGCTGGAGAGGGACTTCCTGGCCCAGGGCAACCTGGGAGGAAGGTCACCCTCCAAACCGCTTTCGAAACAACGGGGCGAAACAACAAGTCCACACAACCCGTTGTTTCAAAACAACATTCTTTCGAAATAACGGTTCGAAACGGCCGTTTCGAAAGAACGGTTGTTTCGAGGAGGGAGCAGGTTTCACTTTTTCGAAACAACGATCGCTATTTCGAAACGATGAGTCCCGTCGTTTCGAAATAGCGATATGTTGTGTAGACCTAAATCCTTTTATTTCGAAATAACGAGTGTTATTTCGAAATAAAAGTGCCGTGTAGACATAGCCTTTGAAAGGGCCAAAAGACTCCTTGTTTGTTTTGCTGTCATATTAAGAATATAACTTCTTTGGTACAGAATGCTGCAAAGAACAGCTGGGACATGAGTACCAGTCTGCAGCCTTCACCCTCTAGATCAACTGAGAATCTTGAGTGAGAGTAGAACACTCTGAAAAGCATTAAGTCTACAAGACTATCTTCTGAAGGGGCCTAGAGTGGGTGCTGTTTTCCTGGAGCCAGCAGAACAATGGCTAAGTCCTAATACAATTGACAAAACTGGATGGCAATAAAAAAGTCTGTCCTGGAAACCTGGAGAGGCTCCTAGATACCCAAAGTACAGCTGTAATAAATGATCCACATTCTTCTAATGGTGTAATGTTGCCCAATGTCTACATAATTTAACTGTTCTAAAAGAAGAAATGAAGCCTCCCTTGAGGAAAAGTCCTACCAAATTAATAGGGATGGGATCTTTCGATTTCTATAGATATTATTCCAGGTACTTATAGAATTTGAGAAGGATCATCTTACAACAATTTTTTTTAATAAAAAGGTATCCTATATGGAAGATAGAATTCTATGAGTCAATTAAACTTTCAATACTTCTTTTCTGTTCGTTTAGGGGTTTTATCATTTTCTATCAAATTCTTTAAGACTGTTACATAAACGTCAGACAGATGCACAATCCCACAACACTAGAGAATAATTAAGAAATCTATGTTCTGTGACAAACAAGACAGAGGATACTTCTGGCTGTCTAGAGCTTTCTGCTATATTGTATGCTTTGGTATAGAATCATAGAAACTGGAAAGGACCATGAGAGGTCGTCAGGTCTGGTCCCCTGCACTAGTGGCAGGACCAAGTATCCTCTTAAACTATACATGACAGGTGCTTGTCTAACCTGCTCTTAAACACTTCTTATGATGGAGATTACACAACCTGTTAAGGCAACTTATTCCATTGGTTAATCACCCTGACAGTTAGGAATTGTTTTCTACTGTTCAACCTAAATCTCCCTTATTGTAATTTAAGCCCTTTGCTTCTCATCCTATCATCAGCAGTTAAGGAGAACTTCTTTTTCCCTCCTCCTTTTGACAACCTCTTAGATACTTCAAAACTGTTATCACACCCCTCTTTCAATCTTCTTATGTAAGTCAAGCATTCCAGACCTCTAATCATTCAAGCTGCTCTTCTCTGGCCTTTCTTCAATTTGTTCACATCTTTCCTGAAATGAGGTGCCCAGAACTGAACATAATACTCCAGTTGAGGCCTAATCAGGGCAGAGTAGAGTGGAAGAATTACTTTTTGTGTCTTTCTTACAATACTCCTGCTAATACATCCTAGAATGGTGTTTCCTTTTTTTCAACAGCATTACACTGTTGATTCATATTTAGCTTGTTGTCCACTATGATACCCAGATCCCTTTCCTCAGTACTCTTTCCTAGGTAGTCATTGCCCATTATGTATATGTGCAATGGATTATTCTTTGCTAAGTGGAGTACTTTCCACTTATCTTTACTGAATTTCATTCTGTTTACCTCACACTATTTCACCAGTTTATCCACACTGTCTGAATTGTGATCCTATCCTCCAAAGTACTTGCAACCCCTGTCAGCTCAGTGTCATCAGCAAACTTTGTTAGTGTACTCTCAATGCTATCATCTAAATCAATGATGAAAATCTTGAACAGAACTGGACCCAGAACTGATCCCTGTGGTACCCTGCTCCTTCTGCCCTTCCAACATGACTGTGAACCATTGATAAGTACTCGCTGGGAGCAGATAGCCAACCAATTTTTTCACACATCTTATAGCAGCTCCATCCTGTCTGTACTTCCCTAGTTTGTTAATGAGACACTAATATGAGACCATATCAAAAGTCTTGCTAAAAACTAGATACACCATATCTATCACTTCTCCTCTATCCACAAGGCTTGTTACCCCATCATAGAAACCTATCAGGTTGGCTTGACATGATTTGTTCTTGACAAGTCCATGCTGACTATCACTTAGCAACTTAATTCTCCTCTAGATGCTTGCTAATGGATTCCTTAATTATTTGGTCCGTTATTTTTCCTGGTACATAGGTTACGATGGCTGGTCTATAATTCCCTGGGCTGTCCTTATTTTCTTTTTTTATAGATGGGCACTATACTTGATCTTTCCAGTCCTCTTGGACCTCTCCAGTCGTCCTTGATTTTTCAAAGATAATTGCCAATGCCTCAGACATCTCCTGAGCTAGCTCCTTGAATATTCTCAAGGGTGTATATTATCAGGCCCTGGTGACTTGAAGACATCTAACCTGTCTAGGTAACTTTTAACTTGTTCTTTCCCTATTTTAGCTTCTGATCCTGTTCCATTTTTACTGCCCTCCCCTACGTCAGGCACCCAGTCACCACCAACCTTCTTGGTGAAAACCGAAATGAAGAAATCATTTTGGTCCTATGCCATTTCCATATTTTTTTTTCATTTTTGTTGAGTAATGAACTTATATTGCCCTTGGTATTTCACTTATTTGTCATGTATTTTAAAAAAATTGTTTCCCTTTATGCCTTCAGCTAGTTTGATCTCAGTTTGTACCCTGGTCTTTCTGATTTTTCCCCCATATAACTGTGTTGTTTGTATACTTGGTGAAGTGCTATCTATGCTACATGTATATTGAAAGTGGGTCTAGAGTCCCAATTTGCAAATTTGCTAGTGTGCTATAGATAACACAATGATAATAAGAGAGAAAATGCTGTATATATTTTATGTGCATAAGCGAAAGGATGAGTAGAAAAAGTAACCCTGTTTTCATATGTTCCAAAGGGTTAGCCTTGTTAGTTTAGTTCAGTAAAACAAACAAGAAGTCTAGTGGCACTTTTAAAGACTAACACATTTATTTATTGCATGAGTTTTCATGGGAGAAAAATCCCACTGTATCAGACTTCTCCCACAAAGCTCCTGTTTTTATACACGTAATTTCTACCCCAAGGGATGTATCACACTAATATGGCTGAAGATGGGATACTTTGAAAGGGTGTGAGACTTAAGGGTGATGCATGTTAATAAGCTTCTCCTTTATACTTTTCAGTTTATGAGAAACAGAATCTGGTGACTAGAACATTTGCTGAGGTATGTATACATTTTTCTTATTTTCTGGCTACAAGGTGGCAGGTTCTTTCTTCAGCCCAAAGAGAAATTGGTGCTATATCAAAGTCCATTTCAATCCCTTGCCTGAAGGCACAATCTATTGTTCATACCACAACCCACATATTTCCCTAACCAACACCAGCTGCATACCCCTTACCTCCTTCAGTCCATAGAAAAGTGATGTAGCCTTCCCTTAATAATATGCTAGCAGAAACAAGTCCAGACCAATAATATGTATTACTCAGTGATTTAATAGAGTCTCAATTAACAAAGAATTAAAGGAGGACAATGTAATTAATGCAAATTAGCATGGGCTCATGGATAATTGATCCTATCAAACTAACTTCATTTTTATGATGAAATTTCAAGTTTGATTGATAAAGATAACAGTATTGACTTAGGAAATAGATTTGTATAAGGCATTTGACTGTGAGTTTGTACATTTTGATTAAATAGCTAGAATGATACAAAATTAACTTGGCCCACATTAAATGGATTAAAAACTGGCTAACTGATATGTCTCAACATTTAATTTTAAATGGGGGATCATCATCAAGCAGGAGTGTTTCCAGTGGAAGTGGTTTTTGGCCCTACCCTATTTAACATGTTTATCAATGGCATGAAAAAAAAAACATAAAATCATCACTGATAAAGGTTACAGATTACCCAAAAATCTTGGGAGTAGTAAATAATAAAGAGGGCATATCACTGATCCAGAGTAATCAGGATTGTTTGGTAAACTGGGTGGTAAAATGTAAATATATACATGTAGAAACTAATAATGTAGACCACACTAATAAGATGGGACACTCTATCTTAAAAAGGAATAAATCTACAGAAAGATTTAGGAGTTGTGGTTGATAATCAACTGAACATGATTTCCCAATGTGATGCTGTGGACAAAATAGCAAATGCAATCCTGGCATGCAGAAACAGGATTCTTGAATGAGAGTAGGGATGCTATTTTACCTGTATATTTAGCACTGGGGTGATCACACTGGAATATTGTGTCCAGTTCAAATGTCCATAATTCAAGAAGGCTGCTGCATGAATAAATCCCCAAATGAGTCATGTACAGGGGCAGAACAGCCATTGGACAGCTTTGGCAAATGCCAGAGGGGCCAGTGCACTGAAAGACTAGTGGGCCATTTTTCCCCCTCCCAACTCCAACCCTGCCCTCACCTTCTCCCACCATGTGGGCCCAGTGGCACCATGTCCAAAGTGTGGTGGCCATTCTGCTCCCCATTACTGCCAGCACTGCCCCACCCTTTTCCCAAGTCTCACAAAGAGGGCACAGCAGCTGCTCCCCATATAGTCCAGTGGTGCTCTGTCTGGACTGCAGTGCCTGCTTCCCTCTCCCAGCCTCACCCCTTTCTCTGTCCTTCCTCCCCACACTACCATGTGGGCCCAGCAGTGCCCGCTCCCACCTCCTGCCACCTATTTAAATGCCAGTGCCAATTTTAAGTGCCAGTCCATCACTGGTCATGTGCCACGCAGGTAGCCTGTAACCATGTACTGGCTCTTTTATCTTCTCACAAGGAATTTCTCTCCTACTTGTACATTAAACTTCTAATTAAAGTGAGAATAAGACAGTGGGAGAAGTTATTCCCTTGTATAACTATTGAAGTATAGATCCACATGTGACAGGCTGCTCCCCAGAGCTGGTCCAGTGTGCCACTGTGACCCCCCAATTCCCACTCTTGAACCCCGACTTGCCCAGCTTTGGCAAATGACCACTCATGCCTGAATCAGTCCACTCCAGCCTCTCGCGTGCAATTGGTCCCAAGCAGTGGGTGTATGCCCTCTGACTATTCAAAGGATAGTCCTCAAGTGAGCACGCCTGGCTCCAGATACCACCATGGGAGCCCACTGTCTACAGAGATTGGAACCCACTCCCAATCACCATACACCCAAGCCTGTCCATTTAACAAAGAAATAGATCATGTCCAGCTGTCTTCACTCACACTCGCTAAAGATCACACATCTTTAGAGAAAGCATCTACTAGTTTATTGATCAGATTATAATTCTATGTGAGAATACGGCCAATCATGGCAGAATCACAATATAAATGACTCAGGAGTGACTACAAGGAAATAAAAGGTAAAACACACATACTGACCTAATATCTCTAGCTAAACTGACCTCATAGTTCAAGTTTATGTCCAAGGTGTTCAGCTGTCACATGTTTGTATAGCCAGTCTCTGCCTGAGACCAGGCATGGCCCAGCTCTTGCTTGGAGTTGTTTCAAGATAGAGATTCCCAGGCAAAAATCCCCAAATCCCTCCGAGTAGCTCCATTTGTTCCAAAACACCCCTGACCCCTCCCTTTCTGGGCAGAGATGATCTCTTTGGCCATTCTGAGCCAGGGAACTCAGTTAGCAAATCTTTGTTGCCCCCTCCAGGTACTTGCTTGCTGCTGAGAGAGAGCTCTATCTGTCTCCCACTGTCCCCCAAGCCATGTTACACATCTGTACACATGCATTAGGCTGCAGAAAACGTAACATTATAGTAATCACATAGTACAGGTTATGAGCCTCTATAAAGAAGTCTTCCATGGTGCAGTTGGCATAAAAACATACTATCACGGTGTAGAAGTGAACAGGAAAATCATATAGATCATAACCCATGGTGCACAGATTTTCATCCCATGACACCACACCAACCACGTTTCTAAATGAAAGCATTTAAAATTTTATGAAGAAAAAGTTACTTTCACCTAAATGATCTGAAAGCACTACATTGCCGACTTTCTACTAGTGTTTCAGAAACCCAAACAAAAGAGCTTATATAGAGAGGAATGTTAAATATTATTTCCACACATTACTTGAAACATCACACACATACATTGCTGAAACTCAGTAATAGCTCTGTGTTTTAATCACAAATTTAAATCTAGCTGTTATAGCTAAGTCAATATTTTCCAGAGTGCCTTTTCCTGCAAAATGTTTCAAACTTGTAGTACCTAGGAGGTGAAAACAAAACCATGTAGAGTGAAACACAAATGAATATTCTGTTAAGTATATGGACATTGTGGGAGTAGCAACATCATGTATAGGTTTAGATGTACCATAATGCTATAAGAGAAAGCAACAGAAAACATGCAGAAGAAATGTCAAAACAAACAACAAAGGAAATTGAGATGGCTATAAGTAGGAGAGAAATCTGGGTTGCCTCATTCTGTATTTCTAACCAACTAAATTATTATCAGAGAAAAGGTCCAAATCCCAACACGTATTTGTCTCAAAGGAAGATATCCCAGATTTCCCATGCAGGGACAAAGCCTGTATAAGTGTGTCTGCATTTATTCCCTTGTAGGAGCAGAAATAATCTCCATGACAATTCAAGCTCCCTACAATACATATCCCAGAATAAATCCCCTTTGAGCTTGAGGACCAGAAAAAGATGCTGAAGTAAAGCACAGGAGTGACAGTGTGCAAGACCTCGCAAAGAGGAAGAGATTAAAAGTATAAAAAAGGGGTAGGGAGTTCTGGAATTCACATTTATAATGTTTAACAATGTTATACAATATAGTAATTTGCATACAAGATCACTAAAGAACCAATAAATGTATCACAAGCTCTTCTGTCTGGCTTCTAGTAACAAGCAGTGAATATAAATTAGACTGAGTTAACAAGTAGAAAATATGCTGTACACGACAATCTAGCACTGGCAAAGAATTAAGGATTTCCATGATACCATGCATGTTATCCTGGCTGATGTACATAGTGAAAAGTTTTCTTTAAAATATCAATTTTGAAGTAAATGTCTTGCATCTGAAAGTTGCTACAGTGGCATCTTCTGTGTATTCACAGAATAACATAAGGGCAGTGCATGTTTCCCACAAGATTTCCTTAAGAAAACTGTCAAGGATTGAAGTATCTTCTGTAAGACTTGCCTAATACTCAAACATTTTAGTCACTCAATAAAGACTAGCACAAATTTGGAAGGGAAAATAAGCTAGACAAGGAAAGACAAAAGAAAAGGATAAATGCCAAATAGCTTAATAAAAACTCAAAATTATGTTAGATGTATGGGCTGACCAACAAAAAGAAGACATGAGTGAATAAGGTCACTAACAATGGGCAAATGAGAACATGTTTTACACTTCTAGGCAGTGAAGATTTATGGAATATTTGCAGCAGATTTAGCTACATCTAGGGGAAGTCAGTCAGGATGTTAGAAAAGGGTGAATAAATAGCTTCATATCTATGAAGTAACTGATTCACTCGACTACTAAGAAATGTACTTTAATTTGGAAACTGTAACTCATAAAAAATAATGCAGAGAATAAATCTGATTCTGCTGTGGAGCTGAGGGGATTCTTTTTAAACCCATGATGAGTCAATTTCTGAAAGTGAAGCACTAATAGCAAAAATCTGAGTTACCACTAAATATAGGCAACCAAGCTGATGATCTTTCATTACTTCCAATCATTGTGTCTTGCCTTCCCAAAGATAAGCCATTTCAATGCAGCTACACAAGATAGTAGACTCAAGAGGAAAGCAAGATTTTAGAAAATAACTTTTCCAAGGAATTAAGGGCTCAGGGCCATTTGCCTTCCCATCACAGAGAAGGAAATGCTCTGCAAGTTAGTGTGTACCTGGGAAACAGACACTGGCAGGAAGAGGGGAGAGACTTTGGGGTAGGGTACATAGGCATGGGCAAAAAGAAAGGAGGGATGGATTGGTGGGGGAAAACAAGAGGGAAAGATCAGCAGGGATGAGAAAGGGGATTAAAGAACAGCATACAAAAATTAAAAGTAAAAAGTTAGGATGGAGGGGAGAGAGAGAAAGAGAAGGAAGGATATAGCATCAATAAGCTACTGGTTTTATCTAAAGCTGTGTGATCTTTAGAGGGTGTGAGTGCAGGGCCACCCCTAAGGAGGTGTGGGGCTCGCCCCCAGCCTCCACACCACTCCCATGCTAGGGGGGCAGCTGGCCTAAGGGTCAGGCTCACCCACCTCTGGGCCAGCCCTCCCCTCCCTAGGGAGGATCAGCTGGCCCACGGGAGGGGTGGAAGAGTGGAGTCCAGCCTCTGGGGTGACCTGCTCCACCCCTGGGCCAGCTGTTCCCTGTCTTGGGGGCAGGGCAAGTCAGCCAAAGCGCCAAAGGCAGGGCACAGCAGGGCAGAGCAGGGATGGCCATGTATAGATGAAGAGGGCATCCCCAGGGACAGCCATGTATGAGTGAAGAAGACTGAGCATAATCCATTTCATTATTGAATGCACAGCGTTGAACGCATGGTGATTGAGAGTGGTTCCCAATCTCTGTAGATAGTGGCTCCTGGTGTAGTAACTGGAGCCAGGGGTGCTTGCTGGGGGGCCATCCTGGAGTAGCCAGAGGGCATACACCACTGCTTGGGACCAATTACAAACAAGAGGCTGGAGTGAACTGACTCAGGAGTGAATAGTCACTTGGCACAGTGGGTGGAATTGGGGTGCAGGAGTGGGAATTGGAACGTCACAGCAGCACACCAGACTAGATCCAGGGAGCAGCCTGTCACACCTTGATTTATCCCATACCACAGATTTGTGAATAGTGGCATCAGGCTCCTCTGATTTCTCAGGGACTATTTTATTATGATTTCTTGTTGCCTTATTTTCTCACTTCTAAATTCTCCACTGACTTTAATAATTTTTTTTGTTCAAGCACTCAAGCCTGGACCTGAAAAGTGGTTTTGCTTTTTATTGTAAAATGACCTTGCTCATCTGGTGTGTTTTGTCCAGCTCTCAAGACCTTCATCTTTCTTAGTTTGCTTATATAAAACAATAGTGGTTAGAATGGGCATTGAGTTTAGGTAGGGGAGCTGATTGCTTGCCTTTATTATATGGTTTTTAAGCAGAGATTACAGAGGAATTAAAACAAAAATAAAAACCAGCTACTACACAGAGAGCAAGAAAGAGAGAAAGAGAGCACATTCTTTCTTCCACTTTCTGACATGATATGTTCAAATACCTTAAGGATAAAGTATGTCTGTTTGCATTTCACTATGCAGCATGACGTAATGCAACATGACACACCAATTGTTTTATGACAGAAAAGCAAAGAAGAAATATCCATTTCTTTCTGCTGGTAAGGAAAGCATTTTAAGTAGTGAAACATCCAGGCTTCTACTGCATACTAGTATGGCAAATTGAAAACTATTTAATTTTACAGGGAGTGATGCCATTTTGATTCACCTCTTTGGTGCCATTGATAGTGTGTATTCAGGGAGCTGTGCAGTTTTTCATGCAATATTTCCGAAGTACACAAAAAATGCTGAACCATGTTTTTAAGTCCTTGGAATGGGAAGATGAATTTTAATTCTGGGCATGCACTGTATGGGCAGAACAATTAAATAGAGTTATAAACAGTCAAATTAGACTTCTAACAAATGGAGGCTTTCAGTCTACTTAACTTGATCATTATAAAACAGTCTAAAAGGAGCTTGATGTGATTTGGTGAATGGGGTAAACTTAAAGTGGGAATAATCTGATATTATAGATAAGTATTTTTAGGTAAGGGTTTACAAAAGTTACTACAAATAACCATGTTTGAACAATTTTTACATCATGTAAAGAGAAATTGTCTTTCAAGAGGAAGAGGTATTTTGTCTCTGAGTGCTGTGGGAAACAAACCTCAAAGCACTTTATAAGAAGTGAATGAAGAAAACTAAACATAAATTAAACAAAACAGTCTCCCTGTTCAAGACGAGTGAAAAGCAAAGAGTTCAAAATGAATTCCACATCTCCATTCAAAATGCATTTAACATTCTGGGCTACGTTGTTTGGCTGAGTGAAGTGAGGTCTTACACTCAACTTAAAGGCATTTCTTTCTGGGTATGTCTTCACTGCAGAGTTAAAGCAGGCTCTCTTACCATTCACCCACAAACCTTTAACCCAGTTTTTATATATGCTTTCAACCCAGATTTGCTTACTTGGTATACAAATTAGACTCCAGGTTTTCCTTCAATGCAAGCCTAACCCATTCATTAGAACCTGTGGACGCATGTTCTAATCCAGATTACAGAACATGAGTGTTGATAGCCTGCAATGATGTCTCAGTCTATTGAGGCCTGTGTTTTTCTTCCTTTTTATCTGTTCCTTGTTTTTGGTTTTTGTTTTGTTTTTTTGTTGTTTTTTTTTTGCATTGGAAATCACCTAACAGATTCACAGATCTGATCAACATTTAAACCCATATTCCATGAACCTTCTCTATTTCTGCACAGCACTCAAAGAAAAATGCCAATCAAAAAATCCTCACCCCTGCATAAATAATGCGAGTCCTGTGGCACCTTAAAGATAAGCAAAACATCTCAGCATGTTGGTAGCTGGCTGGAGACTCACAGCAAGATCCCTGGTGGATGTCCAGTGTGTGGTCAATAAGGCCTAGAATTTGGGGAGAAACATCTGAAATCTATTACCGATAATCAGCACTTGCATAAGATCATCACTTATATAAAATCATCATTCTGATTCTAACATCTCCAGAAGGCTGCCTGAAGGAGAATGGGAGTAAGTGGATGGTGATTCTGTATCAAGCAGGAGGGTCACATCCTGCAATGCAGAAGGCATCAAACAGTAAGTTTTTAACTTACTGTAAATCTGTCCCTACAATGATAAATTTGAGTAGGCATTCAGCACAAATTGTCTAACGTCAACTTGTATGGTCATTTGCGGCAGAACAGGATTATTTTTACACCAGGCCCAGAGAAACTGGAGGTGCTGGAAGAGATCTCAGTGCTGGAATAAATCCTGTGGACAGAGAGACTAAAAGACATCTTCTGCCTGGAGTTCTTGCACCTGTTTGAGGAAGGATTTGTGGAGGATGCAACATCAAAGTCAGGTAAGATAACACCATCTTTGTTACTGTTAGGGAGGAAATTACAACACAAGTTTGGAGAGTTGCCAGTTTTTGACCAATGTGATTGTTTGATGATTTATCGTGCTGTGGAGCAACATCTGCTTCAGCTCAGCACAGAAGGACTACCATTCCTGGACACTCATACTGATATTGTTTACTAGGCTTCTCCAGTCATTAATTTGCTAATCAGTCGTCAAGAAAAAAAATATCTCCTTGGCCTATACAGGTGGTCTTTTAACAGAGGCATGGAAATATTTCATCTTCCAACGGTCATCGCAGGGAAATGTGCCACCACACCCTCAAATTACATTAAGGCCATCACTGGCAAAAGTCAGTGAGCTACATTCCCTGCCCCCACCACACACACAAACCAAAAAAGTGTCGAAACATTTTATAATAAATATCCAATATTTATCATTGTCTTTGTGAGCTGGTGACCTAGAATGTAGCTGCTTCTCAGCAGCTGAATGGTACAAAAATGGAATTAAGGCAGATAAACATTACAACTTATGGTTTTGCTATGATGTCGAATGATAAAGGAAAAAAAAATTTCTTTTTCAGCCTGAACAAAATTTTAAGCCCTTTTATTGCTTTTGTCAGGCCTTCTACCTCATTTGGAGCAAAGCGTCCACCCAGGCCTCTTCAAGTAAGGACTGTGAATCAGGGAAAAGAAAAGGGCTCCGCAACAATCTGCTGTAGGACATGCAGAAGGACTTTGTCCAGAGGTTGGACCAGCACCTATAAATACAGAGGAAAATGATGGAACTAGATAAAGAGGAGGAGAGATGGTAGTGAAGTGCACTGAGCACAAAAGGGTAATAAGGGACCAGGATTCAGAGCAGCAGAGGTTACTGTATAAGTGGCTACTTAGCCTGCTAGCCAGAAGGCAATGGACCCATCTTTGCCCCTTCCTAGGCCACCTTAATTCAGCAAATTTCAATTAACAGAAGTGTGCATAGGATGATATACTTTCTTCCTGCCACCCCATGCAGTTCTGGGGGAAGAATAGTAAATAACAATGTGCAAATCCATTACCAATGATACAGCACTGATTAGCTTTGTTTGTTAATTTGTGTATTGTGCTTAATATTTGCTCTCTGTATTCTGGCAGTGGGCTTCCTGTGGTGTAGATTTTGTTTCTTTTTTAATAAATAAAATATTTAGCTGTATAATCCACTGCCATATGAGTGTTATGGAAACAAAGGGGCAGAAAGGTTAAACAGAAGCTTTTAATAAAGTCTCACCATAATAATGAATTAACTGATATCAATAGCTCACATGAATGACTATTCCAGGGATTCTCAAACTTTGTGATACCATGACCCCCTAAAATGATAAATGAATCTGTGCAACCCCCCCCATGAATAAAACTAATAATTTAATTGGGGTTAGGGTTATTCCCCCTGTCACTATCAGAGCAGCATGGGCCTCCCTTTTCTCTCCCCTTCCCTCCACTGCAGGGTCTCCCACACCTTCCCTTTTCCCTGTCCTGTGGGCTCCCCTTCCCCACACTGGGTCCCAGACTGCTTCCCCTGCTGGGAAGATCCCAGACCCTTACTCTTTCTATTTCCCCTACCCCATGCAGGCAATCAATCCAGTCTCAGTCACAGGCAGGCTGGGTGCCAGCCTTCCCCCCTTTTCCCCTTGCTCACTGTCAGCCATTCAGCATGCTGCCCTTTGTTTGGGCTCAGTTACTGCTTGCCTTTGACTGGCTCATTCCTCACGTGGGCCCTGGCCACCTTTTCTTTTCCTGTTTGTGGTTTGTGCATTGTCCTGTCAATGGCTATGTTCACACACAAAGTGCTTGTTTCTGCAGAGGGCAGGGTGAGGCTCCGGGCTCCACTTCACCCCGCTGGAGTCTGCAGCCCCCTGCAGACCCCGGTGGGATGAGGCGCCCGGCTCTGCTTCACCCCATGGGGGTCTGCAGTCCCCCTCTGCCAGCCAGGGGGCACCCCTCAGCACCCTGGCCAGGATGCTGAGGCGGTGGCCCTTCCTCCCAGGGTGCTAAGCACCCTGGGAAGAAGGTCAAATGTTGTTTCAGAACAGTTTGTTCCGAAACAACATGTCCCCACGGGGTTGTTTTGAAATGGAAGTAGGTTTAAGCTGTTTCGAAACCTGGCCCCCATTTTGAAACAAGGGAACCCCTTGTTTCAAAATGGGAGTACGTCGTGTGGACATGTCAATTCTTATTTTGAAACAACCTCTGTTGTTTCGAAATAAGAAGCCTGTGTGAACACACCCAATCAGATTAGCATGCTGACTGACTGACAGTGATCAGATTGGGTGAAGGCAGTGTGGTGGCTCTCTCAGAAACTTGGCCCAGCTTCCTGTGACTGAGACTATGATTAGTAGCAGACCACAGCAGAGCTGAGCCAGGCTTGGCTGGAGTGCTTCCTTTGTTCCCCTGTGCTGTGACCTGATTTATGTGAGTAAGCCAGAGTATGGAGGGGAGGAGCTTCTGCCCTTGCTCTGCTCTGCTGGCACCCAGTGTCTGCTGTTCACTGCTGCAGAGAGCTCCCCAGCAGCAGCTCTGCAGCTGGCTCAGCACCCCTGGTGGGCTTGCTCCAGCCTATGGGTCACAAGTTTGATTCCTCTGCTTTAATCAAAGCAAATTACAAAACTCTAAAAAATTTTGCAACACCCCTCACCCGAAGTTGCCCATGACCCCTAAGGAGGTCACAACCTATGGTTTAGAACCCTTGGACTACTCCATACTTTGCCTTGCAAGGCAAGATTTAGCTGTGAACACCTATATCTGGGCTTGGCTAACTTGAATTCCCATACCCAGGTAAACTCTGCAATGAAGTCTGTCTGGCTAATGCAACAACTTTGGAACAATGCAGCCAATCCATTCCAAAATTTCAAGAACTACTCTAGGCATCAATAGGCAGAATTTTTAATGATTTTGGTGAAAACTCAAAAACACGAAGAGGAAAATGAAGGATCCACAGTGCTCCAGGAATCTGATAAACAGACACAGCAGGTTCAACCACTCTGTAACTGTCTGTAGAAGCATCAGTAAATTAATGGCACTCAGAGCACATAGCTCAGCTGAGTTCTGCCAGTGATCCATTTAAAAAATGTTGACACCCTAGATGATTTCTATCCCAGACAGGAAAAACAGTAAGACTAGTAGAGAAAATGGGCAATGCAGAATTCCTCGTCAGAAGGGGAAAAGGAGGGACCCCAGAAAGACAGAAAAGATGCTGAGGCAGCATAAATCCCATGGCAATGGAGGGAGAATGGGGGACAGTGCTATAATGGGAAGGAGATGTGGGGAATACACAGAACTATTAACATGTCGCATATTGGGGTCATAACTCTGGAAGGTCACATAGCAGCCCTTTCCGCAGTGTGGAGGGGAGAACAGCAGGGAATGAAGTAGCACACAGAGCCCCTGATAGGTAGCAGAGGACAGAATACATGGGGCACAAGCCCCTGGTATGAAAGACAGAGTGTGAGAGTTGCAGAGAGTCCCTGAAGCAGAGGATGATGGGAGAGTGGGGAAAGATAGGAGACAAGAAGCCCCAGTGGGTGCAAGGAGCTCAGTCTACAAAAGCAACAAGGTATGTGATCTCCAGTAGGTGATGAAGATAGCATTCTCTAAAGCCTGTCTACACTGGAAAATTAAATTGCCTCAACTATGTCACTTGGGGTGAGAAAAATCCACACCCCAAAGCAGCATAGTTAACCTAACCTAATCCTCCAACGTAGATATGGCTAGGCCAGAGGAGGAATGCTTCTGGTGACATATCTATGGCCTCTTGGGCAGGTGGATTACATACTCTTATGTGGGAATCCATCCTGTTGGTGTAAGGTAGTGCTTACACTGAAATCCTATAGTTGCACTGCTGCAGTAGCATTTCAAATGAAGACAAGCTCTTAGTCTTCCTTACTCCCCTGCCCAGCCATGCAATGCAGCCTATGCTCGACTCTATGTTGATAACACAGGTAATGACTTTTTCTTTAAATGACTATCTGGACAATGCCTCATGACAGTCACTCAGTGGCAGAACTGTAATGGTGCTATTTAAAAAAAGTTGCACTGACATGACACTTTTCTTTGGCAAGGCCATTAATCATGTCAGTTATTGTATCAATAATGTGCTTACTACTCAAAACTCAGAGGTAAGGCTGATGACATAAGTATCAAGGGAAGAAACAAGTGTTCCATGGATGCCGAATCTGGTTAAATGGAACTTTAGTTGTGATTCAATAACATTATAAAATTAGTATCCAGCTAGTTGCACTCTGCTGATTAGTGTATATTTTTATTCCTTAACATAGTGTCTGAAATAATCAGAGAAGTCAAAATTATATTCTTGTAACTGCCAACTTACTCAGCAAAGAACTGCCTGGGTACAAAATCTTATCTATATTGTATTCTGTGTTGTCTTCCACAAAGATGCATAAGCACACACCTGGACATATTGGTGACCGTCTCAGATTCCACAGCAACAATAAAAATTACTTCAGCTGATATGCTTTTATAGCCATTTCACTATCCTACAACAAACTGGGTAAGGGGTTACATTTTATCTTGCCTCTGTTCAGAAGTCTTAAGCCTTCAAGACATAAATTCATTAATAGACAAGGTTTATTACTATAACAAATATGCATAATTTTGGTGACCCTGATTGTTGTCACACCAGTGCTCCTTGATGTTTGTCTGTAAACAAAATTCATTGGCCCTACTGAAAAGCAGGAGGCTAGAACAGCACAGCCCTAAATGCAAGTGATGGTTAAGCACTAATTGTTGTGTCTGATATAAAACAGAGACTGGCGTAGTTGTCAGCCCCAGCCGTCAGCCAGGAAAATGAAGCCTGGTGGGACAAAAGACTGGCTAATGAGCATACCATCCCAATAAACTGACAAGGCCATAACACTGTCACTATCTTATCCTATAAGTGACATCCTATTTGATGATGTCTAAATATGGCATAGTGCTATGTTTCTGCACATAGCTATTACTATTTGATCCAAGTTCATGCCACTTCATCTACATGGATTGGGCTTCATTAACTACATATGTATCACTGAATTATTTTCATTCCTACTGGGTGCCATGTGAAAGAATCCACTCTGCACCTAACCACCATTACAATCCTTCGCTTCTTTTAATTACATAAGTGTAAGGCTCAGAGGAAAGTAGATGGTATAGCCCTTATTAGTTTGCAGGCCATCCATATATCACCTTCATATTTTTAGACTATACTTTCTTTCAGACATTTTATTTGGTTACATACAGACATTACCAGCCCTCTGCAGTCTGCATAGAGTTGTGTGCAGAAGAGTAACAAGGCAATCTATCTATATCTGGTGAACTTCTTGGCACAAGGACTGGTGCATGTCCCCTATGTTCTATATATTCTAATATGATGTGTATTTTGCTCTACACAACACAGTTGGTATGACACAGTCATGACATTGCAGTCTCACTAGATATAAAAGTTAAAAATTCTCAAAGTACCTAGCACACTTAGCAGAAGATTTTGCCCTGTTGTATTGACTTTACTTTGATCTTTTCCTTTGCCCTCCCCTCACCACATTCAAGAATGCATAAAATGAGATACACAGAATTTGAAAAGTTTACATGGTCCATTGTGAATATGGATCTCACTCCAAATATAAACTTGGAATACCAAAAATTAAAGTAAGAAAAATTTGAAAAATCTAAATTTATGCTTTCTTCAAATAATAATAATAATAATAATAATAATAATAATAATAATAATTTTCACAGACTAGACTTTTTTTTTTTTCCAGATCAACAAAGTGTGAAGTTTGAGGCTTTGGAATTGCAAATATGCCAAACTTTCAATTATGTGACATATCTACCTTGGAATCACCCAGACACTGATGATATTATGGTCACTCTACCCTAGACCAAGGCAGGAACTAAACTTTGAACTGAATAGAGTCATATCAACAAGCATAATAGAAAACAGAGGAAAAAAGGGGGGGGGTATTCATAAGGGGTAGAAGTGTTAGATGAAAAAGAAAAATAGAACCAGCAAACAAGCACTGCATTAAAAAACCTCTTTTTTCCCACAAAAGTGTGAATGACCTCTATGTTGTCTTTTCTTATATGGTTAGTTTAAAAATAAATTAGTTCATCACACTTCTTTCAAGTTCAACAGTCTAACAAGATACCAACTGAAAAGAGTAATACTCAGCTTTGCTCCTTCTGTAACACACCAATGGCTTTAAGCTCTCAAAAATGAAACTGAATTTGAATAAGGATTAAACTCCAGTTTGCAAACTACTAAACTAGCTACTAAAACACAGGGTACTTGCTTTTGAAAGGGAATCTTGTTCTAGAAGTATTGTTTTTCTTAAACACTTTACTAAGAATAGAGAGAAAAGAGGTTATTAATGGAAAGAAACAGCAAGACTGTAGCAAAATATACACTGTGCCTCTGGATGTCTGTATGAAGCCCAAGAGAGATTTCCATATTCAAGCAATTAATGTTTGCCTTTGTGGATTCTTTTGCTATATTTTCATACTTTTGTATCAAGATGGTTTTACTAGACCAATCAGCACATGATAATTTTAACATATTTTTGCCAATTTGTCATCATATATAGCCCATGTAAAGTTAAGATGTTTGATTTTAGATTCTCACTGCCGAATAGGTTTCTTATATCAAAAGAAATAGGAACAGGGTTTTTTGGTTCTATTAAATGTAATGAAAACACAACGCTGAACCCCAATGAAAAACAAGCTCATATAAAAGGCTTGCCTATCCTCTTATGGACTATTGGCTTTTCAGTCAATCTTTAAAAACATTACAGAACTAAGATGTTCAGATGAGGGTAAATAACTTCAGCCCAGGATTTAGAAAAGGGGAAACAAAGAAAGATTAGGGGCCTGGACTGTATAGCTGTTGATTGTGGACACAGTCACAAACCAGGGGAGAGTCCTTTCTGAATATGGGCTGTAAGAAAAAACATTGATGGATTTGTCTTCAGTTTCAAAATGAGATGTGCCAGAAACACAATGGAAAAACATTGGGACAGCTCAAATCAATGAGGCAGTTTTACTCAGCTAATAAATGCGTTCATAATTTCTTTGTACCTGTGGGATGCATGAAGCAAATCTCTGTAAAGATGCTACATAGTACAAGTCTTTAGTGCTGAAAAACTAGAAATGATGTTTTATTTCACTGTTACATTTCCATCCCTATAAACAAAAAGACTACAAACTACAGAGATGCATCCATTTCCTTTCTGTTGTAAATTGAATGAAAAATCTGTTATAACTCAAAGCACAGAGATTTTCATTTTTGCATAGTAATAATGTTAAAAATATAAATGATCAAAAAGAAAAAGGAGAGGTGATCCATCTGCTGAGTTCAGAAATGAGCAAAGAACCAGGATGAGATGAATATTTTTCCTAAAGAGCATCCTGTCACGTACTGAGACTAGTTAAATCCTCAGTTACAACACAATTTGCAAAAATGCTAATGAGTAGAACTAGACCAGCAGCAGCATTTGCAATATACTGATAAAAATGGAAAATAAACTAGGGACAAGATATTTTCCCACCAGCTCCATATCACTCAAGATAAGGGTTAGACACAGGAACCTTCAAAATGAATATAGACCACTATCTCCTTTAATGAAGGCTGTGGAGACAATGTGACTATACTTCAATCTCATCAACTGATTCAGCTGTTCCTGTGAAATGAACTTTTAAACATATGGTCACACAAACCAATCTATATGCAGAACAATCTCTTGAACAGCATGTGAACAGTTTGGGATTACATGCTAGGGCTCACTCAAGTGGATTTCCAAGACATAATACAAATGAATAAATTCTGTAGCCTGACACTTGAACTAGCAATAGTGAGGCTTCCCGGCAAAAGTTTAAATGGTTCCACATAGTCTTTGAATATCGTGACAATTTTTTTTCTAATGAAAGAATAAGAGTCTCTCTCTTAACTCTTCTGGTTTCTTCATTAAACAAAAGCAAACAAAAACAAAAACAAAAACTACTGAGAAACCATTGTTTCCTCAGAAACATTATAAAAAGCAGGATCACCCAAAGTCCTTCATTTTCTGGTGTTGCCCACTTAACTATACGCAACACCAGAAAAAACTTTAATCCATAATCCTTACCCTGAAATCATTATTTTTTCCAGCCTTTTCCAAAAATGTACCCCAGTGATCCAGTTCATGCTAGTGATTTCTGTGATTGGATTTGCCAGCTTGCTCCATATGACAACCTGCTCTTAGATTGCCTAAATTTCTTAACATCTCCCAAATACCATATGCAAACAACAGCTTGTTGATAATCTTCTTTAAATAAAGGAGAAAAAAACTGGGAACCCTGAAGGCACTGTGACAGAGCAATTGCTTTACAGAAGCTCATTCCCTTGTTTTGAAATGGGATGGTGGGATGCAGGACCCTTCAACTATACAGAAGAATTAGCTCCCGGTGGAACCTACTTTAACCTGAGTGTGGGCACTCTGGCACCACTCTTGCTATCTTACATTATTTTGAAGATACTAAGTGTATGTAGGGAAAAAGGGTGGGTGGCTGGGTGCATTATGTTTCTTTTCTAGCTTGTGTGAATACAGGGTCTCCTAGGATAGAAACTGTATTAAAACAATTGATAAGAGCAAAAGGCCAAGAAACTGACTGGCATTTATGGGTTGACATCAGTAATGATTCTCTGTTCAGTCAGGCCAAGATCTTCAAAGGTATTTAGGTGCCTAAGTCCTCTTTAAATCCATTTTCAGGGTCTTAGTTGCTGGTCCAGCGAGAAGCTTCAGGCAAATGAACTGTGCACTCATTCACAGCCCCACTGAATTCGGTAGGGCTGTGTGCAGGCACAAGAATATGCCCTGGGATAGTCTCTTATATGATTAGGAACTGAATGAATAACGTACACTGGCTGGAAAATTAGATGGTTGCTGGCAAACTGAAAGTACAGGGTCACAGTAAGGAAATATGAATAGTTCAGTAAAATGAGTGTCACAGAATTAGGAATACCACAAAATTCATTATTTGAGTTCATAGGGTTTTTTCTAAGAACATAAATTAGACACATAAGGAACAAGTGTAAATTCTTCCACCTTGTTTGCTTCACTTCTTGCTGTCACCTTCATATGAGAAGTACTTCCATTTGTAGCTTAAGTTTGAGGTGTTATTTTTTTTTGCTGCACCAACATGAAGGACTGTAAAAAGCATATTTCTTCAGCAACTGAAAGTCAGAAGATTATAGACCTGCTGAAACTAGATTAGTCTCTCATGATAATCATCAATTAAAAACTATGCCTATTAGGTATGTAAAATATGAAAGTTAAATACTTAACTGATAAGAATTAGTCTTACCAATCAGACTAACACATATTCATTGACCGGAAGGTTGGGCTCTTGGGCTATGTCTACATCTGGCAAACTTAGTTCAGACTTGCTAGTCTGAACTAAGAAGTTCAAGCTTAGTTTGAACTAACCACGGGTCAGTTCGACTAACTGCAAGCCGGTTAGTTTGAACTAACTGTGCATTCTAGTTCAAACTAATGCTTAGTTCAAACTAGAATGCACGGTTAGTTTGAACTAACTGGCTTAGTTCAAACTTCTTTATGAACTAAGTGCATAAGTCTGGACTAACCCCAAGTACTTACAAGTTCGAACTAAACTTTCCTTAGTCCAAACTAAGAAACTTCTTAGTTTGGACTAGGGAAAGCCTAGTGTAGTCATTCTCCGTTGCTCATTAAGTTAATTTGATGGCCGCCCCTCCCAGGCCATCACTTAGGTATGTGAATTATGTTAAGGGGAGCAGATGGCCCCTTCAACTCAACTAGATGGCCGCTGACACCCAATTGAGTTCTACAGCGCTTGGTGTAGGTGGGCACTGCCTAATTGCAAGATCATTGAAATAGTGAAGGCATAAGTCATGCTCACCTTAGTTTCCCGCCTTCCCTGTAAACTGGCAGGAACAAACAGTTTAAAAGCTTAGGGCTTGGGGTGATCAGTAGGACGGTTCCTGACATCCTGCCTGGCCTGATCACCCAGATGCTGACCTCCTCCGTTCACGAGCTCTCCCCCGAGCGTAACACAATTAAAACTGCCAGCCGAGTAACGAGTCTCTCTATCTCCTGCCTGTAATGCTGTTGCTGCTGCTGCTGCTGGGATCGGTAAGAGACTGCCCCTGCAGCTCTCTTGAAATAAAGTTCTCCTTCCTTTTGCTGCTACTTTGCCACCACTCTCTTTCAGCTCCACCAAGCCCACACTCCTAAGAACAGGCTTGTTTTTTGTTTTTGCCTTCCCCTTTTTTCTCCTTAGATTACTATCTCTCTTTCCACTGTTTTCAAAGGTTCCCGTGTGTTTAGTCGTTTGCCTTTGCTCTGTATCGACTGTTGCATCTCTCCTAATTGTTTAAACTTGTCTTAGAGGCACCATTGTGTAATGTACCATTGTTTCCTTTGGTTTGTGACCTTTAGAGTTGTGTTAAGTCAGTTTTGCTTTCTCAGAAGTATTAAACATTGTTTCATTTGGCTTGTAACCCCTAGAATCACTGTATTAAGTTACTTTGCTTTCCCCTTTGTGATTCCCCTGAGGTAAATAAACCCTTCTTACCCAATTTCTGTTTTCTTTGTTCTCTCTTGACCTCCCATGGCTTCCCTTCCCTTTTGCCTCTGTTTCCCTTTTGCCGCCGCTTTCTCCCCGCAGCTCCCCTTTTCCTCCGCTTCCCTTTGCCGCCACTTTTTCCCATGGCTTCCCTTTTGCCTCCGCTTCCCTTTGCTGTGGCTTGTTCCCCACGGCTTCCCTTTTGCCTCCACTTCCCATTGCCGCCGCTTTCTCCCCGCACTTCCCTTTGCCGCCACTTTCTCTCCACGGCTCCCCTTTTGCCCTCGGTGTGTGCTGCTGTTGCCGGCTCCCACTCCCTCTCTCCCCGCCGCTCAGCCCCCTTCTGCCTCCCCCTGTAACTCCCGAACCTCCCTGGTACTGTCTAATCTTAGTATCCCTGCTCTCTTGTTTGTGTCCTCTCCTCTCTGCCACTGCCGCACACTAAGTTTGTATTGCACCCCCCCTTCTACTTATATGTTATTGGAACGTCTTTTAAGTCACTGTGATCTGGCTCATAATTGTAGGCTAGGTTAATTGAGAATCCCCCCCTTGTCCCCCAACTTGTTCCATGCCATAAAGTTAAGCTGTTTAGCAAAACCCCATTGTAAAAGACCGTGACAAACACCACACACACCCCACAGCTCACCTCACAGCCATACCTGTTTTTAATAAAGATTACACCGTACCCCGCTGGTGCAGTAATTGCCCGCCAAGGTCCCCAAATTGTCAAACCTGCTGGCAGGGTCAGTCATGGGCTAAATTAGTCCCAAACTAATCCTCCTTATTCTGGAATAATTTGCCAATGTAGACATAGCCTTGTCTCCATGAGGATGGTGTCAGCTCATGGCAGTGGTGGCTGTATTGCTGTTGCTGCACAGGGAGGCCAAGGCCATGGGACAATCACTCCAGAGTGCACTGCTGCACAACATCAGGGACTCAGGTGTCTGAGACAGAGGGTCACCCATGGAACCAGGCTGGAGATAGACACAAAATTATATCTGTTAAACAGTTAACTGATATACTTTTAATAGTTTAAATGGTCACATTTTTAAAACAAAATTTATGTCCCTATGTTTATTGCATTTTTTTGAGTATACAGTAAGGCCATTGTGGGCATTTCTGGTGCACGGCACATAAATAAAGTCATCTTGTATACTTGATTTGAAGAAATACAGTCTATGAAAACCAGGAGTGGGAATGACAAGGTGCTTCAACCACATGATGCCAGTGTGATGGGAAACAAAAAGAGAATATAGGTATTTATTTGGTACATTTGGTGTTTAAAATGCCTTTTTAAATGTTAAAGCTGCAGCATCTGGCTTTGTGGTGCTTTTCTTTCATTTTCAGAAAACTGTACTTCCAAGTCTCTTTTCTTGACAATGGAGATATGCCCAAAGGAGGACGAAGCAAAGATATTGTCCCTGAGAGAATTTTCCCATGTGAACAAAGGAAAAAATAATGTAAAATATATTACAGACAACAGAAAATGAGAAAAGAAGACATTAATGTTCACAAAGCCTTTGCCAATGGCCCATCTCTGAAAAGACGTTTTCATGGTGGTATTCAGTCAAGGAATATAAGGAAGATCCTATCACAAAAATTATTAAGAATCTTCCTTTTTTTACACAGCACTTCTTAGATTCATTAATATTTTTAATTCTGTGCTGTAGACTAATTAGCCAGCTATGGACTGTATTTGATCCAGCTTTTATTGCAGTCATGATTTTAATCAACTTTTAAAGGGCAGACTCTGACTAACAGATTCAGTAGCAATTAGATCAGTCAATAGACATCTTTTCAAAGTGCTTATTAAGTATCATTATTAAACACTACAACAGAGACAAGTCAAAACCAATTTACACATGGAGGCCTATTTCTTTTGGAAAAAACACTTACTTGGATCAGGCCACAGAAACAGGTTGTGATTTGGACCCAAAATTCTGATATAAGAAAGTCAAGGGAGTGGAGCTAGCATAGAGTACTTTGTTTAAGTTAGCCGATCAAGTCCCAGCAGATGGAGGAAAGAAAAATTGACAGGTGGAGAAATGTGTATTTTGGCTTAGCCCTGGCATCTTTGTTCAAGTTTTCTTCTTTCTTAGGGATTGCTACTATGGGTGGTGTTTTCCTTGTTTAACCTTTTGATTTAGATAAAGCAAGGAAGAAGAGGAGCATTAAGTTGGTTTGTAACAATGAAAGGGATGACTGCAGTAGGACCATCTCCCACAAAGTAAGTAAAAGTAGTGAAGGTATTTGAACTCATAGTACATAGTTTCCCCACTTTTGCCTGTTTCTGAGGTTGGCCAAGATTGTGTGTATATTTTGCTAATTTGTTTCCTCAGTGAAAATTTAGTTTTGGTGTGCACAGCCAACTTCTATCAGAACGTCCACATCCTAAGAGATGTAGTTGTACCAGTCTAACACAGACACCTGAGATAGACAGTGCTATGTTGAAGTGAGGGTTTCTCCTGTGGATATAATTATGACCTTTGGGGGAGGGAGGTGGAATACTACACTGATGGGATACTCTCTCCCATTGGCGCAGATAGCATCTTCACTGAGCACTATTAGGGTACAACTGCAGTACTGTAAGTATAGACAAGCTCTTAATCTCCCACTTCTAGAAGGAATTGAGAGAGAGTGCTATTTCTTAACAGTTAACTTCTATAATTTACTCTGGTATGATACATAGTAAAAGCTAGAAAATTACGTAGTAGTTAAGAGATACTTGGATTTTTATTGTTTGTTTTAATACACCTAAACTCTTTATATACCCATCATGGAGCAAGCCTGCATTTCAGTCCAAAACACTATAACCAGAAATGTTGGCTTGGTGGAAAAAGGATAGGCCACAAAATGGCTGACTTAAAAGCCATTGTAGGTGGGAGAAATTGTTTGTTTCTGGAGGAGCTGTAGCTATGAGAAAGAAGTGTGTGGTCAAATGGCTGTAATTATTTGATCCAGAGTGAAGGAAGCAATATCCTTCAGAAACTTCTGGACCTGGACTCTCTTATTTTAAACCATAATATCTCAAACCAGCATGGGCGAAAGTCTCTAGGTATGTTTATTTGCATTCATAATTGGGTAAATATGCTTCTAACACGACTGCCCCTTTGGAACTATGGTTGTCAAAAGTAGCTTGTTCACTGAATTTTTCCAAGTATATCAATAACTTTACAAGTTCATTTTCTGGTCCAGTCAGAAGGTAAAACATCTCAAGATAGGCCTAACACTTTGTTCCTCATTTTTATGAAAAAGTATGCTAAATTTGCTTCTGTGAACTATGTTTATCTTCTTGTAAAGGTTCCTTACAGGATCAAAAGGTGCATGCTATTCTGTGTTTGCACAATGTCAAGCACAATGGGCCCCAATTTTTGTTTAGCCCTTATGTATTACTGTAATTAAACGAGCCATAACTAATAACAATAATAATAATAGCATATTCTGTTTACAATGTTGAAACAGTTCTTTTTGAATGTTGGATTTACACATTCATTGTACTCTCCTCAACATGCATTAATGTGGCTTGATTTAACTAGCTTCAACACTCCTAGACGGGTTAGTTCATGTATTGTGTATTACTAGACAGAATCAGAACTGCTCAGCTGGACTGGTATGGGCCCATTCAGCTAGCAGCTAAAGGAGAATCTCCTCTGAGCCAACTGCTTAGATCTGGTAGCACTGGAAAGGGAGGATCTGAATCCTGTGCCTGCTGTCACATTGAAGTTCCAAGGGGCTCTGCCATGTATCGTAGCACAGCTATTTCTAAGCTCCAATCTGTTACACTGTCACTTTATTCATTTCCGGGGTATGTCCACACAGCAAAGAAAAAAACCCTTATCTGGCCTGAGTCAGCTGCCTTCACCTCATGAGGCTCAGTTTGATTTCTGGAGCTGCTTCATTGCTGTATAGGTTTCTGGGCTCAAGCTGGAGCTCAGACCCTAAGACCCGGTGGGTCTACACAGCAGTGAAACAGACCCACAGCACCAGCCTTATGAGTCTAAGGTGGCTGCCCCAGGCCAGCTGCAGGTTTTTCTTTGCTGTGTAGACATACCTGCAGTTCTCTCTATAAGATACAATGTTGGCTGTGATATTCTGTAATTCACATTTGACTGAAAACCTGCTGACAGTATCTGTTACACTATGTACAAGCTGAGAATCAAAAGAGATGATTCTTATATTTAGCCCTGCAATTAGCAAGGCATCATGCACAATTTAAACCTACATGTCTTAACACCTCTTCCCCTCGCCCCCGTTTATTTGGCCTAAATGTGAGACAGCTAATTATTTTAGTTATAGATACTCTAATTCATGAAGAACCAAGTGGTGCGAGATTTAAAAAAGGAGGGGTGAATGTTACCTGCATTTCCAGCATAAAAAAGCAAACAGGTCATCTCTGCTTTCTATAAAGGACACAGAGGTACACAATTCTAGGCCGGTAGATATCCTTAAAGTATTAGCTCTTCTAATTTGTCCAGAGACATCCAATTCCATAATAAGGCCCAAATTCTGCAAAGAGCTTTGCATAGGCAGATTGTGGTATACTCTTAGAGGTTCACTGAAGCTACAAGCAGAGCTCGTTGCAAGACTAGGGACAAAGGTAGCTTCCCAGAATTATGATATGGAAAAGTAACTTGTAGTCATAGGTATATAAAGAATTGAATAGAATAGGGGACCCAGGGGTCTTATCCGAGCTATGGGACAGTGTGTACCATACTTTTCTAGGGACTGCACCTGAAATTTATAAGGATGTTAACTGCCTATCCTCATGTCAAACTCAGACTTTGTGGCTTTAAAGGGTTTGTGAGGGTTTTATCTCCATTATAAAAGTTTCAGTTTGTTCTCTTGCCATATATCTTGAAAGTTAATCCTTTTGAAATGTTTGACCTTCTTTGAAAGCAAAGATTGCAAAGAATCTAAATGTATGCATTCAGACTAATAGTTCAACTAAGTAGTTCATTATGTAAATGGTGCCAAAGGTTAAATAATGAAAGTTTGTTTTGTCTATATATAATTATAAATGATGGTGTGCATTAAGGAAAACCTATAACTGTTTAGATCATCACTTAAAAAATAAAAAAGCCAAAGTTCTTATTTTTTTCCACAAGCAAACAGTTCAAAACTACTAGTGTATTTTCCATCTTTTAGTAAAGGTCAAGTTTATGCAAGACTTAAGTTATATTACTTAGGATTTTTTAAATATCAGCCTTACTTTATATCTGCTTTTTTCCAGCCAGTTGAGCAAAACTGATATTGAAAATAGAGCTCTTAGCATGTGACAAGTTATTTGACTGCCTTTTTTTCTTTCAAAACAAGGCAGACAGGAAATGGGCACGACTAAGTAGGTTCTGTCTGTTCCTCTACAAATGTCTACCAGTCAGTATATAAAGTGTGTGAAAGGTATGAAAATCACTTCTGCAAAACTTTATAGAATTTATTGAGAGCTTTAGAGCCTGAGTCAAATAAGCCCCAGGACAAGTTCAGCCTTCTGAGTCTCACTTTCTGCTATCTTCCTAGTTGAGGCCACGATCCTGCAATGAGTTCCGTGTACACTGCTTTCAGTAAAAATCTGTGTGGGCCCAAGAGTCTGCCCATGTGTCACTCCTGGTAAGATCCAAGGTCTTTTTTGATTTGTCAAGTTAAATAACGTAAAGGTTCTATCTCCCACTGTGCTTCCTTGATTTAAAAGTTAAATGCTTGCCTGTCCAGAAAGATTAAATGGATGACTAGGGAAGTGGCTTCTGACATTAGAGAAGCCCTGTAAATTAATTCTGATGAACCATCTCATGAACAGTGGTTTTTACTTATTTTTTTAATACAGACATTTAACATTTTAAACTTTTTTGTTCCATTAAAGCAATTAATAGAAAAATTGTGTAAAAGTTTTAGCACTCTTTTCCCTTTAAATAATGGCTAAGGAAGCTCAGAATCTGCATCTCTAAGTCTTTCAAAAAGCTATCCAGCAAAAACATGAAAGATAAGTCATCACTCAAATTTTTAAATTTATGACACATATAATGGGAATTTTTAAAGAGGAAAAAAGACGCCCTTTTATGTTTACTTATTCAGGTTCTGTAAACATACATGACATTTACAGAGATAAAAAATAATTAAGCAGCAATAAAACAGAAAGTTACACTTCTTTCTACATGGTCACTACTTACTTACCTACTTAAGTTACAACCAAAATATTTCTTAGAGGTGAACACCCCTTAATCAATTTCACCAATACTTCAGCCACATCCTGGCTTTCCTTCAACATCACACTTACTGTTTCTACCTCTCTCTTTTTTAGTGTACCGACAGCTTTTACTGTACTATATTATAACAGTTTTAACTTTGATCAGCATTATAACATACAGTATTTATTGTGACTAACATACATTAGAGAGTTAGTATTTACTGAAGTTAATGTAATGAAACATTTTTCTCTACCTTCACACTGTTTTGATTTCCTTAAAATAACCCTTGCAATAGAGTAAAGAATCTTGCTCCATACCTATGTTATGTTTTGTTGAATCCCCATCAAGACTCCAGTGCCCTAGAGCACTTGGAAGTATGCACTGATCTTCTGCAACACTAGTTCCATCTCTTCAAGGCTGAAATTGATTTTCCTCATCTTGGCATGCAAAGATACAGAGAGTGTACCAACTGATCCATAGCTCAAGTGTGTACAATGGCACCAGCAGCAGTGGATGAGGAGACAGTAACTTTGAAGACTTTTCAAGTGACAGTGGGGGAAGGGGAGAGGAAAGACTATTGTGAAGAATTTATCTTGTAAAATGCCATGCAGTCAATGCGCTCCACTGCTACTGGAAACTATTGTCAATGTTGCTAAGTAAAGGGTAAAAATGGTTTTCTTTAATTGCAAAGAATTTAGAGACCAAGGTTTTTATAGTGCACCAACCTAAATAGATAGATAGATAGAAGGGACTTCTAAATTCAGTCTTGAGCAATAGCCTAATTTGCTTCATGCTGCAGCCCACTATGTAAACACTAAATCATCCCTTTACACAGTAAAAGATACAGCAGAGGGGAGGAAGGACCATTTCTGTGGCTCCTTCCTACTATTGCATCATCACGTCATCCCCTCAGTGAGGTCCATGTGGAACTGGGAGTGAGAGTAGCTTTAAAAGTTAGAAAGGCTGGGATCCACAGAGGTTTACCTTCCATTTTCCAAACTTTTCCAACCTAAAACTCTTTTACCACAGCTCTAGCTTCTGACTTCTCAAGTACAAGTTCCATGAAGTGTATATAAGCTGCAGAAGGAGAATTACTCAGATGATAAATCCTGAAATAAATGTATGTATGTATTTCCTTCCTACTCGAAACCCACAATTGAGTATTTTGGATGATTAAAGCAGGTGCACATGTTGGTATGTGACATATCTATGTGTTTAGAAGGTTTTCTTCATATTCTAATAAGTGTGCCATGAACAAACCTTTCTATGCCAGCAAAGGACTTCCATAACAACGCATGTAAAGCAGTGGTATCACTGATGCCAGGCACATGGGGCCCATGCCCTGAATCTCCCAGGCAGGGCCCTGAATGAATTTTCCTCCAAAAACACATGTGTTCTGCCTGTCTGCCTAGAACGGCAATGCTAACCTGCTCACCTTCCCACAAACCCTGAGCTCCATGCACACAGGCACTCTAACTGCTGCAACACAACAGAGCAGAAATTTAAAATCAGCTCTTCAGCTGGACTTCTCTCCTCCTTGGACCCCAGGTCAAGGATCTCCTGCAGGGAGGGGGGCAGGCCCCAGGTCAGGATGGGATGGGACAGCAGCATGGTGGAGGAACAGCTGGGGGGGACAGGTCCTAGAACGGGCTGGGCTGGTGGTGCAGCTGAGGATTGGTGGGGGGGGGGCAGGCCCCAGGTTGGGTCACACCAGCAGCTGGGCAGGCCCTAGGTCAGGCTGGGCTTGTGGTGCAGCCAGGGATCAGCTGGGGGGAGGAGGTGGCAGGCCCCAGGTCAAGCCGGTGTCACGACCGGGGATCAGCTGGGTTGGGTAGAGGCCCTGGGTCAGGTTGGACCAGTGCTGGGTGGGGTCTTGGAGCAGAGGCTGGGCCTGGAAGGGGCTGTGTGGGGCCTGGAAGGGGTGGGGCTTGAGCCTGTGGCCCAAAGATTTTTGCTGTCTAGCAATGCCCCCAATGTTAACTGATGAAATGCTGATGAATAATGCTTTTTGACTTTATAATAACTTGAATGTTGAAAGGAGAGCCCCTACAGCTGTGACCAAAAAATTACCTCTCCCTACATTTTAAGTCACTACCTTACTGCAGTGGATGTGAACTTTCTTTTTAAAAGGTAAACGTGGTTTGCTGTTGTTTTTCCAACTGATGCATACTAAGATGTAAAAAGATCAGGGCTGAATTTCAGAGGTGCTAGCAAACATTTGGAACACCAGGTGATGTCAAAAGATAATACGGGAGCTCAGTATCTCTGAAAATCAGGCTCATAAAGGTGAATATGTTTGAGATTTTCCTGTTCCTGAATGCATTCCAAACATGCTTTATAGCAAAAAGATATGTAAAATATTACTGTGGAGTTTAAAAACCAGGGCTACTTAACAGATTATGTTTACCAAAGTGATTAGTTAGAAAATTGTCAGACTCATGCTCCCTTGCTTCAACCAGTGTTCTTTCTATCCCCTTCAGAAACACCAACACTGTTAGCTGCTTTCTGCATGCTCAGTAATATATTGGTAATTAGCTATAGGATTTGACAAAACTGGTAAAACACTTACTACAGAAAATAGGTGTCATGAAGAAGAATTGTTCATTCCAGCATGCATTCTTTCCGGAATATAAGTATAACCCATCTGCCATGTGTTGCTGGCAGTAAAAAAGGCTGGGTTCAGTTTTCTAGAGGTTTTCTTAAAGCCTTAAACTAATATCTGCTTGAACCCCACGTAGAAATCTAGGCAACTATATACACCATTTGTTTATTGTCCTCATTTACATTTCTAAGAGAAACTTCTCACATCCATGTGCACCAACTACCTGGCAATATATTTTAGTCCTTGATGAAATATGACTACCAGTAGATATGAATTTTGGTCGTATAATTATGTGATGTGCTACTGTACAAATGAAGAATCATTGTGAATTCTGATGAAGCTTGTGTAATCCCCAGGGGCATATGAAAAGCATAAAAATCTAATGCAACTTTGAAGATTGGGAATACTCAAGGAACAGTTATATGCTGTCCTGACAAAATGGTGTAGAAAAAAGAGAACTTCAGTAAAATATATGGGTGATTTTTCCTCAAGATTTCTTCTTTTAAAACCAAGATGTGGTTTAACAATACAGCTTTAAGAGAAAAGACTAGGCCAATTATTTTTCTTCCTTGCAGTAACTCAGATAAAGTTTAAAATACAGTAATGTAGCTTCTGATAACCTCAACTTCAACTTGACTCTTGGGGAAATAATCTTGATTATTGATCCTGTTCTCCTAGTGCTTCAGGTTATGAGCATACAAAACAGTTTCCCCATTCCACTAAGAGAATGCATGAGGACTAGATTTCAATGACTGGCAGAGGCTTTGGCAGTTGTTAGTTTGTTAGACCAAATTCAACATGAAGCCAGACTGAGGTACTGAGAAAAAACAGTGATGAGGTTCATTTTAGTAGGAGCTTTGTCATTGTTCCCTCACAGAGGCAGAAAGTTGTTTTTATAAGGCTCTCCTGACAGAATATCACCTGAAATATATATATATACTTTAGACAAAGGGCCTGTCACAACAGTAACTTTCCTGGATGTGCATTTGTAACAAAATTAATAGACTATTTCAGTTTTAATAAATACAGAGCTAATAAAAACAAACTTACTTTGAATTTATAACTAGTTAGCCCTATTGCTTATAATGATTAATGACAAATCATTGCTTAAGGCTTGGGTCATTCATCAGCAAAACAGTGTGCCCTTAAAACAGGAGCTGGGGGAATTTGAGAACTCCATAATACAAACTTTTAATTTACCCATAATAGAGCTAAGTGTGGAAATTCCCAGACTGACTGGAAATATTAAGACCTTGAAAATGGAAGTTAAATTTCCATACCTTTGTTTCTCCATCCTCTCTCTTTTCCAAATGCCCAACTACTGTGGCATTGTCTTGCCAAAGTCAAGTCTCAAATAAATGTAGACAACACAGAGAGAATCCCATCCTCGGGGGGAAAAGAGGGATGTTATCTTAAAAGTTAGCAGCTTTCTTTCAAAGCTTTGTCTTGGCTATGGTTAAGAATGTCATCTAGCAGCCATGAAACCTGCCTTAAATATAGAAATTGGAAACTCCCTGTGGCCACAGCACACTCCTTTGTAAAAGTATATACATAAGGTAAAATGCCATTAATTACTGGATGGGAAAAAGAACCAGATTGGAAAAGAAAGAAACTGGGATGAGATTTATCACCTACCAGTCATTTCCAGAAATATAACATAAGAACAGAGGAGCAAAATGGAAAATTAATCATAAAACTCATTAGCTGGTGCCGACCAGGAGTCCACCAATGGCAGTTTTATTACTGTATGAGTATTGCAGTAGACACATAAGGTAGCATGGTGTCTATAATCTAAGACATACTCACAGAAGCATTAGCAGAATCACAGAAAATAACCTTAAAAGTGGAAATGTGAAAAAGCCATACAGACAGTGTAAAGAGTCCTTCTTGGATGCCTACCCTGGTGGACTGGGGCCCCTCTGCATGCCCAACCTCCATCACCCACTACTGGCCACAGTCTTATTCCTGACAGTGGCCACACTCATATGGGATTGTTTACTTAGCTTCTGGGTGGAGGAAAAGCAAAAGTTCAGGTCAGCAAAAGCCTAGGCACTCCTGAGGTCAGGAAAAAACTAAGGAAGATTCCATCTTATTTCAGGTATGCCTGGGTAGCAGCTTTGTTGCAATCCTTATGGCAGGCTAGCCAACTCAGTCCCTCCCAATCAGGCTTTCCTTGAGTTTCATGGACACTGTGCTGAGCTTTGATTTGGAAGAAGGTTTTGGTGTGGGGTCTGTTTCTGTGCTGTTTCAGGAGCCATTCTAGTCACTTCCTTGTTAGGCCTGTCCCCCTGCATGCTCCAGCAAAGCCCTCTTCCCTCCAAGGCATGATTAGAGGGGCCAGGGGAAGTGTGGCTGTCTTAATACAGAGAACCTCCCAAGCCTTTTCCCTGGCAGTGGCAATGCAGGCTTTATACACCCCACCACTGCTTCTCACCTCCTTCAATGGTAATAAAAGGTACAGATAGTTGCAGTTCAGCACCTAGCAGGATTTGCCCTACTCAACCCTCATTAAGAGCAAATTAATAAATGTGTAACTTGTATGCTCATCCCAGGTTACTAATGATAGCACTGTTCTGTGATTGTTTGCTAAACAAAACACAAATATTGCATTCTTTTTCCCCTCATTAAAGCTTCTAGTCTTGTTTACAGACAAAACAAACACAATACCCAAGTCAGTGAATAAGGAAAGCAGGAATTAGTTCAACAAAAGCTAAAATCATGCAAGACTGTATATGAATCTGCAACAATTACAACTTCTATTAACTTGTTAGCCAAACTGCACTTCATTTGATACCAGCAAATGATTAATGGCATCAGATCATCATGTAATGAATAAATGTGTATATAATTGTGTTATAAGATATGCAAAAAAAAAAAAAAAGTATGTTGCTCTAATCGTTCCATAAATGAAGTGAGTAAGTCCAAGGGAGGTATGCCTCTCTGTACCTCAGAGACTATGTCTACACTGTCAAAAATATTTTGGAATAGTTATTTTGAAATGACTATTTTGATTTCAATTTGAAATAATTATTTCAAATTAACATTATTTCAAAATTATTATTTCAAAATAGGAGCCCAGGGAAGACTTTCTATTTTGAAATGAAGCAGGAGTTCTCTTTTAGAGTCTTTGCTAGACTCTTTTTCGAAATAGGGGAAGGCAGTGAAAGGCAGGTATAGGGACATTGTTTCGAAGAAAGCCAATTCTGTGGCTTGGAATGGCTTTTTTTGAAATAACTATTTTGAAAGAACTGTTCTTATGAAATAAATGCAGGTTTAGTTATTTTGAAATAGAGTTTCATTATTTTGAAACAACAAAGTGCTTATTTTGAAATACCAAAATGCTTGCATGGACAGGTAAGCCTCCTTATTTTGAAAAAACTTTTCAGTGTAGATGTACCCAGAGGGATTTCACCTTTGGGGGATTGCAGGCAAAGCTAAAGAAAGGGAACTTTTAGATCCCTTGATAGAACCTGTTATAGTCACACACATTTCTAAGCAAGAATTACCTATTTCCCACTTAGATTTTCTCCCATGAAAACTCATGACATAAATAACTTTGTTAATTTTAAAGTGCCACAGGACTCCTTGTTTGTTTTTCAAAAACCGTCAGTATTTTTCCACACATTTTAAAATATTTTTGCCATTTTGCAATTTTTAGTTTTTTTCACAATAAACCAAACAAAATATTTCATTTTTTTAATTTTTAAGAACTGTTTGTTAATAACACTTCAGCTTCTGGTTAAAAAAAATGAAGGCCATCCCCAGTGTTCCACTCTTTCCCAAGAGCAGCCCTGGATCTTCCACCAGAACTCTGAGCCATTTTCAAAAGATTCAAATGCAGAACATAGCATTGCTTTATAGGAATCAAAAAAACTATCTCAACAAATATTTAGAATAAATTTCAACCCCTTTCTCATTGCTATTTTCTGTAAAGGAAAGTATATAATTTCAGATAATGAAAATCAATGTATTTATTTAAAATATTTTTTCTCAAGTGGGTGCATAATTTCCTTTGGAAATGTGGTAATACTTCATATCTCTTAAATGCCATACATAATACTTTGGCATTGCTTTAGGCAAATGAAGAGTTGCAACTACAGCTTTTCTGCTCAGTTCTATTTATTTCGGTTACCTCATTCTTCCAACCCCATTGTACTCTCTTGTTCTACTGTTACATCCTGCTGTCTTGCCTGTAGCTTATAAACATACCTACACAGCGCTTAACATGATGAGACCCTGACCCACAGTGAGAGTTCATAGATGCTACAGTTACATAAATAATGGTGGCTTGTGACCATTTTGATACATGAGGCACAAATCATAAAACAGTTATTTCTGTCCCCATCTCATGCATGATTTAATAGCTATTAAAATTTTACCATATTTAAACTGAAGAACCAGTATGCAGACCTGAGAGCAAGAACCACCATTGTTGGCTCCTCATGCACACATACAGGGCCCACCATATCAGGAGGGTGGCCAGGTAGGCACAGGGCACAGGCCTCATCCAAACCTCCTCCAGTCAGGGCTGATCTGCTACAGTCCTGTTGTTTACTCACCAAGATCTGGTTACCACAGAAAGAAAAACCAAAGAGACGTGTGGCACTTCTTTGGAAATTACCACAGAAAGGCCTTCCTAAGACTCCTGGGTGTGGTAAATTGCCATGGGAACAAGATTGCTTGAGGCACTGTTAACCATACCAAGATTTGAGACTCATGCAGCACGACATTCTCTGAAGTTTCCAGTGTTGCAATTCATTACTGGAGAGAGTAGGTGATATTTAAATCAAATCACAATTTCTCTTTAAAGCTGTATATATTTATCAATTAAATAGAAAAGAATACAAACACTATATTTGTAGCTTTTGAGGATTCTTGATTAGGTTGTGCCTCACTTGCCTGGACTGATGAGCCAGCACTGTTACCTTGTTAAACTGACACAACTTATCACTGAAGTGGAAGATAAACTGATATTAAACATTAATTAATTAATTTAGGAAAAGATCAGAGTAAAATTCTTATTTAAAAACTTACCTTAATTTCTTTTTGCTTAATTCTTTTCTTTCAATGAGCTCTGTTCAGAGTAACCTCCTGGCTTTGCCCTCAAAGGCTGAGTGTCTTAAAAAAGAAAAAATCAGAAATGAGCTGGGCTTGCTGTCAATGACAGGGCTTGAATTATGTATCGCCTAACAAACTAGGCCACAGTGGAAAAATGGGCAGAATCTTTGGATTTAAAAATGAAGATATTACAAAGCATGCCAAATGCAGATGATCTTCATGGCACCATACCTGTCAGAACAGGGAGTTGCTGAGGTGTATCTTCAAACCTTCTCTCATATATGCTGGGACTGTGCAAGTGAACAAATTATTTGGCCTTCAGACAGCACCAGGGTTAGCAGCAGGGGAAAGAAGGGTGATTTTGGACTTGTCCCATTCCTCAAATGCACCAAGTGATTCCCTTTTGCAACTGAGGGTCTAGCTCTAAGGGTTTAGCTCAGTCCTACCTGTAAAACAGAGGTGTTTACCAGGAATGTGTTTGAAGATTAATTCATTAATGCTTTCAAAGTGCTTTGAGATCCTTAATGGAAGAAAAACAAACAAAGCATCTGGCAAAGTCAGATTTTCTACCATGAAAGCTCATGCAATAAATAAATGTGTTGGTCTCTAAGTGCCACAAGACTCCTTGTTTGTTTTACGGAACAAGACTAACACAGCTGCCCCTTTGGAACTTAATGAAAGAAACTATTGCTATAATAATTGTAATCATGATTATCTACTATTTCTTCCCCTTTTTTAGCAATTTATGCATTAAAAGGTTTTTCAAAGCTCCATTTTGAGTCAAACAAAATGTTTTGTTTGACCTGAAATATTAATTTTTAGCATTCTTAATTCAACAAAAAAATTGCAAAAATTTAATATCATGTAACCCTAGAACAATTTTTAAGAAATTGGACTATTAACCATAAAATTAGTTATTTGGACAACTGAGGAAACTATTCCTGAACATAACCAAAGAAGCTCTCAAAACAGCAGCCAGTTTTTTCCTTTTATATTTCATATCATTATTTTCTTAAATATAAAGTGTATTTCCCCCTACATCTTTTTGCCCCCCCCCTTTTTTTTTGGTATGAAGCAGAAAATAACTTTTAAAAAAAGGTAGGTAGTGTAGAAGTCTTCAACTTTCCCGATCTTTCTAAAAGAAAATCTTGGCACATGCTTTCTGTGCATTGCTTTTATACATTTAAAAAAATGCACCTGCAAAGATGAACATTTATTTTTACATACACATTTGCCTTTGGACATTTTTATCTTCTTTAGGAACTTACTACAGTTTTCTAACAGATATTTTGCATAAGATGCAGAAATCAGCCATGTTCAACTGATGTCATACAACATTGGTAATGTTCCTACATCAATCAGCTGAAGCAGATGCTACTGGAATGAAGAGAGCACAGATTACATTTTAAATGTGCTATGCCTCTTAGGCAAGGCCTGAGTACTGGACTTTTTGGTTTATCTATGATGGGGCAGTTGCCACACACCGGACCTGCAGGCGTTAAAAGGGCCTAAGAGCAGAAGCCAATTGAGTCGAAGGGCTGCTGGGTCAATCAGGGAGATGAAAAGCCTGTCAGTCAGTAAGTCCTGGAGCTCAGGGAAGGAAGGTTCTCTCCCTAGCTGGCTGAGTGAAAAGCACTAAGGACAGTTCACTGGGTGCCACTAAGAGCTGTTAGTAACTGGAAGTCCTGAAGGTGTGGACTGTGGCAGTCTGGAGCAGTCATCCAGAGGTGAGGGCACATGGAGTGGCAGCAGTGGGAACTCCAGAGACGTATGTCCGGAATAGACAGTTGTCCTGATGTGGAGAGCCACATCAGACGGGGAGCTGCAGGGAAAGCAGTTCAGGGAAGCTGACTGGTGAGAGATGGCACTGGTGTTGAAAGCGTGGTACATAGGATCCCTGGACCAGGGCCCAGAGAAGTGGGCCAGCCTGGGTCCCTCTGCACTCCTCCAGAGTGCCGGAGCAGCACAAAACTCACAGGCCACTGAGGACTGGAATAGTGGCCAGGACTGGCAAGTGGGAGTCTTTCCGCAGAAGGGAGGGGTTACTTGGACTATGTACTCAGCCAGAAAGCCGAGTATAAGGACTGAGAATTACTGAGCACAAGATAAGGATGGGGACCACTTGAGCTACATTCCTCAGTAAAACCACCAGAAGGTACCTGTCCAGTGGTGGAGCACGCACATTGTGATAATCCCCTTTCTTTAGTTAATTAAATCTTCCAATATTGATAATGCCAATAATCTTGCAGGAATGAGAAGGGACTAGATCTATTTCAGAGGCAACTAGACTTCTAACAGACCAACAGGAGCTGCATCAAAGTAAATAAACTGCCATTTGGCAGGTCAACTCCTTTATTACACAATTCCTACTCTAAAAATGGTCACATCTGAACCCACATCTGCCTTTTCATGAAGTCTGAAGTTACTTGCTTGGCTTAGTGGGTTTATTGGCTGAGGCATAACATCAAGGCTATGTCTACACTGCCTCACATTTTTCAAAAAAAGGTTTTTAAAAAAAACCTATTTCAAAATAAATTCAGAATAGCTTTTTTCAAAAAAAAAACTTATTTCAAAAATGTTTTTTCAAGATAGCAGTTCTCCGTCTCAAAATAAGCTGGGTTCTCTTTTTTCCCCTGAAATAGACAGTCCATGCTGGTGTCTCTCTCTCTCACACACACACACACACACACACACACACACACACACGGGCTTTTTTCAAAAAAGCTTTTAAGAAAAAGCCCCCTTTTCGGCAGGCAACTAGGTTTAACCTAGCCAAAAAAGTGCTCCGGTATTTCGAAATACCAGGGTGCCATTTTTCTGAAAAAGCTTCTTTTGAAAAAAGGTGCTTTTTCTAAAAAAGCCAGTTTTCCAAAAAAAGCGCTCCAGTGTTTCAGTACACTGGAGCCTTTTTTTTTTTTTGAAAAAGCAAAATAGCTTTTTAGACATGGGAAATTTTTTCAGGATAAACCTCCTTATCCTGAAAAAAATTTCTAGTGTAGACATGCTCCAAGTGACTTTGCTGGTCACGCAGCAAGAGGCTCAGTGAAATCCAGGAGGCAGAAGAACAGGAGGGTCTTGCAGGTTCCTAGACTATGTCTACACTAGCTAATTAGTCTGGACTAATTTGTTCCAGGTCTACACTAGCCTTTGACTAGTCCAAATTAAATATTTCTTAGTTCGGACTAGACAAAGCTTAGTTCAAACTAATAAATTTGAGTGGTTAGTCTGGACTAAGTGCTTAGTTTGATATTTAAGTTCAGACTAGCACGATGTAGGCATAGACTAATGGCTTAGATTGCACTTTTTTAGTTCAAAGAAAGCCATTAGTTTGAACTAGCTGTGTTTATTAGTTCAAACTAGGATGCATGGCTAGTTTGAACTAAAAAGCTGTGGTTAGTGCAAAGTAGTCTGAGACTAGTTGGGACTAACCTAGGGCTTTTTTAGTTTGGATTAGTAAGTCTGAACTAAAACAGCTGATGTAGACATAGCTCTAGAGCCTTGTTGTAACCACAGCAACCTGAAGCAGCATTTCTGGGTGCATATGATTGAAAAATAAATCATATTCAGTCAGGCCAAGTGCCATTAGTACAATTCAGTATTAACAGCAAGAATGTCAAAAATGAATTCCAACAGTAACATTTAGAAAAGGGTGACTAAGTTCCCCAAAACAAATAAACAAATTAAATAAAAGATCCTTTTCTCCCTAATAGTAGGTAACATGTATTCTGCCACTTTATTAAAAGTGATCCATCAATGTTTCTAGATTATTGATATGCCAGCTGTAACATGGAACATGTGATTGCTCATATGGAAGTGTCACAGGAGTTCTTGTTTGTTTTTTGTTTTTTTTTTTCTGATATGGAAAAATATACTTTAAAAGTCAGTTTAATACAAAAGAAATTATTGTTGAACTGAAAACTAACAAAATAAAGATCTGACTTTCAAATAGCTGGGCACACAATCTTGCATTCAGAAGTAATCTCCAAGACTGTATTTGGGCTTTTGCATACAAAAAAAGCTACGTACTTCATAACTGAGAACAGAAGCTCCTCGCACGGGGAAAAAAAAGGTTTGTTCTGTTTTTATTTTGCACTTATAGACTGGCAGCTGTTTAATTGCCTCCACATTATTTGCTTTGGTCAACTTATTATCATCATTTTGGATTTTTTAAAACCAACCACCTGTACAGGTGTTTGATCTTATTTTATATTGCTGACTTAGTAATTACAGTTTGCTGTTCCTCTGACACTGCACCAGAAGTGTTATAGAGAAAGCATTGCTTCTACATAATATGCATCTCTGCTATGAAAAGATTCTGCCTGGGAAATGAAGTAGGCATGAATCATTTTTATATCCCTATTTGAAACAAAAAAAGTGAAGTAAATCAATTATTGTTTAATATACTTAATTATCTTTTAATGTGTCTCAAGTCACATAGCATATGTACTATAAAAAGGCACTTGGTATGGCCCTCTGAACATGTCATGTACATGCTAATGATGAGAGATGAGACCACTTGTTCTTGCCAAATTCAGAACCCACTGGCAAAACACATTCTAAATTAGAGTTTTATCCTCAAACTTTCATTGCTAAAGGTTTCTTTGCTTCTGGCGAAAGGTGAGCTTCTCAGCTGCTACATTTGAAGAACAGATGTTCATTTTGTTCCACAATAGTTCCAGAATCAGGACAAGAATTACTTTCAAAGAAGAATATCTGTATTTTACCATTTAATTTTATTAATAGTTTATGGAGAAATTATATGTTAAAAACCCAGCTTAAAAAACTGTGGAGCTGCAGAAAGATTCCCATTGCTACTTATGCAAAAGACAATGTTTACTGCATGGTATGGGTTTGGCAGGTGTTGCATTCACTGAAGAAGATACAATTCCCTTGGATAAAAAGCTTACTAAAGGGACTTTGAAAACCAAACAGCACTGAGATTAGTATGAGATAACGAGTAGATTTACAGAATGCTAAAGGGCTTGGTTCAAATGATCTCATGGCATAACATCATTAACTTAAATAGTGTTTCTCCAAAAGTAATAATGACCCCATTTGTTCATTCTTCTTAACATATGCACTACATGCCATAGGTGGCACATGACCACAATTCATCCCCAGATTTGATCTACTGGATGAATGGCTTCCTTCGCTTGGGCCATATACTGACAGGGAAGTGCAACATGAATGCTGATCCATACCCCATATATTCATTAAAGTTGAGACTTTGGGCATAGGTAATTCTAAATAGTTTTGTTGTACATTAGTTCAGTACTTTGAAAAGTCTGATGTAAACATCTGTCAAACTTTTGTAATATGTTCACCACTGGCAGTGCATAATTGAACAAATGCTCAGAGCTACCAAGTTACAACCAAGGTGGCAAAAGAATGAATTCATCTACCAGTGGTGTTTGAAAGTGTTTTCACAGCTCAGTAAAGGAGAGCGTTAACACTACTTGTCACATATATTTTTGTCAAGTACTCCAGTGAACAACTTTGGTAAAACTTCCTTGACCATCAGGGTGCACTTCTGTTACTGGTTCTGCTGTAAAATTAAATTAATGCATTTTACCCACAGGTTGCTGTATTCAAATGATAATTTTTGCTTGATTCTTGCTATTCATAAGTCAATAACCAACTCCATATGACTCATCACTTTGTGGGAGTTCAGTGCCAAGACTGCTTACACACAAAGGGAAATTATATAATTATACTAAATTTTGCAAATCAAAAAGTAATTTTAATTATAAAAATTTTATTTTATATTCCATTAGCAGGGGATGTTTTCCTCTGTAGCCACTTAGCAGGAACATTTATGTAGAACAGTTATTTAATTTCTGAAGGAATCAAAACTTAAAGTTTGTTTCCAAATAAAATGTCTTTTTTCTGTCCCCATAATTTGATTAAGAAAACTGGTATTTTACATATCCAATGTAAGTTGGAGATGTGAGTTGAATTTTACTGAAAAGCTGTACAAATGGGGAGGGGGAATCAGACATTGACTTATATACTTTGCAGTCACTAGACTATATTCAACTGAAAAAAAAATCCAAATTGATAAGAAGTGGCAAAATTTCCTGAAATAAATTTAAATAGGATTTTATCCCAAAAGGTTAATGGAGACAGACAGAGTTTTAAAATCAGCATTTCTTTGGGGGAAAAGAGAGACAATAGCAAAACTTTGATCAAAATTGAAGTTTCTCCCTTTCAACATTAATTTTTCAGGGTCTTGTTGCAGCCCAGTGCTGACGATTCTGCACTAGGCAGATATTTCTGATGTAGTGCCTTCTAACTGGACTGCACACTGTCACCTTTATCTATGGGGACTGTCATTGTTTAGTAAAGCTGAAAGAGGACAAAATCAGGAAAACCACATCTAATTACTGTAGTACCAGTTTGGAAGATGATCAGAAGCATCACAAATTCACCCTTACTTCTAACAATGACAGCAGAACCACAAGGCTGCTTGGCTTCTTGATCGACACCACTGATTCTTGAAAACTGCATGGGCTCAGTAAACAGGATTTCTAGGTTGTATGTAAGTGGTTGAAGATGATAAAGGCCTTCACATAACCAGTCACAGCGTCCTATTTAGCCAGCTTGAGTGCTTCAGAAAATTGTGGATTTTTATTAAGTTTTTTAACCTTAATTTCCTCTCTATGCACAGGAGCATCGTTGCGCCGAGGAAAGACCAGAGGTCTGGGCCCGGCCCTGGGCCTCAGCCCTTCGCCTTGATACAGAGTCAGGGCCCTGGGCTCCTGCCACTGCCAGCCCGGCCCGTGATCCCCAGCCAGGGATGGGGCTGGGTGAGACAGTGGCTGCCACAGGCGGCCCGGCCTAAGAGAGGCAGGTGCCACCACAGCCAGCCTGACCCCTGGTACCTGCCCGGGGATGGGGACAGGAGAAGCAAGGGGCCTGCCAACAGGTGGGGGCACTGGTGCTGGGACTCAGGAGTCAGGGCACATGCCCATGTGTCAGGCACTAGCAATGCTCCATCTATGCATTTCTATGAAAGGTTATGATATAAAATATACATAGAAAGATAACACACACCTAGAGAAAGGCAGTCTGCATACTTCAAGTTGCCTTGTTGGCTCCTGTGAACATTACACACAGTGTTCAGACTTACCACCTGTTTGTAAAACATAAAATATATTGTGAAACTCACTAGCATTAGTCACTTTCTCTACCACTTTCCTCTGTATTTGGATATTCTGCAAAGCAAACTTGGGATAAAAGCAGAATTTTTCTTTGCCTGTTTCTTAGATTCTGTGGGAATACAAGGAAGGGATTTAATGGTTGACCTATCCAACACTGTTGGTGGTCAGAAAGTTCTTTTTCACGACTGTAGGAAAAACCCTGAGACAGTTTCACAACTGACTGGCAGGATCACAACTCTTCCTATAGCATTCTGACCAAATTCCAGTCTCATATTTACATTTCACCTACTTAAAATTTCCCTAGCAGTTTAACTTTGACATTATACTATTCCCTTCCCCATTTCCTGAGCTATTGTGCAGCATTACTGTTCTGGGTCAGACATGGGTGAAATAACTTACATGGGTGTCTAAATTCTTCTATATTTACTTGCCCTAAGCGCCCATTAATATCAATAGGATTTGTGTTAGAAAGATAAGCAGTACTGGATCCACTGGGCTGAGAGTGTTATACATCATTTGAAAGTTGTTCAGCAGAGCTGCTTGAAACTTTTGCTGAACTATCCTATTTAACTGAATCTGAATCAATTTCCATGCAACTAAAGAGGAAAGGGAAGAAAGGGCAAGACTTGCAGAATGGCTAACGTACTGGCCTGGAATGTGGAAGAGTCAGGTATAAGTCCTTGAGTTAAAGGGATCTGGAATGAAAATCTCTGTTTTAAATCAGGTAGGACAGATACTCTGTTATCTGCAGTCACTAAGGAACCCCCACCCCTTCTCAGTCCATTGGGCTCCAGGCATAAGCAAGGAAATTTAGGCATCTCCTCTCCCATTTCACAGTCCGTAGGACCCCAGGTGAAAGACACTTATCTTTACCTAATTGGAGGGCACAGGGTCACCCATGCCTAGTTTCTGGAGCTCACATTGTAACTAGTCTAACTAATTTAAATACCCACACCTTTCCCAGTTCATAGGGTCTGGGTGTATTCTTCTGTTGGTTTGCAGCACCTTTTACCAGTTAAAGAGCCTTAACCTCTATTTATTAACAATTACCAAACATAAGCATACAATGTTAAGATCATCCTGATCAGATAGGTGGACTTTCCTTGTTAGCCAGGCAAGATCAATCTCATCTGGGTTCTTATTGCTATACATCATGGTTGTGCAGAAGCGTCTAACAGTTTTGATCTTGGCTTGTGTCCTAGAGGTGAATTCTTCTTTCATGTCTTTCCTTCTTATTATTCTTCCTTTTCTCTGTCTGGTCACCCACTCACACACCAAATTTACTTGAGTCCTGTTTAGATACACCTTGACCAATCATTTTATTAAAATATTACAAAATAATTCTGTTGTGTATTGATTTGCAAGCTTACTGGTTACCATAGTAAAATAGAATTAGACCGTTAAGGCTTAGGTCAAACCTGTTTGTGCTGGTTTTAGTCTTCTTATGAATAAAGCCACCTTGGATGTATATTCCCCATCTGGTCCTCTGATATCATTTGGCTACAAAGCCTGAATATTACAAAGTAGTGATGAAGGTGGGATTAAAGTGACTACCCCATCAGCAAAAGAAAAGTAGAATTCAATATAAAAAACAAAAACTTTATTTTTAACTTTTTGGAGGAGGGGCTTGACTGTTTACATTGACGGTTCAAACTGAAACTGACTCTGCTTACCCTGACAAAGGCAACAGACTGGAAAGCAAAAACAGGCTATTGAAGTTAGTTCTACTTGTTCTGACAGAGGCAGCAGAGCCTGAGGGGAAAAAAAACAAAAACAAAAAAGGACTAGTGAAAGAAATCACAGCCAATTGTGTGTGAACAATCCCAACACACATGAAGAAAAGACACTAAGGCACTGGAACAAAAAAAAAACCACTAACAACAACAACAACAACAAAAAGAGGGCTACAATGGCTACTCTTACAGGGCCCCCAAAACATTCTGATAATATGTTGGAGCACTGGCATGCATATACTAAGAATGTTCAGATTTCTTTTATGGCGAATGATATAACAGAAGCAAAGAAAATACTAGTCTTCCTGAAAGTTGTTGGAACTAAAACCTACTGCATGCCTTTCTGTGCAGTTCAGTATATCCTAAGAAGCTAGAAACAATATCTTACAGTGACATACCGGAAATCCTGGGAACTCCTTTTTCCTCAGAACAACTGGTAATTGAAGAGAAATATAGGTCTCCCCAAAAGAATCAAGGAGAAAGTGAATCAGTTGTGCAGTTGTAGCAGCTCTGAGAAAGCTTACTGAGCACTGTGAATTTAATGAGATATTAAATGAGGCTCTGAGTGATTGGCTGGTGTGTGGCCTGCACAGTGAAGCGATACAGAAGCACCTGACAAAGGCTCAACTCACCTTGCAGAAGGCCATTGATATTGCAGTCTTTATGGAACTGACCACACGAGAGATGCAACGAATCAGTGCTGAAGTGCATAAGTTATCACTAGAACCTACCCACAAGGCAGTGGGGAGGTGGGAATGTTTCCGGTGTGGAAGGCCAAGTCACCATGCATCAAAATGCTGGTGTCAAGAGATAATATGTCAACAATGTGGCAAAAAAGGACATGCTAAGCATGCCTATAAACAAAAGAAAGATGAGTCAAACAGAAAAGGTAGCCCAGAGAAAAAGAAGCCTCTGAGCTGGCAGACCAAAAAGGAAAATCTGCGTGCAGTAGAGCAGACTCAGTATGATCAAAGCAGCACCCAGTCAGAAGATGAAGCGTCACTCCATGTTCTGTCCATGACAGTTGGCTCACATGAATACTGGATAACCCAGCTAAACGTGTGTGCATGGAATGGACACTGATGTGGTAGTTTTACTAGTCTCATACTGTTTATAAAAAGAAGTCAAAGCATCTTCCACATAGCCAACAAAAACTGTTCAGAAGACATACAAGGGCAAGGCTGTTCCCATGTTGGGCACAATTGATGTTAAGGTGATGCTCAATGGACAGACAGCAAAATTGCCACTGTTTGTGGGGAAGGCAGTTACCCAGTGATAGTGGGAAAGAAGAGCCAGCTCAATTGGGCAGAAGTGCACCAAATGACTAAAGAAGAAACAGATCTGGCAGCTGTATTACAGAAACATACTGCTGTTTTCAGAGAGGACCTGGGCAGCAAGAAGGGAATCACTGTGAAGTTAAACATTTAGCTTGATAGCCAGCCAAAATGTCTGAAAGCCAGAATGGTGTCATATGCCATCAGACCAAAAGTTGAAGCAGACTTGGAGGGCCTAGTAAAACATGGAACCTTACTGCCAGTTACTCACAGCCAATGGGCAACCCCAATCATTCCAGTATTGAAGAAAGATGGTTGCATTTGGATTTATGGACATTTTAAAGTGACTGTTAATTCAGTGTTATATGCAGCACGATAGCTTCTTCCCCACATCAGTGACATCTTTGGTGGTGTGGCTGGTGGACAGAAGTTCAGTAAGGTTGATTTGAGTCAAAAGTATTTACAGGTTCATGTGGATGAAAAATCTCAACAGCTATTAACCATTGTAACGCATAAGGGGACTGTACTGACACAGTCATTTGCCCTTAGGAATAACATCGGCTCCAGCTTTGTTCTAGAGGGCTATGGAACAGATCTTGAGTGACTTGCCAGGAATGCAGTGCTAGCTTGATGACATCCTGGTCATTGGCAAGAATGAGGAGTATCATGTTTGAGCAGGCATGTCTACCTGCTCTTTCCCGGTTACTATGTGGCCAGTCCAGAGTCCTGTCTCATATGTAGCAGTTAAAAGAAAAATTTAAATCTAATTATAAATATTGATTAAATCTAACACTAAAAAATTACATTAATATTAGATCAGATAACTGTAGCCAATGAACAGAAGTATATAGAACCAATGCTCATTATGATAAATTTAACATGGAGAATAAATTAATAATACATAGGGGAAGCAGGATATATGAAATAGGAATTCAAGATCCCTGCCTGTCTCTGAAAAGAACCAACATGTCTGTGGCTGCATACATTGCAAGTCTGCATTAAATTTCTTTTAAAAATTCACAGTTATTCATCCCTAAACATTGTAATAAATCATCATTACCCTCCCTCCACTTGCCTCTCACCCCAGAAACAAAACCAAAGAAGTGAATGGCCTTACTTCCTATGGTCTTAATTTCTTCTTCCAATTCAGAACAATATTCTCTCTGCAGTCTGCCTCCAAACTATCAGTGTTGTCTTTCCACCACAATGTCACATCCACTACAGCCGTGAATCCATCTTTCACCATCACAATACTACCTGTATTTCTCAAATAACCATCCTTATTTCAGAGATGTGGCTTAACAAACACTTTCCAACCAAGCTTCCCAACTTTATCTATTAAGGCTTTTACAGTTCTATTATGTCTATTTATGTGGGCATCTTTAGCTTTAACACACTGCCCAGACATGTGTGATATAGTTTCCTTAACTTTTCCACACCACCTACAAAGATCCAAACCACCCACCCTCTCCCTAGCCAATATTTCCCTGGTGGGAAATAAATTCTTCCTTATTTGTAGCACTTCTATAAAATAGGAAGACTTGGCTAAGCCAGTATATTTTTAAATGGAATTACTAATAATATCCCCTTTAAAATATTTAATATCTACACTCTGACATCTCAGCTCACTCCATCTCCTATGCTCTTCGTCCCTCCATGTTTTTGAAATAGCAATAGCAACATTGTACATGCTAATTTTTATCAACTAAATTTTCCCCTGCATATAAAAATGCTAAATCTAGCCAATCATCCCTAGAGGTAATATATTTCCTCCATCTCTGAATCAACATATTTGGAATCTGTACACTACATTTTATAATAGCTAAACCACCAATCCTTAACTCAAGCGTAGAACAATTCATCTGCAGCACACTGAGGTAAATGTAAGCTGTTTTAAACTGTTTTCCTAACTAAAGAATCCAATGCATTCAAAATGTAAAATGGGGGCTCAATTAAAAGTAAGATATAAAATAATCTGGGTAAAATATATACTTTTAAAATAATCTTTTTTTTGGGCTGGGTTCAAAGGAGAACGTGAAGGTTACTCTACAAAGACTGAAAGGGTATGGCCTATGAGTCCACAAGGATAAATGTGAATTCTTTCAGCCCTCTGTTGAATATTTGGGGCATATCATAGATACTTCTGGCCTTCATGAGGCTCCAGCAAAAATCAAGGTTATTATGGATGCTCCACCTCCACACAATATTAGCCAGCTTGCTCATTTTTGGGGTTATTGAACTATTGTGGAAAGTTTGTCCAACAGTTGGCAGCTTTACTGAAATCATTACATGAGCAACTTGTCCAGAACAAGGTCTGGAAGTAGACTGAAGCCTCTGATTTTGCATTTAACAAAACTAAATGCACATTACTAAATTCAAAGGTTTTGATTCATTTTGATCCTACCTCATCCCTACAGCTGGCCTGTGATGCCTTCCTTTATGGAATGGGAGCAGGCATATCACACATCATGCTTTCAGGAGAGGAAAGACCCATCTCTTTTGCCTCATGTACCTTAATCAAAGCAGAAACTAACTATGCCCAAATTGAACATGAAGCACAGGAATAGTTTTTGGCATTCAGCAATTTCACCAGTACTTGTTTGGAAGGAAGTTCACACTTCTTACTGACCACTGACTACTAACATCAACCTTGGGACCCCACACAGGCATTCCACCACTGCTGCTAGTCGCATGCAACAATGGGCATTGTTGCTTTCCGCATACACCTATGAAATTAAGTATCAGAAATCCTCTCTGCACTGCAATGCAGATAGTCTTTCAAGGCCACCCTTACCAGTTAAACATCAAGATATTGGCCAGGAAGAAATCAGCTTTGAGCGGCTAGAGAACACACACATCACTGCTAGTCAAATAAAGAAAACAATTCACATTGACTCAGTACTGTCTCAAGTCACGGACCTAGAGATGCATAGAACATCTCTATGGGACTCTCATCTGACCTCCTTCCCTGCATGTCTGGGAGGACAGAGTTATCAATCCAGTCTGGCTGCTTGTCACTGAGATCTCAATTTTTGGAACAGCTAAATTCAGGTCATTGTGGGATAGTGCACATGAAGGAAGTTGCACACTGTTATTTTTAGTGGCCTCGCCAAGACAGCACCGGTGAAGAGAAGGCAAGAGCATGTATTTCATGTCAAGATGTGAGGACCGCACCTCAGTGGGCACCCCTACACCCATGGGATTGGCCTACCAACCCATGGCAGCACATTCATTTTGATTTTGCTGCTTTTGAAGGAAGCATATTCATAGTTGTTTTAGATGCCCATTCTAAAATGACTGGAAGTCTCAGTAATGCAGTCTACTACTGCTGAAAGTACCATCTAGAAACTGTGTGGATTCTTTAGTCTCTATGGTCTGCCAGAACAACTTATGAGTGACAACAGTCCTCAGTTAGTTTCTCAAGAATTTGAAAATTTTATGAAAGCACATCACGTCAGCACCATATCATCTATCCACTAATGGATTAGCAGAGAGTTTTGTGCAGGCAATGAAACGGGCTCTAAAATCTGCAAAGGGACATCCATCCATTCAAAAGCATCTGGATACCTTATTACTATCCTAAAGAAACCCCTCATTCTATGACCAAAGTATCCCCAGCTTTCCTAATGAGGGGACAACAGTTGCACACTTGTTTTGATTTGTTGAAACCATCTGAAGTATGTCAAGCTGTACAAGGCCAACAACAAACCAAGTCATCAGGCATGCACAGAGAGTAAAAGATCAAACCTTTAATCTTGGACAGCCCATCCTAGCTTGGAGCTATGATGCTGGAGCTAAATTGGTCCCTGCCACAGTCATTACCCAAGCAAGACCTGTTTCCTACACTGTTCAGGTGGCACATAGTCTCTTTTGGCAGTGACATGTAGATCAGTGGCTGCCAGGTCATACCTATCTCAAGGATACATTTCTGATTAAACTGGCTCACCTCACCATTATGGATGAAATACCATCAAGTAGAGTTACCTGTTCCTGACTCTCCTTTTCCATCCACCTTCACAGCACATATAGCTTCTTCCCCTGTTTGACCAGATACAACACTTTCACCTGTTTGAGCTACTACTCCTGAACCCATTGTGAGACCAGCACCAATAACATCTCCTGATGTAAGAACACCAGAAATCTACCATAATTCACCTAGAGAGAGAAGGCGTCCTCATTAACTGGACCTTTAGCTAGAGGCAAACTGACATTATAGGGCAGAACAATCCCTTGTGTTTATCCCAGAGATGAGGCAGACTACTCTCATTTCCTAGCTTAGTGCTTATCCTATTAAGGGTGGGGAGGTGGTTGTTTTCCTTAGCGAGAAAGGAATATGTTGTGAATTGAATTGCCAGATTACTGGTTACCATAGAATTGGACCATTAGGGTTTAGGCCACACTGGTTTGTGCTGGTTTTAGTCTTCCCCTGAATAAAGACAATTTGGATATATATTCCCTCTCCAGTTCTCTGATATCTTTTTTGCTACAAAGACCCAACAAAATATTCTTTGACCATTCCCAACATATTGTGAAATAATGCTCCAATCAATCATACCCGACAAGCTCAATCAACTTAAATATTGCACAATTATGTAACAGATAAAAATAATTAAAGAAGCCAGACAGGACCTATGCAAATAAACAATAGCTAAATGAGGACTATGGCAACCAAGTAGATTCATAAATCAAATCTTTTGATTCCTTGCTAGACAGAAGGCTATCAGACAACGTTTTCTCTAAACATATTAAGATCTGTTTCTTTATCTGATGATGTGAGATTAAAAGTAGAATAGAAATGCCTCTAACAGTCCAATATCACATTGTTTGATGTAATTTAGATGGGAATATGAAGCTGTGATCACAAGCTTCTTTGATTATGGATGCTGTCTCACCTAATATGGCTATTACTGCTAGCCAAAGAACAAGGCTTCAGACCTTAAAACTTGAATTTAAGTCTCTGCTATCTCAGTCCAGCACCCTGACCCTCCCTGCCCCCATATCACACAGATTATAGACACTGAGCCTTTTTTTTAAATCTTTGGCAGGTTTTGGTTTTGTTCCAATCAGGATAAAAAAAATTAAAAAATCCAACAGATTTTTGAAACCTAAAAAGCTGGCATGAAATGCCATTGTTATCTTTCAGTCAGCTCTGTTATACAAATCCTTGTTCAAGAAGTTCACACTTCATGAGAGACAACTTAAATAGCTGCTCCTTGAATAGGAGTTTCTATTTATTTGAATTTTAAAATGTACATGGAAATTGATACTAAACATGAATAAGTCTTGAGAACTGAACAAGCAGGTAGATCCAAAGGAAGAACAAGTTTTATTTTAAGAGTCTCATTTCAGGACTATTGTTTTCAAAATTCCTTTTTGAGGGGATTGGTCACCATTATGTCAGGTGCTTTTAGAATCCCCCCTGCCTCCAGAACCAAAACAAAAATAATGAGGAACAGAAGAAAAGATGACACCCTGGTATGTATCAGAAGAGTGGATAAAATATAAAAGTATGAATTTGGAGAAGCAGAACCACAGAAGTGTGAAGGGGACAAAAATGGTTAAATAAAAAAAGGTAGAGAACAAAGCAGGAAGAAGATAAGAAAATGGGAAGAGGAGTTGAAAATGGACCATGTGTCTGACTCAGAACTCCACTGACTTTTATTCCAGCCTTTTCCTGTGGTGACACCATTTATTCAGCACTTTCTGTATATTTTATTCCCTGAAGGCAAAGCATGTGGTGGCTGGATACACTGTAATAAGCTGAATGATGGATTTTGTGGATAAATTGTTTGGGTTGCTCAATATTGTCAGTCTGTTGTGATATATATTCATAGAGAATGTGTTTGTTTGCCTACTGAGAAGACGGAATGGAAAGATGAAAGAAAATCAATTTGGACACGGTGACCTGCACTGCTAATTTTACTAAGTGACTTAATAGTTATTGTAAATTCTTGTGACACTCTCACACCCCCTTCAGAAGCAGTATGTTTGGCTTGGTAGCCATGCACACCATATGATCAAATTATAAATTCTTCCTCTTCTGTTTGTAGTATACTCCCAAGTAAGCACTGTGAAATGTGCTGAGTGTTAAATGAGCCTGACCTAGTGGCTAATACCACAGGTCTGAGAGCCAAGACCTCCCAAGTCCCCATCCTGGTTTTGCTCCATTGACTCTTGTGTTCTTGGGGATAGCCCTTCAGCCTGTCTGAGGGTCTAATCCAACTCCAACATAACTCATTTGGAAACTTGCCAAACCAGACACAATTACTGTCTAGATCAGATGGGGTAACATAGTGTGAGTATTAGTTAGTTTATCAATGTGCTAAATATATAAGATGTTGTATATGCTGAAACCATAGTGAATGATAGATGCTGGTGAGTATATCCATGTTTACTGTGTAACTATAACAAAGACCAAGCTACACAGGTTTTTCACAAACGTCAGTACAATGAACATCCCAGTCTCTTGATAGCCAGTGTGGAAACAGAACTCTACAAAAGCAATACTAAAACCTGATCTAAATCAGTACAAGGTCTATAACACATTATTCATCTAATCACTGGATTATTAAACTATTCATTTCTAGAGGACCCATTATTCATGGTATCTAGGCATCTAAAACAATGGCTTTGGTTTGTTCTAATAGTCTAACCTGATCCTATAACATATGCTTCCCTGCATTTATTTGCCTCCCACCCTATAACTTTGTTATCTTCAAGCATCTGACAAAGTGGAATTTTCTCCCAGAAAAGCTCATGAGATAAATAAATTCATTAGTCTTTAAAAATGCCACAAGACTCCTTGTTTGTTTTGCTGAACTAGGCAGACCTGGCTGTGCCTTTAGGACTAGGCCTCCTGTTTAATGGCTAGCACATATATAATGAGCAGAGGCATGTTGTTTGCAATGTTGTAGTCATATTGGTTCCACAATATTAGCAAGATTAGGAGGATGAGATGATATCTTTTATTAGGCTAACTTCTGTTAGAGTTTACACAGAGCTCTTCTTCAGGTCACATACAGGTAGTCTTCAGAGGTCCACTGTCTTTCTACATGTGCATTATAAACCTTGTGCTAATCTGTCAAGGTTCTTTTGGGTTTAGTGAAGCAGTAATAGATATTTTTGTTCAGTTTCAGTTTCTGTGTCAGTTACACATTATATTTGAGTGTTTTTATTTATGCAAATCAATTTGCTCAGTGCTAACACTGACTCTCTTTTTCTTTTTTTTTTTTTTTTTTTTTACTTATTGTAGATAATTAGTAACATTGAAGCCACAGTTCCACTTTATAACTATGGTCATCACAAGGACAGTTTGATGAATGACAGTTTTCTGATGATGATGAAAACAGAATAGTAAGAAAACCTGATTTATTTTTTGTAGAAGTTGAATTGTATGAGGAGAGATACACCAGTGAACCCTTATTCCTGAGCATGCAACTTTTCAAATGAACCATACTATATATATAGTACTGTATATAGAAAAGTATTATGAATACTTAGTCCTGACTTTCATAGAAACTTAAAATGCTTTGATTCTAGATAACACTGATTTATTTGAGAAAATAGATATTGGGTACACTCAAAAGGACATACTTAGTATATAAAACTCACTTCTCTAAAAACTGTATATTAAAGTGATACACACACACACACACACACACACATATATATATACACACACACACACACACACACACACACACACGGATGCAAGTGAGTGATCACTTTAAATGAGCACAATTTTTAGAATGAAATGGTTGGAATTGATATGGATTGATTCTGAAAATCTTATGATTCCTGCTTTTTCCAAGCTGACAACCACTCATTGAATTTAGTGTTGTCCACAGAATTTTAGATTCACAGGTCATACAGACTGAGTCCAGGAGAGAAAGGGGGTGTAGAGGTTTGTCTCCTCCTGTGGTCTCCGACAGAGTGTTTAAGGTAGTACTGGTCTTTATTTTTCCCTCTCAGAGTGAATTTTAGATGTTTTGAAGAAAAGAGTTGAATTGATGATCTTGAAGACTGATATAGCAAATGTCTTCCTGTAACAGATATAGCGCACTTTGAATCAAAACAGCTTGTTTGATTTGCTGAAATAATCTGATATGAAGTATGATCCTTAGTTACTGGGCTAAATTTTGCTTTTACTACGCAAAGCCCATAATTTAAAGATAAAGGTGCCAGCTCCGATGTCATGTCCTGTAGCTTCTGGGAGGAGTGGGAACTGCCTTTCTTTAACATGCTGTTGATAAATTACATAATGCATTTGGGGGAAGGATCCTTAATTTAGCATGACAGAGTGTTTGTTTTAGAGTTACAAAGTGTTATGAGGGGATTGATGGGTCTTGAAAATCACCAAAAAATCATGTTTTATAACTTATGGACACTCCTTTTTTCTGTGATCTGTGTGTGCTTATAAAAAGGCAGCCAGACATCTTTGGTGTTGGTGATGTAAGATTTAGGGACAGGTGATGTTCATTCTAGAGAACACTGATCATATAAAACTGTGTGACCCTCACAATAATACAGAAAGCTATTTTTGGAAGAAGGGGTACAGTTAAAGGTATTTGGGTAAAAATAATTGTGCATTTCTACTTTAATGCTTCTGTGACCTGGGAATAATATATAACTATCTATTTGATTTTCAGTAAACTTACTATCATAATATATAAGCATCATGAATATCCAAGCATAGAAAGTCCAGTAAGCCTATAATTCCCAGTTTGAATGGTGAGACAAACACTTGGGCAGGTTTGTGTTCATTTTGAAAATTATTTAAAACTACCTAAATCATTTTAAAGTTAAATGTTTGTATTTGCTTAGGTTGCACTGACTGATTTACCTGTTGTTTAGAATCCAAATTCAAAGGCACACTCTTCATGGCATCACACTACTGAAAAGTTCTGTCTGATACAGAGACATGAACAGAAATTCTTGTATTAAGCATTTTAGCCTACAGAGAAAACACAAGATGTTGTATCAAGCATTAGATGGAGCACTGTGTTTTATGGGACCAGTAAATATGTACTGTGTTAAAACTTGAAATGAAACTACTGTAGAATGCCTAACAGGGGAGTTCTCAGCAATTTCTGGCTATGACAACCGAGGGGAACTGTCCTCAATTCTGCCACTCTATTGCATTTCATCAATCAGAATTTGAACTTGATAGGTGAATCGGGCCAACATTTAATGTTTCTGCTGTATTTCCAAGATATTCTCCTGGCATGAAAGTGTGTTGCTTTGGTAACTGGTGAAGAAATTACCATTTTAAAAGGGCTATGCAAAATCACTTAGTGACTCTTTAGAGTATGAGCTTGAATTTAAAAGGGACACTTGCTCCTTTTCTTACTTCAGTTTAGAAGGAATGGCATTGTTCTATTTAAATATTTAAAACAGGGTTGGTTGGACTCATGTGATGGTGCTCCAGGAAAAATAAAATGGAGAATGACGTAGGGGTTTTAAGTGAGATGCTTTAGAGTACTCAGCAGATCCCCTTATTGTGGGTGCCTTCTAAAAATAATCAGTAGCTATAGTTGGTAATTATGTAAAATTATATGCAATTCTGTGAAATAAAGTAAAATTGCTTTTATGAAGTTTACTCACACAGCACTGATTGTGATCATCCTTAATATATGGGGTGCTGGTCGATTAGAAAGAGATTAAACAATTACTGATTCAAAACTTTTATCATTGATCATACTAAACCCTTTCTCATTAATGAAATTACTAACACATGTAGACATAATATATCAATGTTACAGTGTTTTTATTTTTTTAAAAATCCAGTTTCTAAGTTTCAAGGAGCTATTTTTCAGTTCAGAACTATGGATCTCAAAGGTTTGTCACTTTCATCAATGAAAGTTGGTCCAATTACTTCATTCACCTTGTCTCTCTCAAGGTTTCACTTTGTCATGGTAGATTTCACACATACCTAATAAAATAACAGCAAGAGGTGTCCTTTCTATATGTAGGTTAGAGAAAGCTACTACACTAATTTTTTGCTACATGGTTTCTTTCTTTCTTTCTTTATTTTTTTCCTTTAAGAGGCTCAGCAATAAGTTCTTAGCTGTAATGTGGGCCTGAGAAGCTAGAGAGATGAAAAGTGCTAGCACCCTCTGCTCCTCTACTCTCCTCCATCCCCTGGTTTTACTCTTTGTCACTTGTTAATGCGTCTTAGGATACATTTTATAAGTTTGAGATTGCACCAGAGCCATAATAGTGAAAAGGAAGGCATTAAACTGAATGTTCACCTAGGATTTTCACTGAAGGATCATAGGATCATAGGGTTGGAAGGGACCTCATGAGGTCATCTAGTCCAACCCCCTGCCAAAAAAAGTAGGACCAGTCCCACTAAATTATTCCACCTAGAGTTTTATCCAGCCGGGCCTTAAACATCTCCGAAGACGGACATTCCACCACCTCCCTAGGTAGCCCATTCTAATGCTTTACCACTCTCCTAGTAAGACAGTTTTTTCCTAATATCCAGCCTTGACCTCCCCAGCTGCAACTTGAAACCATTGCTCCTTGTTCTATCCTCTGTTACTACTGAGAACAGCCGAGCTCCATCCTCCTTGGAGCATCCCTTCAGGTATCATAGAATCATAGAATCATAGGGTTGGAAGGGACCCCACGAGTTCCTTCAGTCTTTCTTCATAGGGCTTGTGCTTCAGCCCCTTGATCATTTTTGTTGCCCTCCACTGGACTCTTTCTAATTTGTCCACATCCTTTTAGTAGTGGGGAGCCCAAGACTGGACACAATATTCCAGATACGGCCTCACCAGTGCTGAATAGAGGGGAATGATCACATCCCTCAATCTGCTGGCAATGCTTCTTCTGATGCAGCCCAGTATGCCATTGGCCTTTTTGACAGCAAGAGCACACTGCTGACTCATATCCAGCTTCTCATCCACCAGGACCCCTAGGTCCTTTTCTACAGTGCTGCTATTTAGCTGATCACTCCCCAGCCTGTAGCAGTGCATGGGGCTTTTCCGTCCCAAGTGCAGGACTTTGCACTTGTCCTTGCTGAAATTCATGAGATTTCTATTGGTACACTGCTCCAATTTGTCATGGTCTTCCTGAATCTTCTCCCTGCCCTCCAGTGTGTCTACCATTACCCCCAGCTTGGTGGCATCCGCAAGCTTACTGAGTGTGCAATAAATCCCATCATCCGGATCATTAATGAAAATATGGAACAGAACTGACCCCAGAACCAACCACTGGGGCACACTGCTCGTTACTGGTTGCCAACTAGACATGTAGCCATTGATTCCTACATGCTGAAATCGTTCATCTAGCCAGTTCTCTATCCACCTTACAATCCACACATACAACCCATACTTCCTTAACTTGCTGACAAGAATGCTGTGGGAAACCGTATCAAAAGCCTTGCTAAAGTCGAGGTATATCACATCAACAGCTCTCCCCCCATCCACAAATCCAGTCATATCATCATAGAAGGCGATGAGGTTGGTCAGGCACCATTTACCCTTGGTGAATTCATGCTGACTGTTCCTGATCACTCTGTTTTCCTCCAAGTGTTTCAGGATGGATTCTTTGAGAACCTGCTCCATGATTTTTCCAGGGATTGAGGTGAGGCTGACAGGTCTGTAATTCCCTGGATCCTCCTTTTTGCCTTTCATGAAGATAGGCACCATATTTGCTTTTTTCCAGTCCTCCGGCACCTCCCCCATTCACCACGAGTTTTCAAAGATAACGGCCAGTGGTACTGCTACCTCATCGACCAACTTCCTCAGCATCCTTGGATGCAGTTCATCCGGCCCCATGGACTTGTGCACATCAGCTTCTTTAGGTAGTCCCTAACTTGACCTTCTGTCACCAAGTGCCTCTCTTCTTCTCTCCAACCTGCCATACCCACTGTAGTGGGCTGGGAGCTGGCTCTCCCTGTGAAAACTGAAGTAAAAAAAGCATTGAGCACTTGAGCCTTTTCCTCATCCTTCATCACAAGGATACCTGTGCTGTTCAGTAAGGGACCTACACCAGCCCTGATCCTCTTCTTGTTATTGACATACTTGTAGAACCCCTTCCTGTTATCCTTCACATCACTTGCTAGCCACAACTCAAATTGTCCTTTGGCCTTTCTGATTTTATCCCTGCAGTCCCAAGCAATATCTTTATATGCCTCCTTAGTCATCTGTCCAAGCTTCCACTTCCTGTAAGCTTCCTTTTTATGCTTTAGCTCAGTGCAGAGTTCTCTGTTAAGCAACACTGGGCGCCTTCCACATTTGCTGTTCTTCCTGCTCATCGGAATAGTATCTTCCTGTGCCCTTAGCAGGGTTTCTTTTAAATGCAACCAGCTCTCTTGGACACCTTTCCCCTTCAGATCAGCCTCCCAAGGGATCCTGCCCATCAGTTCCCTGAGGGAGCCAAAATCTGCTTTTCTGGAGTCCAGGGTCTGTGTTTTGCTTCTTTCCTTTTTTCCATTAATCAGCATCTTGAACTCTATCATCCCATGGTCACTGCTGCCCAGGTTGCCATTCACTTCTTCTCCAACCAATTCTCCTCTGTTTGTGAGCAGCAGGTCAAGAGGTGCAAGGCCCCTAGTTGGTTCCTCCAGCATTTGTACCTGGAAGTTGTCCTCAACACTCTCCAAAAACTTCTTGGATTGCCTGTGCACTGCTGTATTGGCCTCCCAGCCGATGTCAGGGTAATCGAAGTCCCCCATGAGAACCACGGCTAGTGATTTGGAAACTTCTTCCAGTTGTCCATAGAATGCCTCATCCACCTCCTCCTTCTGGTCTGGAGGTCTATAGGAGACACCCACCACAACATCCCCCTTGTTGCCCTCTCCACTAAGCTTAACCCACAGATTTTCAACTGGCTCAGTTCCACTTCCATAATGGAGCTCTAAGCAGTCATAGAGCTCTTTTACATATAGTGCTAGTCCTCCTTTCTCCACCTCTTCTGCCCTGCCTGTCCTTCCTGAACAGCTTATACCCATCCATGGCAGAGCTCCAGTCATGCAAGCTATCCCACCATGTCTCTGTTATTCCAATTATATCATAGTTCCTTGCCTGTGCCAGTACTACCAATTCTTCCTGCTTGTTTCCCAGGCTCCTCGCATTCACGAACAGGCACCTAAGATACCAGGCTGATTGCCCTACTTTCCCAAGTCGATTTTCAGTTCTATTGCATCTACCTCCTTGTATTTTCTCCTGGGATTGTCCTCCCACACCTGCCTCAGGTATTAAAGCTTCATTAGAACATGTAACATAATTATTTGATTCCCCCCCCCCCATGTTCCAACTACCTTCTCTTTTATCCCTGGTTTTACAGTCCCTGTTCCCACCAAGTTCCATCTCTTCCCCCAGGTCTCCCACGTTGTCACTTACCTGTGGGCTTTGGTCTCCTTCCCTCTTCAAACCTAGTTTAAAGCCCTCCTTACTAGCTCAGCCAGTTGACGTCCGAATATGTTCTTCCCCTTCCTCGACAGATGGAGTCCATCTCTGCCTAGCAGTCCTTCTTCCTGGAACAGCATTCCATAGTCAAGGAAGCCAAAGCTGTCCTGACAACACCATCTTTGCAACCAGGCGTTCACCTCTAGGATGCATCTGTCTCTACTCAGTAGAATTAGGATTTCTGTTTAGTTGTTGATGGATACACTTCAGAAGTCTTGTAGTTTAGTTTTGGTACAAACCAAAAAGTGTAGATGCTCATTTGATCCGAAATATCTTGGAAAACTGGTGTAAGTTTCTTATGAGAGAATCTTGTGAGATTTTCAGTGTTCCCTGCCTTCTATTCAGAACTACAAACATGAATAACTCTCCTAGAGTAGGTCTACGCTGGAGGCTTAAGTTGACTTAAGCAACTCTAGGGCCACATTTGGAGTTCATTTAGTCGACTTAAGCACTTCAATCAATCAATCAATCAAATCATAGGGCTGGAAGGGACCTCATGAGATCATCGAGTCCAACCGCCTGGGAATTGACACTTGCTTAAGTCAACTTAATAATTCTCACCCTTAAAGTCGACTTAAGGCAAGAGAGCCATATAAGTCAACTTTATAAAGTTGACTTAAGCCAGGGGACCCATTCCCCTAAAAGTGATGAAGAAAAGAGGGAAAGAAAAACAAAAGAAAGATGGCACATATTCAGATTAATTTACTGCTACAGTAGTTTGACACGCAACTGCATGAGAGCAGCCCATATAGTTCTAATAGGGGATTTAAAACTAACTCTCAGATTTAAGAGAGATCACATACCACATGCCAGATTTATTGTAAAACAATCTTGATAATTTGTTCATCAAGATAGCATCTATGAGAACATGACAATGGTGAGAAGTGGAGATGTACAGAACAGAATGTGGAAAGGTGTAGTAGAATTATAACATATTGTACAGTACTTAAAGCAGGAAGTACTAGAAAACGTAATTAGGAGACAGCTTAACTGAAAAATGAGAAGCCAGAGAATATGTGAAGTAGATTAACAGCAGAAACAAACAGTATAACTTCATCTCTAGGAAATGACAGTACTGGGGGAAAGCGTGGAGGGCAAAATGGGGGTGGGAGAGTGAGAGAAGCATCTGTCCATGGAGCTTGGAAAAGACAATTTTCAGAAGAGAAGCTAGAACATTGTGATTGAGTGACCATATAGTAATGTAACAGATTAAGGAAGAAAGATTAATGTGTACTTCAGGTAAAAAGTCAGTGCAATATGTAGGGGTAAAGTTGATAGTATAGATGCTGGTGGAAGGACACTGTGCCACTGAAGCAATATTGCAAAATCAAAATGTAGGAGGAGAGGAAATAAGGAACAGAAATGAGATGGTGGGGGTGTCTGAAAACTAACTAAAGAATGTATAACCCTATTACACTCTCTCAAGTGGCTGACAAACAAATCTGTCAGGACAGACTGTCAAAAGCAAAGCAGACATTCCAACTAGTTGAATGTTCTATATTTAGATTTCACCAATGCAGTAACAATGTGAACTAAAGTACTACAGTAGTTTTATAATGGAGTCGCAGATGGTTCCCCTATACTATTTTGTCACCCAGACAAGTTAGACTATGTGATATATGGCCACTTACACCAAAATCCACAAAATATTCAGGTTACATTCAACCTCAAGAAACTAGTCACTCATCCAGGTCAATTTGCATCCTACATCTCACACCAAAGACATCACTGGTAGCCAATTCTAGAGTAAAATAACTAAGAGAAAAGAATACAAATTATTGAGAGGTTAAAGCAGGTAAAAATATATGTACAGGTGAGTCAGAGACTATTATTTTGAAAGGTAGCAGAGGTTTCTGCTAGTAATCTCCCAGGTTCCCTTAAATCTTTTTGGCCTTTCTAGAGCAACTCTCGGGATCTCAATCTTCTTGTTCAGTTAGTCTGCCTTGTTAGGATCCAAACAATCCAAAGATGAACATTTTTTCCCTGGGTCCATATTTAGAGCTGCTTCTCAGAGAAAACAAGCTGACCAGACAGCCCCTATTCAATGTTCCCTCTAAACTGTGTGCATGTGCGCTTGCACACAAGTCATCAAACCCATGCATGCAACAAAATAAAGTGTGCACAAAAAAATTAAACAGTGCTAATATTAGTGCACACAAAGACATTTTTTGCACACACAAGAAATTTTTTGTGCACACAGCCTACGAAAAATCAGAGGGAACATTGCCCCCATGTGGGTCCTATTGTTCATGAAGGGGAGAAAGGAATACACTTAGACTTTGATCTCGTATCTCACACACAATGACTATTTGCTTTCCTATTGCAGAAAGTAGCACTTCTCCATTAAAGTTCTTCATTTGCATTAAATGAAGCTTCTTTCTCATTTCATGGGTTACTTAATTACAGGGGTATAAAAATGCAAATGTTTACTATTATATTATAACAGAGTAAAGATATTAGAAAATAATGCATGGAATATCTCACCAGTTTTTCATGGAGTTTAAATTCTAAACACATTTTTATATATTTTCATGTCTACTGTGAACTATACTACCCACACAAATAAGCAGGTTTGGCCTCCAGCTGCAAGTTTTTCAGTTCTTAACTGATGACTGTGCCCTTGATCAGCGCTGGGACTTGGCTTGCCACCATCATAAACTCGATTATTGCATTGGGGCTACGGAAGACGGGCAGTGAAATGCTGAGAAAAATAAGGATACACATAAAAAGGAGGATGATTTACAGGATATTAAAAACAGCTGGTAAAATATTTGAGGAAACAGTAGAGGAAACCCAAATGATGAAAAGGGCACTATAAATAACGTTATAATACAGAAGTAATGTAGGAAATTATCAACAGTGCTGGGTAATGGTATTGTGGCTTTGCTATACTTTCCTTCTTCAGTTTGTATTTGGTTTTTACATTGTTCAATAGACAAGAGGACTTTTTAAAAAGAGGGCATGATGATGGGGCAAAAGTGGCATGACAATAACAGCCAAAGGATCAATTCTGCAACTGTTACATGGTTGGGGCCTGATCTCCCATGGAAGTCTGCAGGAATCTTTCCACTGACTTCAGTGGAATCTGGGTTAGGTGATTGTTTCTGACTCACCCAAGTAATTTAACTGCCCTTGGCGGGAATCTTGCATACAGACTGAGACATCCACAGCTGGATTTTGCCTTCTGCAATAAGCAGGAACTCTAAGTCTCACAGACTTTGAGAAGCAGCGTACTTACCTGCTCATTCTTTAAGTCATTTCTCAAATGTAATAACTTCCAATGGCAATTAGTTTGCAGGTTGAGTGATGCTGGCTAATACTGTAATACAGAACTGCAGTTTACTTTCAAGGGGAACAACAACAAATATGTTAGAACATGTGAATACAGCATGCTCAAGTGATGTGAGATTTTGTAAATGAAACCAAAAACACTAGAGTGTCTGCTTTTCATTCTGGTATCAAAAATTGTTCTAGATTTGTCAAAATGTATAAAACACATGAAGCTGTCCTGCAAAAGTAAGCCATTTTCAATGAAGAACTATGTGTTTTTAAACCAAGTAGAGTAAACTAGATCAGTTTCCACCGAACAGGATTTGCAACAAAAGTTGTGAAAAAGTTTTCTATTTGACAGTCTTGGATCTGTGCCGAAAAGGAAATAAATCAGGGAAGTTCGTAGAAGAAATACTTATGCCCAGTCAAGCAAGATAATTTAAACATATCCTTGGTGTCTGCAGCCCAATTGTCTTGTTCTCCTCCCAAGAATAAGATGATAATCCTAGCTTATATGATCCAGAACTTGACACAAGCATAAACATATCACAAGACAACAACATACACGATTTATAGGCAGAACATTGCCTCAAAGCTTCAGACTAGAGTGGCTGAACATTGTTGGAGTTGATTCCAGAAGTGGAATCCAAGCTGCTGGTAAATCCAGATGTGGCTAGTGATACTTTTCCAGGCTAACCCAAACATTATACCACAATGGGGAGGAAGATCTCAGCAGGCTGTTTAAATGCAAGCCAATGGGCAGTTCCAACTAGTGCCTGCTGCCTGAAACTGTGGAAGTCAAGAGTCTCTTTAGTTTACTTGGCCAAATGACACAGCTTGATTATTAGCTCCTTATATGGTCTGGAGTAGTCAAGCATAATTATGTTTATAATTAGGCCTCCTGGCATTGATCCCTGATATCACAGCTTGTCAGGAATTACAGGGCTTTCCTCATTCAGCCTTTGATGCAGCATCAGCAGTCTACACAGAAGAAGACGACTTTTGTATAGGTGCAAGGGAAGACCACAGCTGCATGGTTGTATACAGACATAGAAACAACCACAGGTGTCAAACACAGAATGAGCACTCTCACAGCAGAAAGCTAAAAAAGCTTCAGTGCCACAACAATGGTGTCTAAGGGTTACACTTCCTGGGGGGTCCAGGTTTGTGAGGCACCTCACTAATTCATGCTCTTAGCATGATAAAGCCTTATTTGTGATTAACTGTGTGTCAGCTCCCTGATTCCAGCAGCCAAAAAGCAACAGAAGCACTCTGTTCATAGCTCAGTGGTTGCCAACCTTTGCAGTAACACAGAACACTTGAATGAGACAAACAATTCCATGGCACACCCACTTTTTTCAGCTGAATTGATTGTTCATAAACATCACATTTATTATGGTTACCGTCTTTCTAGAGAAGTTCGCAATGTAGTGCATGCAACAAACTAAAGGGGAATCAAATGCATTAATGTTTCAAATCCAATGAAAAAACCTATGTCCTCTCAATTTTGCCCTTTGGCCACCTGAGTTTAGAAAGTTCACATTTTAGAATCGAAAGACAAAAACCTTACTTTTAATCTGATTATTAATTTGCATAAGATTATGAGTTATTTTGTTTGCCTAGAATATTATTTAAAATGAAACAATATTTGTTTTACATTGATTTTCCTTACCTTTAGACAAAATTTCACATCACACTTGGACAGTTCTCATGACACACCAGTTATTAAAACCACTGTATCCTCTGCAGGGTCCACAGTCCCTCTGCAAATTAGTGATAGGCATACGCCAACCCTGGAGCCCTCTGAGTGTCTCCTTGTAGTGTCCGGCACATGGGCAAAGGGACTGTCACAGAATTCACAAAGGTGCTGTTCCCAAAGTATCAGCTTATCAGTTACACTTTAAATCACAGTTACTCTGAACACACATAATTTAGACAAGTTTATAGTGAAAACAAGCAAAAATTTACTTAGAAAAGAGGAGTGATTCAAATGATAGCAAGTAGAAATATTGAAAATAGTTATATAAAATAAACTCATTACTCACAGTCTAGAAGCTAGACTTAATTTAATCTCTTATACAGCAAAGCTCTCCCTGAGAGGCTTTTCAGTGTCTTTCAGCCAGGCTTAGTTGTCATCTTCAATTCACAGAACAAGACACATGAGGATTACCTGTTCTGTTCATTCCCACTGAAGCAGTTGGCATTGGCCACTATCAGTAGACACGATCCAGGGCTACGTGGATCATTGGTCTTTCCCGCTATGGGCATTCTTAGGTTCTTTATCACACTGTCAGCCCGCATGCATAAAGAAAGATTCAGTGTGTCTCATTGTCCCCAAACCCATGGTTTTTCACTTGTAAACAAGACACACACTCCCCTCTCTTTTTTTGGGGGGGGGAGCAGAAGGGGTACCTCTGTCTTGTTGATTTTACAGTCTTTTTATTAGTATTTGGCTCAGGCTGTAGCTAGACCTCCACTGTGAAGAGGAGCATAGACAGTACACGCAAGCCCAGCCAGAGTGAGATAAACATGTCTTTCTTACTGCCTGACAAGACTATGTTTATCACCTTTCAGTGACCTATCTTAAATCACATACCTTAAGACCATAATTTTCAATGAATACATTGCATGCCATAAATGTTATCCATCTTCACATTTTGAAGTGATTATGATGGTCAGTGGGCTACTGTCTCCTGGCAGAGATCTTACTTGCCCCCCTTTCATGAGTTTAATATGCATGCATCTGACTCAGGGGAGCTCTATAAAAACTATACTCCCGATGGCTATGCCTACACCTAAAATCTTAGCTGGGACTTGGTTAGTCCAAACTAAGTAGTTTGAAAGTTAGTTCAAACTAAGCCTGTTCTTTTAGTTTTATCTAGCTGCGCTTTTTTGAGTTTGAACTAACTTTTTAGTTTGAACTAAAAAAACACAGCTAGTTAGAACTAGAAGAGAGTTCGAACTAAAACACCGCTCTTAGTTTAAACTAATCGCTAGTGCTAACTTATTTAGTTTGAACTAGCATGGCTCCATTGGGCTAGTTCAGACTAAAAATGCAAATTGATTAGAACTAAGTAGTTAGCAGTTAAAATTTTTTTTGTTCAAACTAAGCAGCCTAGTGTATACAAGGTTCAAATTAGTTTGAACTAAGCTTGCTAGCATAGACATAGCCGCTGTGTCCTCCACCAGTTCAGTTGGCATCAAAGTTTCTGTGTCATAGTGACAAACCCAGGTTAGCAAGCTCTCCTATAGTCATACATATTTCACTGCTTAGTGAGCTATATAGAGCAAGAGAACACATTTGGAGAGAAGTCTCTGTAAACATCTGCAAAATTAACTTTTTATCCTCCTTTAGATCACTGAGTAAATCTCTCCTTTGCTGTGATGCCTACAAAAATCAGTGCCTACTTTGTGCCAGGGCTCAGCCTAAGCACCTCTAAGCTTGGCAGTTCACAGCCTCAGCACCTCCAGGCTTGCTTTGTCAGTTATTAAGACAAAAACAAAAACAAAAACAAAAACAGAGCGTAAGCCCTGATATCTTTTTCATTACAAATTAAGCTCTGCAAAAAACCTTGATACCATTTTTGCTGCTGGTGTGCTGACCAATTATTTTGACTAATAGTGTACTCTCAAATTGGTCCATCTGAATCTTGCTATTGGCTTTCTCTTGTGCTTAGATTGTGAAGTCTTTGGGGCAGGATCTGTGATTTTGCTTTTTGCTCATACTCCACCTAGCACAATGGGGTCCTGGTCCCTAAGTGGGGCTTCTAAGTAAGAGTAAGAGAGTAGCAGAGAGTAAGAGTACAAGAGTAGTAGAGGGTAAGAGTACGAGAGTGGTAGAATATGGTGGGGGTCACAGAAATGTTTGATCTATTCACTTGCTGAGCTAAGTATGGGTACATCTACACTGGAATCTACAGACCCCCATAGCTACACTGGGTTTTTATTAAGTCAACTTAAGCACTTTCTTAAGTTGACTTAATAATACCACCTTTTAGGGTTGACTTAATACTTAAGTCAAACTTATTAAGTCAACTTAAGCCAATGTATATGGGGAATAGCACTTAAGTTGACTTAATTGGTCTCCAGGCCCCCTCCCAGAGTTCCTGGCCACCAGGAAAGGTCAACCTAGCACCTGTCAATGTGGATGCAGGCGGTCGACAGGAGTTTTCAGTGTGGACTGTCTAAGTTGGCCAAATGTTCACCTTGTTAAGTTGACTTAACAGAGCCTCCAGTGCTTGCTTACATACCCTAAACGAGCAGTGTATTCTCTTGTTCATATATGCATCCAAGTAGCAGGGAGAATATTCTGACACATGCAGTGTCTTTTTATCCCCCTGTCTTGGGAGAGTTTACCATGCTGAAAAGCCAAACAAATTGGCTTCAATGAATTTCCTGAAGTTTTACACATAAATGTCCCATTGGTATGGCCAATGTATTGAGCTTCAAGCTTCTTGCTCAAAGGCATGTACTTGGACTTTGAAATTGTGGCTCAGGCTGAAGCTTGAGCCCTGAAGACCATCTCTTTCCTAGGTTCCTGGGCTAACATCCATTAATACAGTCAATCCCATTAAAAAAACAGTGTGTGGATTTGGCATAGAATCTGCATTTGAGTCAAGGAGAAATTTCTGAAGGAAATGTGAGTTACATTTATTTGGTCATTTCTTTGCTCCTTTATAATGGAAGCCACCAAAAACATAGTGAATCTCAGCAAGCTGTTCCTCTGCAGACCCTGCTACTAAAACTCCTTAAATTAGGGTTTTTCTTATTATGAATAAACCCAGAGAAGCTTGACTAATTTAAGCACATCAGCTTTACAAAAATTCAGTGTTCATCAAATCCTGCTTTGTGTGTGTGTTGCTGCAATATCATCTGCAGTAAATATTTTGGAAGGCAGTCAGTCAGCATTCCCAGGAAGACCTGTAAATGAAATTCAGTTCTGGGTCCACACAGGCTTCAATGTGCAAAAACATTTGGAATAAAGCCCTTAGAGTAAATTCAAGGGGATCAACATAGCTCAAAAATTGATTGGTGCCAAACTAGCAGGGGGCATGACTAAGGCAGCTAAAGGGATGTGTTGATTCAACATATCATTTTGGCAAGCCACAACATCCACAATGATACAAGTTGAAAACCCTGAGAAAAAGGAGGTAACAACACTGACTGACTTCCACACTCCCTTCCCTTTATAACCTTGCCAATATTACATGGCGAGACTGGTGCAAGTAAGTGTAAAATAATTCTTCCTAAATCAGATTCAGTTACTCTAGATGCAGAGCTGTAAGAAAGATGTGAAAATGAAGTTTGCAGCATTCTTCCACTTTGCTACTGTAAAATCACACTATCAGAAGAGCTCAAGGCAGATGCACTGTAAGGTGTTTTCACAGTTTAAAAGAAATATTTTGGTTAATTTATTTTAAACTAAAAATAACCACTTGGAAACTGGAATCAAATAGTTCATAACTGAAAATAAAATTTAACAAGTATTTTTCTTTATCCTTTGGGCACACAGAGAAAATTTTACCTTTTAAACTTTATGTTGACTTAGCAAGCAACAGATGACAAACAGGCAAACTGTCAACATTTTATATCTATCAATCTCCACAGTGTCCTTTTCCACCAGCTGAATTGTGTAAGCAATGTCATGTTGGTGAGATCATTATTTTTTACCTCTTCTTGCTTGGAAGAATATAAAATTCTTCAAACTGTGATTAAAAAATCTTTCGGGGTGGCAATACTCAGCTGAAGCTACACAGAACATCAATACAGCAAAGCATTGAACCATTTCAGAGTAACCAAGAAATTGGAAACAGGTCAATATGGAAACTGCAAGAAGAGAGACTACTTTAAAAGCATCTAGTTGGGAGAAATGAGTTTTAAACTGATCCTTTCCACTCCTTCCCAGGCTACAGAACCACTAGCACTTTCGTTTGTGATCTTTAGGTCTCTATTTCAGAACAAAACCTATTATCTGCAATACCAAGTGCTCCCTCATTCAGTGATGGAAGTTCAGGGGTTCTGGTAGTACTTTTCTCACAAAGGCTGTCATTCTTTAGCATGGTAAGTAACAAATTGGAAGATAACTTGAGAATGTGTGTGTGTTTGGAGACAAAAAGAGAAACCTGCACAAGAATGAAAAGTGGCATAGAGAAAGGATATACATATACTATAATGTGTACCTTCATATACCAAGATACAAAAGGGTAGCCATGTTAGTCTAGTTCAGTAAAACAGAGTCCAGTGGCACTTAAAAATGAACAAATTTACTTTTTACATGAGCTTCCATGGGAGGAAAATCTCACTTTATCAGATGCTTCTGATGAAGTGGGATTTTCTCCCACAAAAGTTCATGCAAAAAATTAATTTCTTTGTATACCAATTTAACATACAGGATACAGATACATAGCATGCCAGAACAGGAGAACAGGTCACAGTATAGCCAATGTGCCTGCTGCCATTGGTATTTTGTGTTAGATGGCAACAAGACCACTATGCAAATTGCTCCTAGCCAGATCAGTAACTAACACTTAGCAGTGTGTTCTCATGTCTTGCTACAAGCAGCACTACCTTGCCATAGCAGGATATCTCTGGTACTGGGCATTTGACTAGCAACATGTCGGTACCTTTCCCCTGCCCATAGCTACTCAGCATTTTCCAATGGAAAACTGTTCAACTGATTTTTTTTTTTTACTGGGTCCAAATACACCTATCATTCCCTTGTTTCACTTGTGTATCTTCAATCAGATCACTATTGTAAATCTCAAAGTCTTGTGTGAACACCTCTGCATGTGAGATCATATTTTGCATCCACACAGGAAAAAATGGCTGGAGAGATTTTTCCTGAAACTTTGCAAAATATTTCAGCCAGCAGCTGAGAGTCAGCATACAAAAATTACAGGCAATTAAAAGTGGCATTAAAATAGATACAGCAGTGTATTTCAACTTAAGTATAAATCATATGCTTGAGCTACAATATTGGGGACTAGTTTTCAGTACTATTTTTAACAGAAGTTTGTCATTTCATATTTACTTGTGTAGGGCATGAGCTTCATCTCTCCCGCAGTAGCTTGTAATATTTTTCTTGAACTGGTATTTGAGGCCCCCAATCAGCCTTGTAAGCTTTACTTGTGCCCTTGCTTCTCCATTTATTATCCAAAATTTCTGTGGCACAACCCTTAACTTACTTGCTATTTCCTCCAGTCATGGTGGGGTCTAATATACCATCATAAATAAATAAATAAAGAATAAAAAAGAAAGTCAAAGCCAGTCATATAAATGAGAAAATGTCTAACTTGTAAGTTTGATGAGATGGTGATTTGTATTATGTCTTGAAGCCCACCTTCTTATGCACTGATCCCTAACAGCTTATCTTTTTCTTTTCAGTAACTCTGTACTAATGGCTCCCATTGGGGCTGTCTTAGTATAAAGAGGTTGATTTTGCTTTAGCAGTAATAATGTGGGATTACGGAAGAGAGTAGGTGCAGTGATTAGAAATCGCTACATGAGAATGTGCATAGGTGATAGGAGGATGGAGGCAGCATTTTACGTGACTAAGCTTTGGATGCCAGCAAATATGCTATGCATTTGGCTGCTCTCTCATAAACGTGACCAATCAGATTATCTAGTTTCACTCTTTCTTGCTCCATGATGTGCGTTCTTCACTGCTGCAAAAAATCCAGCATCTTGCATTCCTTATCAGACCCATTATATTTCTAGGCATTCATCTTTACACTGCCTTCTCCATCATCAAATCTGATGGAAAACAAAAATTGATTCAGAGATAATTCCTTTGCTGTTATAACAGATAGAATCTGTGTGACCCAATCCACTAGACAGCTGATCGTTAGTGTCTGAAATTTTTTTAACTTTCTTAAACAAACAAACAAACACACACACACCCTTCAGCCTGTGAGATAACTGTATAATATTTGTAAAACTGTATACTCTTTACAGGTAAACTGACCCCAAGTTGACACAGCATCCAACAGCTTTTGGCTCTATAGGACTCAAAATACAGTTCACTGTGAGACATTTGGTGATCAGTTGTCACTTCTTGGCAACAACATTAATTGTATGAAAAATAATATATCTATATCTGTCATTAGCTATAAAAATAAAAAAGTGTCCCTTGCTTTATAAATTTCTTAGCTATGCCTAGAAATTTCAGACATTTTGTGGTGATAACCAGATAGTAGGGAATAGAATATGGATCTATAAAATTCAAGAAACTACTGAAGAGTTTATCCATTTTATGAGCAATCAGCTAGTTCCTATACTTCATACAAATAGATCTTACTGTTGGTGTCACAATGCACATTGTTAAGTGCCTGCGTTAAATGTATTTCCACTGCTCATCTATGGAAGGAGACTGGTTTGTTTTAACTAGGATGAAGCTGAATGTTTAATTCTTCCACTGACACTTGTCAGCTCACCAGTATGGTTTTTTCCACCTAGCAAATATATAGCATTCCATAAATATTGATTTAAGTCTACCTCACTTCACATGTGGCACAAGCATGAGCACCAACAGGATCATAAAATTCCTAAAGCTTTGTTTCGCACTTCAGATGTCCAATTATATATGTTTTCCTTAGATCTTCACTTGATATTGATAGTGAATATTTTAAAGTACAGAGGGTAGTAAAGGCTTAAATTCCAAACCATGCGCTACATTTCTTCTTTCCAAAAATCTGTCAGTATTAGACCAAAAGTGAGGGATCTACCTGTCAGTAGAAAAGCCAGACAAATTCTGGCCTGAGATACACAAATCTGCAAGCTTCACTGCAAACCACCCACTTAATGACACCTTGTTAGCCACTGTCAAGAGGTTGTGATAAACTGATGGAACATACAGACTTATGCTAGAATGAACATAAATATAAAAAGCAGTTGCACACACCTGAAATAATTAAACCACCAGATACTTTAGAACAAAATAAAATAACATTGCCCAATAAAATCATGTCACAAAGCATTTATTGAAGAGGATGCTGTTAGGCTCAAATTATTATTATTTCAGCAATCATCAAGCTCCAATAAAAGAAGAAAATGAATTTTTAAAAAAGCAGGATGTGCATAAAAAGGACAAAAGGATTAGTATCAGTTGACAAAACTGTGCATTTTTAGCTGATTACTTTTTATCATAAACTGAAAGGATTACAGGGACCAAGCATTTGGGAATCTGTCCTCCTTCCTTCTATGCCAGTTAAAATTAAACAGGTCAAGTGTTCAGTGTTATTCTCTAGTATTGTAATAGTTAAATGGGGAGAGGTAAGATGGGGTTTTCAAAAGCACTCACCACTGGCCTAATTCTGTTAAATGACTTCATTCAGAGCAGAGTTAAGTTAACAGAGAGTGCTTTTGATCACCCCACTCATATTGGATGTCATACCAATGTTTTTTTCAGTGCAGACAACTATAGAACCACCCAATGTAATTGGAAGTTATGGAAGGAATTGTAAAATGGACAGCAGCCTGATCCAGACCCATGCACTTTAATGCAAGTTTTAGGAGTGCAGTTGCTCTCAAGATCAGGCCCTTTTTGTATTACTTTTAATTTATATCACAAATGTTCCAATTAAAAAAAAAAAAAGTAAATATTGAATTTTCCCCTATTATTTTTTTCTCATTCCTAGGAACTGCTTCAGCAATACACTTCTCACCATACCAGTTTCATATTATAATGTAAGTGACTTGCTGAGCTACATATAAAAATTTTGATTTGCAGTACTGCAGGTGGATCTGTTAGCAGCAGAAAGTAAAGTGTCTTGATACCATTACCTTTTACACCAGGACTATTCAATAACTGGGCACTGCTTCTGCAACTATAAGTGGTGTTCTTGCTACTCTAGTACAGCCAGATTCTTTTGTTCAGGTGCAAAAGGGTGAAATAAACACACAAATACCATCTACTTCATTGCTTTAAACTACTGTAATCAAGGGAAAATGTTCCTCCAGTCACTAGAAACATGATGGGTCTCTGGCAGCCTTCTAAAATCTCAGCAAGAAACAAAGGTTTTTCTAACAAATTGGATTCTTGTGGCCGTTATTAACATTCTATAGAAGGTTCTATTTCTACTGCACCCACTGAAGCAGAAGAAAATGAACCATCTCCTTTTTTCTTTTTTCACTGCCATAAAACAAACTAACTAAAAAATATGTTGTCCATAATAAAGATCTAAGTAAAAATACTTTATTGATTACATAAGTGACACCACAGTAACTAAATTGAAGTTTTGTTCATATTCTCTGATATGTCAAATACAAAAACTGATTTTAAAAAAAATCAATCACTCAGTGTTTGTACCATCTAATAAAACAAAAATTCATTTAGTTATTTCTCTTTCATCTGTACAAGCTATTTTTATGGTCTACAATTTATTTTGTATGAGAAACATTGATAAAGTAAGTAATACATTTGCCATACAAATAGAAAAAAGATTACAAATCTTATATACAGTTTAATAATCTAATTAAATGTGATCTTTTTTTCTGCAATCATATTTTAATTTAAGAATTTTTGAAGCAGAAAGATTGCTAACACTTCCCAGAAAACCACCTAAAAAGTCACACATCTTGTCAAATGACTTGTGGTCTGTGTCATCTTTTCTCTTTTTTGCTGTGAATGAGATAAGAATGTAAACTCCAGTGCTCTGGCCAAAATTTTAGCAGTAAGAATAACTCTGACTCCTTTCTTTCTCCATATGATGTGTTTTGAGGCCTGTGGTTCATCAGGGAATGAGAAGACGTTGGAGAAGAGCCACTCTCCACAGCAACTTTTCCTGGAAAGGACAGAATAATTTTCTCATTCACCATGTCATCCTCCATGGCTGTAAAATTTCTCTATATAACACAGGTCATAAAATTTTCTGCAAAATCAGGAGCCACTGGGAAGCTACACTGTTTGAGTCATAGCTCAGGGAATTGTTCAAAGACAAATGTAAAAATCTTGCAGATTTTGGAACATCTGCAAAGTTGATAGATTCATAAATTCCAAGGCCAGAAGAGATCACCATGATCATTTAATCTGACCTTCTGTATAATACAGATCATAAAATTTCTGCAAAACAAATCCTGTTAGAACCTGAGCATTCCCTTTAGAAAAAACATCCATTCTTCATTTAAAAATTGCCAGTGATAGAGAATCCAGTACAACCATTGATAAATGGTTCCAGTCTTTTATTAGATTCATAGGCTATGCCTACATCGGGAACAGTTAATTTGAACTTGTTAGTTCAAACTAGTAAGTGTGAGGTTAGTTTGAACTGCATCTTGGCATTTCCAAAGGGATAGCCGTGTTACTCTAGTCCAGCAAAAAAAAAACAAAACAAAAAAAAAAAAAACCAAGGAGTCATGTGGCACTTAAAGACTAACAGATT
>ML681991.1:36516435-36682760 GCA_007922195.1 Podocnemis expansa | reverse complement strand
TTTCGCATGAGCTTTCGTGGGAGAAAATCCTACTTCATCAGACAAAGTGGGATTTTCTCCCACGAAAGCTCATGCGAAAAATAAATCTGTTAGTCTTTAAGTGCCACACGACTCCTTGTTTTTTTTTAGTTTGAACTGACCCCAAACTTATTAGTTTGAATTAACAATGTGGGCTAGTTCAAACTAACTTTAATTGAACTGATACAGTTTGTTAGTTCAAACTAACTGCCCTGAGTTTGAAGTAAGGGTTAGTCCTGCTTTCCACCAGACTTAGTTCAAACTAACACTCGAACTAAGCACCGGAAGTTACTAGTTTGACCTAAGTGTTCCTTAGTTCGAACTAAGGACAGCCTGATGTAGACAGCTAAAAAGTTAGTTTGAATTAAGTCTCCTTAATTCAAACTAATTTGCCAGTGTAGACATAACCACAGGCTCCAAGGTCAGAAGGATCAATAAGATCATTTAGTCTGCACAGTGCAGGCCACTCACCCATTCCTGTTATAAAATTCTAACCTATGACTGAGTTATTAAAGTCCTGAAATCAGTGTTTAAAAATTTCAAGATACAGAGAAACCACCAGCAAATGAGCCATACCCCATGCGAAAGAGGAGGGAGAACCCCCCCACACCCCAAGCCTTAACTAATCTATTCTCAGGGAAAATTCCTTCCCTACCCTAAATATGATGATCAGTTAAATCCTGAGCATGTGGGCAAGACTCACTAAGGCAAACAGTCAAGAAAGAATTCTCTGTTAATAACTCAGAACCCACCCCAAGAAACATCCCATCACAGTCCATTAGCATATCTTCCACCAGTAGCTCAAGATCAGCCAATTGTCAAACTAGGATGGCCCATCATACTATCCCCATCATAAATTTATCCAGCTCAGTTTTGAAGATAGCTAGGTTTTTTTGTCCCCACAGCTCACCTTGGAAAGCCATTTCAGAACTTCGCGCTTCTGATGGTTAGAAACAATGTACGCCTTGTTTGCAGTCTGAAAAGGGAAAGCCTGCCTGACATAGCCAAAACTGGAAGCTCAAGCCCTGTGGCCAGTAGACACAGGAGATAGATTTTCTGCTGAATTCTCCTATTTTACTCAATCCCTCTTATAAATAGATCTTTCATTGGCAGGTCTGATTTAGCTCGACTTTCTGTGGTCACTTGATGCTTTGTCAACAGGCAGAACTTTTTGAAATGCTTACTTTTCTATAGCCAACAAAGTTACTCATAGAAGTTGTCAGATAAAATAAATCTGTTAGTCTTAAAGTGCCACACAACTGCTTGTTGTTTTTTTTACTGGAATAGACTAACCCGGCTATCCCTTTGGAAACTATTCTTAAAACAGCCTCTTTTGAAACAATTTGACATTTCTTCTCGAAGTGTTTTACTAATAATGCCTTTTAACTTTGCTCACTGAAGAGAAGATACTCAGCCAGTTAAAGAACTTACCTTGTGTCAAAAGGTATCTGCATAGGTTCCATTAGTAGGATTATATGGCAATTAGTTTCTATTGTTGATTGCCCAACAGTCTTGTCAGCTACAAATTCCTCAACCATATGTTTGGAGATTTTTGTTCTTAGGAAAAGCTGAGTTAAGGATCTTACAAATTTTCTGAATATCTTGGAGAAAGGTTCATCCTTTCTGTACTTTCTTCTCTTCCAAGACTTGTGTGCTGCAGATCTCGCTTTTTAAATAGCATCATGAATCAATAAGTAAAAGAAAACTGAGATTGGATTTGAGTGATAACAGGTGCTATAATAAGCATAAAATGTGTTCAACATAGCAAAGGTTTAGGCAATTTTTTAAAAATTAACTGCTGTGCTGAAATTTTCTCACAAGATTTACTCACTTCAGTGGCTCACTGTCTGATGTTTTCTTCTTTTATGTTTGCTGTCTGCATCAAACTGGTCCTCAGCTCTGTGCCATAATAAATCAGGCTGTGAAGTAAGTTTGGTTTGAGTAGCAAAAACATTATGATTTCTCATTTTGCAGCAAACAAATTGCCTTATGTTCAAATTTATGCTTTTCAATAATGCTCACACATACCTTCCACATGGTGGTTTTTAATATCTTATCAGGAAAATGTGCCCAATCAGTCTTCTGATCTCAACCCAGGAAAAGGGTATATTTATTATAGGGTAGATCCTGAAGATCTTTCTTTTAGTTTTAATTCACTTTCTATTCTGGCAAAATTCACTGCAATCAACTGGAATTTTTTATAGATAAGGACTTCAGGATTTGGCCCAATGTCTACCACTTCACATGTTTCTTATCTTTGTTTATACATGGGCTATCTAAAGTGGTCAAATTCTGAACTCATTCATACTAGTAACCTGAGTAACCTCACTGAGTGTAGTGGGTTTGTTGTAAATTTTCACTGGTACAATGGACATTAGAATTCGACCATGTAAGATATTGAATGTTTCTGTATATTGCCTGTGGCATTGTCAGCTTACAGTGGGATTTCTGTACAAAACGACTATTCCTCACATAGCTGCAACTTTAACATTATTTACTTCAGCCTGATCAAATTTATATTTTATCTGGAGTTCAGAAGATTTTTGTCAAATGTGGTTGCATACATTTTAATTGGAAAGAGAAAGGAAAAACCTGTTTGATTTAATGGACATTTCTTGCTCTGTCAAAACCTGACTTCCATTTTCATCCTTGATGCATGGCATGTTTTTATTCTGTGAGCAAGAGTCTTTTTGTCTAAAAAGAAAAGCAAACTGCATTCAAATAAGTGGACCAATCAGTGCCATAATAAAAGAAAACAAAGCATCAAGCACAAGCAGATTTTTAGTAGAGCTGATTGTAAAGCAGAATGTGTATTCCATGCAAAATTTTGACATTTTGGGATTTGTTTCCATTCTGAATTGAAATTAAATTTGAAATGGCAAAATTTTCTGTAAACTGGAAATTCTGAGATATTTTTATTCAGAAATTTAATAGCATTTAGCTTTGATAATGTCAAAATATTTCATTTTGATATAGGAAAATCATTTTATTGTGATAATGTAAAACAAGTTAAATACTTTATATATAAAGATTTAAAATGTTATAAAAGTCTAAATGAAATTAAATGCAAGGAGAAAGTTAAAAACAAAATGTTTTTACTTTAAGAAAATGAAATCTTACAATATTGAAAGGAAATAAGAAAGCAATTTATTTCAATTTTGTCCCATTGAAACTTTAGCAAAACCTGACACATTTCTAAAACAACAGGATTCCTGTGGCATCTTAAAGACTAACAAATTTCTTCAGGAATAAGCTTTTCTGGGTACCAAACCACTTCGTCAGATGTGTTGGAGCCCACAAAAGCTTATGCCCAGAGAAGTTTGTTAGTCTTTAATGTGCTACAGCACTCTCACTGTTTTAGAAATGTGTCAGTTTTTACTAAATTTTCAACGGGACAAAATGAACACAGGAATCCCACTGGAAATCGACACATTTCTGAAAAACATTTCAATGAAACTACATTTTCCATCAAAAACCAGTTCCATTCATTTTTTTTAACCAGCTCTAGTTAACAGTTTTATAATAAATAATGCCTGATCCTGATTTTATTGACATTAAAGACCAAATTCCCTTGGGAATATCCCAGCAAGGTTCTCAGTGGTAGTAAATGCCCGAACTAGGAGCAATGGTCTCAAGGTGCAGGAGGTCTAGGTTGAATAATAGGAAAAACTTTTTTACTAGGAGATTGATGAAGCATGGGAATGGGTTACATAAGGAAATGGTGGAATCCCCATCTCTAGAGGTTTTTAAGGCCATGCTTGGCAAAGCTCTGGCTGGGATAATTTAGTTTGGGTTAATCCTGCTTTGAGCAGGAGGTTGGACTAGACCGCATGAGGTCCCTTCCATTCCTAATCTTCTATGTATAGGTTTGGGTCCCTAATGTGCTTTCAAAATCCAGCTGCCATACCAATATGCATTTCCATGACTAACACTCTCATAATGGCTATTTTAAAAGACATTCTAGACATTCTGGATCAAATCCTGTGAAGGGTACTAAGCTACTTCACTGTCATGGTTAGATGAGTGGAGGGAAACATTGTATATTCTGTATACATAAATAAATACTGAAAAGTAACATTATATGTGATGAAAAGAGAGACCCTGAAACCATTCCAACAGTATTGATATGCACATCAAAGTTCAGAAATTATTGCTGAACACTGCTCAATTTCATACCCCAATGTAATAATACCCTAAACTTGTCTGACTCACATTCTACTCCCACTGGCTTCAATAGGAGCAGAAAGGGCCTCTTCATTTCAGGACCCACATATAATGTTAGTATTTCAGTTAAATAAACCATGCACATATGCATTGTGGAAGTAACTTTTTTTAAGAAAAAACACCTCCATGCTTGACATGTGTTCTGTATATAGCACTGAATGAGGAATGTGTACACTTAGAAATATCCAAGTTCTGGAGACTTGAAAATAGCTCATTGAACATGTCCAAGAGCTTTCCTCCAGAGAGACACATGGATGAGCATTTATTCTAACACCTTCCTGTATAGTTATCTGAACAATCAGTCATTCAAAAACAGAATGGATGGGAGAGATGCAGTAATCTCAAAGTCATTAAAAAAGCAAATTTTAAACAGCCTCCTTCTACTCAGGATTCCTGATCCAAAGCCCCATTGACTTAATTGGGCTTTGGATCAATCCCATGATGAAAGTTTGAAGAACAAATAGTAAAATCAATTCAACTAATGGTATAGCAGAGGAGTAAGAGCTCATTGGGGTGAAAAAGCTACAGGAATTGCATTCTGTAATTTCAAGGACAATGATTGGATGTGTGGAGGAAGAAATCAGTAGTATTTAACTGGCAGTTGAAGCAAATTCTCCCTTAGCTCAATAACTTGTCTTTAAATTTTTGGCTGCAAGTGTCACACATTAGATTTCTTTATGAACAGGATTTCTCACAAATAAGGATAATTTTTCGATCAATGTTGACTCATCACAGTTGCTTTCCTCTGTGAGCCCTGGTAACATCTGACATGACAAGGTTTATGTAGTCTAGCCAGAATGAGTCTGTGCATTAATTTGTATTTATTTTTAATGCAACCTTTATACATTAATAAGTTCTTGTGTTGGTAGCAATATGAGCATTTAAGGAGTTCCATATTTAAAAAATATACTGCTGAACTACATACTATAGGAAGCAAAAATATAGATATCAAGAATAAGAGAGAGTTTCAATTACTGCTTTCTTAATCTCTATTTTTCACTTTTTAAATATTTTACCATTTTTCTTTGCATAAAAGAAAATAAGCAGATCATTCCATACAAAAGTCAACCTTAATGAAACAGGAAATGTAATACTGTAACTGCAAACCATTCTATCTATTTTGCCTTAGTTAGGTACATGGTCTCGCTCTCTCTCTCTGTGTGCCATGTTCATAACTATGGCATATAAGTATTCTCCAGAGACAGCAAATGTGCACATACATTCACATGAAAGAGGTCAAATGGATGACATGCAGCAAAGTAGTGCCATCACTGAAGGGTTCAAGTTCCCACAGTTTCTGTGTCTCTCCCTGCTACATGTACTGCAATCAGATATCAAATTAAAGAACATGCACATCTATGCAGCAAAGCATAATGTTACATTTTTGCAATATTGAATATTTTGAATACTCTATATGCAACACAGGCTAGGGATGAAATTTACCACATGGAACATAACAGTGAGAATTCATGGTCATGGAGGAGCTCACATGCAACTGCAGATGAAAGAAGACAGCCAGTCCTTACAACGAAGCAGCCAAGAGTGAAGTCCTACTCTACACTGCTATGGCTATTTGACTGTGAGGGAATAGGCTAAAATCAGAAGGCCAGTTGCATAAGTAAAGCCACAACATGTTGGGTACCAGCTGCTGCATACAACTCAACATCAGTTAGACCGCTGACTACTTCTAGGCAAGAAAGATGCCATCTGTGAACTGAAGACATACAGCAAACAATAAAACTGGCTACAAAACCACCAACAGCCACTCATCATTATGCTACAGGCATGAATGAACTGTGTTCCTTTTCAATCTTGGTAGCTTGCCATACTTGATGAAAACTATTGTGCTTCCAGTGTAAATTGCATTTGTACCACTTCTGGGCTCTGCTTCTAATTTAAATATTCCAGAGTTCCCACTTTATAAGTTTGATCTTAAAAACACTTCTTGCTCACTCAGTTTGCAAGGTCTTGCTCTAATACTCAAGTCAGTTATCCTCACAAAAGGAAAACTGTATCAAGTTAACTCAACTTTCATAACACATGTTATTAATGCTTGTACGGTGCTTTGAGATTCTCAGATAAAAAGTGCTATTAAGTTACCAAAGTGCATGCAGTCATGTTTCCAAACAATGAGTAAACTATAGTTGGTATATGTAGCCAAACTTGCATTAATCAATATGCAAAATAGCTACTTAAATACTAATGTTTTCTCCATAAAGCCATTACAGAAAGGAAAAAATACATCTATTTTATTTTAAATATTAAATATTCACAAAATGTTTATAAAAATATCTAGCAAATAATTAAGATAAATACACTGCCTCATCAAGATGAAAGAGATGAGAAGGTTTGTGAATTTTTAATCTGAAAAATAAAAACATAACATTAATAAGACTTAATGGTATTATTAAATATTTAAATATGTCTATTAAAAGCTCGCTATTTAATATCTATATATTTAAATACCTTTATTCATAAAACAGCACCACCTACTGAAATTTTGGTTTGCTTTAATTAACTTGCTCAAAATGAACTTTTCTGGGCTATCTTACACTTTTTATTTTCTCTGCAAGTAAATATCACCGCCAGGCATATATCAGCAAAAAAAAAAAGACAACTGTACATTTCAGAGAGTCATGTGGCACTTTAAGACTAACAGATTTATTTTCGCATGAGCTTTGGTGGGAGAAAATCCCACTTTGTCAGATGCTTCAAAGATGGTTGAACTTACAGAATGGAATGAAAATAAATGCAAGGGTGTGTAAAACATAGGATCAGGTCATACAGTAACAGCAAATCAGAGCATTTGTTAGGTTCAAACCATGGGAACCCTGAAGTCAAATTACCTTTTGTAATGGGAAAAGAACTCATAGTCTCGATTCACTCCTGCTTTCACAGAATTTAGCTTGCATATTAATTTGAGTTCAGCTGTTTCTCTTTGAAGTCTTGATGTCCCAGTCACATCTCTGACGACGGTCGTTAACAAATCATTTATCGAGTGATTAGACAGATGGAAGTGCTCAGCAACTGGTTTCTTTTTGGGGGGATTTCTGATATCAGCTCTACGTTCATGTATTCATTTGCTCAGAGATTGTCCTGTTTGTCCAATGTGTAAGGCATTGGGGCATTTCTGGCACATGATAGCATAGATCACATTAGTAGACGAGCAAGTAAATGAGCCTTTGATGGAGTAGCAGGCTTGATTAGGACCTATGATCATATCTTTTGTGCAGATATTTGGGCAGACTTGGCAGCGTGGTTTGTTGCAGGAGTGTGTGCCTGCTTTAATATTTCTGCTGTTTGATCTGTAGTTGCTGGTGAGTATCTGTTTAAGATTGAGTGGCTGTCTGTACTGTATGACCGGATCCTATGTTTTACACACCCTTGCATTTATTTTCATTCCATTCTGCAAGTTCACCCATCTTCGAAGCATCTGACGAAGTGGGATTTTCTCCCACAAAAGCTCATGCGAAAAATAAATCTGTTAGTCTTAAAATGCCACACGACTCCTTGGTTTTTTTTGCTGGACTAGACTAACCCGGCTATCCCTTTGGAAATTGTACATTTCAGAGATCTACAATTTTTAAATCAATGTTAAGGGTTTTGAAAGGACATTTAACTATTAATATTTTTAATATATTCAGTACGACTTAATTACAAACCACAGCTCACAGCTCCAGACAAAGTACTTTCCATTTTTACACCACTACATAGTTGACATCTACTCACATAAATAAAAGCAAGACTGGATAAGGGGTGGGGTCGCTAATATGCAAGTAGTTTTGGTCCCAAGACACAGGTCCGTCACAATTAGGTAAAGAGTTGGCGATCACTGTATGACACACAACACCAGTGTGTGTGAAATTCTAACAATCCAGTTGTGCATTAACATGCTAGCTTATGTACTCGATTTATTATTGATGTTCCTTTTCCCTCCCAGTCTTTATAAGATAGTAATTGCTTCAGGGGTTGGACATTACCTCAACATATGTTTCTACAGCTCTTAGCAAAATCAGGCCCTGACCCTGACTAGTGCTTCTTGGCCTTATTGTAATATAAATGTTTAAGGAAAATAACAGCACAGCCTGTCGTTAGCAGAGTGCATACTGTTTCCTGCTAGGGCTAGTCACCACAAATACAATAGACTGTAGTGATTGGGCTTTGTTCTGCCTCCTTGTGCACAAGCCAGGGTAAGCTGGTCAAGTGCACCGAGGAGCATAAGATGTACCCCATTAAGCAGTGAGAGGCATAGCCCTCCTAATAAGCTCTTGAGGTAAAATTCTTTCTGGCATGCCTGTATGGGCAGTCCACATAATCATCCACAGTCAGGGCTATATATGTTCCACTGTATCTTTAATTGATGTCTATCAAGTATTAGGTTATGTTTTGCAATGTTATGCACTCATTCACATAAAAGCTAATGCAACAGGATGAAATAAAAGGAGCTGAGGTTGCTCCATTCCTCTCAGAATCAAGCCTATAATAAATAAGCAAGAGGGGTAAAGTTACCAGGGATACCTGAGCTCTTCCAACTCCTGGCTTTGTTTGGTATTTCATGCCTGTAGATACAGCAATAGGAAGACTTTTCCTGTTTTCTGAAACCATTGCCTTTATGCCTAGCTGTGTCTCTTAGGCACTACAGTATCTCACAGGTAACTGTTGCAGTGTTGCAGCGGATTTCTTCAGATTCATTATAAAAAAGTCTGTTCACAATATACATACTGACAAAGACCCAGGCAGAAGCAGCAGCCCTCTTCTGTAAATCTGGATGTTTCTGAGTCGTCAGGCTTTCAGAAAAATTCAGTGAATTTGTTTCTCTTAACTTGGTTCAGGTCAGTGTTAAGTCAATCGGTTCCATCTCACCTTTGGCCTTGGCTTTTTAAGATCCAGCTGAAAATGGATCTGCAAGCAGCTTGAACCCTTTTGTAGTCTCTGAACTGCTGACCAAACTTTAAAGCACCTTTATCCATCCAATACAGGCATGACTATCAGACTTCTATTCACTGAGAATGTGTTGGAAAAGGTCAGTTTGCTGAAGCTCTCCATAAAAAACCTCACAGCTGCAAACAAAGACCTCTGTTCCTGTAGCAGTCCTCACTGATCATTGCTGAGTGGCAATGGACGAGCTTGACTGGCTGCTGCTGCAACCCGCTAAATTTGCTCAGCCTAATACAACCATGTGATTTTTTACTATGTTTCACCAACTGCTCTCACTGGGAGTCTCATCTTTAAGACTTCTATAGTGTCAGAAGCAGGCTGGGGCTGGAGATCATACATCACTAATCCGAAAGATCTCTTCTTTCTCCAATTTCACTGATGCCCAGTCATGCTAGGTAAACCAATCAACTGGGCATAACAACACAAATATATTATCACTACTAGGGTATGTCTACACTTACAATTTAATCCAAATTAATGTGGATTAATTCAAATTAAATGAATGCATGGCTACACTGGCTTTCATTACTTTGAGTAAGGAAGTCCTTAGTTCAAATTGATTAAAGCTTACTTTGAAGTTATAAAACCTATCTTAACTTCAAAGTAAGGGTTAATTCGAATTTATTAGTTGGAATAACCCAATGTAGCCATGTTAATTCAAACTAACCATTAATGCGAATTAACATTTTTTGACCTTCCTCCTCCCAGCGTGCTTGCCTCTTTCTATATATTGGGTAGGGGCATGGTCCTTCTTGGGGGCCATCTTGCCACACCTACTATTGTGCCCCTTTCCTAATCCGAACTAGCAAGTCCCATCCATGAACATGCTAGTTCGAATTGTGTTTGTAGTGGGGCCATGTTAGTTCAAATTAACTTAATTTGAACTAATCATTGTTAGTTCAAATTAACTTGATTCAAACTAATTGATTTGAATTAACCTTCTAAGTGTAGACATAGCCTGCAGGATAATGCATACATTTCAGAAGAACAAATATCTTTTGCCCACATTATAAATTGAGAAGATCTTATATCTGATAGTGCACCCTCACACTTGGGAAAGCCTTAATCCCCTCTCCCCCTTCTTAAACAGTGACAGATCTCTGTATAGACAGTTGAATCAGGCAGGCTAAGTCTACACCTAAAATCTTTGTTCAGGCTTTGTTAGTCCAAACTAAGTAGTTCAAAAGTTAGTTTGAACTAAGCACAGTTTTTTAGCTCGAAGTAAAGAACTGCATAGTTCAAACTAACCGGTAGTTTAAACTTCTTTAGGTCGTACTAGCATGTCTACTTTGTGCTAGTCCTAACTAAATATGTAAATTAGTTCAAACTAAGCAGTTCATTTGAACTAACTAGCCAAACTAACTAGTTCAAACTAAGCTTGCCTTAGTTTTTTAGTTTAGAATTTTTTAGTTCAAACTAGGCAAAGCCTAGTGTAGACAGGGTTGAGATTAGTTCGAATTAAGGCTGCTTAATTCAAACTAATTTGCTAGTGTAGACATAGCTGCAAAGATTTAAAAGAGCGATTAAACAAACAAACAAACCAACCAACCACCAGATCGAATTAAAACAACACATGTTGGAGACTTAGCAGGTTTGATTTTTGATGTCAGTTCCTGACGTGTATTTATCACTTCCTAGACTTTTTGCCAGTGATGTGTGTCTTAGGGTCATTAGGCTTCAAAGGTAACATTCTGATGAAAGAACAGGAGCAGTTCACATCCTAGAAATGTTGTTTTGGATTGGCTTTTTCTATAATTAAAGAAAATGTTGAACTGGGTTACACTCTGAAGAATTTCTTCACACCAGGAGAGTGAAAAACACTGCGTGTTTAAAATAAAGCATTATCTTGTGCAGAAACCTAAAGGGCTACTAGACAGCTGCAAGAGAAACTGATGTTCACGGGTCTGGACAGCATGTTTTCATTTCCCATTCTAAACAGTTGTGTAATTTCAAACAGCTGCTTTGTTCCCTTTCGCAGGTAGCTACATTTCAATAGTGAGAGAACTAATTCCTATATATAGTGGTCCATCTGCTTCCTTTCCTTTAAAGTAACAATGGAAAGAAAGAAGACAAAAATCAGGTGCAACTGTACTTGCAACCACAGTATGCTAGTTGACTTTGGCTTCCATTCAGTTGCTGTAAATCCTTTTGTAGAATTTATGCGACAGGGACCCAAAGATGGATAAGAGAATGGCATGGAGGATGAATGGGGAGAAGTTGAACGACAACTACTCCATGGAATATCTTCTATCTTGGGCAGCCCCATACGTTCTATCCACAGTAGCTAATTTTAATTTATTGCTGCTGTTCGGTGTCAAACTCAATGGGGCTACTCATTTGTTCCAAGTTAGGCACATACTTAAAAAGCTTGTTGAATCAGGGCCATAGGTAGGATAAATGCATACATCCAGATTTTCAATATGTTTTCAAGTAAGGAGTGACAGAAAACAAGGGATTAGAATGAGAAATCACTCCTCCTCCCCCCCCGCCCCGTTTACATTTAGAATGCATTAAAAACCAGTAGTCCCAAGACTCAGAACAGTAAGCACTTCAGGAAATGGAGTCAGTAATCTCATCATTCTAAATTGAAAATTGCTTCTTCAATCTGTTTTTCACCTGTGCTGTGCCACAAAAAATCTCAAGGCCATATTTATTTTCTCTGTGGGCAAGTTAACCTAATAAGAAGTCAGAGTGTTTTGTATGTGATCCCCCTGAGTTTCATCTTCTTCAGTTATTTGATCAAATTCCTTGTATGGTTCTTTTAAATCTTTGACTGATTTGAATCCCTGTACAGGGGTCTGTCATAGTACAAAAAAGCAGGCTTTGCAGCATGAAAGGATGCCCATCTTTGAGCATCTGACGAAGTGGGATTTTCTCCCATGAAAGCTCATGCAATAAAAAAATGTGTTAGTCTTTAAAAGGGCCACAGGACTCCGTGGTTATTATACCATATATGAGATCTGTTTAGTTTATAATGTGGGCAAAAGACGTTTGCGCTACAGAAATGAGACTAGTGATAAGTCAGGAGGTTTTATCTTTTTGCCCACTTGTACAGATCTCAAAACCAAATCACACTTCAGTATGAATGGCAGGCAACCTCTGCTCAGCAAATAGCCAGAACTGAAATATAGTGTGCTGACAGGTCAGGTGTGAGAGATGCTGAGTGGAGAAAGCTAATACACCCTTTGGCACTGGTGGAATCATTCACATTTCAGGTATCACATGTGGTATGCCAGCAGCCCAAAGAAGGGGGGAGTCTTTCAGTCCACCATATGGTAGTCTTTCTCCTGCAGCCCATGCTCTGGAGATAAAGATCTCCACACTACTTCAGATGCCTTCTCAGAGGTGGTGATTTAACGCAGGAGTGGCCTGTTGCGGGCAGAAAGGTTGACAGGCCTGGGGCTGAGAATTCGGTATAATTTCATGTAGATGCTTTTCCAACAAACAGGTGGCCCATCCATATAGCTCTTATAAGGTCAGCAGTATGCATACCATACTACCTTCTCCAAATCGTCTGATAGCAGTCTCACAGAGTCATGAGCACTACATTCACTCATTTTTTTTCAAAATTGACTTTAAAAACAAATCTCAAAAGAGAAAAGGAGACTCAGAATTATAGATTTCAGTGGAAAGACAGTCCCAAAACTTCAAAACTAATTTGTAACAGTGTGAAGGGCAGGACGGCATGAAGGACAGTTGACACTATTTTCCCTGCGAGAACAGCATTAATATTGAACACAACCCTGAGCACTACACACAAAGCCCCTGACCCTCTTACATCTATAGCGTTTGTCATCCCTGGAAGCAGCAAACATCTGCGCATTTCTGCAGTGAATTCTAAGCAACGTATCTGAAATCTTTTGATGTGAGGAATCTCTGTTTAGTTCGACATACCCATAAAAATCTCACCATTAACTGCTTCTCTAGTCTCATCTCCTCAATCATGTAAGATTTTCCCTCCAAAAACTCTTCCCTGCTGCAACCACTGTTCTTCCCTCACAATTTGCCTACCATAATTCTTAGCAATTTCAAATTCTTTATTGATATTCAGTCCACCCCCTTAGCTTGCCAACTCCTTCACCTTTTCATTCAACCCACACCAACTTCCTCACCAGGATTGGTGTAAGAGTATTAGGCATTCTATGTGAACCTTCAGCATTTCCTGCACAATTACTTTCAAAAATGAATATTATGTATTCATATGAATAAGAATGCTGCACTTACAATTACAGCTTTTATTTTACATGAAAAAGAGAGAATATTATGATACTGATTGTACATGTTCACTGATCTTTCAGTCCCTCTGCTGAAGTCTGTTTTGTTTACTTGTGGATTTTCATGAATTTCATTCATTTTTTTTGCCATTCTATCCAACTGCCTCATTTGCTTACTAGTTGCACCAGCCATGTGCCTCACTCACAAAACTTTGCTTTCCCTAAACATTGTTTGTTCGTCGATCTGTGAATAGTGGAATTCCGCCTCTCAAATCAGCAACTCACCTCCATCAGCCTCATTTATTTGCTAGCCAATCACTTTCTCATTCTTCTCTGCTGACCCTCTCTTGTTTTGGAAATCTTCCACACACTCTTCTTCAAGTACCTATGGGCCAGGAGTTCACCAAAGTCAGTAAAAGAAACCTGTGTGATAATCTTGGCAGTTAGGTCATGGTTTAAATTGTCATGGAAAGTGAACATTTTTATTTCTAGAGAAACCATCATAAAAACAGGTTTAAGGGACATGGTGTTGTGGTTGGAAGCACCATTTCTATAAGTGGTATACATGTTCTACAAGGGATCTTCAGTTTCCACTACTGTTTACCCTGTACTTTTAATGACTTTTAAAAATACATATTCCAAATAGATATGAGGAGGGGATATTTGACTGTTTGTTTCAGGTATGTCGTAACAACCTCACTTTCAAAGGAAGTGGAAAAATGGGAAGTGCAGGTCTCCAGTGAAATGCCATAATCACTGCCTCAATATTATGCTATTTTAACATCATCAGATAAGATGAGGAATTGAGCTGCATGAAGTTAAATCTTTTATCTAAACACATGCAAATTTGGTAATTAGCAAATTTGAAAATGAATAATGGAAAACAACCAAAAGGTATATGGATTTATTTTCTGAGTCTATATTTGTATGTCTCTCCCCATGTAAACTTTTCTCTTTAAAACTTGATGATGTCAAGATGGATCTTCAGATTCTTCACTGTCAATATGCTAGGCAGTCTTCTAAGACTATTAATACTATGCAGGCGTGGCCAAACTGCGGCTCGTGAGCTGCATGCGGCTCTTCACAGAAAAAGTGCGGATCACAGGCAGGGAGCTGCTTCAGGTGGGGGGAGTTAAAATCTCTGGTGGGTCAGGTAGCTCCGCAGCTAGCACCTGAGAGGAGGGTCGGAGAGGAGGAGCGATGCGGCAGCGGAGAGCTCAGAGGGGGGTCGGGGCAGGGAGCAGCAGCAGGTAGCTCAAAGAAGCAGTGGGAGAGGGGGGGAGCGGCACCCCCCCCCCGCTCAGAGAAGGGTGGGGAAGGAGCAGCTGGCAGCTCAGGGAAGCAATGGGGGGGGTCTCAGGACAGAGAGGAACTTCAAGGAATGGAGGCAGTGAGGGAAGTGACTGAGGGGATCAGGGAGGAGACATGCTATAAAGGACTTAAAGGCTAACAAATTATTGTTAGTTATTTTCTCTTGCATAGATTCCAATGTAGATTTTATTTTGCTTTGCTTTATTTATTTTTGTGTACCTTATATTTTGTTATATTCTTTTGGTCTGGTTGGTTTGGGTGGGTTTATTTGTTTGTTTTGTATTTACCTTATACCACATGCCATGGTAGTCTTAGTCCTGTCTACAGCACTTTACAAACTTAGGAGCACCTCATGCACTCCCTTTACAAGGATGGTAGTCAGGAAAACAGGTTAAAGTTTTCCATTGTATCAGAGGGAGAAGGAATAAGCCAATGAAGAATACTACTCCTTCTTGCCAACTCTACAGAAACCTGTAGATCAAGCTCTGGACAGTTAAACAAGGAGTTTTGTGGAACTTTTAAAGACTAACCCATTTATTTATCACATTTCTCCCATGAAAGTTCATGCAATAAATAAATGTATTAGTCTTTAAAAATACAAAGAAGAAAAGTTCAAAACTGAATGTAGGTTACTTTCAATTTTTAGCACAACTTACTGCTGTGACACATTGTATTCCACAATGAAATCTGTTAAATTAAAACATTATGCAATACTTAGAGATCAGCACCTTTGAGAGCTTTTATGTACTGCATTGACAAGTTACTGCATAGATTTTAAAAAAAACTTGCCATTAGTCTGCAGTATTCTACATCCAGCGACAGCTAAGTTTTTACTGTATAGGCCTTGTTTTCATGGTAACCTTAAGTAATTAGTAGAATCTGACATTAGAAGGATCAATATTTGCCCTGTTTTTAAGATAAAATTAAAGTGCACAATGAGTTTTAAGCTTCATAATTTTGGAGTAGGTAAAAGTATGTGATTATATGCCTCAGTGCGGCTCTTGAAGGTTTAATAATTGACTTGTGTGGCTCTTGAGGTCCATAAACTTGGCCACCCCTTCTATGTAGTCACTTAAGTAGACTTTCGTTATAGGGTAAGTTTCACTGGTTCTTTCTCCTGACAGGTAGTTGTAGAAACAGGAGTTATGTACTCCTCAGGTCTGATCAAGCTACAATTTAAAGGCAGAATTGCTGGAAATAGAGGAGGCAAAAGGTAACATGACAGACAAGAACAAAACAGAATGTGATCATATAAAGCACCTCTCATATTCCATACGTATTATCTCAAAGCCTTTGCACAAAGTAACAAATGGGTGCAGTAGAAGAAAATGAGCATTAAAAAAAGGGAAGACCATATGGCTGCTTGACCAGATACTGTACTCCACTGCTTAGTATTCAGATTCCCCTATGTGTGAATCACTTAAGACCAACTTAACCAATTTTGTGTCATCCCCAGTGGAGTGATATAGGGGTAAGGAGACTTACCGACAGTGTGGCTGTGCTCTGTTGATCTTGGCTGCTCTAACAGCCCTTCAGTGTCTGTTGCAGCCAGGAGAACATTTGAGCAGCCCTGAAGTTGCTCTAATCTGGGCTAGTGTTACATTGACTCAAGGTTCAGAGAAGAGATATATAATGATATATTGCAGCCACCTCCATTCCAGTCCTGCATCGAGCACAAAATTGACCTGAACCAAAAACTGAGCTCACTGTATCTCTTCTTTGCTTCAGAAACTGAGCTTTCATTCTGAAGTGATGAACTACATTTCTATCCATTTCCTTCACAAAGATTGTTGCCCATGGAAACGAATATTGTTTCCACCTCTTTGTCTAATCTTGAAGAAAACTATGGTCAGCAAAAGCATCAGGAAAAGTGTGAATTCTGTTCTTCACTATCTTAACAGCTTCTATATAGTGTCAAAAACTTACTTGTTATAAGCACTGAAGAGCACTGCTGTAAACAACTGTCCTGTGAGATAAACAAGTAGAGTCAAAGCACTTGACAAACAAGAAAGGTTCATCTCTGCTGGCCAGGGACCAAGTGTTAGCACCTTTCCAGCAAGGACCATGTTAAAGATCAGCTTGCTAGAAAGGTGCTAACACTGTTTCCTTGGCCAGTAGCAACAGGGCCTGACTTTATATTCTCATTCTCCCTTCTCCCCTCTAACATTTCCTCAACTTTATCTGAGCTGTATCTCCCAGTTCCTGTGAGTACTCTGCTGTACCTGAGCTTCTGACTCATCTTCAGGTGGACATGTTCAGCACATTGGCCTTGTCCCTACTACAGAAATTTGAATCAGTGGACTATTGTCAGTGTGAGGTACATGGAGTATGCAATGCAGAGTGTCCACAATAGGCATACCATTTTGGCTGGAAGTTAGTTGTAAGTTGCCTTGCTTCTATGCTAGTGTAACCTCCAGGTGAGCTAGAGTTTATCTCTAGTGCCTTTCTTCAGTGCCCAACAGAAATAAATCATGATTCGCAGAGAGGAGCGGCTGGGGACCCAGGATTCAGTCTGTAAGGAATCACAGCAAAGATTGTTCAGTTACCCTCCCCCCATTAAAACACCACCTAAGAACAAACATAATGAACTTTATTAATGACTAACATGATCAATTTTATCATAAGAAAACAAAATGAATTGAAACAGAGCAGAACTCAAAGTTTAAGTGAAGTTCACCTACATCTCAGTTGCAGCCGCTATTCAAATCCAAAGACTTGAGCTGCAAGAAGCGGCAATCATTTTCTTTGGTTGCAGCAATCTTAGGTAGAAAGCTAAGCAGGCTTTTCTTTCTCTTCTGGAACCAACACCAGCCAGCCAGTTTACTGGTTAACCAGCAATCAGTCATATATGCATATTTGAAAACTCTGCTACAAAATGCTCTGCAGAAGGGAGAAAACATCTTTCCATCCACCCTGGCTCAACTTCTTCCAGTCACACACTGAACACATGGGCTCTTATTGCAACTCTGTGGCTGCTGCTCTCAGGTGTCTGACTATAGCAGCAGTAGAACACCTTGTAGAGCATGCTCGATGAAACCATCCATTTAATTTCTAGATGCTTCTGGACTTGGGGAGCCAAATCTTCCCAGCAACATCACCCAGCCTCAAGAGATCCATAAAAGAGATAGCACCTTCAATTAGGCATATGGGTTACAGTAGCACTGTACTATACTCTCTGACTGTTACAATCACACAGAATACCTTTTCCATAGTTCCTGGGACAGATCCCTGTGGCAGTTTTTCCTGGAAGATGTTGGGCAGTTATGAGAAAAGTAGTTAACACCTCTGAGTCCCTGTTGCTATACCAGTTACTCATTCACTCTTCAAAATGGAGACCAGGATGAATGTTTGGCTCTTGTTCCTTCCTTGGCCAGAAATATGTCTTCTATAGCACTTGAAAAGTCATTGGGAAGCAGTTACATGATGACATAGGGTATTTCAAGAGGGTCAGCAGAGAGTCAGAGATCAAGAACAGTAACTAACAGAGATTTCGCTGTGAAGGCTGTGTACCCCTATGCCCACCTCAGAGAAATCAGATTCATGCAGTGTTTGAGGATAATGAGGTGCAGCAATGTTGGGAGGTTTAGATCATGAATTCAAACTGGTAAGACCAAGGTGTTCTTCAGATTTAGTATAAGCAGCACTTCAGAATACAGAAGGAGACATTTCTCTACCTTCCTGATGACCTAGCCCAAGCATTGTAGTGCCAGAGTATTGAGATAAGAGCTCTGTTCCCCGCTGAACAGTGTCAGCTGGACATGTCAACTGCTTCCAACAGTTCTTCAGCACTTCTGGAGAGCACAGCTGTTAACCATTGATTAATCTGGACAGGTTCTTACATATATATATATATATATATATATATATATATATATATATGAAGGGGAAAAGTTTATTAAGGGCTTCAGCACTGCCTTCCACAAAATAATCCCAGGGTGGAGTGAGGAGGAGGAAAGTCAAGAGAGTTCAGAGTGGTGCTTTCCACCCATGCAAACCATAGGTATCCAGCACAAAGCAGTCCCCTGATGGACAGGAGTCAGAGACAGACACTTCAAGGACTGATTGTGCCATGCTACTTGACTAGTTTAGCTTCTTATGGCAGCATGGCTCCTTACAGGTGTGCTGACACACACTTTGGTTGAATTGCTATTTGAGCTAATTGATTGTTAGTTAATTCACATTAGCTACCACCACTGTTCTAGTGTAGACAATCACAGACATTTATAAAAACTAAGCAAGACACTTTAAACATCCTCGAACAAATGTCTGTGGAGCATCCATGCTAGAATTTACAATCTTGTTAGTAATTAATTAGCTTGAGTTGCAGCAAGAGCAAAAGCTTATGCATTTGTCTGAGGGTTACTTGGAATGGCATTAAATCCTGACTCCAGTGTGGGTATCTGCAGATTCAGCCAATGAGAGAAGTTCAGCCACAAAAGCAGCAGGTCCTCTTCCTAACCACCTTGTCCCTCCGACCTCAGTAGAATCTGATCCTTGCAAAGATGCAGCAATATGGCTTCCATAGGGTCACAATGGGAGGAGAAGTGATTCCTTGGAGATGGCATATCTTATTAGTGTCCCCAGGATTCATTCAACACATTCTCCATCCCCTATGGTGCAATTTCTGGACTTGAGTTGTGTTGTATTATGCTTAAATATTTGCATTTGTTCTTAAAACATAGTAGTTTCCAATAAATATTTATAGATTTAAAATAAAACAGTAAACATGAGTAAATATGTGTTGGTGGAGGTTACTTAGCAATGCTTAGTTACCAAATAACAAGTAAAAGTAAGTAATCAAATATTTTTAATTACTGTAAACAAATAAAATATGTAATTTTTCCTTGTGAGGTGATTAACTTTAAGAGGAGGAGTGACACCCACTTACTGCTGGTGTCAGTTTGAGCCTACATTATCAAACAGGGACAGTACCTTTAGCTTCTTTAGTCTATAGCTACTTTGAATGCCTGTATATCAGATAGAAGACTCTGGCTGGTATCACAGGTGATGCATAGTGATTATCTACACTTTTTTATTCTGATATGAAACACTGCCTTAGAGTTAGGGATTAAATCTCTGTACACTTCAATGGCAGCGGATTTGTGAATGTAACTAAGTTCCTCTCTGGTACACTAAACAGGGCAGAGACTTAGAGGTCATGCATTCAATGTTGGGCAATTACTGTCAGTTTAACTTTGAAGATGAAGGAAGATAGTGTATAATTAATCAAACAGATAGGCAAGCATAGCTTTAGCACAAAAGATTAAATGGGACAATAGACATAGAATTAGAAAAAAGAAAGGAGGTGAAAGTTATCATTTTAGTGACTGCTTGCTCACACAGTTCCGGATGGAGGGGACAAACTGTAAATGGCTATAATCCCTTCCCCTTCAACCAACCTTCCCATCCTTCTTCTAAATCTGCTTCAATGAAAACTAGAAATTCAGAGGAAATAAGGAATGAAAACAAATGCTTGACAGTTTACACTATCCAGAAACTGCAGAATTGGAAATCATATTCAGATTTAACTCTGAATTCAGGACTGAACAGGGACTGGATTCTTTTCCCATCACGACAGCTGATTTGCCCTTACCTTCCTCCATATGCTTTTCCCCAGTGTTTGAATCTTAAGAATTGCTTTGATTTGCCATTACCTAATCCTATGATTTACACTTCCCTGAATTTATTTTCCTCCCATTCTGTAAGTTCCCCATCTTCAAAGTGTCTGACAAAGTGGGATTTTCTGTTACAGAAGCTCATGTGATAAATAAATTTTTTAGTCTTTAAAAGGTCCACCAGACTCCTTGATTATTTTCTGGACTCGACTAACATGGCTACCTCTTTGGCAGTTAGAAACTGTAACTAGATTTCAAATATATTTTCTTTTGTCAGCAGTGAAAATTGCCAGGCTAAAATGTCCAGAGATTGATATCATCCTCAGAACCAGAGAAACATTGGAATAAACAGGGCAAGCTTCCTCTACACTGAACTCAAATGGTATCACAAGCGTGATCAAAATCTATCTTAAGAACTCATATGGTCCCTGTCACCACTGTAACTGAATGGCTCAAAATCTTTAATATACTTCTTCTTATAACATCCCTGTTAGGGTGGTGCTGTTATACCCATTTTACAGATGGGGAACTGAGCTCTACGGAGAGCAAATGACTTTCCCAGCATCACAGGGCAACTGAGCCTTAGAGCCGTTGCCCTAACCATTGGATCATTCTTCCACACAGCAACATCCTGAAGGGAACAGAAACCAGTTAACTACTCAGCTAAGACCGATATAAGGTATAATAGCATTCCAGGTAGAGTTGGACTGAGATTACCCATCTTGACCATGAAAATGGTAGTGACCAATCTGACCTATATTTGAATCCATGCCCTGGAAACAAGGAGTCAGTTGCTCTGCATAATCTCCTAAAATTTCAAGGGGATAGTCTTCTAATTACTTCTCAATTCCAATTTGCCAAGATAAGTAATAATTTCCCCTCTTCTATGAAATGTAGATGTAAGAAGCATGTCAAACAGCTTGCAGTAACTCAGGAGTATAGTACTCCCCAGATGCTACACCTGTTTCTCATCTATCATTTTCTTTTTTAACATTTTTGTTTACTCTCCAGAAGCTTATGAATATTAAGTTTTGCCATCAGGGAAGGTCAATGCAGAATGCTTCTTTACTGCTTTTTAAAATGTTTATTTGGGTTGTGGGAATGCCCACAGGATCCAGTTAGGATCCCATTATATTGGATACTGTAGAAATATACAATCCTTGTCACACAGTCTAAAAGAGGGCAAATAGCTGAAGGGTGGGAAAAAATGATTCAAAACACAAGCATAGCACCAGTTAATGAAGGCTGGCAACTCACTCAGGGCTCAAGTGGGGAGAGGAATGTTGACATAAGAGGAGAATGGGTTATGGGATAGGGAGGACTAGGATGAGGGGAGAATGGGGAAGGAAGGAGAGAAAGCACCTTAGGTATGGACATTTGGGAAAGGAAAGGTAGAATTTTTAGGAGAAGGATTTGATGATGGCAAAAGAAAATCATTGGTAATATAGCAGATAACATCCCAAAGTGGAAATTTCACAGCTGTATGAATACGACGCCTGGAAGCTGCAAACGCCTCTCCCGGAGGCTATTGCTTCTAATGAAGAAGAAAAGGAGGAGGTATTTGGCCAATTGGCACTGGTTTGTGTGTGGATGGAAGGCCATTATATGCTCAGGGAACCCTAAACTAGAGTTCATACTGGCTGGCTTGGAGGAGCTCACACCATTGTTTTAGCTGAAGTGCACTGATGTCTCTACTTTCATGTATGTAGAACAATGCTCCTGTTGTCTGTTAAAGTTAGTTTGCTAAAATCTATACTGGAGATAATTTGAGCCATGAAATCCGATTCTGCATTCAGATTCCTCCCCACTTCCAAATTCACTGGGCTTCAGATCGGATGCTGAGGTTAGGAACACCTACAGATGGAGTCAAGCCTCACAGTTCAGGAGCAGTATGAATCTGAACTCCCCCAAGTTTCTTGGGTTTTTGCAGCCACCATTCTAGTTCAAAGAGCTTTATATCTATAAAAGTAGATATTCAGAGCCTTATAGCTATAAAAGTAGATATTTATTGCTGGATGCAGTGTCCCAGTATTTGGATCAATATTAGGCATCTGCTGAATCTGGGAAGTACCTCCAAAAAGCACTGGGACTGAAATCCCATGTGAAGCAGAGATAACTGAAGGCAAAAAATGAAAAGTTACAGTGTAGTTTTTCTAAATGTCAAATAATTGTAAGGTAAGTCTTAGCAAAATGTCTTACCATAGCCTTTCTATTTCTGAATGTAATTTTTCACCTTCTGCCACAATGGCTCTGTTTACAAGTGCAGCACTAGTGGTTAAATATCTTTTGTCTGCAACATCTGTGTTAAGAACTGGCAAGGTTTCCAACTGTGAACTGTGAATCTCTGATAACAAGACAGCATGGCTGGCCCAGTGACCCAAAACAAAGGAAGCAATGGAAGTAAAAGGGTAGAGCTGGAGGAAAAGGGAAAGTTCACAATTAACCTGGGATGATTATCTGTTCTGACAGAATGAAGTAGCTGCTACATACTACTCTGAATATACATGGCAGCAGGGGTGGAACAAAAACAGATGTAGACTTTGTATGCAGTAGATAATAGTTAGGCTTTAATGCACGAGTCAGTAGAACTTCTGGAGTAATTTTTGTGTCAGCAGTGGCTAAACAACATGCAGACATTGAGACATGCCAGCATTTAATATGCCAGCATTTAAACATATCCTTATGGAAAAGTCCCAGAAGGATTGACACAAAATGATAAATGGTCATCTGTAAATTCTTTAGGATGGATATCTGCTATAGATTCCTACAGAATGGTTTAAAGGGCATCATTCTCTGTTACATTTGATGGGTTTCCAGAATCATTGCTTTGGATCCTTTTTGGTGCCATCATTACTGAAATCCACAGAGCAGCTGCATAAGGGATCCCTTGTCTTCTCTTGCCTACATCTTGGCAAGACACCCTGACATATATTAAAGTACCATGTATTACCAAGTTCCACTGGATTAAAGCTTCTCTTTTTCCCAGATGGATGTCTGCCTTAGGAAATCCTCTTATGTTCCACTCCTCTAAGACCTGCTGGCAGTAAAATAAGGTTATATAATACAAGAAACAGTAGTAGTAGCTCTACATTATACAGATAGCATGCAGTTGTTCTCCAAGATGTGTGCAGCATGACTTGTGCAGTCATGTTGCTTCTGACCAACTTGACCACCATGCATTGGTGCACAAGTGGAAGGCCATTCAGGCCAACTGAACAGTGCCCAGTATGGGGTGGCAATGTGAGGATAATTTGCACTCTTGGACATATTTCACCAGTCATTTATGCCCACAGGAGCATATCTCTGATGGACAGTAGCATGCTGGAGAACCACATTAGGTACGTCTACCCTGCCAAATTAGTTCGACTTAAGGAGCCTTAATTCGAACTAACTTAGTCCCCGTCCACCATAGACTTTCACTAGTTCAAATTAAGGAATTTCTTAATTTGAATTAATGAAAGCTTAGCTCAAATTAGTAACACCTGCATTTAGTTTGAACTAAGCGCTTACTTGGATACTTAGTTCAAACTAACGGCAGTGTAGACCAGGATTAAGCCTTAATTCGAACTAAATACATTTAAATTAGAGCAGTTAGTTCAAATTAACCAAAGTGCACTAATTCAATGTATCATTCAAGTTGAATTAGCGCACATTGTTAATTTGATTTACAAAGGTCAGGTTTAATTCAAATTAAGATCAAACTTATTAGTTTGACTTTGTTAATTCGAACTAACTGTTGTAGTGTAGACATAGCCATTGCGGTCAGCGTTGCTTGATGCACAGCTAATACAAACAGTATTGCAACACCTGTGTACTTTTAGGCTATGTCTCCATCTAGAGTCTTAATTCAAATTGACTGAATTAAAAACTAGTCAATTCAAACTAAAATTATTAGTTCGAATTCAGTCAATTCAAATTGACGTGGCCACACTAGAAACTCCAACTCAAACTAGCATGTTCATGGACTGGAATTGCTAATTCAAATTGGAGGAGGGGCACCATGGGAGGTGTGGCACCATGGCCCCCAAAAAGGGCCATGCCACCACTAAATCCCCTCCTGGGCTCCAGCCCTCTGAGCCCAGCACAGGGAAAAGCATCTCCTGCCCAGCTCTAGCCCCACCACAGCTAGAGCTGGGCAGGAGATACTTTCCCCCATGTCAGGCTCAGAAGGCGGGAGCCTGGCAGGGGATGTTTTCCCCTGGCAGGGCTCCTTGTGGCCAGGGCACCCCCCCACACACACACAGTGCAGTGGGGGCAAGGGAAAAGGATTCCCTACTGCCCTGCACTGTCAGCGAGGGCCAGGGGAATCCCTTCTCCCCTACCCCTGCCGTGCTGTGCTGGAGGGAATTCCCCCTGCCCACACTGACAGCACAGCAGAGCGGGGGAGAAGGAACACCTGCATGCCTCTGGAGCCCTGCTAGCCAGCCCCCCTGCTAGCCGTGCGCAGGGGTCCCTGTCCCCGTGCGCTGCTAGTGTGGCAGCAGTGCACACGGGGGTCCCTGTCCCCATGCATGGCCAACAGGGCTACAGTGCAAACAAGGGTCCCTTCTCCTCATGCCTGGGGATCCCTTCCCCAAGCACAGGGAGTGTGACTCCAGCCCTACCCTGGATCCCTGTCCCCAACCAGGGGACCGGAATCCCATTGTCCCCCAGCCAGATCTGGCTGGGGTGTGGTGGAGGCACCTTTGGGACTGCTGGCCCCAGGTGCTGGAAGGCTGGTCTTCCTTCCAGGGTGCCATGAACCCTGAGAGGAAGGTCAACCCATATCAATTTGAACTCACAGTGAGTTCGAATTGACATGGCCACACAGAGTCAATTCAAACGAATGGGTTTGAATTGACCACAACTTCAAAGTCAAATGAGGTCTGACTGCTTCAAAGTCAGCTTTCATCAATTTGAACTGAGTAGTTCCTCAGTTCAAGTTGATGAAAGCGAGTGTGGCCATGCACTTAATTGAATTTGAATTGATCGCCATTTCAAATTCAATTCTAAGTGTAAACGTACCCTTAGATTGCCCACATATGTAGGTGTGTTACGGGTACATTAGTTGGTACTACATAGTGCTTGGCATGCCAAACATGCATAATGTAGACAAGATTCAACTAGGATCAACTGTTTAACATAGGTGTAATGCTTGGCTGACCGTATGGCCATCACACTGAGGACAACAAAGGTCAAGAACATTTGAGACAGGCCTGGAGGAGCCATGTTATCAATAGGTTATACAAAGCTAAGATTGCAGAGACAGCCAACAGGATTGTATCCTCACTAACAACTTCAGGGCTTGATCTTACATATTGCTGCCCACGACCAAACCTCTGCACCTGAATAGAGCCCCACCAGGGTCACCAGGCAATGTGTGAACAGCATCTTGTCATCCAGAACAAATTGCAGTATCAGACCTGTGGTGTCCTTTTACCAGAATAAGTGTTAGCAACTGTAAGCAATGTTGTGGCAAACTATGGGAATAAAACCGCTGCACCTTGTCTACAACTATCATTTACACCATTGCTAGTTCTCTGTAGCTTCATTAGAACTGAAAAATATGTACTAAATTTGCTGGTGTAGATTCAACCTGAGAGTGAAATGAGGTACATGTTTTCACACTGATTTTCTGATAAATGGCTCCAGCTTGCTGCTGCTATCTAGTCTTTAAGGCTGGATTAACAGGGTAACAATATATTTGGAAGATCATCTTCATATAAAACTGGAGCTTGATGTAGTTACTGTTTTCAAATGAAGGTTTGGGAGGCTACAAGAAATAGCAGACAAATTAGAGAAAGAAACTAAAGTTGTGAGATCTGTACTTCTCCCCATGCTAGACTTAAAGTGTCCCACTGGCCATAGCAATTTGTTGTGTATGATGGTGTTTTTAAATAGCAGAACTTGATCAAATCAGACAAGCAGAATGATAAGGAATATTCATCATGGATAAAAGAACTATGCCCTGTAAGATGCTTTACAAATATGATACAAGGTCTTTAAATTTGTGCTTTCTGTCTCTCGCACACACTTTTGAAAACAAATTTTGAACCATCAAAACCCTCTTCTGGATTCCAACTTGAACTGGATCTTCTGCATGGTCAGCTTCCCTTACTGAACATAATTCTTAAACCTCTAAATTGTAAATCAGCTTGCATATTTGAGAGAAGATGCATGATGCTTCTCAAGATGTAAATAATATTTGTCATTCTCTCTAGAATGATGTGGTTGCAATTTTGGCCTTCAGTGTACATCTAAAAGAAAAGACAACCAATGGTCTGATTTTGGGGGCTCAGACCATGTCCATGGGAAATTAAAGTGCTCAGCATATTGCTTTATCAGAGTTTAAGAGAGGATGTGATAACTGTATACACACTGTGCTATAAGAAGATAATGTAATGGTAAATATTTATTCTAGATGAAATACACATATCATTTCAAAACTCCCTTATGTGATAAAGGCTTTCTTCTGGCTAACAGTAGCATTCAGCACGTTACTACCTTACAACATGCTCATTATTTTTCACAATGGCTCTCAGAATGATGCTCCTGGAATGATTCCTGCTGACGTGGAATTCCAAAGAGTCTGTTTGCTTAGTGGAATTTGTCCACTTGACTTTAGGGGACCTGATGGAAGTTTTCAAAGGGACAGGCCCTGTGTCTGCTAACATACACATATGTAAAGCAACTAGTTTAAAACCAATGTGAGAATAAAATCAGCCTTTGGTTGTCTGTGCTCCCCTCCAGCCCAAAAGGAACATTCAGCATATATGACTGACACCAGTGAAATCTTGGGGCTGGCTTTGCAGGTCACCTTGCACTAGACATGAAGGAATGTGTTTTAGGGGAATCTGAATTTCATGGAAGGTATCAGATTGACAGCTGCAGAGACAGAAATCTATTTAAAGATAAAACGAGTGCAGATGAGATAGCATCAGTGGAAGCTTCCCTTCCTTTCCTCCTGCCACATTCTTTGCACCCAGTTAATTGTCTGATTCTGAACTTGGAGGAACCACATCAGATGATAAGTGCAGTTCAGATTTAAAGGTCCATTTGATCCTTAAACTCTCTACTGAAACTGACAATAAAGAAACCAACTCAGGGGTAAATTGGATTGCTTACCTCTGTCCACAAAAATCTGGAATCTTCCCACTCATCTGTGGCATGTAAACCACCAAAAGTACATTTGTTTGTTGTTGAACTGGCCCAGTATCAAGTCAGTCATCTAAATATAAAAGATTGACATGCCATTTGAGAACAGATTAAGGTTAAATCAGACCTGGTTCCATCATGTATTAGGACCCCCTTCCTGAAGTTTCTGACAGCAGTAGAAAAAAGGCCCAGCAGCTGCACATCCTACCTTGCCTATAGGCTGATCTTGTGTTCCATTCCTATGCCGACTCCCTAGCAGAAGCAGCAAATTCAGCATTTTAAACAGATAGACCCATGTGAACAGATGCTGTTCCCCCACTAGGGATGGTAGATCTTTGTAATTATTTGCTTCATTTTGACAGATTTAAAAGCCATTTGCAAGTTCAAGGGTTACAGCCTAGATCTCAAAGGATTCTGTCTTAAATTGCAAATAATGTTTTACCAATTTCCTGAGCAACCTATTTGCCTTGGCAGACAACTTAGAACTGTATAATATGAATGACAAATTTGCCTGGAGAGACTGAAAAGACATTAGTAGGGCTCCCAAAGAATGAAGTAGTAAAGAGTTTCAAATCCCTGTTTCCTGTCTACCCTACAGCTTCCACTGTTTCTACAACTGATGGAGCTGAACCACTACAAAATTACAGGTCTGAATTTTTCCAGTATAAATATATCTCATATGACTTAGGAGGTCAGTTTAGAATAGTAGTTTTATCAATATCTGAAATGGTTTTTGGTGCATGGTGTTCTTGTGTCTCTTGGAATTGCACAGCTTGGCTGGATTGACTGAGCTTCGCTAAACATATTATTACATAGCTTAGAAAGGTGGTTCCTAGATTCCTGAGTCTTGTGCATAAATGATAATAGCATAATTAAAATAATTACAAAATGCCTTAAACTTTATACTTAAGAAGCTTAGTAACAGCAGTATCTTGGAAGAAAGATTTATTCCTCTACTCATTTATCTAGCTTATCCTTACCATTTCTTCTCATAACAGAGCTAACATTAAAAAAATAAATAAATAAAAATAAAAAAAACCACCACAGACCTCAGTAGTTTCAAAACAAATCTCAACTTTAAGCTACTGCAATTTTGTTCCCATTGCCATCTCAAATTTGGGAATACAATTTTCAAACCAGAAAAGGTATTTGGCTTAACAAATTTAAAGGAAACATCAGTTGTGGTATATTCCCTCTTGTACAACTTTTGGACTAGTGGAAGAAGTCAGTTTGAATATTCACCACTTCTGTTTCTCCAGAGAATCATTTCAAAATAGGAAGCAGTAGCCCAAATTACCCCACAGTTGCAATTCACTCATGATCTAAAGATATGTTTAATCTGGTTATGAAAGGACTGTTCAATCTTTGTGGCCTGTTGAATCTTTAACCTTATATTTAGACTACTAAAAAAAAAAAGCATGAGCTAGTGGCAATTCTTGTTTTAGCTTTTGCATTATTGACTGGATCAACAACCCAAAACATTTAGACAATAAATAGCCAAAAAAGGATCAGATAGAAATAGCTTTTGGTCATCACTATCCTGAGCTGGATTAAAGCCAGTAGCTCTGAGATGAAGCTGCATACAATTTTAAGGTATTGTCCATCTCCTAAAAATTAGTCATAAGTGACTCAAATGTCAGAGAATGTAAACCACTGACATCCTGCTGAATGAGGAGGGACATTTCATAGACTGATGGATTCCAGGCCAGAAGACCCCACTGTGATCATCTGGTCTGACTTCCAGTATGACACAGACTATCTAGTGTTAAAGCATTTGAATTCAAGAATTTTTGTGTTCAGTTTCTGATCCTAATATTGACTCTGTGCCTTGGGATAAGGCAGAAAGACTCAAAACTTCAAAACTGGCATCTAATTTAGATGCCTGCATGCTTGAGTGCTCAACATGACACACCTTGGATTTGCTTCTCATGGGAATTAACTGCCTCTGGCTCCCTTGGGCTTCATGGGTATGTCTACACGCGGAATTTAGTGTGAATTTGAAGTAAATTAGTGGATGGCCACACTGGCTTTCGTTACTTCAAACTAAGGAAGTCCTTAGTTCGAAGTAATGAACGCTTACTTCAAAGCTATAAAAGGTCACCTAACTTTGAAGTAACGATTAGTTCAAACTTATTAGTTCGAATTAACCAAATGGAGCCACGTTAATTTGAAATAACTGTTAGTTTGAATTAATGTGGTTTGCCCTTCCTTCTCCCAGGGTGCCTTCCTCTTTCTATGTATGGGGTGGTGGCATGGCCCTTCTTAGCTGCCATGTTGCCACATTTCCCATGCTGCCCCCTTCCTAAAACGAACTATCAAGTCCTGTCCATGGACATGCTAGTTTGATTTGGGTTTCTAGTGGGGCCATGTTCATTCAAATTTACTTAGTTTGCATTAACCATTTATTAGTTCAAATTAATTAATTCATACTAAGTTAATTTGAACTAAGCTTTCTAAGTGTAGACATAGGCCATGTGAACAGTCTGCACTGAGCACCTCCAAAACTGGTTTTTAAACTCCTAAAATTTGGCACTAAAAGTAAAGATGCCCAAAATCAAGTTACTTTGAAAAATGTGGACCTCCAGTTCTCTGTGCCTTAAGCTTTCCCATCTATGAAAGAGAGACAGTACCTATTTAAGCATTGCGAGACTTTATTTATTAATGTACATGAATGCATTGAAATCCTACATTGATATAGAAATTGAAAACATTATTCCAAGCAGCAATAATGCTTCCTTTGTACCTCATATGTGGTTAAATAGGTTTAAATATCTAGTTCTAATTAGAGAAATGGAAAAATGTCCTTTATTTTTCAGAATTTGATAGGGAATATTTTGCAATTTCATTGGATTTCCCTCCCCTCCCCTCCTTGTTTGGGCTTTATTTGCAGTTCTTATTAAATATATTTTTACACCAAAATGTACATTTTGACATGTTCTTGGTGCAAAATCCTCTTTGCTTAAATGCTGTTGTGTTTACTGTGACATGGGCCTGTTTTTGGTCAAGGACTTCCCCTACATTAGTGAAACTTCACAGAATGTTACAAACTCAAAGCAGGTCCAGTTGGGAATAAAAAGCACATTCTCAATAGTATGCAAAATATTCACAACAAAATGCAAATGTTGTTTAAAATATTCAGCATTTCCATTTAGCATCTTGCATTCTAAGTATTAATAAAAGGAGTTAGAAGCTATACAGAAAACTGTTACCAATCTCTATGGTAGGCTATAAGCTGTTGCGGTGTATCATAAATACTGTCACTTCAGCAAAATGGCCAGTGCCAGTATTAGACTTAAAAATACCAATTTTTAAATAAAAAATATTTTCAAATACAAATCACGTTGATACATTCAGGATGAGATTTACTTCCCACTTTGAAGCCTTTCAGAATATGGCACTGAGCCAAACAGGGCCAGCCTTCTTCTGAGGGGAAAGAAAACTAGATTAATCACTGTTCTAATTCCACAGAAGTTGATGATATTATACCAGCTATTAATTTGGGCCAAAACATTTATTCATATCACACAGTATTAGATTGATACATTTACATTTTGCCTGACTAAGCAGCGCTTATGAGAAATAAAAACATTCTGCCTCTTTAACTCTATTATTCCACACTGAGACCTGGTCTCTACCTGCTGCCATTTTCGACAGCTAAAGGAAGATACACACTATACATAAAATAATTTGTGTACCCCCGTGACTTACTAATGCCCACTTACTTCCATGGCTTCAGTACACTGAGATGAAGGGACATGTCATCACTTTGATTCACTGCTACTCTTCTTACAGGTTGGAGTTACTGAGTCAGATTTTTTGATCTATTGAGCAGGTCTTCACTGATAGCTCAGTCAAAGTGGAAAGATAGAACTGATGGTGTTGAATTTGCCATTGTTGTTATGGACTTGACCTGAGATACTGCATCCACATATACATTCATCCCTCAGTTCACTTGTAGCTTTCCATCTCCCTTGCCCAACACACAGAAACTCCTCTCTGTCTAGCACTCTATCACCAACACCCTCCATCAATGAAATGAGCATCTCACTGTCCCTATTTACTTGCTGAGCAACTCTGTAGGCTCCTTGCAGTTGGTCATATCCTATGCTCGTTCTTTGCAACTATAGCCATGTCACACCTCTGCGTTGCTGATTCCTAGCCTGATATGTTTGTTGAGAACAGGTGGTGGGAAGAGACATTAGAAAAGTGTGAAGGTTCAAGGTAAGGGAGAAATAATGTACATATAGGTTTGGATTTCCTCCATCACCCTAAACCCCTCACCTACTCCCATGCTGCAGTAGCTGATTACCCCCCTTTCATTGGCCATACTAACTTTGGAAATTGGTCAGTAACCAGGTGCCATCCACCTGAAAATGCTTGTTTTCAAAGCATAAAAGGAGTGCAGTATATGGCCAAAATGTTCCTATTCACTGTGTTGGCTCTCTTTGGATGAGTTCCTGTCTACATCTACCCGTAAAGATGACACTTTCCTCATGAGAGTTCAGAGTTCCAGTGTTCTATGTCCAGCGTTCTAGGTCATTCCATTTTTCTTACTTAAATTCCTCCACAATTGCTGTTAGATATTATAACAACCTTTGCTTCCTAGTCTAAAATGTGCATAATGTTACGGTGCCCTGATGAACAGATTCTATGTTCCACAGTTCTCAATGCTGCATATTGGTGGTTGTTGAAATTATTTTGGACTAGATACACTACGTACACTAGCACTTCTGTTTACTGTATTTCATGCCATTTGATACCAATGTAAGATGTAACAGTTCATTCTGTGTATCTTATACTTACCTGAGAATAGCAAAAATTGTCATAAATTCAGCAAAAGATTCCATTGTTTAAGGTAGGCTAAGTAGATGCAACCTGATCTAGTACAGTCGTCCTAGAAGGCTTATACCAGGTACCAAAGGCATGGCTGTGGTAGTCTAGTTCAGCAAAACAAACAAAGACTCCTTGTTTGTTCTACCAGGTATTCATTCATATACATTAATGTACTTTTACTTCGTGTGGCAAACTGCTGGTTTTCCAGCAGTGAGTCTCATGCTTTTCTTTAGTGGAAGGAGGTCAGGGCAGACCTCAAACGCCTGAGTCCTGCCCCTATGCACACTTGCAGTGGTGAAACTACAGAAAGGTGAGAGGGGTTTGGAACCCGGGCCTGCACTCTACTCCAGGTCCCAGTCGAGCAGCCCTACGAAGTGCAGCTATGTACTGCTGACAATGTCCCAGCCTACATTTCTTTCCCCTGGGCTGTCTTCCCCCTCTGTCCTTATAGTTCCTTGGGCCTGGACTCCCCTTAGGCCAGATTTTTTTTTTCCTCAATCAACCAATGTCTCAGACACACCTTTCTTTTGCTTCTCAAGGCCAGTTACCTTCAAACTCCTCTGCTCCTTTGCTCTGCACAGCACCCCCCTCCTGCTCTTTCTCCAGTGTGTGTAACTTCTATTTGGGGCAGGGCAGCTTTTATCAGGCACCTGGCTAAGCCTTAATTGATCTAAGGTGCCGCTAATCAACCTGCAATAATCCTGGTTAGCCACTGGAGAACAAAGCCTTCAGCATTTTGAGGCTCACATATATCCCCCTTCTCCTCTCAGTCTGTCTGTTGGAGAAGGACGTATGCCTACTGTTCCTGCTGGCTAGGTTTCTGTGAGTGCTGCTCCTGCTGCTGCCCCAGTCCCTGCTTCAGCTTGCTGTTCCTGGGAGGCATTGCTTCTTCTGCTACTCCTGATGCTGGCTTGTCTCCTTTCCTCCCACTTACCTGCCCTGTGGGGACTGGGGGTAGACAGAGGAAAGAAGAGGAGAAATACCACCACCACCACGACTTTCACTATCTGCAGAAGATCCTTCTCCTGCCAGCAGAGACATCCCTAGAGAGGCGCCTAGAGGTGCGGAGCCCAGGGTGAATCACAGGGGGTGGGGCTGGCCAGCCCAGGGGAGAGGCAGACCCCTGTGTTGCCCCCCCCCCCATGCTGGGGACCACACAAGCAGGCAAAACGGTGGTCCGCCACTGCAGTGCTGCCAGTCTGCCCCCCCCCCGCGTGCTGCTCTGGGTTCCCTGCCAGAGCAGCAGGGAGGAGGAGGGGGGGACAGTGATACTGGCTCCTTGCTGCCTCCCGTCCCCTTCCTGCTGCTCCAGCATGGAGCCCAGAGCAGTGCGCGTGGCGGGGAGCTGATGGTGGACTGGCAGCAGCGCTGCGGCAGCGGACTGGCCTTTTCCCCGCTCGCCTGATCCCCAGCATGAGGAGGCAGCGTGGGGTCCCCAAAAGCACGGGGCCTAGAGTGGCTGCCCCTTCTTCCCCCCCTTAAGGACGGCCCTGCCTGCCAGCTGGTCCCTGCTGCTGCCACTGGGTACATCTACACTGTGTTTAAGTCGACTTAAGGGGCCTTAAGTCGACTTAAACAGAGCCCTGTCTACACTGCAGGGCAATAAAGTCGACTTTATAAGGTCCATTTATAAAGTTGACTTTGCCATTAAGTCGACTTTATTAAGTCAAATTTAGGCAATGTGGACTAACTAATTCGACTTAATAAAGTCAACTTAGTTCAGTGGGACCATTAATTCAACTTTATTAAGTCGAATTAAGCCAGGACACCCATTTAAAGTTGACTTTATAAAGTCGACAATGTAGTGTGTGCTCACTAAGTCGACTTAAGGTCTACTTAAAGTCGACTTTATTAAGTCAACTTAATGAAGTTGATTTTGCTTTTATAGTGTAGACATACCCACTGTGCTTACCACCTAGAGCCTACTGCCTCTGAAGAAAATCCCACCACCAGCAAGGAGAGGCACTAAAGGACCAAGCTATTGCTGCTTCCAGCTAGGGCTGAGCTTTTCAAGGATTGAGACTGTGCAAACAACCAGCTTTGCCACCCCTAGCTGCTGCTGCCCAGCCTCCCCTCCCCACTAAGAAGGCAGTAGGCTCCCAAACATTCCAGAACTTTCCAGGACTCTGTGCAGCAGGGACCTTAGGCCTCCCAGCAACAGCTCCCTTCCCCCATTGCCCAGCCTCCAGCTTCCCCTTCTCTCCCATCCCCACCAGCTGGAGGGCTCTCCCCTCCTACTCTGCCCTCTGGCTGGTTCAGTACCTCTCCCATACCTTCACCTAGGCCCCCATATCCCAGAGTTTATTTAGTTTGTCTGCCCCTCCTTAGCCCTTGAAAGTTTGTTTGTATGAGCTCTCCCTTCCCTGCCCCACCCAACAGCCTCAATTCCCTCAATGCCCTGCCCCACCCACAATTTTCACTAGCCCACCCCTGTGCAGTGCCCACCCCTAGGCAGCTTTAGCAGACCGGTAAACTTTGGTTTCCCCTTGCGCACTGCACGTGCCCCGAACCCCAGTGCCAGAGCACTGGATCTCCGGCTCAATCGCCGGAGATGCGGGGCCTGGCCACCCGCGGTGGCATGTCAGTGCCTGGCCCTGTGCCCGGCTGGGGAGGGGCCTGTAGGCTGGGGGTGAGGCCTGCGGGCCAGGGGTGGGGCCTGGTCCCATGTCCCTGGTCCCCCCCCCCAGCCAGTGACGCCCCTGGCGCACTGCAGCCCCTGATGCCCCTGTGACCTCGATCCACCCAGTGCAGTTGGAGGAGCCAGCCCTTCCCTGCCCCTCACAAGCCCCTTGCCCCTTCCTCGTGGGTGTCCTCCTCTCTGCTTGCAGCCTAGCAAGGAGGAGTGGTCTGCCTGCCCCTGTTTCCCTGCATAGGTCCCTGCCCTGTCTCATTGCTCCCTTCCTTTTACCCACCCCTGCTACTGCCCTCCTCCCCAGCCAGCAGCCAAGTGGGGAAGAGTACTTTCCCCTGAGGCCCTCCCCCTCACTCCCTGTTCCTGTCCACCCCCTCCCCAGTATTTTCCCCACCTCCCTAATAAGTCTCTGTTTTCAATTGTCCCTACTGAAGGGAAATGGAGACCTCCCCACCCATCCCTGACTCCCCCCCAGCCTGCTCCCCTGTCAACATCTGCACCCCCTCGACCATCACCGCTGCTTCTAGCATCGCTGATGCCCCTACCAGGGCAACACTGGCAGCAGTAGGCATGGGAGGAGCTTCCACCTCTGCTACTGCTGCAGCCTCCTCAGCCGGCTGCAAAAGCGAGCAGAAAAAAGCGAGCAAGGACCAGGGTGTCGCCGCAGCCACGTCACCGGTTGCGGTCCCTTCTTCCCCTGCCATCCCCTCCACCAGCTCTGGGGGAACCCCCGGCCCCACAGCGTATGCCCAGGTGGCTGCAACCCCTCCACCCAGTGCTGCACCATCTGTCCATACCACCTTCTCTGGCGGCCGGGCCCCCTTTCCCACCTTGACCAGGAGGCACGGGGTCTGTTGCCTCTTGGTGGCTGCCTCGCCACACATGGAATCCTACGTGCAGGTGTTGGCAAGGGTGGTGGGGCCCTCAGCCATTGTGGTGGCGTCCAAGATGTACGGGAGGATCGTTTTCTTCCTGTCATTGGAGGCTGCCATGCAGGAGGTGGTTGAAAAGGGCCTGGCAGTGGGGAGTGTCTACGTCCCTGTGGAGCGCCTCGAAGACCTAGGCATGCGGGTGGTATTAATTTCTGTTCCTCCCTTCCTCCCCAGTGCTGCCCTGCATCCCCTCCTCTCCACTGTGGGGAAGTCAATATCAATTATCAGCCCTCTCCCTTGGGGCTGTAAGAACCCCACCATCCATCACATGTTGTCCCTTCGCCAGCAGGTGCAAATGCAGCTCATGCTGGTGAGGGTCCGTGATGGAGCGGCACTTGCGGAGTCCTTTTTGGTGCCCCATCAAGGGGCCTATTATTGAATTCACTATTCCTCAGGGGAGGCTTGGTGCTTCCTTTTTTAGGGCCACGGGGCACGTCTGGAGGGACTGCCCCCGGCCCACCATGAAGAGAAGGCAACTGAGCCCCCCGAGGCAGCTAAGGGTGCCAGCTGCAACATTGTCGGCAACCCCAGTCTTCCAGCCACTAGAGCGGCCCCTCCTCCTCCTCCTAACATGCAAACACCTGGGTCTACAGAGGAGAGAGGGGAAAAGGCAGCTGATGCCACCCAGGGAGAGGGCTCACCCCAGGGGGAGGGTTCCCATCCCTCTATTGTTCCGCCCTCGTCCCTGTCTACCCAAGCGCCTTTGCCCTTGCTGCCCAATTCTGCCTCCGCTGGCCAGCCCTCCCTTGCCACCTTGGAGGGCTGAATGGTTGTCATTGGGAAGTGCCGCAAGCATAAGGCGGCTCTGGCCCTCCCTGCCATGTCAGATAGGGAGGAGGCCCCCCGGAAAGCATTGCGGGGGGCTAAGGATGCTAAAAATCCAGAAAATATAGAAATCGATGAGCCTGCTGCTGCACCTCCTGATGAGGACCAGCCAAAGGTTCCGGCTAAGGAAGTTAATGAAGTAGTACAGGGGGGCAGCACTGCGCCACTTCTGGAGGTCCTTTTAGATTCAGCCCCTAGGGAGGCTGCTGATGGGGCTGTCCATGCTCCCTCCCAAACCTGCCTCACTATCCTCAACCAAGGCAGGGGGATTTAGGCCCCATCTACGCAGAGATCGAGGCCCTGGGTCTGACCCTGGTTACGGCAGGGGAGAATGACCCTCTGCCACTGGGCCTTGATCTGGGCAGTGAATTGTCCTTGCCGCCCTCTCCCTCCCCACAAGCCCAGCACCTCCCTGATCTTCCTGCCCCCCCCAGATATTCCCCCAGAATACTCCACCTGCCCGGCTGCAATCAGAATTCTACCTACGGCCACTGAGCCTCCTGAGGCAATGGCCAATCCTGAGCAGCCAGGCCATGAAGGGGTCGAACCTGGGAGAACAGAATCCTCCTTCCTTATCCCAGCTTCCCCCCACCCCCGCCTGACGCTGTGGCTATAGACATTCAGAACTCCTCCATCTCCATACCCAGCATCAGTGGGGACCCGATCCCTGCTTCCTCCTTTATAAACCCCATGCCCGGTCAAGGAGAGCCACACCCCAGTAGTTTGACCACCAGGGCCCCCGACCCTGACCATACTGTACCATACGGATCCGGCCGCCGAGGCCAGCTGGCAGCTGGAGTGGGGGAACGGGTGTTCTTTAGCCATTTGTCCACCTGCTCTAGCAGACTGGCCACCCTGTTCTCCCCCCACCTACAGCCCGAGGTGCTGGGGGTCACCAAGGTTGCGCTGGGCTGCCTGCTGCACCTTTGGGTCCGTATGAAGGGGCTGGAGTTGAATCTGGTCAATGTCTACATCCCGACATCAGGCCCGGAGCGGGTGTGTTTTTATTGGCAGGTGGCTGCCTTCCATAGCGCCTTGGATCCTCAGGAGTGTCTGGTCATAGGCGGAGATTTTAATACCACCCTCGAGGAATGGGACCACACGGGAACCGAGCAGTGCCAGGCCGCCACAGACGTCCTCCAGGAGCTCATCAACCATCACTCCCTGGTGGACGTCTGGTGCTACCACCACCTGGATGACCAGGTCACCTTTACATTTGTCCAGGTGAAGGAAGGCCAGTTGTGCCACTCCTGCTTGGACTGCATTTATCTGTCCAGTCATCACCTTGCACGAGCCCACTGCTCCAGCATTCAGCTGGCCCCTTTCTTGGATCATCATCTGGTGACTGTGATGGCCTCTCTCTCGGTGGAGAGGCTGGGACCGTCCTACCGGCACTTCAGTAATAGCCTGCTGGAGGACGTGGACTTCGTGGTGTCCTTCCGGGAGTTCTGGATGGCCTGGTGGGAGCAGGACCACCTTTGCCTCGGCGCAGCGCTGGTGGATGTGGGGGAGGTCCACGCCCAGCTCTTTTGCTGTGACTACACTCAGGGGGCCAGCCGGCAGAGGGATGTGGAGATAAAGCAGCTGAAGCAGGAGGTCTTAGAGCTGGAGAAGCACCTGGCAGCCAGTCCTGAGGATCAGTCCCTCTGTGGAGCTTGCCGGGAGAAGCAGGAGGAGCTCCATGCCCTTGAGGACCTTCAGACCCTACGAGCCTTTGTTTGATTCCACATCTGTCTCCTTCGGGAGATGGATCACGGCTCCCTCTTCTACATCCTGAAGAGACGGAGGAGGGCCAAAAAGCACGTCACCTGCCTCTTGTCAGAGGACAGCACCCCCCTCACAGATCTGGAGGAGATGTGTGGAAGGGCCAGGGCTTTCTATGCTGGTCTTTTCTCCCTGGATCCAACTGATGCCAATGCCTGCTGGGTGCTCTGGAACAAACTTCCCGTGCTCAGCACAGGTAGCTGGGACCGGCTGGAGCTTTCTCTCACTCTGGCTGAGTTCACAGAAGCTCTCCGCCCTATGCTCACCAACAAATCTCTGGGTATCAATGGGCTGACCATGGAGTTCTACTGCATGTTCTGGGACGTCCTTGGCCTGGACCTTGCTATTGTCTGGGCTGAGTCCAAGGGAAGGGAGGGAGCTCCTCCTCTCTTGCCGGTGGGCAGTGCTGGCCCTGCTGCTCAAGAAGGGGGACCTCTGCAACCTTCAGAACTGGTGTCCCATTTCGCTCCTTAGCACAGATTATAAAATAATAGCCAAAGCCATCTCACTGCGGCTCCATGCAGGAGGTGAAGGCAGCCTTGCCACCTGCTGCTCAGATATGCGAGAGGGTACTCCGCACCCCCCCAGTCCTGGCCCTCTGGAGCTTTTGATCAGGTCCCAGCCCCCCGCGCCCCCCCCCCCCCCCGGCCACCCCCACCCTATGCACCCAGCCGGCTGCTTGACTTGTAGCCGGTTCCCTTGCAAACCACACCTCGGGACTATCTGTACATGCTTGTGCTCCACACCATCCATTTCCTTGCCCTCATGTCCTTCCCAGACAACAAATGGCGGGACCTGATGCCACCCATGGAGGGTGAGGACCCCCGATGGGCCAGCCTCTATTCCACCTTAATCCCATGGCCCACTGGGGACATCAGTTGGTGGCTCCGTGAGCAAGGGCGTGTACGTGGCATGGTTTACCCAATACCCCAACACCTGTCTTTTTTGCAGTGTGAGGGAGACTCGCGCACACATACCTGAAGTGCGCCAGGTTGCAGCCCCTTTTCCGGCTCCTTCAGAACCTCTTGCTGAGGTTCTGGCTGCACTTTTCCCCTCACTTGTTTATATATGCACTCCCCACTCATGGCTCCACAAAGTTGCGAGATCTCCTCATCAACCTCCTCCTAGCCCTCGCTAAAACTGCCATCTATAAGATGAGGGAGAGGAGGTTGGCTGAGGAGGGTCTCTGTGACTGTGGGGCATATTTGTGGTCCCTTGTTCGTTCATGTGTCTAGGCAGGGCTCCTCTGGGCGGCATCCGCTGGCTCCCTTGACACCTTCTGGGAGCAGTGGGTGCCCCCTGAGGTTCTCTGCTCATTGACCCCCTTGGAATCCCTAATTTTGAACCTTTGACCTCACACCCATCCCTGTTTTCTCATTAGTTGTCCCCCCGTACTCATTTGGTTCTGGGTCCAGTGCCACCTCCCCTTGGACTGGGGAAGGGGTTTTAGCAGTGGGTGGGCTTGTGCCTGCCCACATCCTGGAAAGCCAATAGGTCTACTCTCAGATGCCTGCTGGCTTTGATCTCTCACATTTGACACAAAACAAAAATATCCCTTTAATATGTCCTTAACAAGGTCATCCTCAGTCAACCCCATTTTAAATTGTGGCAAAGCAGGATGCCCATATTTTACTGAGGTTTTTTTGTCTTTTTCTAAGTCCAGTATTACACTTTTTCCTTCACAGGAGGTTAATTTTGACCTTCAAATTAGGTCCCATGTAGTTGAAAAATAAAGGACAATGAGTCTCAATCAGTTGTTGGAGTATCATTAGGATTTGTAAGGTTGAGAGAGAGAAAGATTTGGCTGACCAGTGGTATGTCCTTGCAAATAGAGTAGTTAAGGGTAGTTGGTATTCTGCAGGACAGAGCTCTTAGGGTATGTCTTTTAGGCAAGCCCTCCAGCCCTGGTAAGTAGACTTGTGCAAGCAGGGTTTGAGCTAGCCACTAAAAATAGAGGTATGGAAGTTGCAGTTTGGGCTCTTAAATCCACCCAACCATCTAGGTTTGAGAATCTGAGCTCTACAATGACCACATTTCAATTTTTGATGCCTTATCTAGAACACTGCTAGCACAAATCTGTTGTCCTGGGTTGAGCTCATTCCCAGCTGCAGAGGAGACATATTCTTAGTGATCTCAGGCTGAATACAATAGGTAAATGAACAGGAAAAGAAGAAAAAAGGCTTTCATCACAAAATTGGCTGAGAACTGCTGAAATAGGGAAGTTTATCCTTTTGAGATGTTCTTTTGTTATGTAAGAGAGATTATACTTCCTATGATTTGGTATTCCTTTAAGTGGTTGCTGCTCTATAAATAATGCTTTAGAGAAGACATGATTTAGGCAGAGAGCGTGGGGGCAGACTCAAAGAGGTTGGAAAGCACCTGATTTTTTTTTTTTTTTGTGCAGAATCACTTAGCATATCTCTTCTCTGACCCTTGCTGTAACTCGTGTCTACTCAAGTGTATGATTAATATTAGGATTATGATATTTTGGAAGAATTCCAGTTTAAGAAAGGACTAAGTATTCCAATTAATTTTACCAGGTCTCTCTTTTCAACATGTACAATATAACCACAATGTCAGATGCCTGACTTAAATCTATCTTTGGTTAGCAAAGTGGTTTCTTTTTTCACCCTATATTTTTTTAAAATATGAGATCTTTATACACAATATTTTAAAAAGTTATTTCCTATTTAATGTATTTTAACCTAACTTAATGGTATAGGAAAAAATCATTTTCTAATCACTCTGATGACAACATGCTCATGGCATTCTAACAGGATCTTCTGATTCAAGTGACTAATACAATATGAAGTGGTGGGTTAGCATGATATGTAAAGAAATGTGCCCAATCATTTTAGGCACAAAGATTATAATTTACATGATTAAAATGAAAAAGTATTTCAGATTTCTGGGACAAAAATACGATCTATCCAGGAAAAGCCTAACACCCAGCCCAGCCCAGCCCATCTTTCTCCAAACTAGCAAATGACATAAAACTAGTATTAGCCTTACAAGCAAATATGCCGATAGTTAGTATTCCAGGTTCTCAAACCAGAATCGAGTAGTGCCCGTTTCTACCTTCTAGAGGCTATGCAAGATACCACAAGTCTAGGCACTCTTTGCCTCCCCCAACTCTTTTGAATAAGCACATTATACCTTCCCTTCTGCATCAGTGGTGAGCCTTACTGTGCCTTCACTTGCGTTATTGCTAGATGCTGTTGCATTGTGCAGCTGCTCTGTGCCAGCAGGACCTCATCCCAATCTCTGAATCTTCTGCCTCTTGCTGACTATTTGTATGAGAAGCAAAAATAGTTTCTGATGAAGCAGCAAAGTTCCTACAGAAGCTAGGAGAGGAGTGTAGGTTCCCAGCAGAGGAAGAACTCAGGAGTGATTTCTGCAAGAACTCCTGGTTCAGATTGTCCTCCCCCCAGTAGAGGTGCTGAGGTTGTGTGGAGGTCACTTGCAGCCTAAGGGTCAGTTATGAAGTTATAAACACATTTCTGGACTGGACTTTGTCTTAAGTGGCAATATGTGCTTGTTGACTGCATATGATGAGACCTCCTGGATACATAATTCCTGCCAAAGGCAGCCCTGGTTATGGGAAGCTGGGGAAATGGGCTATTTTACACCGAATAATTCAACAATGATGGGAAAAACCCAAAACAAATCTGTTGACATTATCTGTGGACAATTTTGACTTTTTTATAACACCTGAAAACCAAAGAGAAAATTTAAAAATGTCCATAGGAAGCATAATTTTTGTGAGATGTTGTTAATCTAAAACCTATTTTAGGTTTTATTTCTATTCCATTTTATTTATTTAATTTTTATGTTTAATTTTTATTTAATTCTTTTTAATTTCTTTAATTTCTTATTTTCTAGTTTTATTTATTTTAATTTAATTTAATTATTTCATTTATTCACTTAATTAAATTTCTGTTTAATTGAAAATAGTTTCTGATGAAAATTTTTCACCAACTCTAGTAGGGAGCATTGTTTTATTTGGGTGAAAAGGCAGCTATACATATCTATGCCACCTACGGTCTTGTCCTCTGCCATGTCAAGTGTGAAGGCTTTATACTTTCCCCTTTAGCTCGCTGGAGGAAGCCGAATCTGTGTAGATAATTTCTGCATGTATTTCTCTTGGTAGCTTTACGTGCCAGGGAGAGCAATAAATATATTGCCAGAAAGAAAGTTTGTGCATGCATGAACCATGCTTTGGAAGCAAAAATTATGAGGTAATAAACATAACATAATATATGCCCCTGGCTTTGCTCTTTCTCTTCCCTTTTGTAGCTGACTTGCTCTGCACATTATTTTCGTTGTTCGTCAGAAGTTTCTCTTTAATTGAGTTGTATATTTTCTCTTTCTTTACTCCATGATTCAGTCTTCATTAATTTCTTCCAAACCCTTGATGTCCTCTGGAGTCTGCTTTTCTTTTTGGCTTCTTTATCCTTCACTGCTTTCCCTCCTTCTTTGTTTCTGGTATTACCCTTTGTACCAAATCTTGCTGTCAGACCAGTGTGAATATGGAGTAATTCCTTGGGGAATTACTGGAATGGTTGAAAGCAGGGATTGTCATCTAACTATCCTTTTGCTGTTTTTTTCTGTCCCTCCTCATTACAGCCAAATATATATCTCCCAATCACTCATCTAAAATCAGCTTCTCTCCTCCCCACTTTTTCTGTTTTGCATCTACCTTGTCCATTTCTCTTTTCTCCCTCCTCCTCTATAATCCTAATCACTACTCTGGCACTCTTCATTTTTATTCAATAGACTCCTTTTTCTTTCTTTGTCACACAGCCAGCTCTGAACATCACTTAGGCTATATCTACACCTAAAATCTTAGTTTGGACTTGGTCAGTCTGAACTAAGTAGTTCAAAAGTTAGTTCAAACTAAATGTGTTATTTTAGTTCAAACTAACTTTTAGTTTAACCTAGCTTCACCTTTTTTCGTTCAAACTAACTTTTATGTTTGAACTAAAAAAGTGTGGTTAGTTCAAACTAAAAGTTAGTTTGAACTGGAAAAATGTACTTAGTTTGAACTAAGCACTAGTTTGAACTAAGTGCTAGTTTGAACTTATATACTTGGAACTAGCATGTTTACATTGTGCTAGTTCAAGCTAAATATGCAAATTAGTTTGAACTAACCAGCTTAGTTTGAACTAAATTTTTTTTTAATTCAAACTAGACAAAGACTAGTATATGCAGGGTTCAAATTACTTTGAATTAAGGCTCCTTAATTTGAACTAATTTGCTCACGTAGACATTGTCTTAAACTTCCAAATCACCTCTGTTATGGTGCGATAGACCTGGCACTCATATCTGTACTCGAAGTGATTCTGAACATTACTGATATACACAGATGTTGCTTAAGTAGGAGTACCATACTTCTCCACGTTGCCTCCAAGTTTGCTCCAACCTTCCCAAACCTATTAGCAGAGTGCATTGCTTCTGTCCAATTCTGTGTACAGGTGCCTTCTGTGATCCCAAGAAAGGCCTATCAGCTACTGATTTCTCTGAAAGTGATCAATGGGTGTAGGCTTCCCGTACAAACAATTTTAAACAGAATGGATTGTCTTAAAAAATTCCATCCATTTGCAATAACTGTGCTGCAGATTTTGCAAGGGAATACACACACACACACACACACACACACACACACGTGTGTGTGTGTGTGAAAAGAAACAGTCAAATATTTCAGTTAATATTAGGTTTGCAAATGTTTAAGTGTTTTTGTGCAAACCTAAATCAATCAGATTGAAATTATTTGTCAGTGCTATTCAATTCTCAGGAGATAGGAACAATGCATACGGGAAGTCTGGTGGCACTTAATTGACTAAGAAATTTATTTATTGCATGAGTTCTCCTTGGAGAAAATCCCACTTCTCTGATAAATAAATTTGTTAGTCTTTTAAGTGCAACCAGATTCCTTGTTTGTTTGGCTGAATTAGAGTAACACAGCTACCCCTCTGGAATTCATCATCATGCAAGGCACCGAATACAGCCATTTGAAGTAGAAATCCATCAAGTTCATAAAACAACTTGAACAGATACAGACAGACCTCACCTTCCCTCTATATGCAAACAACTGGACATCATAGATAACAGACCAAGGATAAAGGATCTATTACAATGAACATATTACACAGACTATAGTGACAGACTGTGCCACATACTCTCATAAAAGTTAAGAAATCATTTGATCTGTAGAGCAAGCAGAAGATAATTAACAATGAACTCTCAACACTGGAAACTCTCATATGAAACCAAACTACAACACATTCTTCCACCTGGCTGGACTTCACAAAAAAGTGTAAATCCATCTGTAACAAACAAACACTTTGCTTTCCTGAGAAAGAGGGATTTTCTCCCATGAAAGCTAATGCGATAAATAAATTTGTTAGTTTTTCAAGTGTCACCAGACTCCTTATTTGTTTTGCTGAAGTGGACTAACACAGAGACCCCTTTGGAAGTAACAATGCATGTTATTGACAAGACATACTCAGTGTGAACCACAGTAAAGAAGGGGGAATAGCTTTTGCATTCAAACTTGCTTAGCAAATATCCAGGTGGGGGTAAGTATTCTGTAAAGAAATACTCAAAAGTACACTTAATGGCTGACTAATACATAATGGGGCCATATGTTATCAAGAATAAGAGCACAATTTTTTGCAAAGTGACTGTACAGTAAATGACTAAACTGCCATCACATGCATTTGTACTTATGCTTCTAGTGCTTCGAAATTTAAGAAGATGCATTAAATCATCAAATTCTTTTTCCTTTAAGGAGTGGTTTGCATTCTATGAGTGAGGATAGGCAAATATTCTTAAACCGATACTACATTTGAGTTTAGGAGAAAAAAGGGATATATAGATGCATTTAGACACAGTACTCAATGAAATTAAATGAAACATTATATAAACCCACTTAAGATATAAAATTTCATCAAAAAAACTCAAAGTGAAAAATAATCATATTCCATTATTCAAATGTTTTAACAAATAAAAAAGACTCCAAGACTAAAAATTCAATAAGATTTAGTATTTATATAAAACTTTTAATCTTGATAGGCTGTTCAAATGCTATGTAATTTTGTAGTGCTATCCAGAAAAGGAAATTATTTTCAGCCAGAAATTAAACAAAAAAAAAAAGTCTTTCACCAAAACCTTTCTTTTATATGTGCATTGGTTTCTGAAACTGATCCAAAACAATTTTTTTATTGATAATGAAACAAATAGTATTTTCATTTTGTTTGTTTCTTTAAAATACACATTTTAAAAATAGAAACAAAGATTTGACATGAAGTATTTACTTTCTTTTCAAAAATCTCTTTTGGTCAAAAATCATTTTCAATGAAAAAATTCATCTGGCCCTTCCACTAAAACCTCATCACACTCCTGGGAAATAAAATGGCAGTGTGTCCCTGTATTTGAGATGCCCAGATTGGCCACAGTCATCTCATTTATTTTAGCTTTTCTCTCCTAAGATTTTCCACTGTTGCAGATGCAATGGTGGGATCGGAAGTGTAAAGAAGTCTCTGTGGACTTGGAAAACTTTGTGATTAAAACAAGGATGGCCTGTACCAAGTGTAGCAATGACAAACTACTTTAGGAAAAAATAACTAGTTCAGACAAAGTCAGAGGTTAAGTAACTCGAACACGGCACTACCATGGGTGGAAGCAGCATTAAGACATAAGAATTCCTGATTTCCAGACCACAGCAATTCCTTTGGCCCTTCAGCTACCACACAAGTCTCTTATGTGCACTAACATAACTATATAAATGAACAGTAACCTGTTGGAAATAACCACTCATAAGTCGAATAAAAATCAATTGCTTACCAGAGGTGACCTTCTAGTAAAGCTGCAACAGATCTGCTCATCAGTTCGGGGAAGTTTTTTTTTAAATCAAGAGGCTGTCTAAAAAGTTATGCTCTAGTTAGGTTTTGTTGTGGCTGAAAAACTTGATTTATATTACCACTGAGACCTATAATAATAATCATATAGTGCACAATTGGGGCATTATCCAAAGACCACCGAAGTTCATGGAATGGTTCCCATGGATTTCAGTGAGCTTTGATTCAGATACTCAGTAAGGAGATACTGTGCTTAAAAACATTAAATTTGGGCTGTAGTCATGAAACTTTGAAAATTCCACAACTACACTATAACATTCAGGTGAGTGATTACAGTTAAGTATAGATTTTTTCATACTATATTTGGTAAATTGCTCCAAGAATTCTAAAATCAAGAGCCGTTTAGATATCTGGCTTGGAATATTAACCAGGCACTTAAGCCCCAGCCATGAACTAATTAAAGCTCCTATAAATTATGTATCATCTACATGATTTTCTTGCTTGTCAGTACCTAAGAGAACTGGTATGGTTTAGTGTCCACAAGTCTTTCAGCAGGCTCTTGTTTCCTTTAACAGCAGTTCTGTGTTTTGGCCCGAGGTGCTGCTAAGATGTAAGAGGCTATAAATTGCCCTCATTACCTTAATCATCACAAGATTGCTGAATAAGCTTCACTCCATCATAGAGGAATCACATTCCAGCAGCTGCTCCAGCCCGTTAAGATTTGCCGTTGCTTACAAGGAAGTCAATCAATATACAAAGCATTATGTTGGCACAGGGTATCATATGTGCAGCAAAGACCTTTGCATATAATTAAGGCGATGATTGTCTCTCTGCAGAATTTACACATCTACAAAGGGAATTAATGGAATCTTTCAATGTATTTCTATTTCACAAAGCATATGCAAAGCAAAATAGTAAAACATTTTAAAATATTTCACTTAAATATATTTCTGTTTCCAGTGTTTCACTCTCCATTATATTGAATGTTTAGAATAGTGCTCAAATTGATAGCGGAAGATTTGAACTAGTTTGCAGACTGCTTAACTATGGATCTCTGCCAATATGTTACTCATGGGAGTGAAAACAAAAAGACCTTGAATTACTACAGCCAAGCAGCCTAAGGAATGGTCTCTTTGCCAACCTCTTTAAAACATGGAAACAAGATGGTAATTACTGAGGTTGCAGTTTTCAAGATGATAGGCAGTTTTAACATGCTAGATTAACAGTTAATTTTGGCATGCTATATTCACCCCAGGACACTGCAGTCAATTAGTAATTAGGCTTACTATAAGTAGTAACAATATAACTCAGTTAATCATAGCAACATTACATGCATTCATTTATACAAAGCATGGATTTGAAAAGTGGAACCTGCTGGTATGAAGCAATTTCTGAGATAATGGTGATGCCATCCCTTCCTAGAAAGCAATCAGATACCATTTGAAATTACTCCTAGTTTGAACTGTGTCCTTTTATTTATTTATTTTAAAAAACTGATACAATTATTAAGCAAGCATTTTGCACTCAGGTATGTCCCTTACGAGGCAGAAGAATCCTTTCAGCAATGCAGACGTCCAACTGCAATAGCTGAGAAACTAATTCTACAGCAAAGAAACATGGAGTCCTGTGGCACTCAATGACTAACCAATTTATTTATCGCATGAGCTTTCATGGGAGAAAATCCTACAGCATCAAAGGTTTGAAATGGGATTTCTGATGAAGTGGGATTTTCTCTGACAAAAGCTCATGTGATAAATAAATTGGCTAGTCTAAGTACCACAGGACTCTTGGCTTGTTTTGCTGAAGTAGACTAACACAGCTGCCCCTTTGGAACTAATTGTACAGTAACATTGGTGAGTGAAGGATGAAGAAGTGTCACAGTGTGCTGTGGTCCCTGTAATCATCACAGCAAACTAGGACCAGATTCCTCAGGACTGATCCATAAAATGCATAGCAACATTAATGCATTCCTATTGCAATTAAATATCCTTCATTCCCAACCCTTTCCCCATCCTCATCAAATTATGGCTCCTAGATGCAAATCACAGAAAATTCATCAGTGAGATTATTCAAGAATTTTTTTCTTTAGGTTTGCTATCCTTTCCAGGTTGCCAAGTTCTGGTCCCCAGGCCTTGGTTCTCCTAGTATCGTTTAGGTGGCTCAGTTCAGAAATATCTTCTCATGCTATCTAGAAAAGGAAGAATTTGTAAATGGTCATAGTAGCCGATATCCCTCATCTCTGCTGCTACACTGTATATACAGGTAGACCCACTTATCACCTTACACTTTTGGGACCTGCTGCCACTGGCTCAATGGAACAGCGTAGAGAACATGTATTATAATCTTATTGACACCGTCTTGAAGGAAAAGCTGGAGTACAAGTGGCAGCTTTAAGCAAATTCCCAGTAGGGCTGGGAGATGAGGGCATGGAACAAGGCAAATTCCATGGCCCCTCGGAAAAGAAAAGACCAGAGTCTGTGGCAGGGGAAATCAGAGGGCCCAGACTGAGAGGCATAGGGCACCTGTGAGCTATTGTTCCAGGCTCTGCAGACTCAGGGAAGCATCACCGCATCAATTTACACTCAAGTTTTGCATTTTATGTTCTCCCTAATAACCACAAGAGCTAGATCCAATTAAAAAAAAAGATTTTGGTTTAAAGTTGTGCAGCAAGAGGCCAATTCTGTGGTTGTAAAAATATACATAGACTTAGTTATGGCATGCAGCTGGAACTAGTGGTCTGCAGGTTCTCTTGCTAGTTCAGATACTAACTTGTCTTGTGACCTCGGGCAAGTATTTTAGCATTTTTGCCTGTTTCCTCATTTCTACAATAAGGATAAACTATTCCAACTCATTTGTGGTTGTCAGACTGATGTTATTAATGGTTGTAAAGTACTTTCTGTTCTTTAGATAATGCACCCCAGTCACGGGATCTAGGCACACAGCATCTGAACTATGTAATCCAAATTATTTTATTATGTTCACTATTTTCAAACCTAGCTGAGTGTCATTTAATTTTACACTAATGATTGTCCAGTGAAAATAAAGCTATCTAACCTGTAGGCATTTGTTGCAGGTAATTTATACAAATCTTTTATAGACAAATGTCAGTACTTAAATTTCATTTTCTCTGGCATAACAGCAATTTGCAACACTGCTGCAAGCAAGATTTTGACCTGGCTATTCGATTTCATCAGAACTTTTCAAAATCCCAAATACAATCCTCACAGATAAATGGGCACCATTAAGTGAATAAATGGGAGACCTGTCTCTCTGTGTGGGATATTATTTTGGAATATTCCATTATATGTAATGCAAGGTTTCTTTCCAGGTTCACAGTTCTTTTCTCTCTTTGTGATGATCTTCCTTCTCTCACTGAAGTCAGTGGTTAGACTGTCATTCACTTCCATGAAGTCTGGATTGGGCCTGTTCATTAGTTAAGAATTATACTACTTTTTGCGAAATTGATCATGCACCGTGTAGATAAAAGATTGCTTGGCCATTGACTTCAGTGGCTGCAGGATCAAGTCTTAGTATAGAATAATTGCATTTCTTCAGTTTACAACTTCCATTTTTTCTTAGTTACAATTATGTCTCCCCAGATCATCAGTCCTAGGAAATTCTGTCTACTACAATTAGTCTCATGTTGTTTTGGTCACCTTCTGGATGCAGAGGGTGCAGTATAGCTTACTTTAGACACCACCAATATTGTTCCTGAGTTATTTGGAAATTTATGTTGCTTTCTCTGTGGTTGTAGTCATATGCACTCAGTTTAATTCACAGTACACCTATCTCTTGGTTTTCTTCTGTAGTATGCTGAGTCAAATTCACTCAAATATAACTGTTTTGAAGTCACACTACACTTAAGCAGGATTAAATTTGCTCATTTATTTGAAACATAGCATAATACAAACCTATGAAGCTCTGTTTGAACTATAGTAGGCATCCAGCTTATGTATTGATCTGAATTTGATTTAATGTATAGGCATGGAAATTGTTTCTACCGCCATTGATTATAGGGATATTACATACCATATCGTATGTGCGATCTTCCGTGCAACAGAAACTATATTTCAAATTATGTTGGATTATTTTTTATTTGTGAGTTCTTTCTATTTGTTGCATAATCCAGCTAATAGATCGATTAAAAGCATTTTTGTTTTCTTTTTGAAATACAGTTTATACTATTCTACATGCACTCTATGTTTAGTACCAGATTATCCCATTTTACTTCAATGCAGAGCAGTGATTCTCTTCCCATTTGAATATTACAACCATTAAATAATTTCTGAACAAATGTTAATCTACTATTATTAATTATAATCTCCTTCAGATATATGGGATACTCTTCTGATCCTCCTTAAAATATCTTCAGTGATAGTCAGGTGACAACTATGGCCTAATGAGCACCTAAAATGAATTGGCTGCAATATGATGAATAATCAACTACTTGTGAAATTATCTTAATGAACATGAAAAATTGTTTAAATATGTACATAGTCCATTACCATGGTAGCAAAATTTTAGTGTTTAAAGCAAGAATTGAGAAAAGGTTTTAGTGTTTAAAGCAAGAATTGGCGCCAAGGGACAAGAGCTTTTGCTGGTATGAATTGTCAAGATCTATCAACTGAAATCAATGGAGCTATGAAAGTTTAGATTAGCTAATGATCCACATCCTGGATCAAAGTCCCAGAGTTTTAGAAGTATTTAGGTGCCTAAAAAGTCTGGACATAATTTCTGACTCTGTAGCTACATAGCTTTGATCTCTAGCCACACATTCCCCATCTATAAAAGGGTGTTGCTAATGTGCACTTTGCTTTATCAAGTACTGTTGAGGTTAGTTAACTGAGCAAATTTTAAGTTAAATTAGAGCAACCATGATGGCTCCATAGTTAAATTGTGCAAAGGGTACTGTGAAGGGGCATTTTGGGGAATGAGTAAAGGAAAACAAAACAAATCAAAAGATACATGAAGATTACACATGTAAGCTAACATCTGTTGATGGAATATTAAAACAAAACTGGTTGTGATACTGGTTTTCATAGAAAGCTTCTTACCTGAGTACCATAAAAAATAACTGACGTTGAAGAAGGTAGTGAGGTATGGCTGCCTGAGATCTAGGCAGACGGAGCCTCTTTCTGAGACAAAGGACAACATTTCTGTGAGTGACTGGAATGTGGGCTGATCTTCATAGAATCATAGGGTTGGAAGGGACCTCATAGGTCATCTAGTCCAACCCCCTGCCAGAGGCAGGACCACTCCCACTTAAACCATCCCAGTCAGGGTTTTGTCCAGCCGGGCCTTAAACACCTCCAAAGATGGAGACTCCACCACCTCCCTTGGCAGCTCATTCCAAGACTTCACCACTCTCCTGGTAAAAAAGTTTTTCCTAATATCCAGCCTCGACCTCCCTAACTGCAACTTGAGACCATTGCTCCTCGTTCTGTCCTCCGTTACTACCGAGAACAGTCGAGCTCCATCTTCCTTAGAGCATCCCTTCAAGTAGTTGAAGGTTGTTATCAAATCCCCCCTCAATCTTCTCTTCTGCAGACTAAATAAGCCTAATGCTTCCAGTCTTTCCTCATAGGGCTTGTGCTCTAGCCCTTTAATCATTTTGGTTGCCCTCCTCTGAACTCTCTCTAGCATGTCCCTGTCCTTTTTGTAGTGGGGAACCCAAAACTGAACACAGTATTCTAGATGTGGCCTCACCAGTGCAGAATAGAGGGGAAGGATCACATCCCTTGATCTGCTGGTAATACTTCTTTTGATGCAGCCCAGTATGTCATTGGCCTTTTTGGCAGCAAGAGCACACTGCTGACTCATATCCAGCTTCCCATCCACCATGACCCCCAGGTCCTTTTCTACACTGCTGCTACTTAGCTGAATGTTTCCCAGCCTGTAGCAGTGCATAGGGTTTTTTGGTCCCAAATGCAGGATCTTGTGTTAGGAAGTCAAGAATCAATAATCCAAAACTTACAACAATCCTAGAATTACAACAGACATTGAGATATTTTCATTTATTTTAATATGTTGGAATTCCAACCCAGCAAACCTGTGCAGTTTCCCCCTCTTCACAGTAATTACAATTGTATTGTAATAAAATAAGTTCCTACAATTTATGTCACCAAATAAACCAGTGGCTTTAACTATCCTTTGATTTATCTTTTTCTTACTATGGATACAAAATTGACTAGGTTATTTTGTGACTTTTGGGAACATCAGCAGGACTGATCCTATTCATTCGTGCATGCTTAGAAGCTACAGTAAGATACTTGAGAAATTTAGGGCTATCACCTCTATTCTATTAAGGCATTTCAGTACACTACAGTGGTATCATTGGCTATGTCTACACTACCCAATTAGTCTGGACTAAGGAAGCTTAGTCCGGACTAATTTAGCCATTGGCTATGCTGGCCTTTGCCTAGTCCGAACTAAGAAATTTCTTAGTTCGGACTAGGCAAAGATTAGTCTGAAGTAGTTAGTACCAAGGATTAGTTTGGACTAGCTGCCTTAGTTCAAACTTTAGTTCGAACTAAGTATGGGCAAGACCCAAACTAATGGTTTGTTTGAACTTAAAACTTTAGTTCGAACTAGAACGCGTGGCTAGTTTGAACTTAAAAGCCGCGGTTAGTTCATACTAGCCCAAGGTTAGTTCAGATTAACCTTGGACTTTTTTGGTCAGACTTGCAAATCTGAACTAACTCGGGCTAATACAGCCATAGCCATTAAGTTGCATAATGCGCAAAAGACTATTTTTAATGTAAAAGTCCCATCAAGCTTCTATTCCAATATGGTGATTTTGTGACAGTGAAATAAATGATTTGAAATTACAGCAATGGCTGACTGGCTGATTCATAAAATCTATATAATGAAATGTCTCTGATTGACTCAAGGTACTTAACCAGTTTAATATGGACCCATATGTTCAACGATTCCATTTTATTGTTACTTTTCAGCTAAAGTGACATCACCAACAAACAGTTTTAAAAGTATATAGTCTTTTTAGTTACTGTATTTTTTAAAGTCATCCATCTTTCCCCATAATTCAAATAAATGTAATTGATACCCGGAGTAAAAAAACCCTAAAATAGGAAAAAAATTGCATACCCTGATATGTCACACAATATAGATTTCAGGTTGACAGTGGTAATAAACTGGTAAACATTAGAGAACTTAACAAATTCATCTTAAACATGTAAGTTTGCTACAAGGTTCAGAATGCATTCATTAACAACTAGGCTCTAGTTTCACAAAAAAATATTTTAATGATAATATACAAACACATAGTTGGGCATTATTCATGGATTGAAAAATACAAGTGCATAAGTTCCCTCCCCCATTTGTATTTTTCTGGATATTTTTGGGATCGGGGCCACCATTATCCTAAATATCAGATTCCAAAACAGAAATCACACTGATTGGTACATGGTAAGTGTGTGGAATTAAGGTAAATTGTAAAAGAATATGAGCAAGGAGTCATGTGGCACTTAAAGACTAACCAATTTATTTATTGCATGAGCTTTTGCAGGAGAAAATCTCACTTTGTTAGATGCTTTGAAGCTTCAATGTCTTTCAGTACCACAGGACTCCTTGCTTGTTTTGCTGAACTAGACTAACACAGCTACCCCTCTGGAACTTATAAAAACGATGTTTATATTTTTGGCATATGTATAACCCTGAAGGTATGAATGGAAGTTGTGTGTAAGGATAAGATTATGTCATGGAGGTCACTAAGTCTGTGACTTTCAGAGACCTACATGACATTTTCTGCTTCTGTCCCACAGTTGTGGGGCTGGAGCTATAAGGTGGAAGGGTAGCTGGAGCTGAGTCACTGTACGTGGCAGAGGGCTTCCGTAACTCTCAGCTACCATAGATGGGAGGGGGAGCCAAGAGTTGACTACCTCAGGTCTTGGAGCTCTCAGTCAATGCAGACAGCCCCAGGGCTCTGAACTTCTGCAAGTGAACCCGTAGCACTGAGTTGCCAAAGGTGGTCCATAACTTGGAGTTCTGAGCCACCATGGATAGTGGGTGCTGGACTCCTTACTCCCACTTAGCTATGGGGCTTAGAGCACCTCAACTCCTCCCCATCCTACTCCCCCACTCTGTCAACCATATCTTATCTCAAGTTATTTTTAGTAAGTCAGGGATGCATCATGGGTTTCTGTGAATTTTTATTATCCATGATAAAACCATAATCTTAGTTATGTGTATTGAGGGCCTGAGTTCACGCCAATGATGTCTTTCTGTTGTCTTCAATAGGGACTGGATGGCTCCTTGAGAGACTCATTCACTCAGTAGAATTTAATCAGCAGGCATGCATACCACTCCTTTCTGTGCATAGAAGAATGCATGATTTGGAACACAAGCACAAAGCATTTTGGTGGGATTTATTCATTCATCTTATAGTAGAAGGAATGTGTTTGTGTAGTAGAGGAGATGTGGCTAATTCTTCAGGAACACTCATTTGAGTAAGTAAGTTCAAATGCATTATGGCACAAAAGAGGTGGAATTATGTCTCTACTGCTTCCTTTCTTAAACAGTGATTTGATTTACTATAGGTGATGGCATGCCTGAACTTTCAGCCATTTGAATGTTGAATGATCTAAGAACAATGCAAGCAAGTCCTTGTTTAATGTACAAGAAGCAGTGTAAAGTATAGTATTCCTTCCTACTGAAAGGTATAAGAATGCCATGCAATGCCCAACAGGGGCCAGTGGGCCAGACTGTGGCCTTTAAAAATTACATAGCTCTTACATTTAGCAATTTAGGGGGAGGATAACTTTTGCCCCCATTGTCATTTCTTCATTTATTTTTACTGGCAATACAATATTCTGTGGAGAAGTACTATATCTGATGCCTGTCTAAAGTAGATCCTCTGTGGAAATCTGCAGCCAATCAAAATTTCATATATTGACCTTAAACTCTGCAAGATTCTCTGCAACTTTTGCAATCTTTCTTTAACCATGGGATGAGTTTTAAGTAAACTTGTCCTGAACAGTGGTTTGTGTGGAAACCACGAAAAACTCAATGGCTGCAATGGAGTTCTCTCTGAGGTAGCGCGTACACATATAAAATATACAGGTTGTGTATACTGTAAAAGGGAATATATGGTAAAGCTTGACTTTTTTTTAACCTGATCTGGTCAATAAATAAGAACAGGCAGATTTATCTCAACTGCTGCCACATGGACCAATGATGTGTAAAATCAGATCAAACTTATGCAACAGTATTTTTGGGAAAACTTCTTATGCCATAGGAGACATTACTTTTGTTTTGGTTTGAGCACCAGTCAAAAATATGGATAACTTTTAAAACAAAAGTCATTTACATGCAGGAAAAGGAAATTTGCAGAATCACAAATGAGGATACATTACATGGTGTGTCGCACATTTTTCTGAGCTAACAGCGCAAAACTTTCATAAATAATGCCGAGTGCTTTATATGAGTCTGAACCATACTGACAGTAGTTTTAAGCAATAGATATGTGCATATATATTTCACTTTAACATTAAATTTCCATAGCAACTTACAAATGTAGTTTCTTTCATTTTAAAATTACAAATACTTTTTCTAAAAACATACAATAAGAAATGTAAACAGAATAATATCATAAATGTTTTTTCTTTAACTTTTAAAATGTGAATGCAAACATATGTGCTGTGTGAGAGGTGTAATGTTATATCTTAAAGGTTTTATAACAAAATATAATAAGTAGGAACTTTATGTAATAGTCCCTAAATGGTTTTTAATGTTTGCCAAAAACTCTGGTGATTTATTTTCTGTGACTAGTCTGAATGCAAATATAATTTAACTGAAATATTTTTCTATCTTTTTTTTTAATATTAGAAAATAAGGCAAGTCCATTTCTGAAAAAAAAGGTGCTGCACTTCTAGGATAGACATATCTTCTAAATCACTAGATAAACGCATGGCAACTATGAAAATTACCAATAATAAAAACATTAAAAATATCTGCAATTTCATATTCTGACAAGCTATTTGACAAAGTGACCCAGCATTAATTTCAGAAAATATTTTAGACTTCATAAATACAAGCAGCCTGTATTTACATAAATTATCTTCTAAACTAGGTTTCCTTTGAAAAAACACTTTTGTTTCTAACAGATATGTCCATTAAATTATATAAATGTTTCCAATGTGAAAAAGGACTATATAGTAAAATAGAAATATCAGCTAAAGTTACTTTTTTGGATTTGCTTTTTAAATATCTGCAGTTAGCTATTACAGAACTTTTCAGAAACAGAATGCCAGGAAATGAAAAACTGTACTTGTCATAATTGGTACTACAGTATAAAGAATCCACTGTGGGTTGTTAGGTTAAGTTCCCAAGTGTTCCAATGATTATTTTCAATACTTTTGCCTTTGATGGCTATTAAATTGTTTATCTTACTTTTGAACATCAATACATTACTTCACAATCATAGAAATCAGAATATACAGTCATTAAAAACTTAATTCCTTTTCATTTTGGCTTTTTATACTAAGCACATTTTATAACTATTTTAGTACTTCAAAACTGTAAAAAAATTAGACTTGTTAATACAAAGCCAATGTTCACTTATGCAAAATGGAATGTAATTTTTAGTGCCTCTTACCAAAAAGTGAGAGACAATTATGTTTTATATCTTTTCTAAAATACACACACCTCTTTAGTTTGTTACCAGAAGAAAACCAGATACAGTAGTATTACTTTACAACTTGCATTTCACTAGATTTGAGTCACGTTTATGTTGAGAAAAATCCTGCTCCCTTGTAACTCCATGGGAATTTTCCTCTTTGATTTCAGCAAGAATGTAAATGGGCTAAATGCCTTTTCTTGTAATGAATTCAGCCCAGATCAGTCAGATAATCTTGAAAATCTTTTACCCAGCAAAGCATAAAGAAACTTCTGTACAAACACTTTTGGATAAAACAGTAGTGCAAAGTTATAGTGCCCCCAAATTTGGCAACTCCCCATTTACTGTGATTAAGAACCAGCACACAAAGAATGGACTGCCTACCGTACTTTTCAAACACTGTCACATGGAGAAAAAAGATGCCCAATATCCCCAGGGAACAATAATTTCCATAATAATACAACCCAAGTGGTGGCAAAACTGAATCAACTGTAAAATGAATATATATTTTTTATATCATTTCCTGTTTGTGGAATGTCTACAGTATACTCACTTCCATTCGTGATGACAAAAAACTATAAGCCCAAAGATCTGGTAGAGATTAAAGTGAATCCCCAACAAAGCCATGCTTTCAGGTTCTGGCCAGGGATGAAAGGATATTTGTAATGTAGTTTTCCATTAAATGGTGCATCATAAGAACTATCAGCTACTAAGCTTACCAGAGCTGCTGCAGTCTAGGGGCTTGTATTTAAATGAGACTGGGAGATGCTTCCTTGGAAGATCAAGCTGCTCTAATGACTGTGGTCACTGCTGCATAGCGCTGAAGGGTTAGAAACCCCATATTTTTATCTGCTTCCTCTCCTGCACTAAGATCTGTAAAGGAGGGTATTTTACCTGAGAAACAGAGGGAAAACTTAGAAAGAGGCAGTCCTGAACAGCTGCATAATGTAGTTTGTCTCTAAAAGCTAAATAAAGGCAGACAAATTTCAGAGTAATTATATGTTAATTTTTCCTTAAAAATATCTGCATAAAGCATATATTTTGTAAGTGCATAATTAGAAAATACCTCTTTAAATATATACTTAACACATATTATGCAACTGATACGGTTTAACTTTGGTACAATCCTATGGTTGTTTTGTTTTTGTTTTTAGCCATGATAAGTAGCTCTCTCTCTCTCTCTAACTGCTGAAAATGTAGATTTATGATAAGTTTAACTGCAACCAAAATAGCTGAATCCATCAAGCTTTCACCTGAAATAAGATTCTAAGTAATCTGATTGGGGCTATACAGTGCTTTCGCATACTTACAAAAGAGGTCTCCTATGATGTGAGCAATACCTACTGATATCTGAATTCATTAATATGCATATTTTTGTTTTCATCTTTAAATTGGAACCACAAATATACTATGTCTCCCTGCTGTGTCCTGATCTCACAAGTTTATATTTTGTCACTCAGCTTCATGTAGAACATTTCCTAGAAGTCTCAACTCCCTTTTTATAGTTGCCACCTTAAAAATGGCAAGCAACACAGTAGAAAATAACATACAGAACCCTCTAATTTAACACTGTTCTCAAATCTTGGCAATTGTGTTACTCAAGTACGGTAAGTGGGGTTAAGGGTTGTTTTTTTGTTTTGTTTTGTTTTGTTTTTTGTTTTGCAATAGCTCTTAAAAGTACATAATTGCATATTCATCGTTTAGTTTGTTTCTCACAGGAATTCATTTACTTTTAATTTCTGATCATTGGCAGTGTTTGTATGTATAACTTTTTCCAATGGGTCTGCATTTTAAAATGGTTCTCCAACTCTTTGGCTTCAGAGGAATCATATAGCTGTGATAGTCCCATTATGGCGAGAACGTGACCTTTCCAAAGGTACTCGTCTGTTATCTGTAATACAAAGAGAAAAAACAACATGCCATAAAATTTGAAACATGTATATTGCAATGTCAAGAGGTTTTCAACAGTCCTGAAAATCATTTCAAATAAATATGTAAATAAGTAACTAGGAGCTTGGATCAGAGAAGTTTTACACTGCAGCTGCCAGGCTGAGTTCAAGAGTTCTGCAATCAGCAATAAATTACTTACTTGATCAGAGAAACAGGGTGATAAAAGCATTGGAAAAATCCTGAAGCATGCTCCCCTTGGAAATAGCAGATGACAACTAAAATGCTGGGTAAAAGTGTTATGCTATAAAGAACCTATGTACTGTAGTTTTGGAGGAAGGCAACTCATACTTCCACTGTGTGTCCGATGCAAATGTATTGAAAATGCACCATCTTGGAAACAACAAGACACACTAAAAGTGTAAGAGTTGTATGACTTCACTGCAGTTGGATACACATACTTATATAAATAGAACAGGTAAACAAGCCCTTTCTTGACTGAATGATCACAGAGTAATTATTGCAATGAATAATGAATATGTCCCTGTCCCATGAAGAAATAATCATGGCCTAATGCTTTCAAAGCGAAGTTTCAAAAGCCAGGAATGTGACAGAAAGCAGATTTTTCTTTGTTCCTGTAGACTTCAGAGGCTGCTAGTTTGCTGCATAAAATGCAACTGATACAGATAAAATTTTTCTTTGACAAAGGAATTCTTCTTTACCTACGTAAGTCCTAGACCAACAAAATCAGAAGCTGGATGACTGCTTAAGGGAGGGAAAGAATGCAGTGCAGATCTCAATACAGTGGAAGCTTCTCCTCAAGTGCTATGTATGGTTCTGGCTCCACCGTATTTTTGCAATTGTTGTTGGTATTTGTGCCACCTTTCCTTTACTTGCCTCCACCCATGCATGGTCAAGATAATGCATCTAAGGTACCCCTTTTGTGAGTGAATAAACCTTACTTACCCCCCCCCAGGTTAACAGACACTGGAAATCAAAGCTCAGCGGATTGTTGCCTAAGAAGAAAAAATTCCAGAAGGGGAGTAGCAGCCCATATGATGTGCTTCTAATACAGGGGTCTCAAACACATGGCCTGGGGGCTGCTTGTGGCCCCTAAAGCCATTTCCTGCGGCCCGCAACAACACTACTGTTACTGATATTTGCAATATTGTTGTATGGAAAGGTTTCAGTGTTGTGGCTCTCAGGCTAACGTACCAATCCTCATATGGCCCTCTACTAGTCCTTATGCGGCCCTTGTGGTGATTTGAGTTTGAGATCCCTGTTCTAATACAACAGTAAAGTACATTACAATTTTTAATACCAGAGGGGAAGGTACTATTTAATTGGTAATTTCTTCATATTATTAATTATAAATGTGCAAAGCCCATCATCTTTATAAACCATAGTAAATGCTGATGTCTTTTTATCTGCTTTATGATTTTTGACTCTTTAGGATTCATATTTTCTCATTAACAATGAAAGTTACAAAACCTTTTTCCCCCAAATGAAAGTTAAGAATCTCTCATAAAACAAGGAGCAAAAAGCCTTAAGAAAACATCAAACTTCCAGCACTTGGCATCATTGGATATTCCTTCCCAAGACGACCTCTGATCAAGTTAATGATAAGAAATTAAATTAGCAGTAACCTGAATTAGTTTATTACATTGTTTGCAACCGTTAAGTAATGGTTCATGTTTACACAGGATGGTGAGGAGAGGGATCATAGATTAGAGAGATAGGCTGTGCAGTGAGAAGGTTCTGACAACTACATGGGAAAGGGCAATGCAATGATCCACTTATTCTCACAGAGACAGGATTTCAGCACTTGCAAGAGATTTTTCTGAAGTCTTTCTAGCATCACTTACTCAAAGAGAAGTGGAATGCAAATTATACTGTGCTAATACCTTTGATTAAGCTGTTAGTAGCTATGCACATGTTACTGTATTTTAAATTGGGAAAAAAAAAAGATACTCTAGGCACCTTATGTAAGCAAAATCTCCATTTATGTTAAGGGTTTACAGGTGGCCAGGAAATGAAGTACTGGTGTATATATACTTTCATCTAAAACAAATTAATATTGTTATGGAGAATCTGTTGGACTGCAATATTAACACTGTTATAAAACGGCCGATGTACTGTAGTAATCAGACCCACTGAAAATGTGATTAGGCCTTTATAGTGATTCATAGTTTGTATATAGCATTTTTATCCATAGATCTCTCAGCTATTTTATAGGAAATGACATATACACTGAACTTTTAATCTCATAACTTTTATTTTGTAATTCTGTTTGTCAATTTGATTATATATTCATCATGTCTCTTATATAAAAGTGTTCCTACCTGAAGAACATAAAATGTGGTGGTCAAACACAGCAAGTAAGAGATAAAACAGTGGGTATAGAAATAATGTAAAAAAATCAATTCACAGATAATTGTTATGAAAACCTTTTATTACAAGAAGTTCCATAATATATACTAGATTCCACTTCATCCTAGTCTTGCACACAGCCGTCTATAATCATCTCTGTACAAATGTCTCAAAAAAATAAAGCATCACAGTTCACTATTCAAATGGACACAGGTACATAAGGTGTAACCATCTTTAGCCAAGACACTATTTCTCACATACACTATCATACAATTCATTCTAAAACACTTGTAAATAATGCTGTAGGTATGGTTTATACCTGAATCAATAAAAGATATTTGTTATAAAATGTATATAGTACATTACACTGGGACAGTGTAGTTTGTGTGCATGTGCCTCAGACTGCACAGCCAGCTACTAAAGGGGATTCTGTCCCAGTTCCAGCTCATACCCAAGCTGGGGGTCAGTCACTCTCCTGAGAGAAGAATAAAAGTGACTGAGGGTACCTCACAGGAAGGAATTCCCAAATGCGCCTTCATGGATTTCAAGAGGCTTTTGCATTTGGGTGGTGGCAGCGATACCACTCCAAGGCCAGGAATTGGTGGCCTTGGAGAGTCTTAAGAACAGGCTTTAAGGCCTGTTGCAGGCCCCCACATTCTGCACTCAGAGTGCCAAAGTGGGGAACCAGCCCTAACAGAGGCCTTTCTAGTAAAAGCCATACAGAACATTTACCATTTGCATATGATAAACTATATTTTGAGTGCTGTCTTTCAACCGGTTGTGCACGAAACTTATAGTAATTTAATCTAGACTATATTTCTCTTATTTTCTTATGTGAATATGGGACTGCAGCACAAGCCTTACTGATGTCTAGTGTGTCCATGTAAAGACACCTCCCACCCCAATTTTGACTACTTGTGGTGGTGGATATGCCAGTGGCCTGAGAAGGAAGGTGGGATGGGGTGGGTTCTGAGTTATTACAGAATTCTTTCTTAGGTCATGGCTGGTGATACTTGCCCATACGGTCAGGGTTTAACTCATCGCCATAGTTGGGGATGGGGTATGTTTGTGTGGAATTTTCTCCCGGGGTACATTGGCTAGAGCTCTAGTTTCTTTTTCACTTTCTTTCGTAGCATGCAGTATGGCTCACTTATTCATGAATTCTCTGTATCTTAAAGTTTTTAAATCAAGAATTGAAGACTTTAATAACTCAGTCATACGTTAGAGGTTGCAGGAGTGGGTAGGTGAGGTTTTGTGACCTGCATTGTGCAGGTCAGACTAGATGATCATATTGGTTCCTCCTGACCTTAGACTCTAGGAGTCTATGAGTAATCAGCAGGGATAGGAAACAAGGGCATTGTAGGCCCCATGCTTCTGTGAACCTAAAAAGGGGTCAAACTGAAAGATGACTGCACAGTCTTGCCTCTGCATGAGAAAATGTACCACATTCTCTCTATAATGCACACAAATGAGTTTAGTGAGAGCAAGCATTCAAAAGTTTCTGTGGATTAACAGTTTGTGATTTTCAAATCCTCATATCTAACTTGAATAAAATATTCTCTCTCATGCTTGCTATTCTCAGAGTTTAAGCATTTCTGCTGAGTTTTTAAATAAAAAAGGGCAGAGCAAGAAGCTAACAAAGTTTTAAGTCCCTGCTCTCTTCCCTCCAAAAAGTTAATGAAAACGGTAGTGGGGATGAGAATGGAACCATTGGGCAACCTTAGCTATTGTAGCTTCCATTCCCATAACAATAGTCACTATTTAGGGGCAGAATGGATATAAAGCTCTTCAGAGCAAAGAAATCTTTTGAAGGCTCTGCTGATTTGTACTGTCTTTAGGACATATACCAAGGGTAGCCAAACTTACTGACCCACCCCATACTCTGAGATTCCCCTTCTCACTGGGCAGAATCTTCTAACCTGCCCCGCCACAAGGCTGAAGCTCCAAGCTCTTCCCCTGCACCATTCTGGTAACAGAGAATGGAGGTGGAGGGGAGAGAGGGGGCATAGAAAACTCTGCAAGCCACACTTAAACTGCAAAAAAGCCACATGCAGCTCAAGAGCCACAGTTTGGCCACTCCGTCATGTACCATATTATCAGCAGAACACTTGCTTTCAGTAAACATTTACAGCATAAGATACTCAGGAAAGACCCATCCAACAAATTATTTATTTTAGCCATTTCAGAAGAACTAAGCAGGGAATAGGAGACAAGAGACATGCAGAAGTAGCAGAGAATGGTTTTATTTTTATCTATATCAATTCCAAGACCAGATGGGATCATTGTGAGCATCTAGTTGGATCTCCTATATAATCTTGAACAGAGAAATTCCCCAAAAAATTCTTAGTACAAATCTTTCAGGAAAAAAAAAAAGTCCAATTTTGATTTAGATATTGCCAGAGATGGAGAATCTACCCTCACCTCTTGGTAAATTGCTCCAATGGTAATTTATTCCCACTGTTAAAGATTTATGTCCTAGTTCCAGTATGAATTTGTCTAGCTTCAACTTTCTGCATTTTATAACTTTCCCAGCTAGATTGAAAAGTCAATTATTAAATAGCTGTTATCCATGTAGGTACTAATGATCAGTAATAAACCTCTTAACCTCCTCTTTTTAAAGCTAAACATACTGAGCTCATTGGAATCTATCATAATAAGGATTCTAAGGCATGCTTTCTCATCTGTTCTGTGGCTCTTCACTGAATCGTCTCCAATTTATCAGCATTTGTCTTGAATTGTTGACACTCTAACTGGATGCACTATTTCATCAGAAGTTGCAACAATGTCAAATAGAATAGAAAAATAACCTCTCTACTCTGAGTTGAGATTCCCCTGTTTTATGCATCGAAGTGTTGCATTAACTTTTTTGGCCACAGCATCATACTGAGAGCTTATTTTAAGCTGATTATCTACCAGGACCACCGAATTATTTTCAGAATCAGTGCTTCTCAGGATTGAGACCCTTTTCCTGTAAGTATATTCTGCATTCTTTGTTCCCAGACGTACGCATTAAATTTATCCATAGTAAAATGCATATTGCTTGATTTCATCCAGGTTACCAAATGATTTGATCACTGTATCCGTCTTCATTATTTTTCACTCTCCCAATTCTCTCTCTCTCTCTAGTTACATTTTGAGTCCTGTCAGTTTTTAATCCATTTAAGGTGTTCTATGTTAATTTTATATCATTCTAATTTTTTTAAATAAAAATTTGTGCAATAGCAAGTCAAATGCTTTGCAGTAGTATATAACATACAACATAATCTCATCAAATTAGTTTGACATAATGAAATAATAAGAGTTTTGTGGCATCTTAATGACCAACAAATAAGGTGCCATAAGATTCTCATTTTTGTTGTACACAGACTAACACGCTACCCCTCTGGAATTTGATTTGATGCATGTTTTAAACACCCATGCTGTATGTTAATTATCATGTTAAATATATTACCTGTCTATAATTTCTTTAGTGATCAAGTCACAGACCAGCCACTCCATTATTTTGCCCAGAACTGCTGGCAGTCCGACATGCCTGCATTATCTAGGACATCCCTATTTATCCTTTTAAAATATTCTCACATTAACTGTCTTCTCATCTTCTGGATCTTCCTCAAAGTTCCAAGACTTCTTGAAAATAAGCATTAATGATTCAGTAGGCTCCCTGGCCACCTCTTTTAAAACTTGCAGATACAAGTTATCTAGACATGATCATTTTAAAAAACTTCACTTTAGTAGCTGATGTTTAGGAGCTTCCAGAGGTGGTAACAGAATAGAAATAATGTTATGTGATACAACTACCTCATCTGTTTTTCCCCATATACAGAACTAAAATGTTAATTGAACACATCTGTCTTTTCTGTATTATTGAAAATGCTAACATTTCCACCTACTGATGGACTAATACCAGTTAGAGTTCTTTTTGTTTCTAATGTACTTAAAAAACTACTTATTGTCCTTAACTCTTATGACATAGATTTCTCTTTGATTTCCTTAGCATTTTTCTATAATTCTTAGCTTCTGAGATTAAATATTTTCTGCAGGTCACCACCACTATTTCACCGTGAGCCAGCTTGAACCAGAAATGCAACCCACTCACCTTCCCTCTGAAACTTTCCCGTTAACTACCTCTGTTTGCAGTTCTCCAAAGAAGCAAGGACTCCTCTGGCACTTAAAGACTAACAGATTTATTTATCACATGAGCTTTTGTGGGAGAAATTGCACTTTCTCAGATGCTTTGAGGAGGGGGGAAACTTACAGAATAGGATGAAAATAAATGCAAGGGAGTGTAAGACATGGGGTCGGGTCATACAGTAACAGCAAATCAGAGCAGCTGTTAAGATTCAAACACTGGGAAACAGCACATAGAGGAGAATGAAGTCAAATCACCTGTTGTAATGGGAAAAGAAGCCATAGTCACAGTTCAACCCTGCTTTCACACTATCAAACCTGCATTTCAATTCTAATTCAGCTGTTTCTCTTTGAAGTCTTGATGTCTCTCTGATTTTCTTGAGTATAGCTGTTAACAAATCATCCATAGAGTGATTAGAAAGATGGAAGTGCTTAGCAACTGGCTTTTGAATGTTGTGATTTCTGATGTGAGTTTTGTGCCCAATTATTCTTTTGTGCAGAGATTGTCCTCTTTGTCCAATGTATAAGGTGTTGGGGCATTTCTGGCACTTAATGGCATAAATCACATTAGTGAATGAGCAGGTAAATGATCCCTTGATGGAGTAGCTGGCTTGATTAGGGCCTATGATGGTGTCTTTTGTGCAGAGAGGAAGGCAAAGTTCTCAAGTTTACCTAGCAAGACTTTTTATACTAAGTCCCCCTGCTTAGCTCCAGTCTTGCTGATCTAACTCCAAAAGTTAGAGCAACAAGGCCCTTAGTAAAGCACCAACAAACAGACCTGCCTTAGCTGCTTACTCAAAGGCCCATGGTCCAGCTTCATAGTCTGTATACAGAGAATGAACAGAGTCTAACCAACAGCCCACAGATGGATCACATGGACCCCTCACCAATTCTCATTACCTCTGAGTAATGGGTTCACAGCTGAGCAGCCTCTGTTTGGAGCTCATTTGAAAACAGTAAGGCCAAAAAGAAAGTTAATTCAATGATCTGCACACAGGAAACATCATTTCAAAGCTAGAAAAATAAATCATATATGAACCCCTAATAGTAATTGGGCTGTGTAGGTAGGAAGAACTTATAAAGCAAGCAAACATGAAATAACCATAGCCTCCATAGTCACAAATGCAGGTATGAAGAGACTTAAATGAAAGATTTAGTGTAGAATCAGCATTTAGTATAAAGATGAACTTTAAACTAAGGTATTCACTTCACATCCGGTCACCAGACAAAGGTATCAAAGCTGGTTCAGTGGAGCATACACCTGATGCTTACAGCTCATCCAACGATGACAGACACTGTATGAAATTGGGGGATTTCACAACAAAGGCAGCAATATGGACCAAAATGATTAAATGAAATTTGATTAGGTCTTAAATTGCAAATAAAATAATGTCCTGAGAGAAATAGCTTCACCTTGATCTATCCACAGCGCCTATCTTTCTCCTTTTGCTTTATAGGAGACATATTGAAGGTTGGATAAAATGAGATGGGTGTGTGTGTGTGTGTGTGTGTGTGTGTGTGTGTGTGTGTGTGTGTGAGAGAGAGAGAAGTTAGTACTGCGTGGAAATCCCCCATCACCACTTAAAGGAAGGGCAAATGTATATCCTCAAAGAGCAAGGGGAACAAAACAAAACAAAAACAAAAACAAAAAACCAAAGTTTTAACTTGATAGCATCCAGCATTGCAGCAAAAAGCAAATGCCAACAATGCATATATGTTTACTACAGGAGCAGGTGAAAAGGATGGCAAATGATGAAATTTCTGTGCAGATTATTTATCCATCTGAGGGGCGCAAACATATGTAAGCTGTTGGACAAGGTTTGTTCATATAAAAAGTGTAGTTTAGGTCTGTAGAAGATGGGCAGCAATTACACCAAAATGTCTATATTGTGGGGACAACTATTGTAACTATAAGTCACCTATGAAGAGTGACAAGCTGTAATCATTTAATGCAGAGGTGATGGTCATTCTTTGATGTCTACACATGAATTTTAATATATGTGCAGATGACTTACTAGATGCTTGTGAACGTCCTCTATCAGTCCTTGGTTCCACAAACAATACATCCTGTAGCTGCTTGATAACTAGAGACTGATCACTATAAGCAGCACAGGAGAGATTATCTGGTTTATAAAAATAAACAGGCTTTGCATGTTAATGTTTGTATTAGTGCATAACATATCTCTTAAAACAGCGTGAACCTTTGCTTCAGCTGCAGTTCACATTCCCTGTTTTGTTTTGAATGGTGATCAGCCCACTTTTATTTAGTAAAACACTGTTCACAAAATTTGTTTAGAAATAATATGGTAAACTGCCTGTGGATACAAGGGGCCAAGATTTTTTTCCCCGTCCCTTCAAAACTGAATTAAACAGATTAAAAAAAAAATCACAGCAGTGCTAGACTGTGTAATAAATTAATGCATGTCTAGGACATAACTGGATCCTTCCATCCAATGGATTGAATCTGCAGTTAAAGTGGTAAAAGTCCAAATGTAATCTTACGTATTCTGTCTGAAAGTGGAATGCAAACCTTATTGCGCCATCTTAATACTTCATTTTCTTGTAACTAAATTGCAATTATAACAACATTTATATCTACTGTTAATCTGCTTCTGTATCATTTCAGTTTAGTTTTATGATGGAAATAAATAATATTTAGTCAACTCTGCTGTGGATGCATTCATTAACCATAATGGAAAATGACCCAGAGTAAAGACAAGAAGAGATGTCCAACTGTCAGTTTTATGCCATGAGATGAATGGGAGAAAAGTTTTTGCATAATTATTTCTTCTGAAAGTTATTCTAATTATATGACATTCCTTGATTTCACACTGAAATTTCAAAGGTATATTTTTTTCTACATTTTTTATGTATGAAGAATTACAGATCTGGTTTGAGGGAAAAAACAGTAGTCTTTTCTTAATGCTCAACAGTAGTTATGTTATTAAAACAAAATTCTGAATAGTTGCAATGGATTTATTAATTCCATAGCTTGTTATCAGCATGAAACTCTGCTGTGTTAGAGGAAAAACAAATTATATTGTACAGAACGGCAGTACTAAGATTAAATCACTTTTCTATATTTCACTTTCTTATCCATCCTGCCAGATATTAAAAGTTGGTGCTCTCTCTCTTCTTATGAACCTCTCTTTTTGCAAACTATCATGTCTAGGAGCAATATAGAGGTTACATTATCAAACAAACAGTTATAACAACTTAGGTGAGACTGAAATATTTGAGAACAGAAAAATGCACAATATACAAAACTATAGCATTTAGGAACACAAAACTAAATACATCTGATCCTATAATGGCTATAGAAGAAGTGTTTACTATGACGTATCTACCATTAATACTACAAGTGTATAAAATCATTCTCTTGGGGTTTAAAGGACTAATATTTGCATACTTAATACACTGACTAATTCATGGAGTTCAGTCAATTTTTTTTGAATCAGTCAAAGTATCAGTCAGAAAAACAGTTATTCAGCTTAACATCTGAACTGCTTAGAAGTAGCACCAGTGATCTTCTGTGGGCAAAATGTCAAAGCTCATTAAATAGACCTTTTTTGAAAATGGGTTTGTGCATTTCAGTTTCTGCATAAGGCTTTAATTTGCTAACTGAGCTTAGAACTCAAATGACAACTATGATATGCTCTTACAAAGTTAAAAACAGAACCTGAGAGCCTATGTGAGACTAGACAATAAACTGAACACACGAAAGCATCAATGAAATAATGAATCCTATGCAGTAGTGATACAAACCAATTTTAACTTATTGAAGACCACTTCAGTATCTACAGTATTCCTTTGCATTACTTCATACTCATCATAGGAAACCACCTCTATCTGCACATTCAAAGTATCTAATTTAAAACATATATTTGGTTATGGCTATTGGTAACTCTGTAAAACTATTTTCATATTAAATTTTGTTAAATAGCCCTACAATTAAAAACATGGATAAGGCTCCAAAACACTTAAAGATTAGTAAATGTCAACATTATGTTTTCATAGGTATCTTTAGCTCCCCCCCCCCCATCTACAAGCATTGTGACTGGAGCTGAGCAAAAATTTTTGAACTAATATATTTCAGCAACAGTTGTAGACTTGGGTCAACCAAAACATTTACTTAATTTGTGTTGAATTTGCTGGATTGTCAAAATTAGGAATATAAAAATTCTATAAAAATAAAAATGTTCCATTTAAACAGTTTTGAAACTCAAGGGTTTTTTAGGTTTCAAAAATCACTTTAGAAATTTTCTTCAATTTTATTTAAAAAAATGAAAAAAGTTTAAAAAATTTTAAAGCTAAGCATTGCGCTTTATCCATAAATAATTTTAAAAAGTTAGTTTGCCAGTTTTTTTTTTTTAAAACCACCCCAAACATATATTTATTTCTCAGAACTTCCTGCAAACTGGAAAAATCAATGCTCCACACAGCTCTTGCTCTGATAAGTCTGTCCTCTTCCTCCCCCACCCCCCGAACAGCTACTGCATTCCATATACAGGATGGATGATGTACAGTAAAATGAGACAATTGTTCAATGCTTCTTAATCTTCCACACTCACTGTGTGCCTTCAAACCTTATTTACTGCCCACCATTTCAAAACTTTACTGAATGTGAAATCTTATTTCTTTATGAGTCTTTCCACACTGCTTATCAGCATAATATCCAGGTACCTCACAATCTATCTTCATAACATTATGAGTTAGGAAAGCATTATTATCTCCATTTTGCAGATGGAGAACAACATTAGAGAGAAAGACTGAGGCTAAACTTTGCAGTGTCCATTAAACTGGATGCTTCAGTGACTGAATGCTCACTTTGAAGTACCAGAAATTAATTTGTCAGAGGTAGTGAGCACCTATAGCTCCATGGTTTCAGAGTTACGAGTACTCAGCACTTCTGAAAATCAGGCCTGGATTATCTCATGCTACTCTTAGAGAAAAGAATGCACACACCATTTGGAACATTTTGATCTAAGTCACAATCACATAGAAAGTAGTGACAAGGCTAGAACCTGATTCTGTCTTGGGTCCAGTCCAGTGCCTTAACAACAAGATCAGACTTTTTTTTCCTGCAACCCCTTGCCACGTTCACTGTACTTCTTCCACAATCTGTAATGAATGGGGAATGCATCCCCAGAGATAAAATTCACTGGTTTCACCACCTCTTGCCATTTAATACCCACTCTTTTTACACAAATGTCTCGCTGACCATCATTATGCTAAAAACTTTGAGTAAGTTCCATGAGAACAAAAATATTTAATGGCGTATGTATGGTTCGCATAGGTTCTAATACAGTGTTTATAGATGCATGTGAATATTACAGAGTTCTAGCTACTACAATTATATCAGATGAATCAAGAAAGATACCCTAACTTTATCTCTTTCAGAAGTTACCTCCAAATGTAACACAGTAAAGAAACTTGTCTGATTTTAAATCATGGGAACTCAAAAGTGACTACTTTGGGTGAGAATGTAAAGAAATAATGCTTAAAAAGAGAAAATTATAACCACTTTATCTCATTATTCAAACAAAAAGCAATCCCTCTAAGGAGAGGTGGGGAAACAAAAGTATCTAATACCTTGGCAACAGGTTAAATTAAACAATTGAAACGAAATAGTGAAAATTCCAGTGTTCAGCTAAACTAAGTTTACATAAATTGCATATGTCCCACCTATGGTTCTTGAGGTTTAAAAACATTTCTTCTTAATTTTCAAAAGTTTAAAAAATGTAATAAATCTCAAGTGGGAAATTATTCTGTTATTCAAATAAGAAAATAGTGCCTGCCATTCCCCCACTGAAAATAATTGCTGCTTAAAGTTTCAGAAATATTAGCAAACAATTGTGCGGTCAACTATGGCCAATCCATGTGTAATTACTTCAACTGTATTCATGTACAATTTGCAACATAGTTCCGAAAACTGTGGTTTTTGAAGTCTCTAAAAAGAGCACACAGCAGCAGACATGACAACTAGAATCTGGAATTTCATTTTAATTGTAAAATCAACTTAGAGCTCATTTTTATTTTGTAATAAAAATGTGCCAAGATATAATGGAATGAATACATTAAATCCAATATGCAAATATAATGTAACTGCCTTCATTCATTTACAAGATATGTCAGGGATGACTGTTTTTCTTAGAGTAGTTTTCTGAGTTATCAAGACTAAAGGGCTCATCTCAATCTACTGGGTTTTATGCCTGTAAGGGAAAATTACTTACCTTGTAATTATATTTCTATGCAGATATCATCCTCTCAGGATTCTGTCTCTGGAGTCTCAAGCCTGCAGCATGAATCTGGATAGAAATCCCAAAACTACAGAGTTTTGGATGGCTACTGTATCTGCTTCATAGCAACAGCTAGAACCATTAGAAACAGCTAGAACAGTGTCTTAAACTTTCCCAATCCTTTTCCAAGCAAAAAGAAGAAAAATTCATCTATATGCATTGGTAAAAGCAAAACCCCCAAATGCTATGGAAGTTGGTAGTGAAGGAGTATATTCAGAAAAGCAGCAGTACAAGGAGAAATATTTCATTTCCTTTTAAAGATAATTCTGTGACCATGCTTTCAGAAGTGAAGAGTAAAAGACCATCTAATAAATGTTATGGCTCACATGTCACAGTAGCAGGCCAGAACTAATGTCAGAATGCTGCACCCGCTGGTATGCAGGGAAAGCAGTGGTGTTGGTGCTAAATATGTTGTCTTGAGGAATGTGTGGCCAAAATGTCTTGTGTAGGAAGTATGAGACCTAATACTACTACTACTACTACTACTATGTGATGTTGGCATACTTAAAGAATTGATGTGATTGTGTCCAACGTCAGTCTGTTATTTTAGACTTCCCAAAAGAGAAAGAATGATCCTGCCCAGAGCAATCAAAATAAAACAGAACAGTACTTCATGTTAAAAGTAAAGCAAAAACACCTTACTGAGTAACTTCAAAATGGTCACATGAAAAAGGAGCTAAGAGATTAATTTAGCAGTGGGAAAAACATAAAAAGTTCCATTTTATCAGAGCGATTTTGGTTGAATCAGCACAGAAGATGGGGAAATGCACCCTGCACGGGCATTTGTAAGGCCTACACCTTGGGGACTCAATGAAAGCATTTGCATCAAATATTTATTTATTCATTCATTTTAAATTTTGCTCCCTGTGAAAGCCTAATGAGATATACATCTCATTTTCATTAGACATGCAGGGGACAATATTCATACAATCCCATTGTACTTTACTGCATAAACAATATAATACAGGAACAATCTAATATGGCAGACTATGGCAAATAGACATAATTTCATTTAAAAATACTTCTAAAACCCCAAAACTCTGAATGCTTCCTTTGGTGGAAAACATATAAATTCCTGCCAATAAAAAAGGTAACATTTGCCAGGTCTAAATTATAAAGGAAAGCTTTTTAATGGCAACCATTGTAGCTGCTTTCAGCTGGTTGGGTCAGCAATTCCTAGTTGGTTTGATCTCTGGGTACATTACAATCAATATTTGTTAAAAACGAAAGGAGCTCCTGCCCCATAAATTGCTACAGAATCTTTCTAACTGTGTAAGAAATTAAACACTGAGCTCTGATTAGTATGACAGCAATGATAAATTGTGAAGTGGGCTATCCTTTCAACCTCTTAATTACAATAAGTGTTTAGAGTGATTGCACTAATAATTAGTAAGCAGGACACCACGCTGTCTGCAGATGAAGAACTCTAAACCACTGGCACAATACTTAGCTTTCCAATGAGCAAGTTGTGCAGCTGTGATGTTCATGTTAAGATGGAACATAACCACCTCAGCAAAAGAATGCAAATTCCAGTTACTGTTGAGATTTTTTTTTTTTTTTTTTTTTTAGGTAGATCATGGTGAGTTTGGCTTCTTGTATACTCTGACTGTAATGTTATCATATCTGCAGCAGATTGAATTAGACAACCTATAGGCAAGAAACATTACAGTACAGTTTCCGCAACACAAAATATTGTCAGTAGCTGTAAACAGCTACTAAAGGTGACCATTAACTGTCTTCTTCCTTTTCCCCGTAAAACATTTGCACCTTATGTCCTGGTAAGTTACGATTCCTTTGCTAATTGTACGTGACATGGGATAAGACAGAAGGCAGCCACAAAGCCCATTATTTTCCAATCCTTTCTAAGTGCTAGCGGCTGAATGCAATATTCCCTTTTAGGTATCTCATATAGTAGTTCCTATGAGCGATTCTGTTAATTTATTTTAGTAAACAATGAGGAATAAGAATTATTTAAGACAATTAAGAGTCCCAGAACTGTCATCACTTAATTAAGCAATCTTTCTGAAGTACTAAGTAAAACATACACTTAGGAAAGGGTAGCATTAGGAAAGCTGGTGATATATTCAGGTTTGAAGACATGGTCATCTTAACTACAGTGCTGTTAGCACTCTATTTTGAAGCAAACAGACTGATCTTTCAAGGTGTGGGTGCATGTGAGAGCAGAGTAAAGTGAGGACGTAAGTCTGTATCATGAGACTGAATACTAACAGAATGATGTGTCCAAGAGCTTACTTGGCACAGGGCTAGAATTGGTGTAAAATAAAGATCTTTCAGGAGATGGTATATCAAGCAAGCTAACTAATAAAAAACAGGCAAGGTTGCCATACCACAACAGGTTACACTAGTTCATCTACAGGTTTCTGAAAACCATTAGAATTTATTTGTATTCTAGGTGCTTAACCAATTAATCATGTCACACCTTTTATTCTGTCAATGTTTTCTTTTGACTTTTCTCATTTACACTTCACAGAGTCTGAAAAAAGTTTCTGAACATCTTTTTGATTTTATCACTAAATATACTTTAAGATCTCACCTTCTGTTTCAGCTTTTAAAGTAATTACCTGTGGAGAAAGTCAGAAACAGGTATTTCTCTAGAGTGGGTCTAATCAGCTTTGCACTCATTGGCTAGTCTTAATACAATCCATATACAAGTCAAACTCAGAAAGTATTCTAGGACAGTGTTTCTCAACTTCATTTTTTGTGTGTGTGTGTGTGTGTAGATCTCTAAAAAAAATATTTGAATGCAGGTTTGGATTTTTTTGGAAATCTTAGACATAGCCTGTTGACACCTCAGGCATCTGTGGACCTTGGGCTGAAAACCACAGCTTCAGGACAAGTGATTTATACTCTACCTTTAGGACTAGGTACTACTTTTCTCATCATCTTGTCTGATGTTGCAGATTAATACAATAGAACCTATAGTTGTAGCTGGCTCATTTATTAAAATTTCTAACATCCTATGATTATGAAAAAGGGTTTTTAAATGCAGTTACCTTCTGGGTATTGGAGGCTAAGCAGTTGGCATGTTTTATTTTGGTTAATTAATATTTTAAACCCCCACTATTACTTTTATATAAAAAAATGCTTCAGTAGGCCTCTGGAACATGCTTGGTGAAATAAATCTGAACTTGAACTTTCAGAACAACATAAGGTGGCATTTTAAATGCATTGGGATTCGTCTTTTCTGTAACCTGAAACCAGAAAAGATCAAATTATGCCGTTTCCCTGTATTCAGCTGTGTCCTATACCTATGAGTTAAATCTTAATCACTGAGCAAATGTAACTGACAGTTAAAATGGCTATACTGTGATTACTTCAAACCTTTATTAAAAGTCTGAATTTTCAAGAAATTGATGCAGCAATACATTCAAAAGTCATGCTTGGAGAAATCACTTATACATTTCACTCATTTAGGGCCAAATCCTGAACCTCAGTCACAAATGGTGAGGCCTGGCACTATATGGGAGATAGACATTTGGAGCAGAGCAGAAAGGGGAGAGAAAGAGTGCTTTCCCAAGACTACAGAGCTACTACAGAGGAGAAAAAAGGCCAGTGGATGCTCGTGATAATCAGTATTCTTACATTCACCCTTGTTATAAAACTGTTATGGATTTTGTACAAAGTATGCCTTCTAAGGTATCCTTTGAAAATCCGTAATTGGCTGATCATTAACACCATGGTAAAATGTGTGTAATGAAGTCATAAGAGTCTACTGTATGACTTTACAGGGACATATTCCAACTTCAGGAAAGCAGGCACAAACCAGTTCCTCAGAGACAAAAAGCAACCTGATGCCTCAGCCAGGTGTCAACAAAATCAACCTGATCAAGAGGCTAATCTTTGGCAGGAAAGAGGGTGTGAGCAAGAAATGCACATTTGGCAAATGAACAGCTGGATTTTCCTATCTCCACAGACCTTCTGTCTTCTAAAAGCCGGCTAGACATGATTTTGAAAGGAAAAAGAGGGAAGAGAAAAAGTGGAACAGATGCTTCAAAATACTTCTCCTTTTCTTTCTACCCATGGCTTCAAGACCAGCTGGAAAGTAGGGATGTAACACTGAATTTTGGGGGAATCCATTTAACTTGGTAAGTTAGATATTAGTTGTGTTACAATTTTTATTTCTTTGTAACCAATTCTGACTTTCATGCCTCATACCTGTAATCACTTAAAATTTATCTTTCTGCAGTTAATAAACGTGCTTTTTTTTTGTTTGTTTGTTTTTAATCTAAACCTGTGCGCTTTGACTGACATGCTTGGGAAACCCCAGTTGAGACTATAAGAGTTGTGCATATCTTCTATTGTCAAAAAGGGTGGTGGGCAGTATCTTTCTGTGGAAAGCTGGGGAATGGGAATTTGCTGGTGTCACCCTGCATTGTAATACATTAGTGGCTGGCTATAGTACTCATACAGTATAGCAGGGTGTGATTTACATTGTCGAGGTTGTGTGAGAGCTGACCAGGAGTGGTTGCTCTCATAGCAAAGCAGCGTGGGAGGCACTCCACAAGGGGGAACTGAGGTTATGCTGCTGTCCATCTCTCTCAGTTGTACCCTGTGTAATGCCACAATGCTGTAACACCATGACAGAGATGGGTACATCACACTCTGTCACCTGAAAGTTAAAGACTTAACTGAATAAACAGTGTGACTGCTAAATGCCCCCTGGCATGGACTCCCCATGCCCATTCCTTTGAAAGGTTCATTGCTGCTAGCTTTGGAGCTGCTCTGAAGCAATGTATAAACACTGTACGTTGACCTGGCTATAGGGAAGTTTACTATTTGACCATATTGGTTTAGTTTAATAGGATCTGTCAGTAAAAACAAACGGAAAAGGAAAAATGGCTCAACATAAGCCACTTCTCAGCAATCACTTGAGAGTTGTTAAAAAATGTCAGGACAGGAAAAGGCATGTGAACACAAGAGTGCAAAAGAACTATGGCAGATTTCAAAATAAATACTCTCTCAAGAGACGAGTATAGTAATTTAGAGGAACCAGACAGAGACAGGCACGTGCTAGGGTGTTCGGAGACATTAGGCCTGCCTTTGTTGCCATCAGGGCTGTTAGGTAAGATAGATATTTGAATAGACCATTGTTTTAAAATCCTTTTTCTCTAAAAGCTTTGTCCCCACTGCTAGAATAAACAATACATTATTTTTTAAGAAAGCTGACTTGATCACAGACTCTAGAAAGGAAGAACCCACTTGGACTTGCTGGGTAGGAATGGTTGATACACAGAGTACTACTGAGACCAATCTACAAGTGTAGGAATTGTGGAGTTCCATCCTAAGAACAGGTAAAGGCACCAGGTCTAAGACCTGAGGAGGGACATTCAGAGGAACCAGAAAGGTGACAGATATGGAGCAGGTCCTGTAACTATGACCCATGCTCTTATATGTACAGTTAATTGCAGGTCCCTGTCTGATTCACATAAAACTTTGGCTTAGAGTGACTAAAAATTGTTGTTCATTCTGTTTTATACACAAAAATGCTTTAGAAATGGATGCTGTGCAAGTTAGAATGTTTAATGGTATGTGGGTTAACATTTCCTAGTCCACTGCAAACTAGCTACCTAAAACTGTGATTCTGACATTTGTTTCATAATCGCATTCAGTAGTGATACATCTTTCCTATTCTGAGTTAACAAAATTCAAAGAATTTAAACATCACACAATATTAATGTGGGGGAAAAGATAGGATTTGAATGCCTTATGTTCAAACTATTTAATTAAGATAGCTTTTTGGTACTAGTAAGTCCAATGAAGTATACTGCCACATATCCCTGTGAAAGGAAAACATTCATCAAGTTAAAAATTCCTGAACTTTTGAAATTCCTATGTGACAGTTACATTCCATTTTACTCCCTTTGGTAACACCACCACCTGGGGGATGCCGCAATGAAAAAAACTGAAAGCTCTTTCAGGACTGGTGCCTGTGAAAAGCCTTATTTTAAAACAACAACACATGCCTGCCTCCAGGGTTACAAGACAAATCAATCTATTTTCTCCTTTCCTCCAAGGGTAATTGGCCTTTAAAAAACACAGAGGAAAATAGGCCTCCATGCCAGTGGATGCAAACCTATACACATCCATTCTGTCTCATTTGGAGATTGAATTCCTGGGTGAAAGGAGACTGGAAAGAATAAAAGAAGGGTGAAAAAGAACTACTGCATCAGGAGGGTGACTAGACAGCTTGGAAAAAGAGGCACTGTATTACTTGGGTTTGGAATTTAATAAAACCTACCTCCATTAGTTTTGATTTTTATATGGTGGAAGGCTAGGAAGGAAGAAACAGAGAGAAAGAAAAACAAATCAATGTTACAACAGTTCTAGGCTAAACTCTCACCCCCTGAAATCCATGGGAGTTCTGTACCTGCCAAGTGTTAGTAGGTTCAAGTGCTACAAGTGGCCTTATTGAAAGTTTACTAATCTATGCTGACTCATCATCCTTGTTCAGTTTCCTTTTCCAAATAGCAGTTGTGCCAGTGGCTAAGCTATCTCCCCTTCTACCAGGTAGTATAAAATAAAGACAAACTCTGCTGCAAATGTCACTCGAGTACAGTAGTCTGTGCCATTCATCACTCTACGGGTCTGGGCCAAAACACCTGGTCTGCAGAAACTGAAAACCTTCAAAACCACATGATTTTGTTCATCCTTTTCTTAGCTTTTTATTTGGTCTGATATACAGTTAATCCTAGCAACAAAGTCATGCATGAAAATATTTTCTAAGCTTATAAATGAAGGCTGCATATTCAGCTAAAATAGAATTGGCCCTACAAAGAAAGTTGTCGAAAAACAACACAATGCTGTCCTTTAAAAACAGCATCAACTCCCCTTGGAGCACAGTATTGAAACTGTTCCACTAAATCTTTAATGTGAATTTGCTCAATGGGACTGTGTATACAGGTGTAGAGCAATTATTAGATTTGATATCTGAATGAATTCAGGTTCCCATTAGAGCCTGAATGCTTCACTGACCCCATTATTTTCCTTCCACTACTCCCAGACCTGATCAACTTAATTATTCTGACTAGTGAAACATTTAGGACATGAATTTCTGATTTGTTTTAAACCAAATGGGACAACTGAAAATGCTTCATTAAAAAAAATTACAGAAAAGAAGGATGAATTCTATTATGTGTTAGAGCCTGGAAGCAGGTCAGGCCCATGATATATGGTATCATACAAATTCCATACTATGCTGTATTTATATTCCTCTTCTTTTTCTATGAAATCTGCTCCCGAGCAAACCTCCTGATGTGCACCCTTTCTGATGGATCACTGGGACAGAGCAGCAGGGCTGCTGTCAGTGTTACTAGAAATCCCATGGCTGAATTTTATGGATTGTGCTAAACATTTATCTCTACATCTTTAGTTTTTTAACATGTCAAGTATTCAAAAATGCAAAAAGCATTTCAAAGAGCAAACAAATTACGTGTTTGCTTTGGCAATTCATAACAAAACAGGGACTGAACTGTCTAGTAAGCATCTTATCGTTCCCCTTCATAGCTAACATGCAAAGCACATACCCTTTTACTTGCTGTACTAAAATAAAATTATATTCACTAATAAAAAAGGCATCTTATGTCTGCTAGGACAAATTTGCTGATACAAAAATGTGTTTCACTGGTTTAACTGGCACCTAGTATTTTATTTTTAAGCAAATATTATGGCATGTGGCAAAAACAAAAAAATCAGACTATGCACATTTTGAACAGATTTGAGCTGATGCTAATAAACACCACTATTCATAAATAATATAACTTAAAATGACTTCACATTTTTAGGACTACACCTATCTTCCCTAGTCTCTCCAATACATTAGCACTGAAAGTAAGTTTTACTTCAAGGCTACAAAACGGGAGGAAAAAATAGAGGCAGTAATGGCTCCTGAACTTTAAGTAAACAAGCAACCATAAAGTTAGTATCTTCTGATCTGTATGCGTTTGTCCTTAAAAAGAATGAAACTGACATCAAAGTGGTCCCCTTGCCCCTTGCCTCCTTTCACTAATGATATGTAACGGCTGCTGAGCCTGCAATAAACGTGTTTATGTCCAGTCAGATTGCCATCATTTTACAATCCAATCTGATTCTTTTAAAAAAAAGTAAGTCGCAAGAGACCAGCACCAGCTCGTGCTTTGAGGCATTTCCTGACATCAGCCTTCACTTTGCACTTCAGCTGAAAGCACTAGATTTGACAAAACACACAGAAAGTCATGAGAGAAGGTTCTTCACCTCTCCAAAACTGCCTGACAGGAGTCAATAGCAAATCGTTCACAAGGCTACAATCAAAATCTGCCAGATGAAAGTCCAAGGGGAACCTCACTAGCTATTCCTTACAATATTTTATTAAAGAGGGGTGTAAGAATGTATTTGCCTCAGCAGGAATATTTTTCCTCTTCTGGTTCAACTCAATCAGTTTTAGCAGTTGGCAGTTTAAATACCAGAAGTTACAGGTCTCCTGCGCACAGATGCTTTTTTCTTTGCATACACCATGAAAGCAATGAATTCAAAGATGGAAAAGAAAGTGGAAAGCTTTTCTTTTCTGAAAATGAATTTCTTTTATAATGGGAGCAGGATAACATTCTTCTGAGCCCTGAGTCTTTCCTAGTATTTGCCTATAAACCAGCTACCATCGTTCTTTCTAGTCCACAACTTCAGTGGCCGTCAAAGGCAAACAACTTCCCCCATACACTTCCCCTGTATTTTTAATGCAGCAGCAACAAATTCTCTTTATAGAAAAATAGTGACAACTCCAAAATCGCTAGTAGTCTACATGTAAAATGAAATATTTTAAATAATACAATAAAGGCAGCCAATCCATAATTATTATTTTTAGATTAAATAAAATATCAACATTTTTTATTTATACCTAGGTTAACATTTGCAATTCAGCAGTTTGCGATATTTACATGGAATTGAATATGCTATGAGAAAACTTAAAACTGCATCTTTCCTATCCGAGTGGCTGGTGCAAGCAGTAGTCATTAGTGCCTGTCCATTGCCTTCATTAAACAGCATTAAAGAAAAGCTCCTGTTTGAGCCTGGCGCGATGATCTCATTATTACCTGTTACTTCTCTAGGCCCACCAACTGTGAATTACTAAATATTGTATGTGTCTTTAATGATAACTTATTTGCAATGAAGGCATGTGCAGGCTATGAAATATGAAACTTTCCCTTATTAAAAGATTTTATACAAAAAGCAATTTAGAACACAAGACAAATACATTTCAAACTATCAGGTAAAATATAAAACAACCCATATAGCTAAATTTCTCTCTTGGCTAAGCACAAGCTGCTCCCATTGAATTCATGGGATCCAAGGGCAGAACGTAGCCCTCAATACTGATTTCTTCATGTATTACATCTATGCCAGCTGGTACACGCAGCAGCAGAACAATAGATTTACAAAAGTCTGATCCTGATCCCCTTGATATCAGTGAGAATTTTACTTCCAACTTCCATGAGACCAGAATGAAATCCCTAAGTTGTAACAAATTGCATAGTTTTTAATAGGAAACACAAAATTTTAAAACTCATTCCAGTCTTTTTAAAATTAAAAGAACAGTTAATGCACTAAAGATAGTCAATGTTCTATTGTGAGTGTTCTCTCGAGTTCAAAAAGTTACTATATAATGGTATTTGCACATAATGCCAGCCTACTGTGATACTCTTATGTGGATGATATAGTACCAAAAGTCAAACACACTGAATTATTTGGAAAAGAAATTTAGCAAATAAATAGTCCATAATTCACCTCTGCCTTATTATATAAAAATATGAATAAATGTAGACTCCATTCCTTCTAATCCATCTTTGCACATTCCCTATTTTCCATCCTGGAAGAGACCTGTCTGATTTTTAAGAGTAAAAATATGTAGCTGCAGCAATCCTTTCCATACCATCCTATGCTAAGGCCATGAATGGGGGAAGGGATGGCTACAGAAGGCTATTAGAGCAGCAAAATGCCACCTGAGGAACTCCTGTTTGGAAGAAGTTTTTAGCTAGTGACTTGTTCCTTTGGCTTACAGCCTCTTTGCACTCTCAGAGTGGGTTAGAGAAGTAGAGATAGAACACGCAACAAGAATAACAATATTTAAAGACGTTACAGCTTTTTAACTGAGCATTATTGATAGATTTCACAAATGTTTTCTCTTGTACATACCACATAGAAAACGTTAGTTCCAAATGAGCCACTGAGCTTGTGGATGAATGATATTCATTTTCAACATTTTTAATCCATCTATTTAGACAACAGCTCCTTCAATTTTTTTTTTTAAAATCCTGTTTACATTATACACTATAATGGGGTCAGCCTTTTCTAAATTTCCAAATGCATATTAGAGCAATGAACCCTTATTTTTCTATGTAATGAGCTGTGAATGGTGGGAGCCTATATTCTGCATTATTAAAACTATCATCCATATAAAAAATAAAACAAGAACAGATTTGAACAGTAGAGAGATGCCATAAAGTTGTGCCATTTGGCAGAAAGATGTACAGGCATAGAGTCTGTCATATCAATCTCATGGGCTTAAATGAACAATTTCTTTTTCTTTTCTTTTCTTTTTTTTTCCCTTTTTTTTTGTCTTTGAAGCAAAAACAACTTAGTTAAAACAAAAGAAAATAAATTACTCCTTAAGTCCCTATGTCTGAATAAAGCTATGACTGACACGAAATGTCTAAAGCTAGGACACACTGTCCTTTTCTTGTCCCATGGTTCCTAACAAAAATTAGTTGGATTCTCCAACTAATGCATGATATTGTTTTTACAAGCCATAAGTGTTGCACTGCCTAGGCAAAATAAGATAAATTCGGAACTGAGTGGCAGCCTTAAACCCCTTGATACCACAACTCCAGATTTCTGACACTATAAACTCTTACAAAATGCATTATCTCTAATGGAAGGAACACCAGTGCCAAGGTTAACTTCGACTGTCATTGTCTTTGTCAGCTTATGTCATAATCTTAACATTACTTACACACAGTTTTTGTTTTTTAATATTCTACTTGGTGTTGGCAATATTTTTCCTCCCACCAGCCCTGAATTTTAATTTAAGTTGATTTACAATATAATATAATTCACAGTCAGGTGACAGACAAATGAGTTAAATGAGAACTATTTTTCACAAAATCAGTTCATTTATTCTTTGACTCTGAATGAATTACATGTACATCAACAGAGGCATTCAGAACACAGATAAAATACTTTCACCATATGCATGGTGATAGAGCTTACTGTTGGTTATTATCTAACTATGCTACAGGATGTTAGTCATTCCTCCTTCAAGTCAATACATTAACTTCTTTGCTTTTGAATTATGCACTCGCCCAAACAGCCTCCTTAAGATCTTTTCTTACTCAAAGATTTCCCAATCTTTTCCCCCTGTGCTATACAGGCTACCCTAGTTTGTTAATCTTGCTTTATGATTAACAGCCTCAACAACCTGATTTACCTTCCATTGTGCCTTTCCAAACTCAACAATATTTTTGCTATAGTACATTTGGATGAACTGCACACAAGATTCCAAATGTAGTCTAAATAATGCTGAATAAGGCCATGTATATATTAACACTTACATTAGCAAAACTTTTGTTGCTCAGGGTGTGAAAAAGCACCCCACGGAGCGACAAAAGTTTTGCTGCATAAACATGCGTCTGTCAGCATAGCTACCATCACCTGTTGAGCTGGTTTTATCACAGCCACAGGAGAGCTCTCTCCTGTCAGTATAAGGGGAGTGTACTGTGCTTTTACAGTGCCACTGCTTATAAGTGTAGCCATGGCCTAACTGCTAGAAACCATGTGCCAGTATACACAGCAGAACTTTTTACACTCCTTAGGTGTTTTTTTTCTTGTGTGTGTCTGTGTGGCAGCTGTTACATTACCACTTTCATTCCCATGATATTTCCTTGTCTACATACTGCACTGTGATATCTTGTCAACAATAGATTTCTTTGTTAATTTTTGTGCACATCTCCACATTAAACAGCATGAAGCAGTTATCAGCTGAGAAGCTGAATTTTACCCACATCAAAATACAATCCAGACTAAATGGTTTTTCTTTAGCTTTCTACTGAACAGAGACAGAGAGAGAGAAGATGAAGTCACCCAGCAAACACCATGAACGCCCATAGAAGCTACAGTGAAATTAGTGGAAACCAATTAGTCACAGTAGTGAAACAAATTAATAGAAACAAGAAGCTTCAAAGTTAAAGCTGAAACTAAAAGCTGAATCATTCTTCCTATATGCAGGTTCCTCAAAATCTAGTGGGAGTGGGCAGGAGCTTCAACATCCTTACTCCATTGAGCTCAAGGATCTGTAAGGAATACAAGCCCTAGCCTGTCCATCACTGCACCATAATCTCTTGGTAGGACAGCATTTCATGCAATATAGCTGCTTCACAATGGCGCTTTCCCCCAGCCCACTGCAGATGCGTGGAACTTGCAACTGCACTGTGCTGAAAAACAGCCTTCCACAAACTTCCACAGTGAGTACATACTACCACCACCCTTACAGTACTTCCACTTCTTTTTACTCTCACATGCCTGTTTCCACACTGTGTTTTGCTGTTTTCAGGTAATAGATTACTAACAACCTCTGCACTCCTGGCCCCTGCATCAGTTTTTAATTTCTTTAATAACTTATTCTATTATTCTTCCCTGACAAACTAATGCTACTGTATCTCAGGATAAAATTCATCCCTCAGGTCACAAATGTGATATTGTGTTCCAGCTCCACTGACATCCATGGGTGAGCTACACCTATGCATAAGAGTAAAATCCATAGCGTGAATTTCAAAAGAGAAAATTTCTTTTAATATTATGAATGCTTATATAAACAAGAGACTACAAAGTGGGTATTAGGGATAACCAAACTGAATCTTACATTTACAGAGCAGCACAGATATCCAACTTGCCAACTAGCACAAATAATTGTGTAATATTATCAGCCTGATATTTGGGTCACTGTCTCCACTGCTGTCAGCTGTAGCCAGTGCCACATAGCTGGCATCAGCTAAATACAGAGCTCTATCTGATGTACCAGAGAGAAAAGAATCTCCCTATGGCTGCACTATGCTAGTCTCTGTAATAGAGGCAAAACAGGAAAAGAAGGAAGTACCTCACCCTGGTTACCTCCCCAATCTCATTTCCCCTCTTCCTAGTCACCGCAGTGGAGAGTGGAAATAAAATACCCAAATATCATCACCCACTCTGTGGCCTTCTTATCACAGTGGGGAAATGATACATATCCACCATCCAGAATCCTCAGCCCCTTTTGCAGTTTTTGTGGAAAGTCCTCCCCCATAGAGGGACCACTCTGCACCCCTTCCTGACTTTAGCTTTCCTTTTGGAGATGCCCAGTGATATTTTAACTCCATACTCCTGTTGTCTTCAGAGTGTGGCTATATGGTTGACCATCCTTCCGTTAAAAGCCAGGAGAAGCTGTCCCGAAATCACCTGTGTATTCTGAGAGGAGTAGACAGTCACTCTGCTCCCTTCATCTCTTCTGCAATTCTCTTCTCATCTGATTTCACTGGTCCTTTAATTCAAGAGGTGAGAGATACTGCATATCACTTCATTTCCAATACAGAGGAACCAGGGGCAGGGCTAAGAAACACTAATGCCACCCCTAAACTGAAATGAACTTGGGAAGATTTTTGGGGAGATGAAGTCTTTTCTTCTCCTTCCCCTCATTGTGGAACATGAAGCAATGGAGGGGAATGAAGGGGCAACAGCAAGCTGACCATACTCGGATGGCAGCAAGAAGGAAAAAGGTGTGGAAGAGGTCACTGTTGACAGGACAAAAAATGAAAAAGCATCTCAAGAGATCAGGCAAGAGATCAGGGGTTGGGCTGGGGAGGTCAGGGAAAATCAGGTGACTTTTCCCCCCTTCTTTCTAACTAGAAATTAAGCTAGAGGAACAGAACATAGAGAGTTTGAGACAGCTTGTGATTTATAGTCACAAATCCAAAACAAAATGCAGAACATTGAGATTTAGTTTCCCAGGCATATCTGATATAAAACATCAGCCAGTGCACCCAATGCTAATGCTCAGAGCTAAGCTCAACATATTCAGATATGGATGTGTAAACTTTACCATGCATTTCTGCCAGTGACGCTACAGTGACTCTCTGGCTCTCCTGAACACAGATACCTTGAATTGGTAATGTGATTCCCAGAGAATAGTTCGAGACCATTTCACTAAACAAAACTTCAGCCTAGAACATCCAGGTCGAAAGCTGTTGTGTTAACCACCTATTACTGCCAACTCCTATGACATGTTTTCTACTCTTGAAAAATCAATTTGTTGTATGCTACAGAACAACATTTTCCTGCAATCTGGATAAATGGTGTCTGCTGTTCACTTTTGTCTAACAGTTCAGTTACATTCACATTGGCCTTCTAATTCTCACTTTATGGACCTAGTTGTTTGAAAAATGTCTAAACTGACATTATAATCAAACCCTTCATCAGCTGTCTCCACGTTCCCCATTACCACAATGGAAATTGGGTACTTGGAGGTCTGTAGTTTCTTGCAATCCATCCTCAGTCCAGTTTTAAACATGTGAACTATATGAGTCATCTCTGAAACTGCCCTATTCCATGAGGTATGGTGTTTGCACAAAGCTGCCTACTTTTTTTGGAATTTGAGGATTTGGTTAATCTCAGCCTCCTGATTTTTCAGCTTTAAATATTTTTAATTGCATGATCTCTTAAACTGATTATGGAGAACATTCCATATGATAATGCAAATTTTGTCTTTTCAAGTATTAGCTTATAAATAATTATCAGACTCTGCTCATTTGAGACTGTCATGGAGCAGATTAGTTTCACTTCACTGATGATGTGTTGTTGCAGTAGTGAACCTGCTCAGTATGAGATGAATTGTACGTTCAGACATTTGGCTGAGGAGATGGTGCGGTGAAGCTACCATCTGTGATTTTACGACTGAATGGCTGTAAGTCAGAATCCACCTAACACAATGATGAACTCTCTTGTCTTTTGCTATGTCTACACTAGAATGCTCAGGTAAGTCAACTTAATGAGGTCAGTTTAACCCTTAAAGTCAACTTTAAGGGTGAGAGCTATTAAGTCGATTTAAGCAAATGCTTAAGTTGACTTAATGAAATCCAAATGTGGCCCTGGAGTTGCTTAAGTCAATTTAAGCCTGCTTAAGTCGACTTAAGCCTCCAGTGTAGACATACCCCTTGTGATGCTTCATGACACTTTGGTTATGTCTACACTGGCCAATTAGTCTGGACTAAGCAAGCTTAGTCTGGACTAATTTGGACAAGGTCTGTGCTAGGCTTTGCCAAATTTGAACTAAGCAATTGATTAATTCGAACTAGGCAAAGCTTATTTCAGACTAGTTGGTTCAAACAGGAAGTTCGAACTAAGTGCGTAGCACGATGTAGTTGTGCTAGTTCACAGGTAAAAGTTTGAACTAAGTAGTTAGTTCAAACGAACTTTTTAGTTAGAGCTAAGCCATGCAGCTAGTTTGAACTAAAAAGCCGCGGTTAGTCTGAACCTAGTTCGGACTAAACTCAGACTTATTTAGTTTGGACTTGCAACTCTGAACTCAATAGGTAGATGTAGACATAGCCTTTGACCACCATCCATGTATGTATTTGGACTTTCTGGGAAAATACTAAAGGGCACCATGCTTTGAATTCCTTTTTCTAATATTTCTGCCATAAAGTACTCTGTTGATGAACTTAAACCTCATAAAATTGCTAACATCTTGTTTTTCCTTGTCCATCAAAATTACAATGCATCAGGCTTAATAGTTCACAATGCAAGTTTTTTTTTTGTTTTGTTTTGTTTTAAATTAGGTCAGGTTTATGACGGATAGAAATATGACTTTTGTTTCTATTCTGATTAATTCGATGTTTAAGGCCAGCAGTTTTTATGATGGGCAGGACTGTAAGTTAGCAGTGACTGCTGAGTACTGTTAATAGTGGTTGGACAGTGCCTAGGTACTTCATTACATTCACCAGGTAATTCACTAAGTAAGTAAATAAATACATACATACATAGGTACAGTGCAATATACTAAAGAAATCACATTTAATTTTCTTCTTTAGCACAGAAGTAAAATATTTTCTACATCTTTGCCTCATTATTTCAAAGAAAATATAAACTGGATTGCCATCTTCTACTTGTTTAAAATGCATATCTGTAAAGGACAAAGCAACAAAGAGACCAAGCCCCATGGTCAACTGTGATCACCAACAAGAATAATTCACTTTAAATCATCTAACTTGCTCAGACACTAAAATTCCACTTCTATCCCTCAGTGGCATATTACTGCTATTTTGTTTGCTTATTTCTTCCATGCTTTAATAATATTAAACCCAAAAATAGAAAGTAAATGTTATCTGCTCCCTTATTAGTTTTAATACTCATATTTTTGTTTTTAAGTTATATAAAATAGCTATTTCTTTCTGAGGCATTTCAATTACTTTGGGGGTTGTTTTTCAAGAATAAAGAAACCTTAATTAGCTGAATTTGCCTCTGACTTAAAATTTCAGTAAAAACCAAAAACACTAGTAAAAAAAAATCAACAAATAAAAGATAGTTTGAATTCTGGCACGATGCACTTCACATGCAACAGTAAGATATCGTAACTTGACTTTGGCATGTTGCTTTTAAATATTATATTTTTTATTGTCTGAAATTCTGGTCTACTACTTTAGCACATCATACTCAGTAAAAACAAGACTGTAAATAGCAGCCAAAGAATTTTCAAGAGCTGTAATATAGGACTTTCCTCATAAATTATGTAAATGACATTAGTTATATTTTACTGGCTATACAGTCTTAGAAATGCTTTAAATTATGACTCTGGACAAATATCAGTTATTTTCATAGACATGTAGCATTATTAAAGATTTGCAGGACTAAGAAAGAAAAAAGGAAAATGTTCTTTGTAAAACCTTAAAAGCATTTTTCAACCTTTTATTGCAATAAGAATGTATTTAAACATTTCCTGTATCTACCTACATCCACACATAGCATCAACAAAGAGTCAAAGTGCTAATTCTGATTTGATTCCTTTTGTTTGGTTTGAGTTATTCCATAAAAGCAAGTCTCATGTACTTTATATCCAAATAACACCATCATGATTCAGAAATGCCTGGCCAGTCCAACGGGGAGTCTTAGCAAATGTCATAGTACCTTCCAGGCACAGCAAATCCTTAAGACAGATAATGATTCAAGAGTTTAGTATCAAAGGTACAGCAGGGTGCTTTTGCAGAAAGTCTGCATGAGGCTGAAAGGTCAACTATCTCAAGTTTAATGATGAGCAAACTAAAAGGTCACTTAGCATTGTGATCAGTTTATGTTCAGTTGCAGCTGTTTGAGGTAATGATACAATCATCTAATCATCCAGCAAAGGAAATATTAAAATAGACTCTTCAAGCCATCCCCTGCTCCTCAATAAACAAATCTCCCGTTCCTTCTGTTTATATAAATATATCTTCTCCCTCTCTCAGTAGATTGCATAAGTATACATGGCAACTGGAAATAATTACTCCCACCAAATGAGTTTTATGGAAGAAATCCTCTGAATATCACCAAAGTTAAAAAAGAAAAAAGTCATACAGATTTAAATTAAGAAGCACAGATCCATATCCATAAAGGCTGGTCTTTCACTTACTGGGAAAAATCAAAACAACAGGTTCAGATCCGATGTGGTTCCACACATTTGGCAATAGGAACATCTTAAAAGTGAAAGTATAAGACACAGTAATTCACCATCTTCCCTGTCACAAGTTGTATGAATATATTAGTGACTGCCTGAAGAAAGGGAATAAAACTAACCACATCTAAATGGAAAGGCTGCAAAATTGAAGTTTCATGTTTCAAAAGTAATTGCTATATTATATAGATGACTCCATCCCAAAGGTCTTTACAAGGACAAAACCATATCACACCATGTATGAAGACCACTCACCCACTGCTGAAATCAAGCTATCATGGAGGACAAACATAAAGGGAATACACAGTTAGTAGTTCAAGGATTTAATCCAACACTAACAGCAGTCAAAGGGAATCTTTCTGTTGACTTCAGCAGGCTTCAGATGAGGAGTTAAAGGCAGAAAAGCGATGAATAACAACTAGAACTACAAGGAGAATTTTAGGAAGATGTATGTTCCTGAGATAGAATATGAACAAGGTACATGAGATAACATCCCTTCTCTCCCGCAAAGTAGGATCGGAGGGAGTTATCTAGTGATTAGATCAAGACTCCGAGTCTTGAACTCCTAAATTCAGTTTGCAGTATTGACGCTTACTATCTGTATGATCTCTGGAAACTTGTTTTTTCTATGCCTCAGTATATCTTTCTTTAAATCAGGTATTATTACTCTCATACCACCTAGAAGATTTTAGAAGCAGTGTTGTGAAGATTAATGAATGCTTGTAAAGTACTGAGTGCCTTGGATGAAAGATGTAAATAAAATTATTAATCTTCAAAAACTAAGAACTGTTTCAAGTAAACAAAAAGAAAGCTGGAAAATTTTATTTTTGAAAATTTGAACTGAACATTTTGACAATAAAAATTCAAAAAGGGAGATTTTTAAAACCGAGTCTTTTCCTGCAGTTTCAATTTCTATGAATCAGAATCTTTTGACAAAAACATTAAAAAAGGTGTTTAGCTGGAAACTTCCTGAGCAGCTCTATTCAATAGTTATTCATGTTCTTCAAATGTAAAGATGTTATTGAATCTCTGATGTCAGTGATTCATTAATACTTCTACCTCTGAAGTGAGAGAATAACTTCTGAATAGTTAATAGGCTTTTCTTGGATGTCTTCCATCCCTAGAACTGACTTAGCTCAAACACTAATTCTGAGATCTGATACAGTCATAGTTAACGTCAAAATTCTGTCATGGACAGCTTTACTAATAGTCAGGGACAGATAATGGTTTCTGCGAACTTTTGTTTATTGTGACCTGTACCTGACTGTATCTCAAGAACCCTGGGGGAGCAGGGACAAGAGAGCTGGCTCCACCCTGCTGCTCCAGGGGGCTGGCCTCCAGCTCAGCTGTTCAGCGGTGGCCCCAGAACTGACAGCTGCTCCAGCCTTGCCCCAGAAAGTCATGGAATCTGTGACCAAATCCTATCCATAATCACAATATAAGTTGCAATGGACAAAGAGGTTTGAATCTATTTTTATTTTGTTTTCATTTGGCTTTGCTAAATCTCTCCTGTACTTTTAACAAAGTGGTTATTAGCATTACTGGCAGAAAAAATTCCACCCAGGGACTCTCGATCCTTTATTATGTTACTAGATTCACTGTTAGGTTTGCCTCTGATCAAATTATTTTATTTTTATGTCTTGATTACAACACACTTACAGCTACTTAAACAGCAAATTTCCAAAAGGTTATATCCACTCAAATTACAAATCCTCTTTTTTTCTAAAGCAGAATAATGAGAAGAGATTTGAAGCCTGAGAAATTTTACATAAGCAAAAATGTAATGACAATTACCATCAAGGGGTCCTCTGCTTATCTTTTTTGTGAATGGAGATACTTGATTGGATTTCAGCCTACAATTTTGCCAAGGGCCAAGTAATAATGCTCCTGATAAAGCTAAGCCTGAAGAAGACTTTTACATAACAAACTGTGTTGCCAGAAGAAATCTTATTTCTGGGTAAGAATCCTATTCTCTGAGGTCAGAGAACATGGCAAATTTTTTTGTCAGTTGGCAACATTTTCATTTTGATCACTCTGTGAAGTTACTTTAGTTATTTCAGAATGGAAGCTCCATAACACAGGTTTATTATAAAGATATGCATCTTATTATGCACTGTGTTTCATGTGAAATATGTTCTCTAACATCTAAGTAAACACCTCCAAAATGCAACATTTTGGATCACTGACAAATGCATCAGTGTTATGCTTTTATAAATAAAGCTTTAGCTTACATGGGAAATAATTTAATGGGCCAAAATAATATTTTCAAATCTTCTGAATTCTAGATTTCCAGTTATGCTATATATCCACTCAAAACAGGGAAGACAAATGGCTTGAAGTTCATGTAGACAAGATGGATGGATGAAACATGCTGAACTAGAAGCAATCCCCAAAGCAGTGTGCATTGGAAGCATACTCATAATAAAAGTAGAAGATTTCAGTTGATCTATCATGTTACCAGGCTAAAAAACAAGCAAGCAAGCAAGCAATGTGACACAATGCACTATTCTGGGGAAGAAAGGGGAGCCCATATAGGTGTTCTCAGAAGTTGGAGTGAATTGCAGACAGGGTACGCAAGGAAGCATACTTTTGTCCCCTTGGTAAAGTACAGTGTTCTTATTAAAAAGCCAATGTTTACCAGCTGTTACAGCACCTAGGTATCTGAGCAGCCACAGATTTTAGTTTTCCTTACATAAAAATACATGCAAAAGTCTGTGATATTTCTGATGCAGCCATCTGCTAAACTATTAGTACAAACTATTTTTTTTTTTAAATGGGGCAGCTGTGGTTTAGCGCCAGGAATTCAAGACTAACAGCCAAGTAACCTGTCTTGATTTTTCCGTTGGCTAGGATTGTGTCTGTGGGAAGATCACTTGTGCTCTGAATAGAGATGTCAAGCACTAGCAGCTCCTATTGGAATTAAGAGCTACTGCTGGTGCTCAGTGATGTTTCAAAATGGAGCCATTTTCATCCCTGCTTCATACTTATCTTCTCAAATGAATAGAGCTCTCTAGCACACGAAAAGTACAACATATTGTAACACACTTCTTAGATAACAAAACTGATGCAGAATCGTTTTCATCACAAGGAAAAGCCAACAGCAGTCAATCATGCAAAAAAAAAAAAGACATAAGAGATGACTACGCAGAAAGTAACACTAAAAAGGTAGGAATGGGTGAGGCACACTTAACATAGTTTTGGAAATGTATGCTCACACAAGTGCATGAAACCTGACAGTTACATTGGACAAGTAGCTGGATAGGAGTCAACAGTGTGCCCCTAGTACTAAGAAGGCTAACAGCACACTGAGCTGCATTAGCAGAACGGCCAGCAGATCATGAAACATAATTATTCTCCCCTATTCAGCAGTAGTGAGGCTGCATTTGGAGCATGGTGTCCAATTAGGGGCCCTCATTACAAAAGTATGTTGATAAATTGGAAAAAGTCCAGTGGAGGGCAAAAAAAAATGATTTGGGGGCTGGAGCACATGACTTACGAGAAGATGCTGAGGGAATTAGGGTTGTTAGCCTGCAGAAGATAAAAATGAGGAAGGATTTGACAGCAGCCTTTAACTACCTGAAAGGTTCCAGAGAAGATGGAGCTGGACTGTTCTCAGTGCTAGTAGATGACAGAACTAGAAGTGATAGTCTCAAGCTGCAGTGGGGGAGGTATAGGTTGTATATTAGGAAAATCTTTTTCACTTAAGAGAGTAGTGAAGCCCTGAAACGGGTTACCTAGGGAAATGGTGGAATCTCCATCCTGAGACGTCTTTAAGGTGTGGTTTGACAAAGATCAGACTGGGATGATTTAGTGAGGGTTGGTCCTGCTTTGAGCAGGAGATTGGAATAGAATAAATGACCTCCTGAGGTCCCTATTAACACTTACTTTCTATGAGTCTATTTTGGGGAAAGAGTATCATTTTTCTTTCAGTCTGATTCTCCATCGCCAGCAATGAAATTTCACAGAAAGAACACTATACAGGAAACAGTAGCAAGCCCAATGAAGACCGCATTCTGCAGTATGTGGTGCCTGCGACATTAAGAGATTCAAAATGTGCAATAGGCAGAAAACCGAACAAGGAGATCCTTGCTTACAGAATGCCCAACCTCGTCCTCTGATGTGTATCTGCCATGAGGAGCAATTTATATGCCATGCAGACATAGACAATGTTTGGTACATTTGAAGCACTTTTCTACCTCCTGCATATTGCTATGAACTCTTGTAGCATCTTAATACTTAACCTGTGGCAGAGCTGCTTGAGATGGGTGCTGCTGGCAGGTTGCTCAGAAGGTATCTTGGCCAGATTATTTCTCAATGGTAGGGTGAGACTAAGATTTAACGATTTATCTGTAGCAAAGCATCTTTTCAGCCTTTCTATAAATCATGTGTTTTATACAGATATGCACAAACAGGTTCTTTTCCTTCGAGAATTTCTTTTTCTTGAGAATGTTTTCTCTTTCCTTTGCTATTTTCCTAATCCTTATCTTTGTACCACAGATCTCTTCCCCCCGCATTCTCCTGCTCTCAGTTGTTTGAGTCTTTCTTCCACTATCCTTGTTTACCATTGCATTCCATTAAACAACTCACTTGAGCAATGTCTTTCTTCTAAAATATTTCCACTCTCACCTCACCAGTTAACCGTATCTTTTTCTCTCTCTCCTCATCTCCACCATTTAAAAATTTTTTTAAGAAAAAAAAAAACCCTTTGAAAAGAAGGAAGACTGTTTTTCTGTAAAGGTTGCCATGACAGCTTTTTTTCTGATGAATGCAGCTCTCATTTGTAGCCAATGCACATGTGACTATTTCTTTGTTGGTGCTGAACTTATCTCCACAGCGAAGTAATAGCACTCAGTGACAACTGTTTTCTGTCTTTCCCACAGTGACAAGTTATGGTCCAAAACAACAGAGATGAGGGATGACAGGTTTAGATCCAAAGAGAGAGACAGATGAGGTGAAAGCAAAAAAATGGGCAAATAGATTTGGCAATGGGAAAAGACTTGATTAATCATTTCTCTCCCCGGCTTGCTGCATAGGTCACTTAATTTAACTTACATACAATAAGAATAGAAAAGAGGAATAACATTAAATCCCCGTGTCTAGACTTAAATAGTACTTCAAGGATATACAATTCCAAAACATTTATTTGGCTTTGTCTAATTTTCAACATTTCTTATCTTTTTCTCAGAAGTGTGCAGGTAGCTTTCAGTTTTTGTGAGATCCCTCTTTGACAATTAATATTAAAACTTTAAAAAAACAACAAGGAAAGTGCGTAAATGTCACAGTCAGCTAAGTTGTATCTAAACAATGGTATATTTTACAATACACAATACACATACAATACACATACATCCGTATGCAGATTCTTCAAGCTTGATTTTAATAATGTGAAATTTCTGTCGTTAAGTAAAAGCATTGTAAAAATTACATAGCTAATTGGCCACATTTGTTACATTATTGGGAGTCACCAGATGGTGCTATTAGTGTTATAAATTCTGTTTATCTAAATGTACAGGAATTAGATCTAACAAAAATGCTTATTGCAAGTTGTGATTCACTTTTCAGAGGATGACTATGTCACAGCATAAAATCCTCTATTCTGCCTTAATTAGTCTCTGACTGAATTAATTTTCCTAGGGGCTTAGTACTCCTCCACACAACTTACATTCAGACAAGCAAACAAAACCTATTCTGGTCTTAGTTACCCTAATGTAAATATAAACAGAGCAACCATACGCAAGCCTGACTACAGAATTTGGCACAATTTTCTCAATTTAAAGAGAAAAATAATTATGGGATCCTGGTCCACAAGCAGAGCTCCTAGGTCCTATTGTAATACAAATAATATCGTATGTTATATTAGCAAAATTATTTTGTGTAAAATTAGTAACACAAAATCTTCATAGTTAATAGCAATAAAATGTGTACTTATGAAGCATAAAACTCCTATTAGAATTGTGTATTGTAAAAATTCCTGGCTTATTGGATGATGTGATATTTGAGCAACATTAAGGGTTCTTTGATGCTTAGCAAGTAATACAATTCTTATCTTTAAATTCTTCTAACACTATGAAACTGTTGTGAATACTTAATTATCTTAATTAAAATGTATTAGGAAGCAACAAATTTCATATTCTTCCTGCAGTTTTATAAGCCCTTGCCTGCTTCTTCTAGGCAATCATGAAACTGGGCTTACTTTCAATCCACTCATTGTAATGTATGAAACCACCATAAATCAGTAAATAAAGCTCTGTTAATACTATTTCTGATCATCTGACAGGTGGATGCAAAAAAGGAGAAGAAGAGGTAATCCGTCATAACCACAGAAATCATGCAGGAGCAGACCAGTGGAGAGTAGGTCTAAGATAGGAACCTGGTGCTTCTACTTAGCTGCATGTATTTCTAGGCAACTGTACGAGCTATATATAAGGCATTTGATTATAGTGTAGGCCCTAAGCCTGTAATATGGAAAAAGATGTTTATTTTAAGGCCTACTAGAGTCAAGCATCAGATGGCTAAATGACATTGACATATGCGATCTAGTCTCCATGAGATAACACTCCATGGGATAACACTCCATGCGATCTAGTCTCCATGAGATAACTTGCATATGTGCATTTACTCTTCTGTGCAAATCGCCTCCTGCTTTTTGCTTGTGCACTTAGCTGCATAGATGTCTGTTTAGATATATGCATGTGCAAAACTGGCAAGGTGACCAGATAGCAAGCACAAAATAACTGGGATGGGGGTGGGGGAAAATGCACCATATAAAAAAAAGCCTTGAATATTGGGACTGTCCCTATAAAATCAGGACATCTAGTCACCTTAAAACTGGGGATATGATAGTACAAACACCTTAGTAGAGACTGTGGGCCTCTGATATTTGAAGTTCAGGCTCAGTTAAAATGTTAGTAAAGTTTAAGACCACAGCATAAGAATAGGAATGTATATAATGGATATAGTAGCAGAACCCAGACTACAGTATTACTGACAAACTTGGTTACTTTGCAATAGATTCAAATATCTGAACATATATCATAAGTGAAATCACATTTGAAATTTTTATCTTGGATAATGAAGCATATGACTATACTGCATTTCACCTCTGCAATTCTCTAAGCCCAATCATGTCACGGATTTTAAATACTTTATCTTCAGATTCTCACTGCGCACAGGATAGAGTTTTACAAGACAGGAATAAGCATATTGAACAAAGCTGCATCGCTACATTTAACCAAGAAGTGCAGAGAAAGTCTAAATTACATCTGACTGCCATAGATTTCTAGCTGAATAATAGAAACATTCATTTTTATATACATACATGCATTTAAGAAAGTACACTGGCATGAAAAGACCATTGCTGAATTTTAAGCACATGTAAAGCAGCCAGAAAGAAAGAATGAGAAAAAATGTTCCTTTTTGTTATAGGGTCTGTGTTTTGATTACGGAATTAGCAAAATAATGACATAAGTGACTGTCAATTTCCAAAGGGATAGCTGTGTTAGTCTAGTCCAGCAAAAAAACCCCAAGGAGTGGTGTGGCATTTTAAGACTAACAGATTTATTTTTTGCATGAGCTTTCGTGGGAGAAAATCCCACTTCCTCAGATGCTTCGAAGATGGGTGAACTTACAGAATGGAATGAAAATAAATGCAAGGGGGTGTAAAACATAGGATCAGGTCATACAGTAACAGCAAATCAGAGCATTTGTTAGGTTCAAACCATGGGAAGCCTAGAGTCAAATTACCTTTTGTAATGGGAAAAGAACCCATAGTCTCGATTAAGTCCTGCTTTCACAGAATTTAGCTTGCATATTAATTCGAGTTCAGCTGTTTCTCTTTGAAGTCTTGATGTCCCAGGCACATCTCTAACGACAGTCGTTAACAAATCCGTCATCGAGTGATTAGGAAGATGGAAGTGCTCAGCAACTGGTTTCTTTGTTCTTTGATTTCTGATATCAGCTCTGTGCTCGTTCAGTCTCTTACGGAGCGATCATCCTGTTTGTCCAATATATAAGGTGTTGGGGCATTTCTTGCACAAGATGGCATAGACCACATTAGTAGATGAGCAGGTAAATGAGCCTCTGATGGCGTAGCAGGCTTGATTAGGACCTATGATGGTATCTGTTGTGGAGATATGTGGGCAGACTTGGCAGCGTGGTTTGTTGCAGGGGTGTGTGCCTGCTTTAATGTTTCTGTTGTTAGAGCTGTAGTTGCTGGTGAGTATCTGTTTAAGATTGGGTGGCTGTCTGTAGGCAAGGAGAGGTCTGTCTCCCAAGGCTTGAGAGAGAGGTGGATCATCTTTTAGAATAGGCTGTAGGTCCTTAATGATCCGTTGCAGAAGTCTGACTTGAGGGTTGCATGTGGTGACTAGTGATGTTCTGTTGTTTTCATTCTTGGGCCTCTCCTGTAGTAGATGACTTCAGGGAACCCGTCTAGCTCTGTCAATTTGTGGTCAACAAGCCCTGTGTGAAGATTTGCCAAATGGGGTGTTGATCCCCAACTTCCTTTTTAGTTGTAAATACTTTACTTATTTGTGTTTATTGCCATTTCTAGCTCCCTCTTCCCAATTTCTTAAAAGACTGTAAACTTGGCACGTATCAACAAGAAGTAAAAGCATATGAAGAGCAACTTTGCCCTTTTAAAATGAAAAGCTATGCCAATTTCTGACATTGAAATCAATGGATATTAGAAAAAGAGGTGCTTTTGAAATCCTCTATCAGAATCTATCTACTTCTTTAAGTGTCTAAATATCTTTTAAAAATATCAGGCCCCAAGTGAGCCTGCTCAAAATTACACAGAAAGTTTGCGGCAGAGCCAAGAAAAAGCCCCAGTCCGGTACCTTAATCACAAAACCATCCTTTCTTGCTTTGTTCTGATACTGACTTCACAGTCACATCATAGTCAAGTCAGTTTTCATCTAACAAACATCTCCATCTCTGTCTACTTGATGACTGATGCAACTAAAATCATGGTGCATGCTCTTGCAACATATTCAAAATTGTTCTGCTCATTGCAGACCGACACTTTATCTTCATTCAAATCCCTACAAAAGATTCATTTCTTGCACAAACCGTTTGTTGGGGATAAGATCTCCATGTGAGCACACCAGGGCTTCATAAGCATAGAGGATGCCCAGATAGGCAGCATGCAAGCTGTCTTTTGTTACATATCCTGCTCTGTATCCATGTCTCCTGTCACATACTTATTGGAACTACTCTCTCTCACCACCCTGCCCCTTTACCTTATACAAAGTTAGTAGTCCCCTTACCTGTCAAGGCCACCCCTCTCACCATCCTGACCCCTTTATGTATAGAGAGTTGTTTTTTCCAAAAGGAGTAGAAAAACTAGAAAAAACTAGTTTAAACTAGTAAACAGTACGTGTAGATAAGGAGCTGCTATGCAAATTGTATTTTGAAGGTTTTTGCTGAGCCTTCCCAACATGTTGATAAATTGTTTAGCATTATTTGTGTGACTGGATCTTTTTGGAAAAGAATCCCTTTTGCTTACAACTTCAGAAACTGGCTCACACCATATGCCCTCTGTATCCTAACCTTACCTGACAGAAGTATTTCTTAACTATTTCTGAAGAAACTAAAAAAAAAAAAAAAATTCCTTCCACTGTATATCCTGATGGGCCTGCTTTGGTTTTTTTGTTTGTTTGTTTGTTTGTTTTCTTTTGTTTTGTGTTTTTTTTGTTTGTTTTTGTTTTTCCCTTTAAGTCTGTAAGCTATTTGAACTAGAGCCAGTCCTTATTTTCTGTCTTGTACAATGGCAAGTATATTGTCAATGCTTAATGACTGATTTTGGCTTGTCATTACTATTTGCATTTATACCACATGTAGCTTTGTTTTGGGATTTTTGGTCATGGTCTGCTGTGGTGGCATTTTTAACTTGCTGGACTTCTGTTGTTGAACCTATTGTATTCACAGCTTAAAACTTCATTCTGTATTTACTGTTCTTAGCTTACTTTATTTCTGTATGCCAGTGAAGATAAATTGCCATTTATTTTTAACAAATAAGTTCTTTAGCTATTTATAATCATGCGGCTTTACTCTGAAAGATTTATTAGAATAAAACAACAAAGGCAGTTTAGCTTTATTGCTGCTACTGTGGATCTACATCATTATCTGAGAACACAATGGCAGAAGAGATGCGTTAGAGTTAGGATTTGGGCAGTTCTTTGGCAACTGAGATCCTTACCCATAAAATATAAGTAAAGATAGGAAAGGATACCCACAAAATGCTAATGTTCACATATTACGGATATAAATCTGCTTGAAGCCGTAGGACAGGCATGATACATTAATGAAGTTTCGAACAGGCTTGTAAGGAGGAGAAAACCTACTGGCTGATGTGAAAATTATGTTCAAAAGTCTAGAGAGTATTTTTCCCTTCCATCTTTACCTAAAAGACTGGTGTGGAAGCTTTTAGAAAGGCAGAGTGTAAGAGACTAAAGGACAGAGAAGAAATTAGGAAACAGAAGGGTCAATTCTAACTTCTCATTATTTGACTATGGTAAGACTATAAGTTAAATTTTTCTGACTAATTGTTTCCTCAAAAATGCAGAAATGCGGTTTTAGTTTCAGTAGCATCAAATCAGCTTACAAGTGTGTAAGTCATTCTAGTTCAAAGACAAAAACATACAAACAAACAAAAAACTCCACGCAATCCTAAAAAATCTGAGAGTAAAAAAAAATGTTTTATTTCAACATTTCAAAATGACATATTTGGATATTTGCCACAAAACAACTTTTTGGGTCAATATTTCCTCTAGTATCATTAAAAATGTAAAATAGTTTGTTTTAAGTGAAACAAAAGGTTTGTTTTGTCAAAAATATTTTACTCAACTCAATTTTCTTTCATCTTTTTGATGCACCAAAATTTCAAAGAATTTCATTTTCACTGGAAACAATTTCTATTTTTAATATGTTGAGAACTGTTAGCAAATTAAAAAATCCATTACTGGCACAGTTGTAGCACAGACACTTGAATGCACAGTATGAAAAAGGCACAAATAATGACCGACAAGTTTTCCTAGATATGGGTAAGACTGAAACCAAACTATGGGGGGGGAGGCACCAAATTAAAAAATACACAGTCATAGCACAGTCCTTGTGTGTGAATCTTGTAAATACATGCTGCAATGGGCTTGGAGAGCGCACTGGTGGAGAGCATGACAAAGACCAGGAGCAACACAGAAACAGACACATACTGAAGATGGCATGCTTAGAATTCAGATATCACATATTAAGTTTCTGCATTATTTATTGGTGAATGTAATTGGTGATCACGTAAAAGACAACAGGCTATGATTTTGAAGAGTTTTACATGAGGATCTTAAAGTGAATACTTACTTTAACCAAAATACCATATCTTTGGTACCATCCAGCATTGTGATGTAAGCATTAAAGAGCTGCTCTATGTACTTTTGCAAGAAAATGAATCTAAAGGAAATCCCTTTGATAAGTGAAGAGGACACCATCAGGTAGCATTCATAAAAGATAGGAGATTTCACCAAATAAGATGCAATTCCATTTCAAGGGCAAAATTCAGACATTCTTTCAAACTTCAAACTAGAGGAGGTGGCTATGCAAAACTGAAAAAGGTAGGTGACAGAAGTTGTTTGTAAATCCTACAAGTAATGGGCCTGTGTTGGTCACATTTACTGAATTTTTATATGCTCAGACCTAGGCGCTGGTAAAGCAAACAGGTATCACAGAGGTGGCAGAAGGAATATTATGGTGGCTTTAAATGTCAAATCTATGTCTAATCCTAAGAATTAAACTTTAAATCAGGATGGCAAATCAAATTAATTGCAGCATGAGCAGAATGAAAGGAAAGGTTCTGATTAACAGCTCTGTGGGATAGCTGAGACAACCTGTTTCGTGGAGCAACCAATGGACAGGACATAAAGATCTTCCAAATGTATAGTATGGATCAAGAATTTTACTCAAGATAATAAACAGGGCTTGTGGGGGAGAAGTTTAGCTAAAATTACCCATGCCAAAAGCAGTTCTGATGTCTCCTAGCATGAATGCAAGATGTAATCATATATGTACATGCATTTCTGAAGTTAAACAATAAAAACAGCTTGGTCTGCTGGTTTATTGGCTTGACTCTATAGAAGCGATATTATTAGACACAATACAGTACTAAATATCAGCTGGGGGGTGTGGTTATTTGAAAATTCATAGCCTTGTAGTTAACAGAAAGCCCATAAGACAGATGAGCTTTTGATGCTTCATCTGTTTTTGGTATGATAAATGCTTTTTCTAGAATAGGAAATTAAACATAATTTTTCTCAGTTCTTTTCTAAATAAAGCAACTAAAATGGAATTTATAAAGGAATAATCGCAAAACAAATGTGAAAAATGGCTTTTTTTTTTTAGATGGCTTGTGATCAACTGTATTTCAAGGGATGTGTTTTTATGCCTCACGAAAACAGTTCAAGAGGAAAGAACTATCAGACTATGTCTTTGCATAGAAAAAGATGGACGTTTCTCTTGCATGCACCATAAAGCATGCGAGATGAAGGAGCCATCCCCATCTGGTTGGTTTTTCCTAGGGATAAACACTGTTAAGTACTAAAGCATAAGTTTTATCACTAAAAGATTATCCATGTGTCTTGCACAATTAACTAATGGAATTAAATTTGAATTAGTTTTACAATGCATAGTCAGGAATGTGGTGCAGTGCAATATATAAGGGGATAAAGAATGGCACTTCAACTGAATGGCAGCAGCATCTAGAGCCCAAGAAAATCCTGTGATTTGGAAATATGTTTATTACTTTTATTTAAAACTTGTAACTTGGCATTTGCCATCCTAGAATGCAGTGTTTGTCATATAACACATATTTTAATGAGAAAAATCACTAATACAGGAAAAATACAGCTTGATGAGCAAGTTTTAAGTCAAAAAAAAAACAAACCCCACTTCTCCCCATATGATTCTTGAAAGCTTTTCCTTCTACACAACATTTTCCCCATTTCTTTTATAGGCAGTCAAAATGAAGTGAATATGAACACACCTCCAGTTTTAGGGCACTGGTAAGCCTGAAAACATACAGCTTCTGTCACAAGAATTTGCCACTTTCATCTGCACTATGTCAACTTTGTATTCACACATCTGAAGCTGGCTGAACTTGGGATGCCCGCACTCTTCATAAAAGCTGAAAATCTAGAAACATGGCATTTCCCCTCAGCCAACCAGCATGTGGGTTGTTTTTCTTTTTTAAAGAAAACAATTACCCATAACTTGGTTTTGATGGAAAACATTGCTATTCTGCAGTGCTGATGTTAACCAAAAAATCAGTGTTTTTTGGAGCAATTCCACATCCAAGGGGTCTAGCTGTTGAAAGGGAATAGCTTACACCTAATTGTATGAAATCTTGTGAAAAATTTACATTCTTATAGAATGCTAATACCTGTCTATTATTATTCAAGTGACAGAAAGTCAGAACTGGCCCTACATCACTCTGAGTGGAGGAGCACAGCATGGTTAATGGAGGCAATTGGAGATATGCTGCTATAGATGTTTAGAGGGCTTCGTGTTGAAGTAGAATGCCCAGACACCCAAGTTATTGTACCTTCTGATTTTGCAAGCTGCATATTTGGCCACTCTACTACCCCAGTATGAAGCCTTCCTAACCTCCACAATTCACTCACTTTGAAGATCCCAGCTGGAAAGAGAAGAGTATGGAAGGAGTATTTCTGCTTCCACATTATCATGCCTTAAGTGCAGTGAAGTACCTTAAGCAATTTGGGGAATGTGTTGAGGGAGGAGGGGGACAAAGTTGGAGGGACTGGTCTCCTACTAACTTCAGATACGTGAAAAAAAATATAAATGTTGAATTTATCACACTAGCCATCTTTTCCCTTTGCACTGTGGAACTCCATTTTTGTATTAGGTTCTGGGTCCAACTGGAGCTGATAAGAACTAAGAGACAACAGGACTTGAAGTAATTTCTGTGCGGCTGTCCTCATATCTTCACAAGTCTTAGGTTTAGGAGGCAGAAACCATTGGTTCCATTGGTGATGGGAATAAACACTGTCCCTCTGATGGAAGAATTCTAGGGAAGCTTCTCAAGCAGAAACTTGCTGAATTTTCCTGCTCTCACACAAGAGTAGTCCACCTACTGGGAAATTCTGTCAGAGAAAGTAACGCAAAATAAAGGAATAGGACAAACCTCAAGGTTAAAAAAGATACCTCAAACAGCATTTCCTAAAGGGCAAAAAAGCTAGGCACTGTCAACAGGAAGCAAACAGTCAGATACACAAAATAACAACTGAATTGGGGGAAAAAGACATAACCTTGTAAGTCTGTTGACCGGATACTATACAATAACTCTGTACTGTTTCTTGAACGAGAGAATCCCCTACATCATCCACTGTCATTAATTTTAGAATTTAAAGCATTTATTCCAACTGAACTGCAACAGTTTTGCCTGCAGCATACTATTTTCCCTTAGAAATGAAAAAGTGATTCAGATTTCCTAAGCTTTGAGCCACTCAGGATAGGTTCTTGCCCCCAAAGCTCAATGTAGCCATTGATGGACTAGATAAATGCAAACAAATACAGGAAAGGAATTTTGTTTGTTTATTTTTTAAAGGGACAGACGGGATGACATATGGGTTCAAACTACTGTTGAGACTCACTGTCTAAAAATATCAAAATAAGGACATATGAACTTGGAGAAGGATTGGGAAACTGTGTCAATGTACATGGGACTTGGGAAATCTGGTCAGAAATCTGTCACACAATGATGGGGAGGAAATTAAGCTAAATAATAAGGTCCTGAAAAGCATTATATCTCAGGATAATATAATTTTTGCACAACTTCAGTTAGCCACTTGTAGTATATGCAAACAACAAATACAAGTTCACATAGCATAGGAATAAAGAGAAGGGAAAATAAGCTCCACCACCCATATTTTGTTCCAAAAGTGAAGAAGATTGTAAATGTGATACCACACTGCAAAGTGGATGAGCATACTGTGTCAACAAGAGCAGCCCAGCTTGTCACTGTTTGGCAGCATAAGGTGTGGAGACATGATGGCTCTATCTTAACTGATACAACACTGATTAGAAAAAGATAGCATGTGAACCAGACTGTAAACATTTCCCAATTCTTAGTATTTTTAGTTGATTTTCTACCAAAGAACATGATAAACTGAGATGGGCAAATGAAAACTAATAAAATTAATAAAAACATAGCCATTAAAAGTAAATGCAATAACAACAAGTAATGATTATAGAGCTTGCGTTTCTAGATATGCAAGTGGCAGTTTCTAGTAAAACAGTATTGGAAAAACCCAGAAGAAAGGTGACCAACTGTCCTACAATCAGCGTCTATGGAAGTCTGTTGAATTTACTTTGAAAAGGTGCTGTAAACAGATGAAAATAGATCTTTTTTTTGTAAAATACAGAGAAGCTACTGTGTATGTTTTCCTTAACCCAGAAAAAGGCAAATACTACAAACGAGAGAAGGATTTATTAACTGAATTTATTCCTCAGCTACCAGTGAAAAGTAGGTTGAAAACTGGATAACCAATTTAACACTGACATGGAAATTCAAATATTTGAGCTCTATCCTTGTTGCTTTTAAATTCACTCAAAACCCAAGGTTATTAATTCCCCTTGATAGAAAATAAAGATTTAATGAACATCTGACAACCTTTAGGAATTATAAATTTAGATGATCATTTAAACAAAATAAAGCGCTTTGATATGTATATATATATATATGTGTGTACTCCCAACTGCAGTGCAACAACACAATAACAGCAGAGCCACCAACAACAGAAACTGAACAGTACTGGAAGAACATCTGGGAGAAAGAGAAGACTCATAACACCAGTGCAAAGTGGCTGCAGGACCTGAGAACAGACCACAGCAATCTCCCAGAACAGGAACCAGTCACCATCACAGTAGCCAACATCCAACAGCGGGTCAAGAACATGAAGAGCTGGACAGCACCTGGACCGGACATGATCCACACCTACTGGCTAAAGAAACTAACAGCAGTGCATGAACGTCTAGCAGCACAGATGAACCAGCTGCTAGCAGCAGGCTCCCACCCAGACTGGCTAACACAAGGAAGGACAGTGCTGATCATGAAAGACCCCCACAAGGGAACAGCACCATCCAACTACTGGCCAATAACCTGCCTCCCCACAACATGGAAAGTCCTATCAGGCATCATAGCCGCCAAGCTACAGGACCACATGGGCCCGTACCTGAGCACAGCTCAGAAGGGCATTGGGAACAACACCAGAGGCTCAAAACACCAGCTGCTCATAGATAGAGCAGTCGCCCAAGACTCAAGGTCTAGACAGACCAATCTGAGCACAGCCTGGATTGACTACAGGAAAGCCTACGACTCAATGCTGCACACAAGGATCTGTGAATGTCTGGCGCTATACAAAGTCAACAGGACACTAAGGACCTTCCTCAAGAACTCAGTGGGACTGTGGAAGACAACACTGGAAGTCAACTCAACACAGCTTGCACAAGTGGCCATCAAGTGTGGCATATACCAAGGTGATGCGCTGTCCCCGCTGCTGTTCTGCATTGGCTTGAACCCCCTCAACGAGATAATCACAAGGACTGGATATGGATACAAGTTCAAGAGTGGAACTACCATCAGCCACCTCTTCTACATGGATGACATCAAGCTGTATGCTAAGAATGAACGAGACATCGACTCGCTAATCCATCTGACACAGATCTACAGTGAGGATATTGGGATGTCATTCGGACTGGAGAAGTGTGGCCGGATGGTAGTAAAGAATCATAGAATCATAGAATCATAGGGTTGGAAGGGACCCCACAAGGTCATCTAGTCCAACCCCCTGCCAAAAAAAGCAGGACCACTCCCATTAGATCATCCCAGTCAGTGTTTTGTCCAGCTGGGACTTGAACACCTCCAGAGATGGAGATTCCACCACCTCCCTAGGCAACTTATTCCACTGCTTCACCACTCGCCTAGTAAGGAAGTTTTTCCTAATATCCAGCCTGGACCGCCCCAGCTGTAACTTGAAACCATTGCTTCTCGTTCTGCCCTCTGTTACTACCGAGAACAGTCGAGCTCCCTCCTCCTTGGAGCAACCCTTCAAGTAGTTGAAGGTTGCTATCAAATCCCCCCTCAGTCTTCTCTTCTGCAGGCTAAATAAGCCTAGTTCCTTCAGTCTTTCTTCATAGGGCTTGTGCTCCAGCCCTTTGATCATTTTGGTTGCCCTCCTCTGGACTCTCTCTAATTTGTCCATGTCCTTTTTGTAGTGGGGAGCCCAAAACTGGACACAGTATTCCAGATGTGGCCTCACTAGTGCAGAATAGAGGGGAATGATCACATCCCTCGATCTGCTGGTAACACTTCTTCTGATGCAGCCCAGTATGCCATTGGCCTTTTTGGCAGCAAGAGCACACTGCTGACTCATATCCAGCTTCCCATCCACCATGACTCCCAGGTCCTTTTCTCCAGTGCTGCTATTTAGCTGATCACTCCCCAGCCTGTAGCAGTACATGGGGTTTTTTCGTCCCAAGTGCAGGATTTTACACTTATCCTTGTTGAACCTCATGAGATTCCTCTTGGCCCACTGCTCCAGTTTGTCTAGGTCTCCCTGAATCCTGTCTCTGCCCTCTAGGGTGTCTACCGTTCCCCCCAGTTTGGTATCATCTGCAAACTTACTAAGTGTGCAATCTATCCCATCATCCAGATCATTAATGAAAACATTGAACAGAACTGGCCCCAGGACCGACCCCTGGGGCACACCACTTGTTACTGCCTGCCAACTTGACATGGAGCCATTGATTCCTACACGCTGAAACCGTTGTTCTAGCCAGTTTTCTATCCACCTTACAGTCCATGCATCTAACCCATACTTCCTTAATTTGCCAATGAGAATGCTGTGGGAAACCGTATCAAAAGCCTTGCTAAAGTCAAGGTATATCACATCAACGGCTCTTCCCGCATCCACAAATCCAGTCATCTCATCATAGAAGGCGATGAGGTTGGTCAGGCATGATTTACCCTTGGTAAATCCATGCTGACTGTTCCTGATTACTCTACGTTCCTCCAAGTGTTTCAGGATGGATTCTTTGAGAAGCTGCTCCATGATTTTTCCAGGGATTGAGGTGAGGCTGACAGGTCTGTAATTCCCTGGATCGTCCTTTTTGCCTTTCTTGAAGATAGGTACTATATTTGCTTTTTTCCAGTCCTCTGGCACCTCCCCCGTTCGCCACGAGTTTTCAAAGATAATGGCCAACGGTACTGCTATCTCATCAGCCAGCTCCCTCAGCACCCTCGGATGCAGTTCATCCGGCCCCATGGACTTGTGCACATCTAGTTTCTTTAAGCAGTCCCTAACCTGACCTACTGTCACCAAGGGCCTCTCTTCTTCTCCCCAGTCCCCCGTACCTAGTGTAGTGGGCTGGGAGCTGACCTTGCTTGTGAAAACTGAAGTAAAAAAAGCATTGAGCACTTCAGCTTTTTCCTCATCCTCTGTCACGAGGATGCCTGCCCCATTCAGTAAGGGACCTACACCATCCCTGATCCTCTTCTTGTTATTGATATACTTGTAGAACCCCTTCCTGTTATCCTTCACATCCCTTGCTAGTCGCAACTCCATTTGTCCTTTGGCCTTTCTGATTTTATCCCTGCAGTCCCGAGCAATGTCTTTATATGCCTCCTTAGTCATCTGTCCTAGCTTCCACTTCCTGTAAGCGTCCTTTTTATGCTTCAGCTCAGTGCAGAGCTCTCTGTTAAGCCACAGTGGGCGCCTTCCACATTTGCTGTGCTTTCTCCTTATCGGAATTGTATCTTGCTGTGCCCTTAGCAGGGTTTCTTTAAAATGCACCCAACTCTCTTGGACACCTTTCCCCTTCAGATCAGCCTCCCAAGGGATCCTGCCCATCAGTTCCCTGAGGGAGACAAAATCTGCTTTTCTGAAGTCCAGGGTCTGTGTTTTGCTTCTTTCCTTCTTTCCTTTAATCATCAACTTGAACTCAATCATTTCATGGTCACTGCTACCCAGGCTGCCATTGACCTCTACTTCCCTGATAAATTCTTCTCTATTTGTGAGCAGCAGATCGAGAGGCGCAAGGCCCCTCGTTGGTTGCTCCAGCATTTGTACCAGGAAGTTGTCCTCAACACTCTCCAGAAACTTCCTGGATTGCCTGTGCACTGCTGTATTGGCCTTCCAGCAGATGTCAGGGTAATTGAAGTCCCCCATGAGAACCAGGGCCTGTGCTCTAGAAACTTCTGTTAGTTGTACACAGAATGCCTCATCCACTTCCTCCTTCTGATCTGGTGGTCTGTAGCAGACACCTACCACAACATCCCCCTTGTTGCTCTCCCCTCTAAACTGAACCCACAGACTTTCAACTGGCTTGTTTCCACTTTCATAATGGAGCTCTGAGCAGTCATAGAGCTCCTTTACATATAGTGCTACTCCTCCCCCTTTCCTTCCCTGCCTGTCCTTCCTGAACAGTCTATACCCATCTATTGCAGAGCTCCAGTCATGCAAACTATTCCACCACGTCTCTGTTATCCCAATCATGTCATAGTTCTTTGTCTGCGCTAGTGCTACCAATTCCTCCTGCTTGTTTCCCAGGCTCCTTGCATTTGTGTATAGGCACCTAAGATACCCAGCTGATTGCCCTACTTTCCCATTTTGACATTCAATTCTATTGTATCTACCTCCCTGGATTTTCTTTTGGTGTTGACCTCCCCCACCTGCCTCAGGCATTAGGGCTTCATTAGAGCATCTAAGAAAGTTATTTGATTCCCCCCGCATGTTCCAATTATCCTCTCTTCTATCCCTGTAGTTACAGTCCCGGCACCCCCCAAGTTCCATCCCATCCCCCTGGTCTCCCACATAGTCACTTACCTGTGGGCTTTGGTCTCCTTCCCCCTTCAGACCTAGTTTAAAGCCCTCCTCACTAGGTCAGCCAGTCTGCGTCCAAATACGCTCTTCCCCTTCCTCGAAAGATGGAGTCCATCTCTGCCTAGCAGTCCTTCTTCCTGAAACAGCAACCCATGGTCGAGGAAGCCAAAGCCCTCCTGACGACACCATCTTCGCAGCCAAACGTTCATCTCCAGGATGCATCTGTCTCTGCTCAGGCCTCTACCCTTGACCGGAAGAATCGAGGAGAACACCACCTGTGCTCCAAACTCCTTCACCCGCGCTCCCAGAGCCCTGAAGTCACCTTTGATCTGCCGAGGATCACCTCTCGCAGTATCATTGGTTCCTACATGGATGAGAAGCATGGGGTAGTAGTCAGAGGGGCGGATGATTCTCGACAATCCCTCCGTAACGTCTCGGATGCGGGCACCTGGCAGGCAGCATACCTCTCGAGAGATCTTGTCAGGGCGACAGACGGGTGCCTCCGTCCCCCTCAGAAGTGAGTCCCCAACCACCACAACTCTACGTTTCCTCCTAGCTGTGGTGGCTGTGATCCTCCCAGCCTCGGGGGTGCATGGCCTCTCCTCTTCCACCTCCTTCACCGTCTCTAGCACCGCATAACGATTCTTCACCACAACAGAGGGTGGGTTTTGGGCAGGGGTGGAGCAAGAGAGGAAAGGAAGTCAAGACTGATGGGGTGGAACTACCAGCAGGCCACATAGCAGACATACAGACCAGCTACAAGTACCTTGGCATCCCCCAGGCACATGGGGACGACGATGAAGAGGCAAGGAAGACAGCAACATCCAAGTACCACCAGAGGAAAAGACAGGTCCTGAAGAGCCAGCTCAATGGGAAGAACAAGATCCACGCCATCAACAGGTACGCCCTGCCAGTCATCAGATACCCTGCTGGTATAGTGAGCTGGCCAAAGGAGGACATGGAGGCTGCTGATATGAAGACCCGGAAGCTCCTCACAATGTACGGAGGTTTCCACCCCAAGTCCAACACGCAGAGACTGTACGCCAGCCGGAAAGAAGGCGGGCGGGGTTTGGTGAGTGTCAAAGCCACTGTCCTGGATGAAACCCAGAGCATCCAGGAGTACATCAGTAAGATGGCACCCAAAGATGAGCTGCTGAGAGAATGCCTGAGGGAGCAGCAGCAGACATGGGAGGAAGATCAAGCAGAAGAAGTGCCATGGCAAGACAAGACCCTGCATGGGATGTACCATCGACAGATAGCTGAGGTGGCTGACATTGGGAAATCCTACCAGTGGCTGGAAAAGGCTGGACTGAAAGACAGCACTGAGGCACTGATCATAGCAGCACAAGAACAGGCACTGAGCACCAGATCCACTGAAGCAGGGGTCTACCACAGTAGACAGGACCCAAGGTGCAGACTGTGCAGAGAGGCCTCAGAGACAGTCCAACACATAGTGGCAGGATGTAAGATGCAGGCAGGAACAGCATACACTGAACGGCATAACCAAGTAGCTGGCATTGTGTACAGGAACATCTGCACAGTGTATGGGCTAGACCCTCCCAAGACCAGATGGGAGATCCCACAGAAGGTCATGGAGAATAACAGGGCTAAGATCCTGTGGGACTTCCAGATCCAGACAGACAGGCGGGTACTGGCCAATCAACCAGACATCGTGGTAATAGACAAGGACCAGAAGACAGCGGTGGTGATAGATGTAGCAGTGCCAAGTGACAGCAACATCAGGAAGAAGGAGTATGAGAAGCCGGAGAAGTACCAGGGCCTGAAAGAGGAACTAGAACGGATGTGGAAAGTAAAGGTCAAAGTGGTCCCAGTGGTGGTAGGAGCACTCGGGGCTGTGACTCCTAAGCTGGGAGAGTGGCTCCAACAGATCCCAGGAACAACATCAGAGCTCTCTGTCCAGAAGAGTGCAGTGCTAGGAAAAGCTAAGATACTGCGCAGAACCCTCAAACTCCCAGGCCTCTGGTAGAGGACCCGAGGTTGAGGATGACACATACCACCCATGGGGGTGAGAGAGGAATTGGTGTGTGTGTATATAAAAGAAAACCATAATGAAGAATAATAAATGAATAGTAAATGCTAGTTGAGACATTTCCTTTGCAACAAGTGACTAATTTTTTGAATATGTAAATGCTGGTAAAATAGAGAACAAAAATGTGGTTGACACTGGATCCACATTTTTGTATCCTCATAGGGCTCTACCTTAAAGTACCTCAGTAAAAAGAAAACAAAATCCATAATTTTAACCCAGTGAACCAGCCAAATATATTACACTCCAGCTTAGGAGAATGTCACTGTTCAAGATCAAGGAGTCTGTACAGTAAGGCATCCCTTGAACCAAAACTATACGTCTTTTTGTACATTTTATGGGAAAGCTGACTGATAGTCAGTAAAAATGACATAGACTAAGTGATTTTTATATAAGTTTTCAGATAACCTCCACAGGGAAATAACATCTACACTAAAATTGGTAGGGAAAAATGAAGATGCAGAATCTGTACAACTTGTGATTTGATTTACTCCTTCCCTCCTAGCCTTCTTTCTGCTTAGAGACAAATTTTACAACAAACTAAGAGCAAGCCACTAGCTATCCATCCATTTATATATTACACTGCTTATTTTGTTGCTTATAATACTGTATAATTTTAATACTAGTTCATCTATGAAACAATTAAAAATAACAAGTTTAAAAAGCATAGTCACTGCTAATGTCTGTTTGTTGCAATTATATATGTAACAGTGATATTAGGGATGGAAACGTTTCTCCTCTTCCCCACAACGACTTTTCACATAAACTAGGAAATAACAGATATGTCAGATACTGGGAATAGCTGATTTTTATAATGAAAACCACTCAGATATTAATGTTGTTGGCTACAGTGCATAATAAAGATAAAAAGTGAACAGAGACAGAGTGCAGTCCAGACACACTCTAAGGAAGCATGTTTCTGTCCCTCTCCAAAATCCCAAGGCTTGTCCTGCAGCATGTCAGGAAACCTTAATATTTGCCTTAGAGTCCTCTTTGCTTAATAGTGCTTTTGTGTCCTATTGTCAATTATTTACTTAAGTGGCAGTAGTCTTCCATTGAGGTGAACTTTTGGTTATTGACACTGGCAAAGGATTGCCCATATGATACTATAATATTCTATTGTCACTTCTGTCACCTTCTGTTTTCATTCATGCAGTTTATTACAGCCTTTTCATCTTTCTCCTGTAGTTCTCAGTTTTCATGCATCTCTTGTCATAAATGAACCAGACAAGTCCCGTGACACTTGTAGAAACTAACAAATTTATTTATCACACAAACATTTGTGTTAGTCTTTAAAAGAGCCACAAGACTCCTTGCTTTTTTTTTTTTTTTTTTTTGCTGAACTAGACCAGCATGGCTACCACTCTGGAACTGGTCATAAGTGGTTTGTGAAAGATGGACTGAAAGGAGTAAAGGTGGCATTGTATTTCCAGTTCCATCAGAGCTTTATAATGCCCTTTCTTGCAGTTTTTTACATGACATCTGAGTGTCCTCATAGTGCTCTCAATAGGTGTAGAAAACTATTCGATCACTGTTTTAAATGTGTTAAATTTAAATGCCAAAATGAAAAGTGCTGAGTACCCAAAGAGGTATGACATAATTAACTCTTCTCCCTTTTCCTTACCCTGACTCAGTAATTTTTTCTTTCCTTTCTCCTGTTTGAAATGAAGCATTATAAATCTGTTTCTCAATACCTGTTTTGACATGTCATAGACAATTAGGAAGTTGTATTAATAAAAATTTTAATAAAGTAATTAAATTTTTATATCTGTGAGCAAAGGATGTTTTATTTTTCTCATCTCATTTGTTATCATTCCTTAAGCAACATTATAAGCTTGAAAGTCCAAGAAAAAAGTGCTGACAGACATATTAACATAAGGTCAAAGTAATTATAAGATCAGTTGGAAGAATTCATGAAAAACAACCAGAAATGTTTAAAAAAAAAAAAAACCCAAGAAATTTAAAGAATCTACAGTAGAGGAATTTCAAAGGCATTGTGAAGGACATAACCTCTCCATTTCTGAAGGAAGCTCCCAGTATGGCTGTTAAAATCCATTGCATTGCTTATAGGCTGCCTTTATAGCTAACTATTATTAGCTAAGTACTTGCCTTCTGAGATGCTATTCTCAATTTAAACGTTCTTTGAGATGTGCAGTTGGAGACATAGAGACATTTGGATTTTGCCCTTTCTTACACGGCTGGGTAGTGGGGGAAATACCTATATTATACATACATATCTTGCTGGCATAAAGGAAGTAAGAAGCAGCTCTACTTTGTTTCTGATGTCCTTGAATGTAATGTGTTTATGAATATGATTTTTATTTTACAGAAAATATAGTTAAAATGAGAGAAACAAGAGGACTAAAACCATGATAAAGGCAACTGCTATCTCACAGTCATCCTCAGCAGGGTGTTATTTTTCAGAGAATGTAAGTGAAGATATTAGTAAATCAATATGAGGTAAATGAAAAATACATAATTAAGAACATTAGAAGTTTTCCCAGAATTGTGTAAATGGATAAAGACTGTAATATGAAAGATGTAGTTTTCTTGTCTCAGTGATTTGGGATTGGAAAGGGATTCTATTCCTGAACATTCTGACATTGGTAGGCAAGAAGGACAAAACTAAAATGTCTTTAAAAAACTAAAAGTAACAAATCAGGTACTCTATGAGATACACCTGGTAATGTCTCAAAAGGGTAGCATTATTGGAACATCAGCCACACATTGCACTGAAAACTCCAGGCTCCAAGAGTTAAGGAGCTACTCTGAAAATCACAAACACGCACCTGATGTTTGAGGAAGTGTGTGAGATATGTACTTTAAATGTGGTGGACCAAAAGATCTTTTATATTAAGATTTTGAAAAAAGGGTTAGAGTATCTCTCAAATAAAAATTTTGTAGTGGGATGATTTAGTATTATCAGATTAAACAATGCTCTAAATTAAAGCCACAAAAAGTAACTATGTAATATATAAGTTCCAAAGGAGTATGTTTTACATAATACACAGCTACAGAGTTAATCATGACAAATTTATTGAAATTTCTTGCTTATTAAATAAGTAGAAATGGACGAACAGATGGTTCATCCTCTCTGGACCTTCATGAAGAATATCTGACCTGAAGTTCATTTGGCAAAATCCTAACCAGGCAGCTCTATTTATGATAGTTTTGGAACAGGCTGCATAGTCTACCACCTCACGAGGAAGAAAAGTGCTGCACTGGCAGCAGTTTCCAGCAAGGGAAACTGAGGACAAAAGCAGTACAAGAGTAGAGTAACAGCCATAATATACTAGAGAGGCAGCTGAGAGCTTTGAAGCACACAGAGTAATAGCATTAAAGTTTACACTGAATAAATGAATATCAAATTAAACTCCAGGAAAATATCTGAGGAAGGATCTGCTATAAAATCAAACAGGAACCTCATCTACCCAAAGAAAGACATTATGTCGGAACCTATGTCCTAAAAGACATTCTTATGCATAATGTTCGGTCGCATTAAATTATGGCCTCTGTGCAAACGCTTGTGTGACTGGATTTATCAGTGCTGTACACCATACTGGGGTACAAAACCCATCTTTATGGGGACTCCAAGGTGAAGTTCACAGACTAAAGACAGGATAAGAACAACACAAGAGGCACACAGATTGTAAGAACAATGCAAGTTCTGTGGCACCTTAAAGACGAATTAATTTCTTCAGGCATAAGATTTCGTGGGCTGCAACCCACTTGGTCAGATGCATTGATGGTTGCTGCGCACAAAAGCTTATGCCTGAGGAAATTTGTTCGTCTCTGAGGTGCCACAAGACTTTTGTTGTTTTTGCTATATACAGACAACCACCTCTGGGACAGATTATGAGCTCTTTGGGACATGGATATTCTCTCTCTCAGTTTGAAGACCACCAATTCACTTTTGGAATAACATACCACATATATTTAATAATATGTCTCCATTGAAGCAACTCTAAAGTTTTAGAAGCAGAAGGAGAGCATCTCTGTATCCAGCCCAACTGCAGCTAGACACTGAAATGCGCACTTGGACCTGAAGAGAAATGAATGTTTCATTTAACAAGAGGGAAAATTAAAAAAGACAAAAAAGAACAAAGGAAGCAAGCTCAGTCACAAAGGCAAAGCAGCCTATGGATTATGCCCAAATAACTAACATTCTCTTAACAATTTGATGTAAAGTATTTCTTCCCTTAAGGTTCATTTTCATTTCTGACTACTCTGTGACTTCCTGCACCAAAACTTGCATATAACTTTCTATCAGGAGTTACCATTAACTGAGAACAGCTCAGACGTCATTGCAAATTTCATTTATTCTGAATATTTCTATCTTTAATGGACTATAAATACTGTTCTTAAAGAACCTGAAGAAAGTACTGAACATTTGTTCCATGTGAATTTTAGTCTCATTAGTACAGAGGAAGATATCTCACTTGCCAGTGATGTATAATGTCAGCCTGAAACATGCATCTCTCGCTCTAAAGCAAAAAATCTAATGATTTTTACAGGGTTCTGGTTTTGTTCCTGTAGATATTTACAGAAAATGTTGAGCAATTTTTGTATTTGAGAAGCATCTGATTTTATATAACAAAAATAGCTTTCAGAGCATAGGACTCTGCCCAACATAGCTGCTATACCAACCCTGGGTCAAAATCCTACACCCCAATGAAAACACACAGTATATTAACATGACAAAGTGGGTTTTGAAACTTAAGAAAATAGTCTGAAAACTGATAAATCAAGCTGGAGAATGCTTTAGGCAAAGAGCTGAAATATGAGCAACTTGTAATTTCATGTTTTGTTTACAATTTTGCCATGGAACAATATAATAAATGGTTTATGTTAAGGACTATTTGGTTGCTTTACATTTATCAACACAGCATACACTCCAAGAAAAGTGCCTCAAATGGAGTGTTGCCAGAAAATACTGTACAGTAAAGGAAGAGCCAGAGGATTGACCACTACATGGATCCTTCCACGTACATCAGGCCGTGATGGAATGAACATGGTTTACTTTTGCCACAAGGCTGAAATAGTTTCCAGCAAGTTTCTCTACAGCCTCTCCAAGGGCCTGTGGGAAGAGTGCCCCCATCTCAGGCATTTACCTTGTTCACACATTATCTGTTTAGGTTGGATGCTGGGCTGAGGAGGTAAACGAAGCTATGGCTGCATTGTTATGGGGAGCAGACAGTGGGCAAGTTTTGAACTTAACTCACGGTTCTTATACACACCCTCATGAGCTGGGGAAACTGAACACCAGGGATACAGACTGGTAAAGCCCTTTACTCTCAGTCTGTGCCATGTAAGTCTACTGGGAATGGACTTTATACCTGTGTCTGTTATAAATATTGCAGCTATTTAATTCAGTTGTAGTTTTCTTTAATTTTATGAGGCTTTGGAGATACAGTTTTTACAAAATACAGTATGCAGAATTGTATGCAAAGATCTTTATCCCAAGATATTAGAGTGAACCTTTTAGTGGACCTGAAGAAGAGATCTGTGGAAGCTTGAATGCTTATGTCTCTCACCAACAGATGTTGGTCCAATAAATGATATTACATCACCCCTCTGTCACACTATACAAAATAAACTTGTATTGTAAAACTGAATACATCTGGAATAAAATATTTTGAAAGCAATCCCTCCCCATGGCACTTTGGGACTGCTGCATAATGTACAACAGTTTATATATAAATATATGCCACCAGAAAAGACTCGCCTCCTCTAACCAGGGGTTAATAACAGAAAAAGAATGGAGGGAGGGACGGGGAAGAGAAAAATACAGAACCATGGTGCTAAGATTTATACATTTTAAATTTGAGAAACCCTGCAAGAAGGAGCTTTTTTTTTTTTTTTTTTTTTTTGCTTCGCGCACATTTGCTAAGTTACAGTGCAGTAATGTGCGATTTTCAGTGTGAGAACAAAATTAAAGACTGGCTGATTAAATGCTGCTTTTAAAAGCAACAAGCCAACTTCTGGTTGTTATCAGGCAAATACCAAGGGAGGTTCAGGGCTAGCTTTCAAAACCTGCTTTGAATCAACAAATAGTGGGCAGCTTGCCTCAATAGGTGGTTTACAGATGAATGCAGTGAGATGGAAATCAAACCACAAAGGGAAATACAATTGTATTTATCTGTATATTGGATTTTATTTGAGAGAGAATTTCTGGCTACTACAGTGTCCTTTATTTGTATCTGTATTATGTACAGAAGATATATTTGATTAATGAAATGATTAGCAAATACATTAATTATTTTCCAGTAGGTTTTTCATTATGATAGACACAAACAGTTCTTAAAATAGTTATTCTCAACTACGGGCCTTGGAAAGGAGAGCCACATTATGGCATTGATCTCTGCAATGAAGGGCTTGGATGTTTAAAATAAAAATCTGATACAAAAAAGATAGTTTAATCACCATATTTTCCAGCTCTGTCTTTGGTAGCTAGATAAAGCTGACATAGTACTCATGAATTCTGAGGTGGTATTATCTAGTTACCAAAGGCACGTGCGTGCACACACACACACACAAAGAGCAACAATAGTAACTAAGAAAAAGAAGAGAGAGAGTAAATAACAAAAACAAATACAATTTTAGCTATACATAACCATAAAAATACCACCAAGAAGATTTCATCTTGGTATCTACTGATGCAAACTAGTAGCAAACTTGTTCTCCCTTTAGAAGGCACTAGAAACCACCATTTGTCAAAGATGTTTTTAATGCTTTAGATGTAGAAGGGTAACATCTGAAAATAAGTGTGATGTACATTATAACATATGTTCAGTAATTGTGTTTATGTCAGATGGCACTATGTTGCGTGAAATGGGTGTAAACAAAAAGGAAATCAAGCCCTGTGTGAACAGCAGAATTTATTAGGAAGATAAGTTCCAAAGAGGCAGTTGTGTTAGTCTAGTTCAGCAAAACAAACAAGGAGTACTGTGGCCCTTCAAGATTAACAAATTTATTTATTGCATGAGCTTTCACGGGAGAAAGGCTCACTTTGTCAGATGCTTTGAAGATGGGGGAACTTACAGAATGGGATGAAATAAATGAAGAGAAATGTAAGTCATGGGGTCATTTCCTCCCATTCTGTAAGTTCTCCCATCTTCAAAGCATCTGATGAAGTGGGACTTTCTTCCACGAAAGCTCATGCAATAAATAAATTTGTTAGCCTTGAAGTGCCTCAGAGCTCCTTTGTTTTTATCTTGAAGATAGTCTCCAGTGAGAGCAAGTATAGCGATGGTCAATGAATGGAGATACCAAAACAATTGCATCTGTACCTAAAGACTCTTTTGGAAATACCTTTCTTAAGGTCTAATAACTAAGGCCCTACTTAACTTGTGATATTGCTGATTCCACAACATTAAGCTTCCATCACTATTATGACAGTGAGAGCTCATGGGCTAAGGGCAGGAGCTCCCACTGTTAACCCCCAAACCCAACTCTCAGTCCCAGGCAGCCAATAGTAGAAAATCATGGTAAAGTAGTAAGGGACTGTTACTGTAAATAAAAGATTAAGTATCACTTTTCTTCAATTTTCCATGACTTGTTCGCAACTCAGCTACAATTTTTTGACAAACATCCTGCAATTCAAATAGGGCCTTACAAATCAGTATTTATTTAGCTACCTGAGGTACAAACACCCATGACTAGCATTTTCCTTTGAGAAAAACTGAACATCCTGAAAAGTAAAATGCAATTTCAAGGGATACTGAAGAAAGAGGAAGACTCCCAAGGATACAGGTAGGATTTTTTTTCCCTATGGGATTCCTGCTAAAGCTTTCATATCAAGACATTAATCTCCAAACACAAAGCATTCCAGCATGAAGGACATTACAGAATATGCTGAAGATAGTCTTTTTAAATGACTTGTGTGGGCATATGTATATTTACTCCAAAAACCAGTAACACATCCATTGAGATAATGGATTTCTCTCTTTTACCATGACTTGGACATATCTGGGATGCAGAAAAATCAACTTCACTTCAAAGTGAACTCTTGAACAGAATGCTTTTTCTTTTGCCATCTATTTATCAACAGAGTAGATGTTTGTACTATACAATGGATTTTAGAGAAAGTACGCACAGTATTTTAGCCATAAGTTGCTTGCTAATATTATCAAAATTTTGTAATTCTGCCACTCTTAAAATTTCAGTCTCCAGAGTGTTTTGCTCGAATGTGATCTCCATGAAAGCTAAAGCAATTATTTTATCTAGAGACATCTGTCCTTGGTTGGCTGAGAGATTAGAATGCGTATTTTAGTCTCTCCTGTCTATTGCAGTTCTTTTATCAGTTCCTTTAAAGGAAAATTTAAAATTACATACAGAAGTTGAAGTGAGTTCTGGTTAATGTTAACATTTGTAATACCACATTCAGAAAGGTGAAAAAAAAAACCAGGGAGGGGCACACAGAGCCACTATGACAAGGCAGAGAGTTCTTCAAACTGAGGGAAATGGGTTGATGGCACCAAAGGATTTCAGGTGGGGGCAAGAGTGAGGGAAATGGAGACAAGCAAGAACACCTTTCTATGTAAAATGACCACAGCTCACAGAAGCAACTAAGTTTGCAGCTTTCTAGTTTAAGTGTGGCTCATTATTTTTGTATCTTGAGACACTGCAGTCCAAAGATGGTCTGTGTCACCACAGCAGATTGAAGACTGTGGGGTTTTTTTTCCATGTACCTTCTTACGGGCTGACTTCTCTGATTTAAAAATATTCCTCCCTGATTTAAAATTCAATCTACATTTCTTATGATATATTGCCCAACTCATCTAACCTCTTCTAAATGTGCCCATTAACTATAACATAGTAGCTTCCACCTTAAACGTCCCAGTCCAGGTGCACAATAAGCAGAGAAAAGAAAAATTCTTTTTAGGGCCTCTTTCCAGTGGGAAGCAGCACTGGGTAATAACACTTTAATTAACATAATGTTAAATGTGTTTTCACTCTGTATTGACAAAAACTGTTGTATTTAAAATCATGTTAGCTAATCACAGTCAAGCATTAAATTATTTGCCATAAAAAGCATTAACTTTTACAATATTATAGACTAACCATAACCAATTGTCAGGGTTTTCAACACAGCAGGTGATCTCTGGATGATTTGGTAGTCCCTTCTGACTTTAAACTTTATGATATTACTTGTCTACATTACTTATTACTGGCTAATTCATAGGAAAGGCTCAATTTGGAAGAGAGGGAATTTAGCTCAGCTGTATTTGTGATAATCTAAACAAATTACGTTCATTCCTCCCACGCCTAACTGATACCATTGGTAAGAAGGAAAGAATTTTTGTTATACATCTAGGCAGGTCCTCATCAGAGAAGCTCCCACTCCCACATTCTTAATACGAACTCTTGGACATATTAAAAGGTGGTGCAGTAAATACTAGGCAGTGAGATAATGCCTGTCCTGCGGAGCTCCTAAACTCTGCCATCAGAACAGTGATGGCTTCTGTAAGTTTTGAATTTTGCAGACCAGATAGCTCAATTTTAAGTGCCTGGGTTATCTCATGGAAAATTGTAAACATTTGAGCGCACTTGAATTGTTTTAGTTGCTGGCTTCCATGCAGCCAGATAGAAGCATTCATAGAATCATAGAATCATAGGGTTGGAAGGGACCTCACTAGGTCATCTAGTCCAACCTCCTGCCAGAGGCAGGACCACTCCCACTAAACCATCCCGGTCATGGTTTTGTCCAGCCGGGCCTTAAACACCCCCAAAGATGGAGATTTCACCACCTCCCTCGGCAGCTCATTCCAAGGCTTCACCACTCTCCTAGTAAAAAAGTTTTTTCTAATATCCAGCCTTGAACTCCCTAACCGCAACTTGAGACCATTGCTCCTCGTTCTGTCCTCTGTTATTACCGAGAACAGTTGAACTCCATCTTCCTTGGAGCATCCCTTCAAGTAGTTGAAGGTTGCTATCAAATCCCCCCTCAATCTTCTCTTCTGCAGACTAAATAAGCCTAATGCTTTCAGTCTTTGCTCATAGGGCTTGTGCTCCAGCCCTTTAATCATTTTGGTTGCCCTCCTCTGAACTCCCTCTAGCATGTCCCTGTCCTTTTTGTAGTGGGGAACCCAAAACTGAACACAATATTCTAGATGTGGCCTCACCAGTGCAGAATAGAGGGGAATGATCACATCCCTTGATCTGCTGGTAATACTTCTTTTGATGCAGCCCAGTATGCCATTAGCCTTTTTGGCAGCAAGAGCACACTGCTGACTCATATCTAGCTTCCCATACACCATGACCCTCAGGTCCTTTTCTACACCGCTGCTACTTAGCTGAATGTTCCCCAGCCTGTAGCGGTGCATGGGGTTTTTCTGTCCCAAGTGCAGGATTTTACACTTGTCCTTACTGAACCTCATAAGATTTCTATTGGCCCACTGTTCCAATTTATCTAGGTCTCCCTGAATCCTGTCTTTGCCCTCCAATGTGTCTACTGTTCTCCCCAGCTTGGTGTCGTCCGCGAAGTTACTGAGAGTGCAGTCTATTCCATCATCCAGATCATTGATGAAAATGTTGAACAGAATGATTGACATATTCTGCTAATTACTTTGTTCTTGTTTTTTTTAAGTCGGTGTACACCTGAGATTTTCTTAAGCTCCACAGATACGTAAACTTTTTACATCTGAATGGCTGAGAAAGAAAAAAAACAAAAACAAAAACCAACCAACCAACCAACCATGAGATGCCATTTCTAGGAACTTTTATTTAAAAGGGATAATTCTCTGCAACACCTAAAATCTTTCACTGATTTACTTCTGATTTTTTAGAAATTTAATCTGTACTTCACGAGTAAATGTGATGACTCTGGTCAGTGCACATACTTCTCCTTCCCTACCTAAAAGGCTTTATTTTTGGGTTAACTAACCATGGGAAGGCATGGGTTAGCTCATGGGTCTTTTGAAGAATTATAGCTCTCACTGGGAGTCCATAAGTTTGATCTTTTATGTTACTCATAGTATTATCCCTGATCTCCTGCTCTCTATTAGCCTTCCATACTGCCAAGGGTTCAAACTAGTATTCTCATAGGCTTTCAATGAAGTTTGTTCAACAGTTTACCTTTCCACAGCCAATCATAAACCCACCTATGCACATACAAACATCTCAAAGTGTCAGATATCACAGCAAAAATCTCAAAATGTCAAAAGTCATTAATATTTAATAAAAATTAAAATTATGGAATCTAATACTGCTCTGACAGCTGTGACAAAATTTTAGCCTGAGGTACTGTTTATTCTCTCTATTTACAGCAGTGTAAGTATGCATGTATATGTAAAATTACATTTCACATTCTGCCAGACATGATCTAATTGGGTGGAAAGCTGATTTTTTCGTATATATCAATATTAAAGGATGCTGAGCTGGCTTTTTTTTTCCTCTCAGAGTACAGCCATACACTTCATGTTTCCACTGGTAAATTATATTTGACATTTAATTTGAAAACTAAGTTACCCTAATCTAAAGCTGTAGTAGAACAACAGTGATAAAGCAATGAAGCTTTCTATGGGACAAAATGGATTTTTTTTTTTTAAGTCAAAGATAATTTTAGTTACAAGTAATTGAAAATGCAATTTAGAATTCATTACTTTGGATGGTTAATTACATCAGAACAGCCACATTTCCAATGATAATGAACCAATAAAATGTAATAATTTCCCCTCTAATAATTGTATTAAAATAAATAGAATGAAAAAATAATGCAAGTGGCTATAAGCATTTGAACTATACTGAAAAGAACAAAATGCATATCAACATACGATTCACTCTCCACTCTAAGCTTTATATTTATATGTATAGTCCATAAATGACTAAATTTACCTAAGTACTAGAATTAAGGTTTATGAAAGTTGTAACAAGACAGCTCCTATATGAGAAATATATTTTCTTTCTTTGTATTCTGTCTTGCTTGGTAAAAAGGCTTTTATTTAACTTTCACTGTACACTTTATTCATAACTCTTATTAGAAGACAATGGCCAATTCAGTATTATAGGCAAAATTTTTCCTTTTTTTGAGATCCTCATGACTGCTTCCAACGTTTCCTTTTCCCAAACAGCATGAAATAGCTGGAAGCAGTGCTGTAGGATGTCAAGCTCGATATCACCACTATGCCCATTGGGTCAGCTCAGATATCCTCTTTTGTTCCATAGATTGCTTCCATTTTGCGTGCCATTGTATCCTCTTTGCCACATAACTCACTAGGAGCAGAATCCTCTGTTCAATGCCCTTCCAACTAAGGCCAAAGGCTAGTCTACAACAGTAAAGCTATACTCAGTGTAAGTGGGGATAGAAACTGATTATATTACATTGTCATTAAACCCCAAACGAAAACACTTATTTTGGTATAAAATTACCTCCTACTCCCCTCCCTCCATTTAACTTATTTCACTCAGGAAAGGGTTCAAGCCAAACTGAAGAAAAGACACTTTCACTGAAATAAAAATGTTCCCAATGGGGTTTACCAGTATAACCATATTAGTTTATTTCTGCTGGCATAACAGGTAAATCCAGAAACTGAGTGTTGTGTGCAAGGTTCACAAGCTCGGAACATAATTGCATAACCTTTTAGATTCCACTGTTTCAAATTAGCAGAAAGGGCCTATTGCATGTGCAAAACAAATGTCTTTTTGGGCTGCTTACATTTGAGGACTCAGCATAGCTTCAATAACTCTATACCAGACTTCTCCTTTCACAGTGGAAAGTAGAGAGAATATGACACATGAAAAGCCCGAACACTTTGTAACAGTAATATATATAGAATGACTCTTCTTGAACAGGGACTAGAAAGAGAAGCAAGTCAACACCTCACCACTTCTGTTCTTGAAAAAGAAAAATGTGAGACAACTTGTGACCCAAGTTTTCTCCCAGCATCAAGCACTTGAGGTTTTCCTCTTGACTGAGGCTGTGAAAATATTAAGGTCAACTTTAGAAGTAAGGCAGATGTGCAAATGTGGCTTTAGGAACATTTCTGAACTGCTTCAGCCCACAACAAAATCCACTTAAGGTATTTTTGGGAGAAGCACACAAATGGATCACATAGTCGGAACACACCCTTCTGAATAACAAGGCATATTTTAAATTATTGGCTCCATAGCTAAAACTAAATTTCACCAGTTTTTGTTAATTCAAATTTTCTCATTCTAATAATTTTCTTTCTTGTTGGCACACTGATAATTCAGAAATGGGAATATCATTTTTTCAAGCACAGTTATGTTTCTGCTAAAAGGCCAGAGTCCCAGTGTATAATCTGAAAGACTATAGTTTGAAGACTGTCATAATATGGGCCAACAACATGTGATAGGAAGGCTACCAATGTCAATTTAATAACAGAGACATCACCATATTGTATAACCAGGATCTTAAGAGTTTTTCCAGAGATTTTGCCATAACGAACGCCAGGCTAGTATAATCATCAATGTTTTCAAGATCAGATGTTTCCAAATACTTAATTTTATGGCCACCCTAACATACTTCTAGCTATTCTGGATTACAACATCATACAACAAGGGTTTCACTGGGTGCTGGTAAAAATTCAGACACATGAGTGCTTTTTGGTTATATATGTTAAGTCATCTAGACTGCATCACCACACTAGTTTATGGAAAGTAGCAGCCTTTACATCATAACACTGTGCAAAACAATCTTGCACATAGCACGCCTCATTTCCACTAACATGTGCTATTGAAAATACTGTAACCTCTTTCCACACTTGATTTGGAATTTCCATTGTGCTATGCTCACCAATGTGGTACTTCAAAGCAATTTAAAAAATATAACGATTTGCTTATCCCATAGATCTTATGACCAAGAAAAAATTAAATGAAATTAGAAGTTGTATCTTAATTTACTAATATTTACAGATTTTTCTTTCTTTAAGTTCTGAATTAGTTTCTTCAGCAGCATTTTTCTTACTTTTTCTGAACGTTTCAGTTATAATCAATGGGAATATGTTTGCCTGTTTTTTGTGAACAGTGAAATCAACATCTGTTAACGGTTACTGATAAAATCCAGTCCTTCCAAACTTAATTATAACTCTCTATCCTTACATATGGAGACCAAAAAGAGTGCAAATTAAGGCCAGCATTGCCTCATGACAAAGATCCTCTTTTTCTTACAGTATAATCTAGTTTACTACTTTGGTTATCCTCTTCCCTATCTGGGATCCTCCCTTCTTTGCAGGCAGCCTCAGCTCAGTATTGCCTGTATTTCAACTGCTGTAAAGTCTTTTAATGAAAGATTAATCACCACTTATGGTAGTTCTCTAAGTGCAATGCCTCCACATACTCACAGCTATGGGAGGGGCAGCTTGGCACATCTGAGCTTTAGGGACTTTCTAGAAAGCAATATTCAATGAGCACTGCATACGCTCGTTTTCACAACACTGGGTATCAGGAGGTGAGGTTTTAAAAAACCTATGCTGAGCTCCTAAATGTCTCAGTTCCTTCCCGTAAGTCCTAGAATTCAAAATGTGGAACCCTTAGAATATAGAGTTCTACATAGTTTCTGTTTGTAAGAGATGACTAAGAAGCATAACCTCCAGGCAAGAGTGCTGAGCAATTAAGTTAAAATGAGGCTTGTAAAACAACCTTCAAAAAGAAAGCATCAAATTTAGATGTTAAGATCAATGTTAAGATCACTAACTAATGTGTTACTGTAAATATGGTACTCTAGATAGCAGCCATAAAGTTTGCTAAACTGGAAACACTATAAGGGCAAACTATCAAAAGTGCCTTAATCACTATTATAATGATTTTAGAAAGAGTGGGTAAGGGATTATATTCTCCTACAAGAAGTACAAAAATTCAGTGGCCTGGTTTACATTAGAAGTTCTGCTAACATAGGAGAATGAAGAAAAGCATACCTACGCCACCCTAACCCTCACACCAGTATAGATTATTTTGTTCAAAGAACAAGCATGTTGCCAAAAACACTCTTTTGCTAACATAAATTGCAACTCCACTGTGAGGATTTGAGGCAATAGGAATGGGTGAATGTAGGATGGCCCAGTAGTAAATGTCCCCCACTACTTGGCTTAAAGGGAGGAGTAACTGGACCCAAGCATCAACTCATCACAGGGGACCACAAATGAAAACAACATGGATAGGAGGTGAAGGTCACAGGGATCGAGTAAGAGACACCAAGCAGAGAACCCCAGAGTGAGTCCACTGCTCCTTGAAGGCATCCAGGGAGCGAATGGACATAGTTCAGATGAGCTCTGCCCAGAGGCATGCTTTCCAGAGGGATCAGAAACAGACCTCACAGCTGCAATATCAAAACAGGCAATGCTACACACTATCCAACAGCATCGATCAGAACATACAATTTTATAATAATATGGTATTCCAATAAAAGTTTGTTATCCAAGATTTTACTGTTTATTAAACATTAATATAGCTGAATAACTAGTCAGCAAAAATTTATGGAAATAAAATATTGAGGAAAGAATATGAATTGGAAAAATATTAAAATATTGCTGGCTATTTTAATTGAATATTCAGGCCCCTCAGCTACTTAAAGAAAACAGGGACTGCCACTGTGCAATTCAATGCTATGCACTGGTGTGTGTTGCATTCTGACAACTCGTATCTTTTATGTTGCCAATAAAGGAATTGAAGCAGAAATTGAATTTTTAAATGTTCTCCCATCCTTCAACATGAAAGACTCTACGGAAATAGAAAATATTAGTATTAAGCATTAGAAACAAGATTATTTCCAAATGATGATGAGAACAATTTTGTTATTTTAATAAAGTAATTTAAAAATATATTTTAAAAACATATTTTTCCCTTTTATATTTACTGAACTCTTGTACAGATCCTACCTGTGTGATAAAGATCCTTCTCTCTCCTTGTAAAATAATAAAGAAGAAATGAACAACTGATATTAACTCACAGGGTGAAAGGCAAAAAGTTCTGCTCACCTAAAAGTGTTCCCTCAGCACATTACAGCAAATGTCTGATTCTCACTTATCACCTAATACTTCACAGGAAAATTCAATCCTATCAACTAAAGTGCTGCTAACATCAATCACCTATTGTTGTTATTTTACCAGACTGCTCTGGCAGCATGGAATAGAAGGGTCTGAGCCATTACAGTTTCCACTTAACGTCTGAATTGTTGTACAGACCAGTTCAATTATGAACTGCAGTAAACAAATTAGCAATGAACCTAGTGATTATGAACTGTAGGTAGACACAGACACAGAGGGACATGTAGCATTTGGTGTCTGAAGGGGAATGAGCATCAAAATGAAATAATACTTTTGCAATCCAGTGCTGTACAATGTTCTAAGAAAAAAATGGACTGAATCCAAATCATTGCTAACTAGAGATTCTGGGGGCATATTACTTTTGCCTTAATCCTTAAGAAAGGCCTCCTAGTCAATGTATTGTGGTGTCCAAGTTTCCTGTTATCATGCATCTGATCATTTTTGACAATAAATAACATTCACATTTATTTTATTCTTTGTCAATCATTCTGAGTTCAGGACAGGACTAGTGTATGTTATATTGCTTTTACACTGAGGAAAAAAAAAGATTCTCAATATGTGAACTTTCAAAAGACTGCAAAGGATAAAAACACAGCTGTTTTAACCACTTGAGTGCTAAGAATGCCCACTCAACCCAAACCCATTTGAATCAGGATGGGCATTTTTATTTATTTATTTTATAGGAGACGAAATAGGGTATAAGATAAAATAATCATCCTCAGGTTTCATACTGGATGCCACTATACACTGTAGGGGTCATTCAGAGATTAAAAATACATTGTTGTTTTGATGGTGTTCAGAAGCAGACTGCACACACTCTAAAATGGAGTATTTGTAAACACTTTAAAGTAACATCAAACTGTATTTTGATACTTCGGCATATTTAATTTGTAGTGTACTGCATGTGCATATACCTGTGTATTACAGGGGCAATGGAGCAAATGAAGTAAATAAATAAATAAATAAATAAATAAAAGCCCCTTCAAATCACTTAAATTCTGTATGTAAAACATCAGTTATAGACCAAGATTATGGTAGCGAACAAATTTAATTTAAAAAAATCACAATTAAAGATGGAAAGAACCATTTGTATGACATCTACAAAAGGGCCACCTGAGAAATTTGTTAAGGGGAAAGGGAAGTTAACTTTGAGGCTGCAGAAGAAAATCTACTGTAATTCACTAGCTAACAAATCTGGCTCAAGGGACAAAGTTTTCCCACAATGATCCAACTATAGATTATAGTAACAGAGTTGCAATATCCTGAAAACAAGGCATTTACAGAGGAAATTTTGACAAACATTATATTAGAGTATAGCAAACTCAAACCTGTAAATACCTCTTGGGATTTCAGGCAGAGCAGGTGAAATCTTGGAGCCATTTGAATCAATGGGAGTTTTGCTACTTGTGATGGACCAGAATTTAACTCAGAATCTTTCAGATACTACTAAGTTGGACAGAGCAACAAGGAAAGCAAGAAGCTTGGGAAAAAATACATGTAAATAAAATGTCCTTGAAAATGCAGCATTCGAGAAACACTTTGAAGCTGTAAAATGTACAGTTTCTGTTTTTTTCTGGTCTCCTGATGCATCAAAAATCCTTTTTATCTCAACAGCAAAGCTTCATATTTCTAATCCTTTTTAAAAAGTCCAAGAATAGCAAAGATTAAAGTAACAAATTATAATCATAATGTCTTGACTGATTTCCTCAGGTGAGGAGGAAGTAAAGTTTCTGGTACAATGAATATAATATGAAGATGCATATTTTTTTTAAATATTAAAAAATTGGAAACAAAAAAACTGTAGGACAGAAACTGACAAAAACAATAATATTGAATTATAAGCGGCCAGTTTTCCTTAAATCCATCTACTGTGTTTAAGTATTGCAGCCTATATGGTATGCAAGATCGTGCTTCTTTCTACAACTTCTGCAATACCCTATGCAGAACGGGATGAAGTGCCATGCAGTGAATTATTTTGTTCTTGTTGGTTTGTTTCACAATCTTGAGGATATACATGAATTTCTGGTGTTACTTTTTTAATTTTCATCACCTCCCTCAGAACAATGTCTTTAGCGTTTGCAAAAATTCAACAGGAGATGGTGGCAATGGCTCTATGTTCATGGTGTAATATAGGTACATACTATACATTGCTTGCTCTCCCTCTGTGTGTGTGTGTGTGTGTGTGTGTGTGCGCGAGAGAGAGAGAGAGAGAGGGAGGGAGGGAGAGAAAGAAGGATGTGTTGCTAGATGTTCACTAAGCAACTACATGGCAGTGGAAGAGTTAGTATTTTCATGAAGTAATAATAAATAGATATGCTGTGACAAGTAAAAGCTGACCTGAAAGACTGTTTAACTACCTGTATGATGCAACTAAAAAAAAAACCTTGTAAAAGTTAGATGATATAAAAAATATTATGGAGTTTTAAGAATAATTAGCGACTATTTTTAAATAATGATTGGGTATATCCATACAGTTTAGGTGATTTGTATACCCCTCAGGATCTGGCTTTAAAAATTAGATGTGGGCTATCTGTTTTGTTTTAAACAAAGTTTGCCATTTGTCTGAGAAAGACCAGGATGGGTTCTGGACGCTGGGACTAGTCAAATGACTGAACCACTTTTATCTTTCTTTTTCTTTTTAATAGGACAACAACTTTTTGTTGGTGATGTATATACAATAAATATAAAACATGATCCACAATGTTACAATACACACACAGGTTGCTCCTTCAATTTAGTTTGAAGCAGTTCCACGAAGAGACAAAGATGTATACACATATTCTGATTTCTTCCATTTGTAAGTGAAATTATTACTGTCCTGTCCTTGTCAAGAGCCCAATACATACTTCCTACATGGTAATTTCACCATTTCCTGGTGAAAAATAGTTTGGCAGAAGCTTCTGATATACAATTATTAATCTGTTATTTTGTTAATGTTGTTTTTAGAAACAGTTACAAGTTGTAGTGTGTGTTTTTTGGGTGGTGAGAGGATGGAAAAATCCATGTGAAGAAAGAGTACTCTGTGCTGTGACAAGCAAAAATCAGATTTGCCATACTGCATCCATCTTGTAACATTTCAACCAAGCTTCACAATTAAATCACAGTCATCATATGTTTTTTCTTAAATCAACATGAAGTGTTGATCTAATGAGGAAATAAAACTGCAGAGGTCAGTCCACTGTTCTAGTCTTTTGGGTAAGTGTATGGTTGGAGAAGAACACTGAGGTCCAGACCCTTAAAGGTATTTAGGCTTAACTGATTTCAGTGGAAGCTAGGAGCCTAGATATATTATTACCTGGGCTTGCCTGAGTACAGGCAAGTCAGTTAATCTCACTTTTTATTCTCTCTGAAACACTTGGCGTTCGCCATTGTCAGAGGAGGAATACTGGGCTAGATGGACCGTTGGTCTGATCCAGTGTGACTGTTCTTATGTTCTTACTGTGTCTCCAATTGCCCATCTGTAAAATGGTACAATATTTATCTTCCCTCACAAAGGTATTTTGAGGATAAATTATTTGTGAAAGTACTTTGAGGTGCTCAGACGAAAATTGCAATGGAATTTGAAGACATATGTCCAAATATGGATCCTTCCCTAAATGCTCCTTAACATGGAGGTGGTTTAAATGTACATTTCCATCTCCAGTGTTAAGCATTAGAACTGTTCTGCTCTACATTTGCCTGAGCTTTCCAGGTTATACAAAGCTTAGCTTCCTTCGAGGCTCTCAGTGAACTTTATTCAATGACTTATCCATGCATAATCACACATCCAAACTTTATACCCATCTAAATTTCAAAATGTCAAAAGGCCAAGGTAATTGTAAAAGCATATGGGAATCTGTTTCTCTTATGACAGAAATCCAACTTTACCACAAGTGAATAAACTATGTACTCCAGTTGTTATTATGGGTAAGTTATAAAATCCCTTGGGAAAAAAATGTTATTCAGAACATCACTGGAAAAACTTTACATCTCTAGTGCCCAATGGCTATGTTTACATTATAGGCTTAAGTTGACTTAAGGAGGCTTAAGTTTACTTACACAAAGCCCTGGACACACTTGGAGATCATTAAGTAGACTCAAGGGCTTCCTTAAGTTGACTTAATAACTCCTGCCCTTAAAGTCAGTTTAACACAATGTGGCCATTAAAGCTGACTTTATAAAGTCGATTTAATGAAATGTGGTCTCACTAAGTCGACTTAATAAGGTCTACATAAAGTCGACTTTAAGTAGACCTTATTAAGTCAAATTAATAAAGTCGACTTAGCTTTTGTAGTGTAGACATAGTCAATGTGCCTATTCAACTTTAGTGTTCAAGCATTGGCTTGGCAGAAGCAAACAGCCACAATGTGCATAACTCCTGTTTCACTGGCATTAATAATATCGTACATTTATATAGTATTTTTTCATCCTAAAGAATTCCAAGGCAATTTACAAAAATGATTTATGTGTTTCATTTACATAGATGTGTTTTTTTATCCAGCACGGAAGGTAAAACATACTTTTCAAAGGCAAAACCTGGAAGCCATGGAACCCTCTTTTTTTCATTTGTTTTGTTATTCTAATACATTCTAAATATAAACAAAATTAAAGGAAAAATGTGCATTAAAACCAGTTGTTCCCACGGGCAAACAAATAATTATGTATGAGTCATGCCTGTTCACAATTTTATCCCCTCAAAAATGCCTATATATAAGTTTACACATTTTAATGCATAACAAACAAAGAGTCTTGTGGCACTTTTAAATACTAACAAATTTATTTACAGCATGTTAGTCTTTAAAAGTGCCACAAGATTTGTTGTTTGTTTTGCTGAAATAGACTAGCACAACTACCCCTTTGGAACATTAATGCATAAGTAAATTCAACACTGCACAGAATATACCATAATTGAACAGTGGAAAGTGAAAAATACATCATCTAAAACTGCAGGGGAATTCAGACAGGCTCCCTGGTGCTGTGATGAGATTTCTCAGCCATCTACCAAGTTAGCCCTAACCTGACAAGCTTGTGAGATCAGACAACATGATAGCAAAACGCAAAGTGAATACACTGAAGTGCACAGCAGAGGGGCAAGCAAGATGCTCAAAGCCTGGAAGATTCTTGCTTCTTACTCAATAAACTTTTATTTTGTTGTGAAACTAAGCATGCCCATTGGGACCAAGAGAAAGAGTATGCCAAAAGAACAAATGAACAGGCAGCTTGGAAGCTCACAATCAAGCCAGGAGAAAACTAATTAAGAACCAAGCATCAAAAAGAATATCCCCATCACCTCCAGAAACATATATAAATTGACCAGAACAACCCTTCTTCTCCTTTGGGGTCAAAGGACATGTCACAGGCCCAGATCAAAGCCTGCCGCAGAGACTCCAAGAGAGAGAGGCACCAAGCGGAAATGCTGAAAAGACTTGTTCAAACTAGGACAGATTTACCTCTGGTCCTTACCACCAGACACAGTTGTTATTCAGCAAGACTAGGGGGGTTTGTTTTGCCACAAGAATTAAAGGACTCTTGCAGAACTATAACCTTCAGAACTTTTGTAGCCAAATAGTAACTTCAGCACCCACCTAGGTCACAAATTCTCTTCTGTGGAAAAAGGGAAAAAAAAAAAAATCCCCTAAGACTAAAACCCATTTTTCAGCTAAAGAAAGGCTCAAAAAAAAAAAAAAGAATCTGGGTAGTCAATAAATTAGAAAAAAGGAAAATTATCAAAGCCGATGGACTTCTTCCTCTCTTTTTAACCACCCTAAGACATTTCCCATCTAAATCCAGCTAGGAGGTAGGAAGTCAAACACTCAAGCATCACATATGTGTAGCAGCAGAATATGCCTCAACTAGGCACTGTTTTGTGAAAGCTTACATAAAAAAAAAATACCCTCTTCTCCTTTAAAATGAAATAAGCTAGTAATTTGAAGAAAGCTGGCCTGGACACACAAACCTGTAGAATTTGGAAAGCTTCCCCTTCCCCACATGTTAACTAGAATAGACTCTAGTTTAATCTTTAAAGAGATAAATTGTGTTTGCTTCTTTTGTCACTTTAATCCTCAAGCACCTAATGAATGGAGTGAGTCTGGCAAGGAGCTCAACACATTTGACCAGCCAGAAATGCCACAGGGACAGCTTTAGGAAAATAGGAATTAGAATTAGCAATGTAGGAAGCTGGGAAGGAAAAGTTCTGCATACTGCTCCACTGTGAGGGACAATAAATTAAAAGTAGACAGATGAATGTGAGTTATGCACAGCATTTTACTTTTGCTTACTCATTTATTTATACTCTCTAGCTTATTAAATATAGAATACCTGGTCTCTGATTGAGCAGATTGCTGCAGCCCTGTCCCAGCATTAGTATTGAAAACAGACACAAATCAGTCTAAGCTACTTTTTGCAACAGACCAAGAGGTTGTTGACTTCTTAAATGAAAAATAAAATTTATATACAACAAAGGAAAGTTCATCTGCAGTGTCCTGTGACACTAATATGCAACATATATTGATACATAGATAAATGGGCATCATATTCCTAGATTGAGTGAAATCCATTCTCTCTCCTTCAGAGACAATTTTCTGAAATATAGTCAGTCACTTTTTAGAAGAGTACAGTGGAAGAATAAACATCACTTGAGGAAAAAAAAAAAACCTTCTTGATAATGACAGGCTGATGTGATAGCAAGTCCTAAAGATTGTATAGAAAAAAAATTATACTCTCACTTCCCAGTTGATTGCTATCTGAGAAATGAAACAATGAGTCCTGTGGTGCTTAAAGACTAACAGATTTATTTATTGTATGAGCTTTTGTGGGAGAAAAGGAACTATCCAAGAAATATACCACTATCTAAAGGAATTCTAGACATTTGGTTTAATGGATCAAACCTTAAAAGAAAAAAATTACTTGCAGAATGAACTGATGTTTACTGTATTTCATGAATAAACAACAAGACATTGTGTGGAGAAAATAATCAGGGCAAAACAAATTTTATCAATGCTTGGAGTTAAGATAATTATCTTGCAAATTAAACACTATTTTTCCAAAACACCAGTAAATGGGAGATAAGGCGGGGGGGGGGGGACAATCAAAATTGGAATAAGAAATGTGTATTATAATAGAGGAGGAAGTACAATGGCAAACCAGATACATAGCAAGTCAAAGATGCACACTAGCATTTTCACACAAATTATCTGATATTTGTAATATGTTGGCATAGGTGTAAAGTCAGCTTTAAACTAGTGTTGGCTCAGAGTTCAGGAGATGTATTAAGTTTACAACATTATGCAACTTCTTGAAAACATGTTTATTTGTCGTAGGATAGATCAGTTTAAAAACCACCTATTTTGCTGCATTAAACATCAGTGATCCCTGCAGTAGAACTGACCTTTTTTTATTAAGTCCAGAGTATACTCATTCTTTACATGACATCCAAATGTATCCCAAATGATATGGAGGAATTGAATGCTTTATTATGAAGCCCAGGATGTTCTTTATAGAACAGTGGTTACTCAAGAATTTTTATACCCGTTATACTTTTAAAATAGTTAGGCATACAGGCTTTCTAAAATGTACATTCCTAAATATTTGTGATTCTGTTCAGAGAGTACCTTGCACACAGGCTTCTCAGCTAAATTGATTCATATGTTTTGAGATTCTCCTGTGTATCTTATATTAACAATTCCCATTTGTTACTCCCTGCAGAAAGCCAGTGTTTTCAGCATCCTGGCACAATATGTCTAGTGTTATCCCTGCCCTATAAAGATGATGATTCTAAAGCAGATATGGCAGAGGGAGAAAGGACAGAAGGAGCTTCTGAACAATGCAACTGGATTACAATACAGAAAGAACACCACATTCATTTCAGAGTAATATTAGTGTTTTCTTTTGTATTACTCTGGCATTTAACATGATGCAATCAGCTGAAGGGCTTTCCTTAGAAGCTTTAGGTTTATATTTGTCACCATAGATTTCTCTGTTTGGATACAAAGTACATTTCAAAAAACTAATTTCCAAAATACGTTCAGCATATCTATGACTTACAAGCTGAAACCCTAAGGAGTATCGATCATAGTGGTGTATTTCACACAGCTGTAGTTTAGATAGAGATCCAGTTGTCATGGTGGGTGAATATGCTTAGCTTTTCATCTCTGGAGACTGATGTTCAAGTGTCGAGATCACAGATTTAATGATCTGAACTATAATCCCTTGTATATGTTTGTAGTAATAAACACACACATTCAGGCAACTGATCTGTATTACCAAAACAAAGCTTTTATCCATTTAGTCACTACTGTAAATGTGATTTATATGTACTTTATGAGACAGTTTTATAACACATTGCTAAGTTTACAGTTTTGTGGCTTCTATCTAATAAAGAATGCCAACCATCTGTTTTCTTTTTCTTTCTTTCAAACGGAATTGTAGCAGAAAAAGAGACCCTGGGGTATAGAACATGGTATGAGAAGTCTACTGGAAGGTGTAAGGATGAAACAGAGTCAAGTTCTGCTAATATGAAGCAGGAAGCAAGGATCAGGCCAACTCAGGCCCTGCCCTACTGCACAAAACCTGCCTGCTTGCACGTTCACAGAATCTGGCAAGACGAGGTCTGGTATTGCAAAACTACACACATTCCTGAGACGTGCTAGGCACAGGGCACTCAGACAAAAACTCATTCTAGAAAAGCGGTACCAGAACACTGTGATTCCAAGTAGGATCCAGTACACTCTCCTAAGATAACAAGGACATACTGGGTATATCTATACTGTGTGTTTAAGTTGACTTAAGGGTCCTTAAGTCGACTTAAACAAAGCTCTGTCTACATTGCAGGGCAATAAAGTTGACTTTAGCATCAGGTAAAGTCCACTTTATTACTTCCTCTTATAAAGTCGACTTTACAGTTAAGTCAACTTTATTAAGTTGACTTAGTGCAGTGGGGCCATTAAGTCATCTTTATAAAGTCGAATTAAGCCAGGGCACCCATTTAAAGTCGACTTTATAAAATCGACTTAATGTAGTGTAGCCTACTAAGTCGACTTAATAAGGCCTTAATAAGGTTGACTTTAAGTAGACTTTATTAAGTTGACTTAAGAAAGTTGACTTTGCTTTTATAGTGTAGACATACCCACTGACACCTCCTATAGATGTCTGGGTGACAGAGATGTTTTGATTCAATCAACATGTACAAGGTAAAGAATGGTAATTAATCACATCAGAAAGACAACAAATAACTTGTTTGTATCAGGACATAACGCAGGTCTCAGAAGGTGTGCCTTTGTCTGGCTGAATGGGGAGCAGAGAATCCTGCAAGTTCACTGGGCTGGTCTGTTGTAATGAGCATAAATGCGTTAGCAGTCTTGAAGAATCTGCAGGGCACCAGAACCATGAATCATCTACAGTAAACTTGATCAGGTGCCTTTGCTAATGAATTTGGGTCTGTGTGGATTTACCGAGCGGTTCAATTAAAGTCTGCTTCACAGCTATCTTCATGGAGCTGGCGTGGCATGCTGAATCAACATACACATGTAGCCAACCACAGACAACAAGAATATCTGACTTTCACCTAGTGCATCACGTACAAAATTTCAGGGTTAATGGGTCAAGATATGTTTTTAGAAAGACAAAGTATGTACAGATTCATAAGAGACTTAAGAATTATATTTTAAACAATTTACCAGAGACTAGCACTGAAACTTTCTGTATCAATGTACTACAATTGCTTATCCACAGCAAGTGCTGCAATTCATGTTGGGAAATCTGTTCTCAAAGCAGCAAGAAGTGAAGCAGCATGGCACCTCCCCCCCCTTTTTCTGTAATTTCAGATTTAGAAAATCAATTATATAAGAAAATATTTACTTCATATTTTCAAATGTCTACTACTGAAACTCATCTGAAGAGTAAGTTGGAAAGAAGTTGAATGTGTCTATGATCTCTAAGTAATTTGGGATTTGCAAGGGTTTAGTTCAGAATTTTTAACACCCACATTATGTACATCAAGAGTGAAATCCTCAGTGGTCATATATGGGCTATGTTGTATGACGACAGCCTGCTCAAGGTTTGAGTGGAAATGAAATCCATCTTTGTGGACCTGCAGCACCACTCTCCTCAAGCTTTGCTAGAATATGAGATTGATTGCGACTAATTCAGGAGTTTCCAATCACCGAGTGGAAAAGCATAAAACCAGTACTCTCTTGATGCCCACATCTTTGAAACTGGCCTCCTTGTGCACAACAGAAAACCATTCAACTTTACCCATGACTAGTTCTGAAGTGGGGAAGTACAGGGATTTCGTGGCACAGAGGACCTGACCTGGACATTTTGTAACAGGTGAATTTCAGCCAGTATGTAAACAAATAGTGATGGTGCATTTCAAGCTGTGTATTATTAAGGTCATGATATTGGTTTATTTCACTGTTTAGAAAAAACATACATTCTATGCATCTCAATTTGGATCACAGTTCTAGTATTTAATAGCAATGAACTGTAAAGGACATATGCAAAAAGATAATATAACTAACATACATTTGTAATTCATGTGAAACAACATACTGAACTCACTCAGGCTTCATCAATATATTAGTCTACTAAACAGGATGTTTCAAGTTTCCATTTGTGTCTTAAATGTGATATGAATTCTTTATTTTAAGTATGGCTTCCCATATGTGAAATTGCCAATTATTTTTCAGCAACAAGAAATAGTTAAATATTTTTATTCTTGTATTCCCAAATGGCTCTACATTAAAACAACTGCATTAATTTATATGAAGTCTGTTGTAAGTTATTTTTAAAACAGGGTTTATGTAAAAAAATAAGTAAAGGAGGCACAGGAAAAAACAGAGAAAATAAAGGAGGGATGGGAGATCCTATGGCTACAGAAGGAACAGAAGGTACCCCTCTGAAAGTGGACACATTTTTATTCTTCTGCACAAAAGTGGCCACAGTTTTACTCCTGTGCACTCCCCTGAATGTGTGCAAACAGAAGAGTAAAACAATGACATAGCACCTGAAGATGTTACCCAAAGATCTGAAGTTTTAAACTCTTATTAAATCAATTGGGCTGCTGTTATGAAGACAACAGGATAATTCATATGAGTGAGAGTTATCAGGATTGTGCTACAAGAGTCAATCTATGTATCTGGCATAAGGTTACATATATAAAATTTACCAAATATAGGTTCAATTCTCCATTTTAATAATTCCAGTAACTTCCATGGAGTTTGCGTATAAAGAATTTGGTTTTCTGTTTTCAGATACAAGATGTTTAGACTGTACTCTCTAATTTAGATTAATTCACACTGTAAATTTTTTAAGCGGGGGTATTTTTAGTCTATATTTTTTAAAGTGCTAAGCAAACATTTGATAATAAATAGTAATTAAAAATGAAGAGGATTTTTTCCTCACACTACTAATTGCTTTCAATGAGAGAAAGATTTACCATTTCCTAAACTTGCCCATGTTCCAATACCCACTGAGAAAAAATGTATTCTTCTGCTATTCCTATACTCAGTGTCAAAGTCAGAGCTCAAGATGCATATAAAAGTGGGAGACAATGAACCCACCTGCTTCATGTCTTTTTCATTATTTAAGAGATGGGCCCACAGTTTCAGTGCAGTTACAATTCAGTTTCATTTAAAGTTTTATTTCATAGCAAACTTAGAAAAAATGTCTAGAATACAAACTTTAACAAGATACATTTCATGCTTACTTTTCAGTTTCTGTCGTATGAATGTGTAGGGGTCTTTTTCTTGACAATCCCATCCAATGCGAAGTAATATTAGAAAAGAAATCCAGCCTAAGAGCACTAAGAGTTATTTACGCACACCCATTTTAAATAATTTCCAGGTTTTGACCAAGGTTTGATTTTAAACTGAAATTCCACTTTTTAATGGTGTTAATATATGCTGATGTATATTTTTGGAAGGAAATAGCAGGGCTCAAAGAACAATTCTGTCTGCATTCAAATGATCTATAAAAAGTTGTGGCTAAATTTATGCTGTGTGAAAACCCTGAACTAGTTTTCGGTAACTTTATTCTTCAAAAGAGTTCCTAATATTCAAAAAGAGCTGCCTAATTAACTCCTAAAACTACCTCGAGTCCAACTTGCTTCTCCTAGTTCTTAGAAAAGTTTTAATTACTTAGATCAGGCATCTGAATACCAGCTGTCACCCTCCAATATCTTTCTTGCTTTTTAAGCCAGGAGCTTTTGTGCTACTCTCTCTACTGCTTTGAGAAGGGCTTTGTTTGTTACAATGTGCCATCTCCACAATGTGTTGGGTTTGCCCTGATGGTGTGTTTTTTTGTTTGTTTGTTTTTTTTAAGAATGGTATAGCAGTGTAGAATAAAACATTACACCTTTATATCCTGTTGCAAAAAGTTTGGTTCTTTACTAAAATATTAAGAAGAATTTTATAATTCTATAAAATTATACTCCCCCTTCACACACCCTACATCAGCACAAGTTGGTTGTGATTTTGGTTAAATATATTTCTGGAGATTTGTAATTGAGAGACGAAGAATCATCTTTAATTCCTGGAGACTCCAGGACAATCCTGGGGGATTGGCAATGGTAAATACAATCCCTTTTGTATTATCCACTGGAAACAGCTCTTAGCCTACTGGGGTAAATTTTCAAAGATTGCCTGGGAATTTAGCCATGCAGGCCCACTTAACATTAGTGAGAGTCACAGGGATAAATTCCTGGGCAATGTCATGGAAGTATTAAGTTCTACAACTTATTTCCACTTTTTTGGTAGAAGATAGATTTTGGGGGGTGGGAATGGAGAACTTTAAAATCTGGTAATCAAACTGAAAACAGTACAAGGCCAAATGTTACATGTTCACATTAAACAGTTTAGGACAAAATTATCCTGAAAAATATGCATCCTATCCACTAAATATTGACTCTAGAAACCACAATATCAGAAAAAGAGTCACTTAATATATGAAAATAGACTGCACTCAGTTCTGGCTTGTGTATGTCAACATTGTTTCTATAGTTGTTCATCTCATTTTTTAAAATTCTACAATGTGCTCTTGCTATATCGTAAATTAGTTTCAGGTAAATGTCGTGGTCATGTCAAAGACAGTACTGTATAATAAAAAAATAAAGATAAGATATCCGCTGATCATTTGCCTAGATGCCACAGTCAGTAGGACAGCCCAGAGAGAGCTTGGTTAAAATGCAAGCCAAAACCTTCATTAGCTGTGACATAACACAAGCTGGGGCAGAATATATGGAAAGCTCCTCCCCTGATCAGTTATCCCATAGGGCAAGTCCAATGTGGTTCATAAACCAATGATTGTAAAAGCTGGACAATCCTTAAGAGGAGATCAACCTTGGTCCTTTTTTCCCTATGAAGTCTAATGGATAAGAAAAAAAATAAATCTTCAGAGTTTCCCTTTCATTCCTAGTATGAGGTACTGACCACAACAGAACAAAATAAAAGCAGCAGAACAAAACAAAGCCAAAAATCAAGGAAAGGGTGAGTGGGTTGGGGGAAAAACGTGAATGGCAGGCCACACCCAAGAGAAACAGTGTTAACTGACCCCTATATCCCCACTTGAGAGGCTTCCATCAAGCCAAACAAGTGCCCATTCATGAACCAATCAAGAAGCAGACATTGCAATTAAGTGCCCAACTCCAGCCTCCTCTGGCCATGCTCTGCCCATGCACAAAGCTGTCAAGGAAAAGGAGGCAACAACACATCCTCCCGCAACCCAAACATGACCCTAGAGATGATTTTCCCCTGTCCGTTCAACCAAATCCTACCTTGACCACTCTCTCAGGAAAGCAGGGCAACACTACTGATTTGACTTAAATTTATAAATAGATTGAAACACGTTGATTAAGGTGTAATGCTTAAGTATTATTTTAAGGCTTTGATCAAGAAATCACAGATTCAAAGCTGAAAATTATTTCACAAAAAAGATAACACATTGAGATGCATACAGTCAGAGATATGAAAAGGTCCAGTAAGGGATCAGAGTTACCATAAAAATATACGAGACACAGTTCATGAATCTTCATGACTAATTTTCAGAAATAACAGTAAAACTAAAACAGTGAACCTTGTGCCAGCACATGGAGAATGCAGTTTCCATTTAAGGTCTATCTATTGTACAGGATACCTGATGGCTTAAATGAAAATATGATATTTATCTTCATGAGTGCAACAGATAAATCAGGAGTGGTTATGTGACTGTTGAGTTATCAATAGTTCTTACCAGTGAAGATAATGTCATATTGAACCTAACTGATCATATATTATATGCTATGGGTAAAATACATGTTTCTGTGTGTTTTTAGTGTATTTTCTCACCTCCTTTATCTCTTAATTAAAGAATAGTTAATTGTGAATATTTTTTCCCCAACAAATATTGCAGAATAGCTACATAAACATGTAAACTATTGCATTTTCTTTACTCCTTGAACAAATTAATATGAAAAATATGATGTGTTTATGTTACACGTATTTTGCATTTTGGTGAAAACCAATGAAAGAAAACATACTTATCTGTATATACAAAATGCCTCCCAATTTTAAGGGGAAGAAATCAGCTGAGTAAATACACCCCGCCACCCTCCCTGCATCATTATTTAGGCAAAATGTTATAAATTGGAAAAGCATGTAACAATTTATTGTATCACATCACTATAGCTGTAACAGCTGCTCTCTACTCCTTAACAGTGGCGTCGCTGGTGCTAGGTATAGGGGGCTCTAGCTCTGAGTCCCAGCGCCAGTCCCTCAGGCAGCTGCAGCTGTCTTCCCTGGCACTGTACCTGGCTGGGGGTCCGGGGCTGGGCTGCCCATGGCAGGAACCTGATCTGGGCTGGTCAGGTTCGGGCCCAGGCCCTGAACTTGGACCAGGGGGGCGTGCTGCAGGGCCTGGGCCCCGGATCTTTTCCTGGGCCTGCGTAGCTTCTGCTAACATTTCAAAATTCTGAGCAACTTCAAACAGCTGCCATTACACTCCCTTGCATTTATTTTCATTCCATTCTGTAAGTTCACCCATCTTCGTTTCAACTGATGAAGTGGGATTTTCTCCCACAAAAGCTCATGGGAAAAATAAATCTGTTAGTCTTAAAGTGCCACATGACTCCTTGCTTTTTTAACTTTAAAATCACCATCCTGGGAAAAGTCTCCATCTCTTTCCCCCAAAAGTGGAATGATTCCCAACCTAATTTTCCCAAGCATGAAGCTCAAGACAGGGGGAATGAGCTCTTTTTTAACAACAGTTTTCTAGACATGAAGATATCATGGCTTTAAAGTTCAATATTTTGTAACTGTTACTACTAGAAATGGGGGTTTTTAATCACTTGGGAGAGGAGTGTCACAGATACACTCATTGTAACTGGTGCCAGGCATGTGTTGCTGTTCCTAAAATATTAGGCTTTATTAGATTTTAGTGATTTTTAGCTTTAGAAATAAGATTTTAGATCATTTTAGAAATATATTACATTAATTAGTTTGATTTTTTCTCCCTTCACAATCCTGCACAGCTGGACTAATGACAATTAACATGTGATGGTGGCAGACCATATGCCAGCTCATGTCAGAGTCCCATGTCTCTCCTGAATGCTGACAAATGCACAGCTAGAACCAGTCTGGCTCACCTGTGTGCTAGTATAGTTAAAACAGGTATTAGAATAGTGTTGAAACTTTATGGAATGTGTATGAGCTACTCCATGAATTAATATAAATTATAATATCTATATCTTGTACTGAAAAAAGACAATACTTGAGCATTTGTGTTGTATGTATGCACACAGCATCTTGGTTCTCCAAACTAGTGTCAAAGGGTAAGGAATTGAAATGTACCCATAAGTGTACCTATTAAAATAAGCAACTGTCTGCTTCAGGATGAAAAGCGCCAGGATAACTCAATAACAAGTTTAATACCTTAAAGAGAGTCAGTACTTTAATACAGAAGAATAAAAAAAATGAGGTTAACAAAATTGAGTAAAATATATACATGTTATAATCTGGAACCAGAACAGTCTCACATTAAAATGAATGGGACTTCAGCCATTTACTTAAATGGGAGTGGGACAGACCCTTAATTAACTTCCGATCACACATCCAGTTCCAACAGGAACAGTCCTTCTGCCATCAGGTTTTGCTTAGGCATACTAGAAAATTGCCTTTGTGGCTGGGAAGGGACATTGTGGTGCACAGAACCTGACCTCTGGCAAGTTCCAAAGGTGTAGCCATGCTGGCAGAAGCCACACGAAGACAGAATAGGAAAGTTCTACATAGCCCTAGAATTTTGCAGAAAGGAAGAAGCAGAGAGAGGCTTTGCTATCCACCAAGTGAGGAGCAGAGTAACAGGAAGACTCTCCTCTGTAATCCTTTGATAGGAATGATGGCACAGAAAGTTTTTTTTTTTTGGGGGGGGGGGGGGGAGGGGAGGGGGCAGACAGGAGATACCTGCGAACAAGTATGGATATAGGTTGTCAAGAAAACAAAGCACATGTGTGTGGGGTTACACTACAGTGATATTTCCTTATGTAAAAAAATAGCAATTGTGCGCCACAACATCATATTATAACGTTACATAATGGTATGACTTCTGTCTACAGTTAATTCAGGCTCTTACCTGGCTTTTAGCCCACTTCTCCCACTGTCCACGCATAAAGAGCCTCTAACTTGGATTTGGAGGTTCTTGAAAATAGATGATCTTACATGCTGGGGGTACCGGTTAGAATTTGGGTTCCGCTTTAACTTTGCGGGGAGGACAGAGGCAAAAGTCACTCCAGCACTGATAGCTCTTCAGTGTCTTTCCCACAATTTCTCCCCAAATGACAGAAAAGTTCCCCCATAATGAACAGAAGAATTCTTGAGCATCATTCAGTATAAAGAACCATGATATATGGCCCCAGACACATACCAGCAAATGCAAAAACAGTGAGGATACAGTAATGCAGGAAGAGCTTTATTTGGCGGGGGTGGGGACACTCATTTCCCAGCTAGGCTAAGCCAGGTGCTCAGAATCAGGTCTCAGTCAGCTGGATTAACTGTAGAGTGAAGATTTCCAGAGGGGTAGCCATGCTAGTCTGTGCACAGCAAAAAACAAGACTCCTATGCCACCTTTAGGACCAACAAGTATCTTCCAACTTAGACCTGAAGGTACTTGTTAGTTTTTAAGGTGTCAGAGGACTCTCATTGTTTGTTGTAGAGTGAAGACATATCAATGTCACAAGGTATACAACTGAGTTTTTTGACCACTTATGCTCACTGAAGATCTATGAAATATCTGAGTAGGGCTTAAATCCCAATGTCATAACCAGATTGGTTTTGCCTATGTAAATTACAGTGCCATTTCACTGCCCTCTTACCATCCCTCTCTCAGAAGAGATAATGTTTGAAATGGCAAATGGAGTAAGGACAACCTTGGGAATCCTACAAGGAATGGAGGAAATCAAGGCTAGGTTTGGCTGCTCAGAGACATTCTCTCTTCCCAAAATGCATATGGAGACTTTGTCTGTCGGTGGCTTGAATGCGAGGGAAGGGAATGTAACTGATGAATTTGAGAGTAAGGATTCAGCAGGAATGTGGGTTGGATTCGTTGCTGAGGATGGCACTGAATGAGGTTTGGACAATTCTCCATCATATATTTCTGACAACTGTGCTTACGTGGATCAGCTCTGAAAAAGTGAGAACTGAAAGGTCACCAGTCTTTTTGGACATACTATTGGCCTGGTGATCTCACACACAGAAAATCAGATACAGTGGTCAGAGACTTTACAGGGAAGGTGGGAACATTTATTAGAGAATCAGATATGGGGGTGGGAGGACTTGAGAGACTGGAAGGATGGAAGGCAGATACTAGTTAGTGAGGTAGAAATTGTAGCCAAGCTATTTGCTGGCACCCCAGCCAGTGTGGGTGAAATGCTCAAATAGGCCAGTTTGGAGAGAGAGAGAGAGAGAGAAACATGATACGTGGGAGAGAACAGGTGGTCCCTATTAGCTTAGAGGAAAAGGTCTTTAGTCTTCACAAGGTATGCCTTCATTTGTCACCATCAATGCCCATCAACTGCAACTGAATTTCACCAGTGTAGACCTGGCCCAATGCTGCCCCAACAGCATATTTCCAATTAGTGCACTGAAGTGAAGATGCTGAAGTAAGTAGAAGTATGAAGTCAACAGGAGATATGTAAATTACTATATGGAGCTTGCATGTCTCCTGTCAACTGCTGCCAAATTTACCAGTCACTGTAGACTATACCAAAGACTAAAGTATCCTTCGTAGGTGCCCTCATCCCTCTTCACAGTGGGGGCGGGGGTGTGAAAATATCCAAAGATTAGTTGATAGCACACACCCTCCACAAATAAAGATAAAAGTTTAGTCTTCTGCAATGCAGCCCATATATATTGCATTTTCCTGAGTCTTTTGATCAGATGTTAAAGATTTTTTCACTTCTTCCAAAAAAAATTTTATTATACTCACTATATTCCACACTAGAAGTGGTGATGAGTGAAAATTTTTCCCTATTACAATTCTGACAAGCACCTTGATACTTGCAAAAAATAAAGTGTCACATACATTAGTAAAGATAATAATATACAAAAGGATACAATGTGTGAGAGCCTCTGTTCATCATCCCACTTTTAGATGCTTAATGTTTTATCTTAAACTCTGAGTCTGTGCTTCTAACATAAAAATGAGTCTTAAAAAATTAAAATGGATAAAAAGAAAAACTAAGTGTTTCCCTAAGCAATTAATTCACTAGTCATTTAAAGAGCCTCTTTTGTATAGCTGGATTATTTCGTGCTTACAATGCCTATTATCTTGTTGCAGCTGAGAAAATACTGATAAAAAACTGGAAGTCAGAAGCAGCGGTATTTAAATTTGAACTGAGGTAGCATATTTATAAACTCGGTCATCAGTCCTCCCCCTCTTCTTTTTAAAACTCTCTGCTGTCAAACCTAAGCCATGCATGCTTTAAAATCCACCAACTCCCAAACCAGACTATGAATACAAACAGTTCAACAAAGTTAAAATACCACACCACTTCTGCAAGTAAATAAGTACCTTTCCCTCAGAAGACAAACAGATTCTGATTAAAATTTGTGTTTTGACAGCTCATGTCTTTAATCTGGTTTTGTCTGGTTCTTTAAATTGATGACAGGGCACATAGTTGAGCTGGGAGTTGTGATTAAGAGGTCAGGCACTGAATTCAGTACCCTTTTTATCTATTTTTTCCTCAACTAGCACTTTAGTCTCCTAAGTTATTCATATCAGCAGGAAGCTGTGGGTGAACACCACCCTCTAGTCACAAATATAGAGACAATCTTCATTATCACCTATTGGTTGACGTAAATAAACTCAACAGGAGTTCAGATAATCCAGGCATATATATTGCCTTTCAAACTCAATTACTGTTTTCGTTTTCTTCTTCTGAACCATCAATTCCACTTTGAAAAGCTTAAAAAATTTAAAAGACTTTTTAGAAAGGGAACCACTTTTGTCCTTACACAAAAGAGCAGCAAAAAAGGTACTCCCATGGACAGAGTCCATTAAAAATCAGATTATTTCCACAGTGCTCTCCTATTATTCACCTGCCAGTAAAATATGTACTCTCATTGTCTCTGTCTGAATGCCTATTTTTAATCTGACTGAGGCTATATGGTCATTTTTGTATTTATTACTGAGTTCTTAAGGATTTTTTTTTTCCCGAAACATGTTTTCTGTTCTCAAAAACTGGGCCACATGCCTCTGAGGAGAAAGTAGTGCATTATTTCATTCCCACCTTTTCTTCTTTTTTGGCATCTCTGAGGCCTGCTATGCCCAGAAGTGCTTCCACTCAAGCTGGACCATCAAATCAATTATCACAGCAGTCTGCTTCCTAAATATGAATGGCAATGAATGACAACAGGCAAGGCGAACTTTCAGCTTTGATTTGTCATTGGTAATGTAAATTTTGTTTTGTTTTAGAGAGGTTTGTTAGAGGCTGGCAATTTGGCCAAACTCTCCCCCTGCTGTCTGCAGCTGCATAGTGTCAGATCCTCTGATAAAAAGCTTTGCTTTTGCTGAGCCAAAGATGCAATACAAGAACAGTGTAGGGAACCATTCCTGCTATAAAATCTCTTCCTGCTGACCTCCTATCCCAATCATTATTACATCTGAAGAAGCACTGCAGCATAGCAAAGATTAATTTGCACTACTTAAAATTCTTAACTGCTTCAGTACTTGAAGCTTCATTTTTTTGGGCCTAATGCTGATCTTTTCACATCAAGTTCCTGGTTCTGTGAAATAGTTCAATTTTTAAAATGTTGTTATATCCTAGCTGCTTAAATCTGGCAGTGAATACCAAGAAAACATTGGGTTGGGCAAACTATGTTTAGCTCTCAGAATTCTATTTATGTAAATGATCAGTCTATTGTGTGGGAACTGCACAAGTAACGGTGTAACAAATTCAGAAGGTGTTACATAGGCTATTGTTAATGATGCAATGTTGTCCTATGGAGTTATTATTTGTATGCACAAAATTGATAGAGACAGTATTTAAATTGCTTAATAATAATCATCAAGTGATGAAGTACATACAAAAATAAATACTTTTAGAAGGTACATGTTGAAGGGAAAGTAAAGAGAGGGAGAAACACTCAGTGCAAAATCAGTGTGCAGATGAAGTCTGACTTCAATATGCCTATCCATGGAGTTCATGAACATTTTTTTCTACAGAAATATTACTTTAGTTCTTTACATTTATTGTGTCCCAAGTTCTAAACTACAGAATTTGTACAATGTACAAATTTAGTTGCAACAAGAAGTAAGGAATGTCATATTGGTTCCTACATTCTGTGAAAACTGAACCTTGGGACTTTGCCAACCGACAGAGGAACAGACCCTGGCCATTCTTAACTACTGCCCACAGCAATGTTTGTGCTGCTTGGTCAGTCAATATTTCACTCCAGCTTCCAGTTTAAAGAAGTAATTTTACCGCACAGATATATAAAACAGAATACATGAATAAGAGGAATCTTAGGTAATTCTTTATAAACTGATATAGCATAATTTTGTTTATATAAAAATGGATTTTTACATTTTATTTTTATGTGAATTTCAGACCATATCTTTTATGCAGGCAAAACTCAGAATAAAGGTAAAAACACAGTTTTGTCTAAGCAAGTAGAAAACAGGAGTTGGTTGACTGCATTTAACAATATATATATATTTAAAACTATTATTTGGACACAGAGCTTCCACATTTATGAACATATGGACAAACTGATGGCACCTTGCAAATTCACCATCTTAAAGTACAGCATTGTATAAATTCTGGGCTTTTTAAAAAGAAGGATCTTAAACAAAGTCTCACGAACATAAGAGAAGATGCATTTAAAAAGTAAAAGTCATGACAAGTTGTGAGAAAATAATATCAGAATGAAAGTAGATTTCTTTACTGTGGCATGCATACATATCTATGTATATGCATATTAATTTAAAAAGAATGAAATGGCTCATGTTATGACAATCACTACTTTGAAAGACTGCTTCTTTTGGTTGCATTTGGAAATTACCTATATTTCTACTCATTTACATGATATTTTATTCAAAATAATCTTTACATAATTATATTTTTACTTCTTGAGCCAAAGAACTACAAATTAGGTGATTTCAAGCATACCTATATGTCTGGGTATAAATTAACACAAGCTTTAGCATCAGCCTGAGAAAGGATGAAGAGCTAATGCTAGGTAATGTATCACAGATTAACATAAACAAATTTACATAACCACACATTCAAAGACATAGTGCAATCTGTCATGTTTTATTTGCCTCTCTTTAAAAATGATACAGTTTGACAAACAGCATTTGGATCTCATACAGTAAATGTACATGAACTTGGTTTCAAGTATCAAATGCTGGCCAATACAAGCCACATTGCAAACTGAATTTATTAAAATGAATGCACTACATATTTCAGTTGGAATTAGCACTGAGTTGTGGCAATGTAAAAAGATTAATTCTGGTATAAAGTATACATGTATGAGAGCTCAAATGCATGTCAGTGTAGGCAAATCTTATAACTGAGCCAACTAAAATCAGTAAGAGATCTCTCAACTTTCCCATCTGCCATCAAATTACGCGCCGAAATAAAAAGCGTCCACTGATAATATACTGATTCTTACATACCAATCATAGGCAGAGTGCTTTTAAACTATAATTATTAACTATTTAATCTGAGAGTAATAATAGGAAAATTTCTTTCTTTCTAAAGCATCTTTAGATGTTCTGTTTCTTTAATACCACCAGTTCCAACATGTGCAAAACCCGTAGCGCATATGAAGAGGCTGAATTTTTGTTTTCAGAAACACTTTAGGAGAAAAAATATATAATACAACAACAAGAATGGAAGTGTTTCCCAATAACCAACCAGAAGATATATTCTGAAACCTTTGGAGTTAATTTACTTCATCAAATTCTGTTTTACGATTGATGTCAAAACGTGTAATCTGGTGACCACACAGGAAAGGTTTTCCTGCACTGAAATAATTCTACCTCTACAGCTAGTAATTTATTTCAGTTAGCATGGCTGAGAATACAAATTCTTTGCTTCAGTCCTTTAAATGCTCTTGTACTGCTGGTGAATTTTAGTGGTCCTACACAAGAGGTAAATGGTACTTTCTAGAGCTAGACATAATACTGCAAACATTGGGAAAGCTGCTCCTCTCCCTGCTTCTGATAATGAATGCACTTTAATCCTGACTTGCTATTTTAATACTGTCTCCCTCTGCTGTAGAAACTGACAGTCACGCGGATTCTTTACAGTACTGTAATCTTTTTATGTAAAGACAGTTTACCTCAGATTTTAAAACATATAACTCTTCACATAAAGTTTTCACATATGCCATCTGGAACACTCAGGGTCCAGGAGCCACAGGAGGATAACAGTGTGTCTGAACTTCAAAGAATAAGCATTAACAGGTTGTATATAATGCTCCTGTGTATAAAAAGTGAAAATTTCCAGAGGGGTATCCATGTTAGTCTGTGTACAGCAAAAACAATATGAAAGCTTATGCCCAAAGAAATGCATTAGTCTTTAAGGTGCCACAGGACTCTCGTTGTTTTTGTGTATAAAATATGTCAGATAAGGTATCTGATGAAAGCTTGTAATGTTCTGAATGTGATGATCATCATGAGAGATGTATGTGACTATGAATTTATGCATTAGTGTAGATATAAACTGCTCACCATTGATGCTGCATTTGGCTCCACTGTAAAATAAGGAGGTGATCTGCCAGGCAAGGAGAAGCTGCCTCCCCAACCAGACAAGCATACAGCATTGTACTACCCAGCACTATACCACCCACTTAGCTCCAAGCACCTAGTGTTGTACTATGCAGAAAAAGACAAGTGATGGGCCACTGAAATTAATAGGAAAATAGTACCCTGAAAAAAGGCATTCCCAAGAACCACCGATTTCTGGGCTTGTCACTGGGGGCTTCCTGAATTAATATTTATGTATGTTGCTGGGATGGTACATAAGCCACTCTGGTAACAGATTTAGTTATATCCCATCTGATTTTTTACAGCGTGATGTATGGCTAAACTTGGCAAGTTCATAGCTTGTGTAAGCATTTTATCAGTCCTGTCAGCTGGGACATGAAGTCAAATTAGGAACCAACAAGGCAGCATTGTTCCTGCCTTTCCTTTAGGGGTAAAACAGAACATATATGGTATGAATGAGGGAACGTGGCGTCTGAGCTGGGGTTCAGAAACTGTCCCAGCTCTAACAGGTGCTGGAACTGTCTTAGTGTTCCTGTTGTATGGTGTGTAGTTGCTGACAAATATTTGCTTAAGATGAGTTGTCTGTAAGTGAGGACTGGCCTACCTGTGAGAGAGCTTTGATGTGTGAATCATTTCTACCGTTCACACCGATGGGACCAGCAGAAAGACAGAGAACCCAAAGAGTGCTGGAACCAAAGGGGCATAAAGCTTCCTGGAAGCAACTTTGGGACAGATTAATCAAAGATTAGAAGACTGCTCTACATGTGAGATTACCAAAGAGGACTGAAAGTTGGAATTTTCCAGGTAGCAAGTGGAAGGTCTACAGATGCTGAGGCTCTCCTACTATATGGTTTAATGAAGGAGTAGAGCAGATTTCCAAAATGATGCACTGAATACTACCCTTCAGAAGTAACTGTTCTGCTGAGAAGATCTAGCAGACAGACATGCCTGGAAAAACAGAAGTAATTAGTAGCCAGGTCTACACTTGCTTAACTTTGTTGGGCAGGGTGTAGATTTGTGCCTGAAATAGCTAGGCTAGCAAAAGTTCTGAATGCAGATCACAATTTTATTAGCAAAACTATGCTTTTGTTGGTCTAACCTTTTTCATAGGAGGGGCTTAAATAAACTATGCCAGCAAAACCACAGTTGTGCTTTCAAATCCTTAGCAATAGCTTCCAGGGCTTACTTTTTCCAGTTTATGTATACAGGTATGCAAATACAGTCTCTTTTATGCAGGAAAAAAATAAATCATGCAAGCAGAACTTGTAGCAAATAAGGGATCACCATACATGTATTGTGGAATGCACAACTTCTCCACATGGCTAGTCAATGCAAGCATCAGGTTAAAAAAGTCACTCACATTGGAAAGGTAATCTCCATATATATGACTTTATAGTTGTCTTACTGTGCATCTGTGTCCACTTGGAATTATTTAGACAGGAAGGTTATAATCTATGCACAAAATACAATGAGACATTCTCTAACTTTGAAATTAATGTCTATGGAAACTAGAATTGTACTAGTCTCATTTTCAGTTTTGATGCTTTTATTAAGCAACTGTTTACCTCACACTTATGTGTACATATTAAAATTGTCTCATTTCTACTTTGAATTTTAACACTAATCTTATCTCTTTCCAAACTACTACTCAGTGAAACCCATAATAAAATTATTTAGGATATCCAGTTTCCCTCCCTTGATGATGAGTAACACCCCTCTCAGGTTGGGAGTACCATCACTTGGAAAGAATGGTCTCAGACAGGGGACCTTGATGCCCTCTCTCTCTTGGAGACTGAAGGTTTCACCTGAGTAAGTCTGCTTCCCCTGTCAGCTTAGTGACTGAACAGCACAGATCCTGATTTCAACTTCTAACATCCATCAACTGGTATTGACACAATGACAGTCTTTTTGTAAACAACTGATTGATTTAATCTCATTCTTTCATGTGCCTGGAGCAACACCATACATTTAGAAGCAACTCATCCCTTTCTTTTTCAAATAAAAGAATATCCACAGATGCCCTGGATTAAAACTGCATCAAGGAAACTATTCATCTAAAAAAATGCAAAGTCCTGTCTTATGAAGGCAGTTTTTAAGAATGTTCTTTGCATTATGTAGTACTCTGAAAATGCAGCATGTTATGTATTAAGGCTTATTTGTCACAGAAACTACTAGCAGTGAGTTACTTTTATGGAGCAAGGTTAAATTTACATACTCTTGAATATACAGCCAGAAGAGACATAATTTACATTAATTGAATTTTAGATATTTGGATGCTTTTTTTGCCCTGCAAATAAAACCATACACAGCTGCAGGTTGAAGTAGCATTTATAATTCACTGACAATTTCCTATTACATGAATGAAGAAAACAGAAATAAAGAGAGCCTTTTGGAATGTTTTCTTCAGCCCTGCCCACTTTTGTTATTCCTGTCGTGAATTATGCTTCATAAGATAAGCAACTAGTCATGAGTGAAAAAATGTAATGCTTCAGAGCACATCTTCAGGCCTGATGGGCTGACTACCTGTCAGATAATGTTGAAACTAGGATTATGCCTGGAAACACTGACAAACCACTGATTTGTATCTCTAAATCAAACCTACTATATTTAGCTAAAGTCAGTCAGCTATAATTAATTAGCCAATAATTAAAATAGCTCCTTATTTAATGTTTTTAACAGGTTGAATTGTTGTCTCTATTATATATTCTAACTTTAAACTTTAAGAATTTATATTAAAAAATTAGTAGTTTGTCTTCATTATTCCTAAAGCTTTTCCCCCTGAAAGCATGACAACAGTGCACTGCTTGATCTATTTTAGTGATTTAAAAACAAACAAAAAGAGAAGGACAGATAATCCATTTTTTAAAAGCATGTTCAATTTAAAATAGTGGGTTTAGATGAACAAGACAGACCAGATGTTCCCATACATGGATGGATCTGTTTGTTTATACTAATAGGTGTTGTGTATGTAAAACAACTGGTATATTATTATGTCCCTTATTGATATAAGGGAAGAAAAGGTGGGCATGTTCTCTCTCTCTTCCTCCCTTGCAAACATATAGAATAAGGAGTCATAAAAGGAAAGCACAAATTCTCTGCTAAAGCAAAGTCATACCTGTCCCCCTTTCCCTCTCTTGAGCTTCCCTCAGAAACCCCCTTCTCTCTCCTGGTTTGGGAAGGAAGCACTCATCAGCTAGATAATTCTGAAGTAGGAGCAGCATGAGGAGCTGGCTTCTGGCTGGGCAGAGAAAGGTCAAAAGCTCTTTCTGCCAATGGACTGAGCACACAAGAAACTTAATGGGAGAAAAACAACTGTCTTATTTAGATGCCCTTTTGCTGCCTCCTTTCCTCTATAGGAAGATTTCCCCCCCCCCCCCTTGCTGCAAAAGAGGGCAAAGAACCTGTTCCCCTTCACTCACTCACTCACTCTCTCTCTCTCTCTCTCTCTCACACACACACACACACACACGCGCGCGCGCAAAGGGAGTCTCTGCTGATACTAAGGGGAAACAGAACAGCTTTCACTTCCTTCGCTCTTCTCCTGGCACGGTGTGAGTGTGAAATGGGATTGGGGAAGATGATTGGGAGAACCACATTCTGCTTTCTTGAAGACATTTAGTCCTTCCACACATCTGTTGTCCCTTATCCTCATTTTCTTCCTGAGCCATGCACCCTCACTCAAGATGACGTCACTTTACCATACCGTGTCAGTATCTATACTGACTTACACTGACAAGCTCATTCTTCTATTGTGACTTACTTAAACCAGTGCTCTCAGTATTTCAGTTTTTGATGTCATCTTTGTAGAATACCAACTGTTAATTTTGTTTGCAGCTAAGGAGATAAGAATTTTCTTTAAACAGAACTTCTATTGCTCAGTCTCATCTTAATAGCAAACTGGGTTTTATTATTTGACGTTTAATATCTTAACTATTTTAAATCATGTCCACAAATCAGAAAACAAAATACTGACAACATATGTATGATGTACAAACAGAGTTTTTAATCTACATATTTTAAGATTTTCCTTTCTGGCTCCAGACTGCCAAGAACACCACTAAATTGTCTTCCCAGCAAAGCCAAAACCAACAGCAAAGGTCTAGTGTTTCAACAGGAAATTTCCATAACATTCTCATCATAGTTATTTTATTGAATAGAATGGTGGAACCCAGAAAACACTTCTGAAGCAACAGCTATCTTTCTGAATAATGGCTAACATCTGCTTTTGTAACTCTAGAATTAATATTCCTGGGTGTTACCCCAGAACTTGACAGTACTGCGATCACTCTTCTTCTGTGTTCAACCACTGCCAGCTGAAAACCAAACATCTCAGAGCTAGGAAAATTCTAGACCCTGAGAGGCAAGACCTTGCAGTGATGTCTTAGAAATTTTGTTATCAGAATAGGATGTTGGAGACAAGGCTTCGTGAAAACATAAGTAATGGCTGTACAATGACCTCTTGTGCCTCTTATATACTAAGTGTCTCTTGCCTGTAAGTTTTATATTTATGACTAGAAATGCTTTGTGGATAAGTGGAATAATGAACTGACTGTTGCTAGGGAAATTGTTAGCCTATTAGAGGCTATTATGAATTGTGTGTTTTGTCTGGAGAAAATTGACAAAAAAAAAAGTTAGAAAATGTGCTTCAGATCATTCCAAGGAAGCTTTCCTTTAGGCAACAATATGACAACTACCGGTAAGTTCCTCAGCAGCTAGACAGAAGGTGGGGTATCTGGGAACTCTGGCTGTTGGTTCCTCAAAACCACTTCAGACTAAGGTTAGGTAACTAAGTGTTTGGAATGCTGTGAACCCACTGCTACAGGACATGTGCATGTACACTCTCTCAAGACCCAATAAAAGGCAGTGTTTAGGTGAAAGCATTCTGATTTGCATCAATCATTTATCAAATGGAGCAGCTGTGCCCCCTTGATCTATTCCTGACACCACCCAGAGAAAACCAGTTATGTTACTTTAGGTTTTAAAATCCCTGAGTAACACGTTTGGATACTGGCATAGAATTCTTAGTGAAATTGATGAGAGCTGTAAATAAGCATGTGAGGGTCAAATATGATTTATGTATGTTGCTCTTTTATAGATCTGTTGTGCTAGTTCCTGTTTAGGCTCTAAGTAACCTGTTCATCAACTATTTAATGTAGAACTATTATTATTAATTAAAAAATAATCTCTCTCTCTCTCAGGCTTTGCTACTATTCTTACTCTGATGACTACAGCCTTTTTGAACTTCAGTTCTCCAAGCACAGATCATCAGATTTTAGGAGTTAATTTTATGGAAATGCCCCCTTACATAAAAATGAGCTGCGTAGACCAGTAGTGTCATCCAGTCTTCACAAAATAATTGCTAGAAGTAATGTAGCAACTAGCAAATGCAGCAAGGGAGCAGTTAGTTACACTTGCAGGAGAGATTAAAACCACCACAACAAAAAATTGTGGGTAAACTATGTTATGCCATTCTTGCTATATAAATAGCAGTCTCTATATTATTACATAAGTTGCAGGTGTATGCTAATATGCAGTATACTTTTTAGTTCGTTGCAATATAAAAGGAAAGCCAAACATGAACATTTCCAGATGTCTGTGTATAATTTATATTTTATGGTTTTATATGGATATATTTAAAGTTTTACACACAATTCCAAATTTCTGCCAATAGCAAGGTAGTTCTTGTCACAGCAGCAGTACTCTGACAACCAGAATTCTGTAGAAGCGATTTCCCCTTCACCCCACATCCCAGAGTAAATTTTTAGTGCTTTGATAATACTCTGATTGCACCAGTGTTATCCAGCCTTATATAGTATTTGCAGACCTTTTGTATGCTCATTCTGTGGGAAAAGTTTTCTGGTTCTAGTCAGTAATACAGCATACAATCAGTCATACAGTATTAAACAGATGGTTATGGTTTGGACTCAGTTAGGTTTTGTATATTACAGGAGTTTCTGGGTGCTCTCCCCCTAATATCAGTCTGCCTCTGCACATTAATTTTTAGAACCCAACACACAACAATTATAGGTACTGCTTTCAAAATAAAGTTGTAGTGAAAGAATCTCTAATACAGACATTTTCCTAAAGTAAGGGCTTCAGTGCAAAAGAAAATATATTATATTGTATATTCCCACAAAGAAGATTCCTAAATCTCCAAATAGTAAGTAAAAAAGCAAACAGTCAAAAGTAACCTGGTGGGAGTCAGGACAAAGCAAAAACCAACACATATGCTATCCTACAGAACAAAGTAGAGGGCTACAGGAAATGAGTAAGAACGTAAAGTTGCTCAGGGTAGCTTTAACTTACTAGCAAAAAATCTGCACACACACATCAGTCCACCACCATATGGCAAAAGATAAATGTTTCAGCGGATATTTAAGTACACAGGTACCAACTTCAAATGTGTGGCCTTAATATTAGATGACAAGGTTGGCTGCACATTCCCATAGGCCTCTTACTATAGATTCAGCCTACTGTGTAGTTGTATATCACTCCATATCTTTCCAGTATTACTGAGGATTTTTTCTTCTTCTTGCCTTTTCTCCAATATGAGACTCAGTCCGTTACCACTCCTTTTTTCTTGTACTACATTATTTTTTCTCATAATGGGATGCATTCAGCCTTAGACAGCTCAATATTGCAGCAATTTTTGCAGATTTCTCTCTGCTGAGCACTTTCCTGCAAATCGGAAATATAATTTCTTTGCAAGGCCTGCACTCAATTACATTGCTCTGTCTTCAAACTATCCTTTCAAGTGGGTTTTCTAGCAGCAACAGTGTATAACACTGTTACAGTAGTATTACTACAGTTACTTTTTAACAACAGTTTAAGATAAAAATATTTTACCTATGGGGAAATTAGCACAAAAAACTGTTTCTCTTTACTGAAAAAAAATTAACTAGATTGTAATAATTTTGTACTCTGAAAATAAGTTTAAAATAAAGTTTCTTTTCTTAATTGATTTAATCTCTGTCCTTTTAGAAGACATATAGCTCTTGCTGCTATGAAGCTGCCCTCAGTGTATAGGTGTTGTTTACTATGATATATGGATGTCCCTTACTATTAGGATCTATTTCATAAGTTTTGATAGGGTACACACTTTTAAAAAATTTCATATTTTTTTCATTAAAAAGAAGTTTACTTTATTTCTAACTGTGAGGACATGGAATGAACATGTTTATTAGTATTCTTTTCAAGATGTTTGTCCTAATGAATGACATTTAGAAATAGAATAGACTGACGCATAATAGAATAGGTTGTCCAAGTCAACCGTGGGTTGAAACATATTCATGTTCATAAAGAAAAATTGTGAGGCATCTTTGGAATATCTGATACAGACCAAAAGCTGAACCGTAGTTATTTAACATCTTTAAAGTGGAATTAGACACTGATCTGTTTAACTTGTTTGTAAGAGAATAAAACTAAGAACTTCAAATAGTTTTTTGCACATCAGAGTACTGTAGTTTAGAGATGACCAACACTAAAGAATGTGTGTTTTGCTTACCACTCAAACCAATCTAAATCTCATCAGAACTAATAAGCAGACTTCTTCTCAATAATTTAGCTATGGTTGCATCATATATTTAATTTTGCTTGCCATATAATCCATAATTCTTGCAGAAAACAAAGATGAATAACTTGATGGTACAGGAACTGTGATTGTAGGAGGGTAATGGTGCAGATTGTGAAGTTGAATTATTTTCCCTTCTAATTCCTTGGGGGGGGGGGGGGGGGCGAGATTGCTGTCTGCTTGGACTGACTGACAGTTGTCACAGACTGGCCTAATGAACCTTTCAACCCGAAAGCCTTTACACATCCCCTCATAAGCAATGAGCTGAAATTTTACCATCGGCATTGTCTCTCAACTCCTTCCTCCCCCTAGTGATATAAATGTTGTGCTAAAGTCCCCCCAAGAAGCACTGTAAGCATTTAATGAAGGCCAATCCCTGCAGGAATGATGTCAAATTGATTTTTTTTCTTTTTTTTGGCAATTGAACTCCTTTCGAAATATGTTCAAACAATAGTTTCTTTATTTATGTACGTAGAAAAATTAACATAATAAACTGATATTTTATCCTAATTCAGTTTTGATGTTTATTTTTCTTATTTCTTCTGATATTATTTTGTAGGGAAAAATTGAAAGCTTGGCAAGCCACTCTTTAATGTCTTCATTGAGTTACAAGTATCCAGCCATTTCTGTACAATTTTATATGAATAATTTGCAATTGCTTTAATCAACAGGGCAATTACTTACCTATAAGCAGATTTCTCTAAAAGGACCATAGAATTTGTATAATGGATACACACTCCTGAACATGAGGTATCTAGTATAAGACATCTAAAACATATTAACATAATTAAAAGTTCATTTTTACAGTAAATACTATATTTCATGTCTGTTTTCAAGATAGCAATTTAAAATTATGATATAAAACTTCCTGGAGGAGGTGAGAAAGGATGGGATAGTCTTACAGAATCCTACCTAAAGCTTGGTAATTGTTCTCTTACTAAAAGATGCTGTCTATGAATAGTGGAAATGCCAAGTGAATAAATGTCTTTATACAGATTAATAACAAAACATGCCAGATAACATCTCTCACAACATAATTTCAAGAGCATCAAACTTAATGTAAGCTCCTCAGAGCACAGACCTTCTCTTCTTGTATTTCTGTCAAGTGCCACTCAAAACTAAGGCACTGTAGAAGTAATAAAAAACTTTATAATGTTGCTATTCTGACTGCTACTGTTATTAATAAAGATGTCATCAGCATGTTACTTCTACTAGTATCATAAAGAAAATTCTTCCTAACCGAGACACCTGGAAAACAGAGGTTTCTTTTAATTAAATTTGTGTGCATGAGCATGTATGTGTATTTGGGTAAGTGTGTCAGAGACTAACAGAACCAAGCTGTTTTAAGTTGTACTAGATGTATACACAGAACACAAAATGGGACAAGTTTACAAAGCACACAGACACCTTAACATCTAGGGTTGTGGGAAAAAATGTGAATTCATTTCGGGAAAAACTTTTTGGGAACATATACTTCAAATTTTGAGCATCTCAGTGGCATCCAAATATGAGAAATCCATATTTCAGTGTCCCATATTTTCATGGAGATTATGACATGAAATTGCAAAGTCTTGACTTACCCCTTCAAGCTTCAACCTTCTTAACAAATAAAAGTGAAGGATGCAGTCAGAAAGTTCAGACCAGTGGTCTTTCAAATCCTGAGCACAGAAACCATAACAGATACATCCAACTTCCAAATTGCAGAATGCAACTTTGTTCACAAACAAAAAATTCCATACACCATGCTTAATGCATCTATATAAACAATCTTTTACAAAATTTAAATCGAATGATAATTACAAAATTCATTGAACTGATGGAAAATTTTGTTAATCAGACAAACGCTCTTAAGGCATCAATTAATTCATATGAATCACATAGGTCAACTGAAATTTGATTGATTATTTTAAACCACCAGCACTCTTTTCTTCCCAGCATCACATATGCATGTTACTCCTCACAGTAGTTGCCTAGGGGAAGGAGAGTGTGGCTAGAAGAAAGCTACTTCAGGAGGTCTGAGTAGTCTAAGGTACATAATAGCTCTGTGGGAAGAGAAGCACTAGGGTGCATAATATAGTTTAAACATCACCTGTTTGCACAAAAATATACTTTGGAATTCCTAGAGGCAAATAGTGTAATTATAGGTAAATTTATCATGGTTTATACACACACTTTAAACAACAAAGAGTTCAATGGGTACATTAAAGAATTTATTAGTTATATCAGGAAAAAGCTATAGGGAAAAGGCAGTATCAGAGACAGTTTAAAAAAATCAGCCCTTTAAGCTTATTAGATGGGTATAGGAGACTGTAATAGGATTATGAGTTTTGGTTTAGCCTGTCCATCATTCCAAAATCCCCATAACTAAAGGGAATATCTTCATAGGGGTCTGACTTTAATATTGAAGCTGCTTTATTTAATTCTCTCTATTATATAATGCTGAGTGCTAATTAGTTCCTTCCACTTTCTTCAGGCATGTCAATAAGGTAGCTTTGAAGCCAGCTTTCTCTGAATTATGAATTAACCAGTTTTGTAACAGCATAATTCATGCCAGCCACTTAGCTAACTTAACACACTTGACTCAAATAAAGCTTAAGAGTTATTGTGGCATGGGTGCAAAGAACTGTTTTCTGTAAATTTGTGGTATGGGTGCAAGGAACTGCTTTCTGTAAATCTTCTGCTACTTAAAAACAGGAAAATATATTATTGCTGTACTGTTAGTTATGCATTTCTTGTTTTGATAGGACTAAAGGAAATTGAGATGAATAACATTATCACAGATGTTATATTTATTTTTACTATTTTATATACTTAGAACTCGATATCAAACACACACACCATCACCTTAAGACAATCTGTGAAAGGTCACCGGGGGGGGGAGTTATGGTGGCTTGCATTCATAACAAAGTTTTCCTGATACCTCCCAGTCCTAGATATTTTCTCTCACTAATGAAGGCATTTAAAATAAATATAATGGCATGAGTCTGGGTCTTCTGAAGGGAAGACCAATGTAACTGAACCCCCTACACATTCAAAGTTCAGTAAGACTTCTCTGCCTTAGAGCTTTTTAATTTTCAAAGACCACTTTTATCCCTTCAGCTGCTTTTGCAATCACAAGTCATATCACTTTTAACTGCTTTAGAGAAGCCAACGTTTATGCACTTCTTGTCAAAGCCATCACTCTCTTAACTTTCCCTTAAATATTAGCATCCCATTTAGCCACAGTGAATTTGATGACAGAGGGCATGGTGCTTCGATCCTTACATGAAAAGAGTGCGAGTTCTGTGAGACTACTTCTGTATATATGGATTGCAAGACCAGGTTCAAAAATATTCATGAAACAACTGATACAGTATTTGTAGCACAGAATTATCAGATTTGCCTGTGAGTTATTAGATGGTTTGTAGTTATAAATAAAAACTATATTGACCATGGATTGTCAAAATCAGTTCACAGTAATCTCCTAACACTCCAGTTCTCACCAATTAAAAAAAAAAAATTAAATCCACAATGTCTGACTAATACTGACAGCTACAGGCACTAGAGTAAAAACCACCAAGCAAACCAGACAAATTATGTGATCAAACTTTTCCTCAGACAGAGGTAAATGCACAGAAAAAATAATTGCAGCTCATTACTTCCTTGCTGTCCACTGGATGGGAGGATCACTGTATATGCAATGTCACTTTGTAGGATGTAGGAGAAGTGTCTGACTGTGGAATGAAGGGGAGGGTACTTCATTGACATTGTTTGGGTGGGTGTATGATGGCAACAGAACAACTTCACAAGCAAATCTGGATGAGTCAATTATTAAAGTGAGGTACTACAGATCAGGAAGAGAGAGGAAATTGAAGAACACTTGAGATTCATTTGTCTGTGCACTGCACTCGAGATTTGTCTGCACATGTACCCAGACCTTTCACCAGTGTAATCATGTCTGTCTTTTTTTCTTTTTCCCCCCTCATATCAGGGCCAAAAGGTACTCATATTTTGAGCAGTGAGTTAATTGCTGGTTTAAAACATATTTATGTATAACCAACAGCCAAATACCATGTACTGGTAAAACTGCTGTTTTCAGGAAAGATTACAGAATTTGTGCTTACTTAACCAAAACACATAGCAAGAAAAAGCTGTAGGATTTGGTCCACATATTTTCACATAGGTAAATGGGTGAATGCACACTAGCAGCCTGTTTAATTATAACAAAATCCAAAGGTTAAAATAATAACTGGTGATCCTAACTGAGCCATTATTTGATTCATATAGACTATTTTTGTGCTACACTTTCCTGCACATTCAAGAAGGTTTTCATCTACCTCCAAAGTGAGTTACAACATAATTTTACAACAAAGCCTAAATTAGTAGGCAGTGGTATAGATCACCTACACCAAAATCTAAATAAGTGATGGGGACATTTTTTGCTAAAGTGTGCTTCTACACACTTTGAGTTTATTATGCCCCATGATTTAAACTGTTTTTCTGGTGGCTCAGCCTTTAACTGCAATACCAGTACTAATAAAAATGCCATAAAATAATCCTTAATGCCTCTCTGAGTGGCATTCTGATGTAAGCATCAAGGCACATGGAACTATTACAAATTGAAACAATCCACCTCTCACAATATTTCAGTTTCATTAAAATTTGAAACTGATGAAAGACACTTAAAATTAACTTTCTTCCGTAGCTTTTATATCAGACAAATGGAACAGTCAGCACCACTGTTTACAACTGAAGAAGTGAAATTTTAGAAGAATACAGTATTTTTTTACAGAAAAAATTAGAAACATATCCTCACATAAAATTTAACATAACACTCACCTGATATAATTTATATTTTTCTGAAGAAAATGTATAGATATAATTATTCAGTGTTCATGCCAAAATTAACATTAATGTGTTTCCTTCTGAATTTGAATAACTATATGCAATCATTACAATGTTTCTTTCTATGCAATGCAGTTAGATATTAGTATATGCACTGTAATTACATAATATTCGAAACGCAGCAAACTTGGCTTCTGTTTAGTCTTACTAATAGTACTAATTTGGAGTCTGATTTTCATGGAGTATAACAGCAAACTTCAAAGGACAGGATCAAATTTGTGTGTCATGTATACATTCATTAACATTTCTATGACCATTGTCAGGCTCTTTTCTAAGATGCTAGAAGTTTTGGCAGCTACCTCAAGATTCTAAAGACTTTCCACTCATTTTTCTGATTAGAATTTTCTAAGATAAAGACATAACAATCAAACTATAGCTTGTGGATAACAGGTTCAAAATCATACTTCTGTAAAAAAAAAAAAAAAAAAAACCTGAAAGAAAAAAAATTGGGAACAGTGACTGTAGCAACTAACTTCTTCAGATGAGTTCATTCTGTGGCAACATGTTAGATACAAAGTTTTGTTTTGGGCACCTAAGTTTATAATTTAACTGTGCAAGATCACATGAAATGGATCTTCAGCATTTTTAACCTGAAGAAAACTACATTTTTCATATCTGCAAGACATACTGTGCTAGCCATGCAAATTATAATTATTAGTTATTTCTATAATTCCCAAGTTATTCAAGTTATTTCTATAATTCCCAGCATGTAGATTCAGCAATGGGTTTCGCCCGAAAGGTTAGCATGTATGAAAAGACAGACATGATCCTCCATATGTACAAATTAGGATCACCATGAAAAGACATGATCCATCACATGTACAAGGGTATAAGAAGCCTTGAAGGTTAAAAATTCACACTGCTTCCAATATCTTTACAGTTGTCTGATAACAACAAAAAATATTCTATGCACTTAAATAATTCCTGACTGTAATCCCCCCCACCCCCTTTATTTTAAGTTGTTTGGAAAATATGGTCACTACTTCTCCCTTTTACTTTTACTTAAAGATTTAGACTAATGTAAGTTTATGGCATAAGGAAGTACCACAGGATGACTGATTCTTAAATGTAACATAGTCCCTATTCATCTGTGCCTGATCAGTACACCCCTCAAGTTAATTAATTAATGAGCCCTAAACATGGCATCTGACTGAAGTATTCTTTGCAAGGGAGTTTTGTGATGATGTGCAAAGGAAAGGGCAGAAGGAATAGAGAACACTAAGAGCTCAGTAAGGACAACCAGGTGTTTAGGGACCCACAATGAACATGGGAGGCTCAGCTCAGAGGGAGCATCCTGAGGCAGAGAAGCCTGGGGACTCATAGGGTATGTCTACGCTGCAATTAAAAACCCACCATTGATCTGTGCCAGCTGACTGGACTTGAGGGGGGTCAAGCTTATGAGGATGTTTAAATGTGTTGTAGATGTTTGGAGTTGGACTTGAGCTTGAGGTCTATGACCCTGAGAGGTGGGAGTGTCCAACAGCTCAGGATGCAATCTGTAAGGCCCAATGGAAGAATTTGTTACACGAGGAGCTGTTATTAGGTGGTGTCACCATTAATTAGCCCTGACCAACCATTAACCCTGAGCCAAGCTGGTACCATCAATCTTAATCAAGATCGTACTCTTGCAGAGTAGCAGACTCAACTCGTAAGCTCTGTAAAACAACATGACGAGACTGGAGGAAAGGACTGTTGTAAATAAGTGTGAAAAACACCATGCCCTTTAACCCACTTAGTAAGCTCAAAAGGTACAAGATGTTTGTTAAGTCACCCCTCCCACTCCCATTCGGAACTTTGTTATTGAGGCAACTGCTGTGTTTGGTGCCATGAGTCATCGTTCCCCATGCTCTGTACCCAGTCATTTAACTGGGGTTCCCGTCTGCTGAAGGAAGCAAAGCACCAATGCTTACACATATTTTTGTCTTTTTCTTTTAATAAAACTATTTTGCTTTTACCTTGTTTCCTGGTATTGTGCCTACTGGACCCATCAAACCTTAGGAGCCGAGGTATAGTTTGTAGCCAGAACCCCATTACACAGTCCAAACCTGAATATCTGCACCACAATTAAACAGCCTCATGAGCCTGAATCCTGTGTATTTTCCATAATTCCAGAAAAATAAAGGCAAATCAAATGGGTGCATCTTTCAGTATCAATCAGTCAAACTACTGGTAGCTAGTGCATAGAATCAACCCTTCATTTTTTAAAATAGACTGTCTGGAAAGTAAGGATCTAGTGCTTCATTCAAAACACACGACATTATAATAGGAGCACATGAATAATGGTGGACCAGGGTACTATTGTAGAATGAATTCTGTATCAGTGAACTCCAGCGATCAGTAACAAAGATAGGTACACATTCTTTTCTATCAACAGACCAATCATGTTCACCTTAGTTCGTCATCCAATAATCGCAAAGAACACTGAAATCGATTATAGGGTGTTTGCTTCCTCAATTTGTTTCCTATAGGATACAGCAGGTATATCACACTTTTATCCTTGAAATGCACAGCTGATGCATTTGCAGTTCTAAGTGCATGTGAAGCGACTTTACTTTCTTCACGCCAGTCTTATGCAAAGCCCAGTCTTTTGTCTAGTCATTTTGGAAGCTTGCTTTGAATAAATTTTCATTGCATTAGCTGCCTTTAACTTTTATGAGTCTGATTTAAGTACATAAAGACAGACACAACTACTTAATTTATTAAAAATATTGCCACCTAAACGAGAAAAGATAAAATGTTAAACAAATTTGGCCCTCAACTAATAATGATTTCTAAAATCACGGTTACATCATGTGTTACATCATGGTTCCTACCTCAGCTATGCACTCCGAGTTCTGCTCCCCTTACCTCTACTGTGATCTATTCCTGCCCAACCACTCACCCAATCACATAATTCATTTACCCAACCAGTCATTCAAAGACCTACAGTATGAGGTAAGGTTCTGATGGGGCACGGTGGGAGTACTGATCAGGCACAGATGAATTGAGCCCTATGTTACATCTAAGGACTAGTCAACTTGTAATAAAGTAAAAGGTAGGCATAGTAACAAAATTTTCCAAACAACTTTAAAATAAATTCACACTGTGAATAAATATTTCACATCACAGCAGATGATTGGGCCTAGATCACATGTAAGACATCATATTTTTGTCTGTGACATCTCCTTCCCCTGCACTCCTAGTCAACTGAACTGTAAAATACACATGTTGCTTACCAAAGGGTAGAGGTCTTGGAACCACTGCTTCATTACCATCGCAAAACCACAGCTTTGGCTGAATAGAATTTTTGGGGTTTAAACTTAATCTGCAAGAGTATGTCATCTCCCTAAGTGGTATCCTTGGACTTCTGTACAAAACATCTGATCTGGTTTGTACATTGCCTGCAGTA